>LR738709.1:458232706-458355778 GCA_902687465.1 Secale cereale
CCCCCCCCAAGGAAAGGATGAGGACAAGGTTGCATATATTGCCAAATAAGGAAGTTTTACATCTGGGGTGTTACAAGCAACTTCCCGGTGGTCACCCATCCTGCAACTACTCCAAGCTGAGCACGCTTAACTTTGGAGTTCTATCCGAATGGGCTTTCGGAAAAGAAGGGGTTCCTTATTGATTGAGTAGTCTATCATCCCTAATAGGCTAGGCTATCATAGTAAATCAATCCTTATTAGTGCTAATTTAGCAAGCCTCCCCATGTATATGATAGGGTTGTATATCTTACTGGAGGGTGTTCATAGATCCTTCGATAAGGAACTCGCCAGGTTCTTCTGTCAGGTCATCAATGAACGATGGAAATACCACATGGTTAAGTGGGCGGACATATGTATGCCCAAGGACCAGGGTGGCCTATACATTATGGCTTCCCGTCGTATGAACATCACTCTCATGTTACGATTGGTTTGGCGGATTCTACGCGGCGAGCGTGGCTTATGGCTACATCTCATTTAGGCAAAATAACCGAGGGGTAAGCCTCTTATGGCATGCTCGTGCTCGGGAGGTTCACAGTTTTGGCGTTCCATCCAAATGATTAAGGAGGGCATCCGCATAAGGATTTCCTTCTCCATATGGAATGGGGGCATGACTCAATTTTGGTTGGACCCCTAGCTGGGGCCCGAGCCACTTCACCTTTGTTTCCCTGCCTTATTCGCGATTTGTGCTGACTCGCTAGTACCTGTGTCTGTGGCCTTCTGCTTCCTCGCTACTTTCCCGAGTTTGCGTTGGTATTTCCCTTGAAGAGGGAAGGGAGATGCAGCAAAGTGAAGTAAGTATTTCCCTCAGTTTTGAGAATCAATGTATCAATCCAGTAGGAGATTACACACAAGTCGCCAAATACTTGCACGAACAATCAACCAACTTGCACCCAACGCTATAAAGGGGTTGTCAATCCCTTATAGGTTATTTGCAAAAGTGAGATCCGATAGAGATAGATGAACAAGTAAAGTAAATATTTTTGGGTTTTTGGTTTATAGATTGAAAAGTAAAAGATTGCAAAATAGTAGATCTGAAACTTATAAGATGTAAAATAGACCTGGGGGGGGGGCATAGGTTTCACTAGAGGTTTCTCTCATGATCGCAAATGATGGGTGGACAAATTACTGCCAATCAATTGATAGAAAAGCGAATAATTATGAAGACATTTAAGGCAATGATCATGAATATAGGCATCACATCCGAGACAAGTAGACCGACTCCTGACTGCATCTACTACTATAACTCCACACATCGACCGAAACGATTCTGCATCTAGAGTATTAAGTTCATAAGAACAGAGTAACGCCTTAAGCAAGATGACATGATGTAGCGGAATTAACTCAAGCAATATGATGAGAACCCCATCTTGTTATCCTCGATGGCAACAATACAATACGTGTCATGTCCCTTTTTGTCACTGGGATTGAGCACCGGAAGTTTGAACCCAAAGCAAATCACTTCTCTCATTGCAAGAAATATCAATCTAGTTGGCCAAACAAAACCAATAATTCAAAGAGAATTACTAAGATATTAGATCATGCATATAAGAATTCAGAACATAGATAATCCGATCATAAACCTACAATTCGTTGGATCTTGGCAAACACACCGCAAAGGAATATTACATCGGATAGATCTCCAAGAACAACGAGGAGAACATGGTATTGAGGATCAAAGAGAGAGAAGAAGCCATCTGGCTACTAGCTATGGACCCGTAGGTCTGTGGTAAACTACTCACACTTCATCAGAAGGGCAATAGGGTTGATGTAGATGCCCTCCGTGGTTGATTCCCCCTTCGGCAGAGTACCAGAAAAGGCCTCCAGATGGGATCTTGCGGGAACAGAAGGTTACAGCGGCAGAAAAGTGGTTTCGATCCTCCCTCTGATGTTTCATAGGCAGAAGGAGTAGGTCAGGGGAGGCACGAGGGGCCCACAAGGTAGGGGGCGTGCCCTCCACCCTTGTGGCCACCTCGCAGATCCCCTGGCGTGTACTCTAAGTACATCTTGTGTCTTCTGGTCCAAGAAAAATCTCCAAAAAGTTTCGTTCCGTTTGGACTCCGTTTGATATCCTTTTCTACGAAATTCAAAAACAAGGAAAAAACAGAAACTGGCACCGGGCTCTGGGTTAATAGGTTAGTCCCAAAAATCATATAAAATAGCATATAAATGCATATAAAACATCCAAGATAGATAATATAATAGCATGGAACAATCAAAAATTATATATACGTTGGAGACGTATCACCTTCCAATTTGGGCAGTGGAACATCCGATTTCGTCGTACTTTTGGACAAGTTGAGAGTGGTGACTGTAATCGACTACGGAGTGCCCTACCACTGGTGCTACCAGACTATTCGGACACTATGTCGTGGGGACTCACCCCAACGGTGGAGTTCTCGGTGAGCACAACATACCACGCCTTATGTCAGGCACCAACCATTCCATGGCTTTCACCACTATGGAAAGCCCCCCTACCCCTCAAGATTAAGATTTTTGCATGGGAGCTATTACGAGATCGCATCCCTTCGGGGGTTGAGGTACTTAAGCTGCACTACCCGGGCAATGGATTGCGCTCCCTGTGCGCGGTACAAGAGATTGGGACCCATATCCTATTCTCATGCACGGTGGCGCAAGTTCTTTGGACGTTCGTTCGTGAGGCTCTAGGGTCCTACTGGGAGGCCTTGAACCTCGTGGAGTTCCTCCTACTTAGGGTTGTGCAATCTACGCAACATCACCGATTATTTTGTCTTGTCTTTGCAGCGTTGTTATGGACACTTTGGACGACGCATAATAAAATGGTGATTGAGAAGGTCTTTCCGATGAAGTCATCTGACTCTTCCAAATTTCTTGCCTTTCTGCAACATTGGCACCCACTCTCGAGGCGGCGTGATCGTGACCATCTTGGACTCATGATGGATGCGCTTCTGGCTATAACGCGTCGACTACCATCCTCGTAGTGTCGCATGTCCATTGACACTAGGTGGGTTTTTTCTTATTTATCTCTTGTTTTTTGGGCATGATTGTGTTGTTGCCCCAACTATCGTTATTCTGATGTTGTCTGGATGCTTGTTTGGACCGTTGCTTTATTTATAAAGCGGGACGAAAGCCTATTTCGAGGTGTTTTTATCTGTTGCACGTTGCATGTAACTCTTCTCTATCGTGTTTTGCTCGCCAATAGACAATCGAGAGTTTGCCTTCAGTTCACACCTGGTACAAATGGTCCTGAGGACACAAAGCATTTGTGTTTCAGTTAGAAGGCCAAGGATGTATGGAGAGGTCTGGTTTTGGATGATGGATTTAAAAATTTTATGACATATATTGTACTGGCGAAGCAGTCCTTGAGTCTCGATTCCATTTTCTTGACTGATGTCTAACTTTTTTATAAACAGAGTTCCCTCTCCGATTTTCATTACTGTAAACCACAATGTCTTTGTTACACTACCGGGACCACCTATCATTAAATTAAAAAGGACCAAACTACGATGTACTCCCTCCGTAAAGAAATATAATAACATTTAGATAACTAAAATAGTGATCTAAACGCTCTTATATTTCTTTTTTTACCATCGCTCTTATATTTCTTTACAAAGGGAGTATGATATAGGGGCACAAACTGGGAGTACTTCCAACCAATACACAAAGATCATAGGGAGGGAACACCAACCATATAAAACCCAACAACCAACAAACTCCATCAAACCCTAAGAGTCTACAAGCCATCTCCATGGAATGGCTAACTAAAGCGGAACATTTACTTAAAGGAAAGTTTATAAGAGTCAACACTACATAAACAAGACCAGAAATAAAAGCCATTCGTGAAGAAAGCCTCCAACAACAACATGGGCCAAGGAGTAAGGCTTCACCATCATCCCACCATGATTTTGTTGGCCCCAACCCTCCATCCACGCGCTACTTAGAAGACATCACTTGCTATCATCTCAAACATTCCTATGCCCACTTCATGGTTCTTTGTCTTTACAAGTTTATTAGCAAGAGTTATAATCATGCAACTATTTAATCATCGGGTTTACGAGAATACAAGGATCATGCACCTTTGGTTTTGGTAATTTATGACAATCCCTATGGACTAATGGTTGCCTTGAGTTATATTTGAAGGGTTTGTCCATAGGCGTTGTTCGAAGACTATTTGTTGGTTTCGAGGTTGTAAGAGGAAGATTATGTGTTAACCAAGGTGGTATTCAAGGAATTATCCAAAGGTTGGTCATTTGAGAGTTGATCATGTTGCAGGCATGTCTTGAAGAAGAATATCGTGCGAACATTCATGTTTACCTTCAAGACATCATCTTTATGAAGAGAGAAGATAATATACAAGGTTGGTCAAGACTAAGTAAAATGGTGATTCATGTTGATCATCACACAAAGCGTAGAATATGTACTGATTGGGATCAAGTGATCGCATGGTATGGTAAGCATTGTCCATTACTTTATGTGTACTGACCCATGGTATATGTGATGTTTCTTTGTGGGGTTAGATATGTTTCCATGGGCATGCATCAAAAGGAATATCTCATATGACCCATGGAGGATGACATCAAGTGGTGATCGTCATCTAGGTTGTGTTGTGCAAGTTCAAGTGGAGCACCATGAAGAGATCACATGCTTGATGCTTGCCATATATTCTGGTGATTATGAGCATGTGAAGATGTGACTAAGAAAGGGTCACCCATATTGGACTATGGGGGAGTAATTCACTAGTCTTCGTCGAGTCAGCGCAATGAAGAAAGGTTGTCCAACTTGAGGAGGTCAAGTGGAGTATGCGCAAGGGAAAGGTTTGACCTTGATAGATTTTCTATTTTACCGGTCTCATGGTGTTAGTTGGGAGACCAGGTCATAGGATTGATTGATGTACTATCAAGGGGGCTCTTGAGTGAGTAGCTTCATCGTATTGTTTGTAGAGAGGTCAAACCATTGCATCCTTGGCATCATATTTATCGGTTCTTATTTGTTTTTTCTCTTTGTGAGGTTTTAGAGTTTGTGTTCATCTTCTTCTCAAACTCAAGTTCATCAAACACGGAGTTCGCATGTAACATCTTTGCATTTTCACTGTTGGAGAATGTCTCGGTTCATATTTAGGGAAGGTTCTCTTTTTATCCTATTGGCATTTCTTTTCCATTGCTCGCTCTTAATTTATCCAGTCATTGTTGGATAGTGAGTGTCTCCATCTATCAAACAAGCTTGAGTTTGCTGATTTCAGAGTTCGTTTGTAGAAGTTATTGTCGTTATGGCCCTACTACTATCTAATCAGAGGTAGTACCGCTTGTGCGGTACTTCCCTCGTTGTGTCGCGCGTACTACCGTGGATTTTTCTGTTACCCACTAATAATTAGAGGTAGCGTCGCTTGTGCGGTACTTTTTGATGTTGTGCCATGCGTACTGCCGTGCGATAATTTTTTAGGGATAACTTTCTTTAGCCATGTTATTTTTTAAGCTTCATGATTTTTCTTTCTAGTATGCTTGAAGTATTATTGTTTTTATGTCAATAAACTTTTGTTTTGAAACATATGGATCTGACCATTCATGCGAAAATAAGAAGAAATACATTGCTAAATATGTCAGGTAGCATTTCACATCAAAAATTTCATTTTTATCATTTACCTACCCGAGGACGAGCAGGAATTAAGCTTGGGAATGCTTGATATGTCTCCAACGTATCAATAATTTTTTATTGTTCCATGTTGTTATATTATAAACTTTGGATGTTTTATATGCATGAATATGTTATTTTATATTATTTTTGGGACTAACTCATTAACCTAGTGCCAGATTCTGTTTTTTCTTCTTGTTTGAGTTTTGCAGAAAAGGAATACCAAACGGAGTCTAAATGGAATAAAACTTTTGCGATGATTTTTTTGGACAAAAACACACCTATGTGACTTCAAGTAGGGGCCATGAAAGCCACGGGGGTGACCACAAGCCGTAGGGGCGCGCCCTAGGGGGAGGCGCCCCTGGGCTTGTGGGCCCCCGTGACTTCCCTACACCACTAAGGGAGTCCTGGACTAAGGGGTCCTCGGGCGTCCGACCTATTATCAATGGTCCGGACTGGTGGGCTATGAAGACATGAAGGCCGAAGACTGCACCCCGTGTCCGGATTGGACTCTCCTTGGCGTGGAAGGCAAGCTTGGCGACCAACTATGAAGATTCCTTCTTATGTAACCGACCCTATGTCGGGACCCCGATCCTAAGCCACACCGATCTAGCATGTAACACACCATATCACTTTGCGGCCTCACGCACGGTATCCCCACGGGTGCCACCTTACCTGGCCCGGGACCGTTTGCGCATTTTGGCTCACGTATATGATAGTGTCGCTAGCATCCATATGACAGAGAACCCGGGCCGACATGACCAGTTATAAACCAAAAGTGGCACTAAATTACAGGGACAGGCATTCATGACCCAGCAACAAACGTGTCGGTCATCAACGTATGAACCCAAGTCGTAGCAAGCTACAAGGACTTAAAGGAACAACGCGTGACATTTCCCCTAAGGGACAGACACAGGAACGAAGAAGGACATATGCCGGTCAGCCTAAGTGATCCGGAGCAGTAGCAAGCTACCAAGGCTCAGTGGAAGCACTAGGAGACATTTCCCTGTAAGATAGGCTACCAAGGGTAAACAACTAGGTGTCGGATCCCACACATACCAAGCATTTCAATAACATACACACAATATGCTCAATATGTGCAAATACAACATGGCATCACAACAAGACTCTAATAAACAAAGTATTTATTCATTAGGCTCCGAAGAGCCAAGTATTACAAACATGGGTCTCACGACCCAACATTCGGAGCATACAAGCAACAAGCGGAAGCACTACATGTCTGAGTACAGACATCTACAAATGAAAAAGGCTGAAGAGTCTGACTATCTACAACACTCGTCCAAGATCGTAGCTGAGGCACAAGCTACTTGTCGAAGTCCAAGCGGAACTACTAGTGAGACATCAATCCTATCTGCAAAACATAAATAAGCAAACATGAGTACAAAGGTACTCAGCAAGACTTACATCAGATCCTATCATACATGCACTTGTATCAAGAAGGCATGGTGGGGTTTAGTTGCAGCAAGCCAGCTTTGACTCAGTGGCTATCCTATTCTACGATTGCTGGTAACTCTCTTGAGGTGGCGCACACGAGTCCACTAAGCACCACACAATACACCTCTATGGATTCATTCCCGTCTCCCTACGAGAAGGCCATCCATAGCACTCACACTTGTCTTGAGTATTTTAGAGTATCCACTTCAAGTTATCTATGTACCACGTAAGCATCCAAGAAGTCCATATCCGCGGACCCGGCTATTCGAATAGATTATGTTAACCCTGCAGGGGTGTACTTCTTCACACACGCTCTCGCCACTTACCGCCAGGTACATCTCGTGTATCTCGGCAACCTTCAAGCGGAAGCCTGGCGAGGGTGTCGGCCACGACCTGACTAACCACACAAGACTCTAGTCCAGGTTTATCGCCTATTCGGGTTCCATCCGTGGGGAGATCCGGCCGGGGTGTCGCTCACGGCCCCAAATGATGTGCGCAGGGTTCCCAAGCCCACCTCGCCGAGTGGATCTACGCTTGGTACACCGTGCCACGGTGCCTAGTCTGTCCCAAGCCCACTGGCCGAGTGCCACTTGGTAGACTACTAACACTACCTACAAACACCAGAAACTAGTTGCAACTCCTGGACAGAGACCAAGTCGGTTAATAAGTCGAGAGGGGCACTTAAGCATTCCAATGCGTGGTAGTAGCTGGTCATTGGACAACATACACAGAACTCAGTTCTTAGGGACGGTTCCAGTGAGACAACCCACCATGTACTCCTACATGGCCTCTCACCGCTACCTTTACCAAATCGTGTTCACACGTTCAACCCTCAGAACATATCATTTCACTCCAATTCATTCCCGATGAATCAGACCTGACACACTCTAAGCAATAGCAAGCAAGGCATGGTAAGATCACAACATGGCTTCAATCAACTCCTACACATGCTAGTGGGTTTCAACTATTTACTGTGGAAAGATAGGTCATGCAGAGGAATGGGTTCAACTACCGCAGCATAAAGTAGCAGTTGAAGTCGTTGTTGTCCTAATGCAATAACAGGGAGCAGGAGCGAGAGAGGGGTTGTATCGGAATGAACAAGGGGGGGTTTGCTTGCCTGATAAAACAACGTGCAGAGCACTGCTCCTCTGACAGGTACTCTGGATCGGTCTCCGGAGCTGGACCTATCGAGAAGAACGGTGCCGACAGTCAAGCACAAGCATATGCAACAATATGATGCATGATATGGCATGAAGTTATAATGTTGTTTGAGCTAATGCAACTAGCATTCAATTTGAAGGAAGTCCATTTGAACCAAGGCTCAAATGCAACTTTAAAATAAGTATTTCTAAATGCCATATATGTGTTTTCATATAAACAGTAGGTTTAACTTCATTTGTCATGCATGAAAATGGTACAGATGGATAGATTGAATTTTTCTGATAATTTTTCATATATAAATTATTTCATTCTGAGCTACGGTTGAATTTCTGTGATTTTTTGAAGTTTAAGCCAAATTCTGAATTAAATAAATCATTTAAGATTTATTTAAATAAACAGAACTGGATTACTGCATCAGCATGACACAGGCATGACATCAGCAGGTCAAAGGGGCTGGTCCAGAGTCAAACCTGACAGTGGGGTCCACTGGTCAGTGACTCGGTTAATTAACTGAGTTAATTAACTCTAAATTAATCCTAACAGAAATAATCAGCAGGGCTGGCCCACATGTGAGTGGCTAAACTAATTAACAAAACTAATTAATTTAACTAATTAGTCAACTAACTAAAAGGGTGGGGCCCACCTGTCATTGACACAGGGGGTCAAAGCACGCCGGTCAGTGGTCAAAACCAACCGGCGGCTCGACGCCGGCGACCACAGACGCGGCGGAGGGGCACGGAAATGCCGCTCCGGCGGTCAAATGGGCAGCGGAGACCACGGGCGAGCTGCTGGAGCTCGTCCGCGTCCATTCCCGCAAGCGGCAGCAGCTGGGACGGCCGGAGCTCGCCGGAAATGAGCTCGCGGCGGCGCCGGAGTTCGGTCGAGCTCGGGCTCGGGGCTGTGGTGGCCTAGGCGGGGCAGCGCTAGCTCCTAGGGCTTCTACGCGACGCGGGGAACGTGTTGGTCGCACGCCCGGGACCAAAAGGTCACCGGAGCACCACCGGCGACGAGCGCGGGCGGCGGCGCGTGCGGGTGATCGTGGAGCGGCAGCTACGGCCTGTGAGGGGAAGAACGGAGAGGGGGAGCAGGGACAGAAGCGTACGGCGATCGCAGCGGTGCAGGCGGAGGGCTCGGAGGAGGGCCGGAGCAAGCAGGGCGGCGGAGGGGATCTCCGGCGGCCGACGATGAAGAAGAGGTCGAGGTCAAGGCCTCAGGGCGTCCAGCGATGTGTGACTCGTCGAGGAGGTCGGGGATGATGTGGCGGAGCTCTTGGGCACCTTGGCTGGGCGTGGGGGAGACGGTGGCTACGACTACGGCGATCGGCGGCGACGGCGGCGCTCGGGAGCTGCGAGAGAGGGAGATAGAGGAGAGGGGAGGGATCCAGAAGAGTGAGGGAGGATCGGGGAGAGGTGCGTGGCTCGTCCAGAGACCACCAGCGGCGAGGGGAGGTGAAGCAGGCAGGTGGCGTGGCGCTCCCGCCGCGAGCGCGCGCCGGCCACACGCTCGGCCTCCTGTCGTCGCCAGGAGGACGACGACTGGCAACTGGGCCGGCCCAGTGCCAGGCCAGTAAGTGGCCCAGGTAAGGCTCTATCCTTTTTATTTCCTTTTCTGTTTTCTATTTTTTTCTGACATTTGTTTTGATTTAACAACTAAATTAAATCAATTATTTTCTTCTGACATATTTATTTTGCAGGGACCTAGAAATTAACCCAAGCCCCTAAAAATAAACAACCAGAATTTTGGACATATATAAAATATATAATATATATATATCCAATGCAAATAACTATTGCATTAATTCCAAATGCCCAAAATAAATACTTATGAGCTCCTAATAATATTGGCTTGATTTTTATCTCTGACCAATATTTTTAGAGGGCCACATGAACATTTTCTTGGACCTTTTTGGAGCAACTTTTATTTGGGTCATTTTCAAAAGGGTTTCTGAGGGTTTCACAAGTCCTCATTTCAATTTCATTTGAAAATTAACCATGATGCAAACCACAGAACTAACCTAGTGCATACCAGAGCTAGGGTTGTGACACCCTATGTAACCCTAGATCCCCCCGGTGTCTATATAAACCGGAGGGAGTAGTCCGGATGGCAGATACACACATTACCATAGTCATACAAGCTAGGCTTCTAGGGTTTAGCCAGTACGATCTCGTGGTAGATCAACTCTTGTAATATTCATATTCATCAAGATCAATCAAGCAGGAAGTAGGGTATTACCTCCCTAGAGAGGGCCCGAACCTGGGTAAACATCGTGTCCCCAGTCTCCTGTAACCATCGACCTTAGACGCACAGTTCGGGACCCCCTACCCGAGATCCGACGGTTTTGACACCGACATTGGTGCTTTCATTGAGAGTTCCACTATGCCGTCGACGAAAGGTTCGATGGCCCCTTCAATCGTCGATATTGACGCTATCCAGGGGGAAACCTTCCTCCCCGAACAGATCTTCGGGCCACCAGGGAGCGATAAGCTTAGGGGCCGCGCCCTAACCCTCGGCGTGCCCCTCAAGCTTGTGGGCCTCGTGGCAGGCCTTTGGTGCACATCTTCTGCTATATGAAGGGTTTTGACATAGAAAAAAAGGAAAGACTTTCGGGATGAAGCGCCGCCATCTCGAGGTGGAACCTCGACAGGAGCATTTTTGCTCTTCGACAGAGCAACTTCCCTCCAGGAGGCGAAATCGAATCCAAGCAATCATCTTATCATTGGAGGACCAATCTTCATCAACATCTTCACCAAAATCATCTCCTCTCAAACCCTAGTTCATCTCTTGTATTCAATATTTGTCCCAAAACCTCAGATCGGTACTTGTGGGTAGCTAGTAGTGTTGATTACATTTTTTAGTTGATGCTAGTTGGTTTATTTGGTGGAAGATTAAATGTTCAGATCCTCAAGCATATTCAATAATCCTCTGATCTTGAACATGAATATGATTTGTGAGTATTTACTTTTGTTCTAGAGGACATGTGAGAAGTTTTGTCATAAGTAAGCATGTGAAGTTGGTATTCGTTCGATATTTTGATGACATGTATGTTGTTGCTTCCTTTAGTGGTGTCATGTGAACGTTGACTACATGACACTTCACCGTACTTGGGACTAAGGGAAGGCATTGTGGAGTAATTAGTAGATGGTGGGATGCTAGAGTGATAAAAACTTAAACCCTAGTTTATGCATTATTCCGTAAGGGGCTGATTTGGATCCATATGTTTAATACTATAGAATTATCTTAATTCTCCGTTCGTAGTTGCGGATGCTTGAGGGGGTAATCATAGGTGGGTTGCTTGTTCAAGTAAGAACATCACCCAAGAACTGGTCCACCCACATATCAAATGATCAAAGTAGCAAACGTGAATCAACTAAACATGATGAACGTAACTTGACGAGAATTCCCATGTGTCCTCGAGGGCACTTTTTTTATTATTAGAGAACTTTTCAACTTGTCCTTTGCTATAAAAAGGATTGGGCCACCTTCCTACACCTTATTACCATTGTTACTTTTTACTTGCTACAAATTATTGTTAGGGCATATTTCTCCCTGAGTGGTTTTGGTGAATGATGAAAATGCTTTTGTGGACTAATCGTGTGCATTGGGCATTTCAGATAGTTGATCATATGGCACAAGTCGATTTGAGCCCCTCGGAGTTTAGAGTGAAGACGGTTTTATTTCCTACGTTTATTTTCGGTGGACTTGAGGCATAGGGAAAACCGTACTATCAAGAGGGGGTCTGCTTCGGAAAGGTTTGGATGGAATCATCACATACACATTCTACTTTCCACCCCTGTTGTCTTTCCGCTTTGGTGGAGTTCTCTTTATGTATTGCAGAAGGGGTGTTGGAGAGCTGTCAACGGTAGCACCGACAGTGGCAGCAGTAGTACGGCTGCTAGTACCATGCATACTGCCACCCTCTGCTCGGCTCTCGATTTTTCATGTCAGGTTCCACAGTAGTCCAGTGGTAGTTCCACTAGCAAACTTTTCGTGGAACCCCCATTGACTCAGCAGGGCAAGTGGTAGTAGGAGCGGAAGTAGGAGCGGTAGTACTATGCCTACTACTGCTGCCACTACCACTCGAAGCTCTGCTCTTCAGTGTTCCCATATTTTCCTCATTGGTAGTAGGGAGCGGCAGTACCGGCTATAAGCGGTAGTACCGCTCATCCTGAGTGGGAGTACCATTGCAATGGGACTACAACGACCCATGCTACCACGGTGTAGTAGTACTACAACCCCAGCGGTAGTACCGCTGGGACGAGTGGTAGTACCACTCAGGCGGCACTGCTGTCCCGTGGACCCTGTGTCATTGCACTTACTTCCTTTCACTACCGCTTGGGCGGTAGTACCGCTTGTGTTTGGACTGTGGGCTGCATAATGGTTGGATTTGTCACCCACTATATAAAGGGGATCTTCTTCCCCAAGAAGACCACCTCTTCCTCCCCCAAACTCCATTGTTGCTCCAAAAGCTTATTTTCACCTGATCTATCCCCTAGCCAATCAAACTTGTTGATTTTCTAGGGATTGGTTGAGAAGGCTCCGATCTACACTTCCACTAAGAGAAATTTGATTGCCCCCACCAATCCCTTGCGAATCTTGTTACTCTTGGGTGTTTGAGCACCCTAGATGGTTGAGAACACCTCAAAGACACATTCCATTGTGGTGGTGTTGGGAGCCTCCAATTCGGTTGTTGAGATTGGCCCAACCTTGTTTGTAAAGGTCAGATTGCTGCCTTCAAGGGCACCACTAGTGGAATCACGACATCTTGCATTGTGCGATGGCGTGAGGAGAATACGGTGGCCCTAGTGGCTTCTTGGGGAGCATTGTGCCTCCACACCGCTCTAACGAAGACGTACTTCCCATCGAAGGGAAGGAACTTCGGTAACACATCCTTGTCTCCACCGGCTCCACTCGTGGTTATTTCTTACCTTTACTTTGTGCAAGCTATATTTGTGTTGTATCCTTTGCTTGCTCTTGTTGTTGTTGTTTCTAGAATCATATAGGTTGCTCACCTAGTTGCACATCTGGACAACCTGTTTGTTTTAAACCTAATTTCTTTAGAAAAGCTAAAATTTGGTAGTTGCCTATTCACCCCTCTAGTCAACCATATCGATCCTTTCAATTGGTATCAGAGCCTCGTCTCTTTTTAAGGGTTTCATCACCCGAAGAGCATGGGTGATGACGAAGACATGGTAGAGGAAGTACCTGTGGCAATGGAGTTGAATTCAGTCACCCGAGATGACTTAAATGAACTTATGGCTTCACTTAAGACGTCTATGATGGCCAATTCAAGTCCATGTTTAAAGATCTCCTTGAGGGGTTGAAACCTTCTACCAGTCCGTTGCAAGTGGCTAATCCCACCGCATCGGAGTTCGAGGCCAATTTTGCTAAGGAGGTGGCTAAAGCTACTCAAACTTCATCCCCTCAAGGTAAGAATGGGACGGTCACACATGCCACGGTTACCCCTCCCCTGACCTATGGAGGATTGGTCCCCTCACCTAATATTAATAACCTTGGTCCTCCTCCTAAGCTTGTAAAGAATGATTTTGCTAATTGTTTTTTTATCAAGTCTCATTTGAGTCACAGCTCAATTCATATCATGAGGATCATTGAACAAGGATACTACTCACATGATCCATACAACCTCACTCCAAGATAAGAGGTGGACAATCAATACAATCACTCCGCCTTATTAATTCTTCAAGTCGTGGTGCCTCCCAAAGTCCTTTCCCACTTGTGCCCCTTCACTTGTGCAAAAGATTGTTGGGAGCATATCGTTGCATTACAAGGGGCTCAAGCATTCAACGATCCAACTTTGAGGTGGTTCTTGATGAGGCCGAGAGTTTGTAATGAATGAAAATGAGGAGCCTCGTGACCTCTACCGGATATTGACAACTCTCCTGGTCGTTCTCCGAGATCATGAGAGCAAGGATATAGATGACAACTGGATCAAGCACAAGTTCCTCCAGACCATCACGCCATTCAACAAGGCCATGTCCTCCGTGATCCATCAAAGACCCAATTTCCACACCTTGTCATCTAGCTATGTGTTGGATGAGTTTATTGCCATGAACGTCATGAACAAGACCGCCGGCAACTCTCTTGCTCGCGTGCAATGATCAAAGAAAGCCTCACCCAACTTTGCTTTGAAGGCCAAGGCCATTCCGCAAGAAGAAGAAGAGGAAGAAGAGGAGGGTTGCCCCGAAGACACCAATGATGCTTACCACGATCACATGGCTCTGCATCAAGGCAATTTTAGGGGCAACAAGAGAAACACCAAGCGAAATTTCTCCAAGAACAACTCAAGTGGCATGTAGGGCAATCAATGTGTCAGAACTTGATACAATCGTGGCAATTTGAGTCACTTTGTGGTGGATTTCCCCTATGAGAAGAGAGAAGACAATGGTGGCAAGCTTATCCGCAAAGACAAGGCCAAAAACTTCACCAACAAGAACAACTTCACCAAGTAGGTGCCACAAAAGGGGTTGGTGGTACAAGAAGAGTACATCTCCGATGATCAAGATGTTTATGCAAGTGGTGAAGGAATGGCGACGGCCACCGTGGCCATTGCCACCTCTTCCCCAACCAAGGTGTCACTCGTCGATTCCCCGAACGAGAACTTCATCCCTATGTGCCTTATGGCTAAAGGCATCAACAAGGTAACCTGAAACATCAAAACCTCCATCACTACTAATCCTTCTCTGTTGGATTGCATAAATGAACATGAAGAGGTAAAGGTGGATGAGAATGAGTTTGACAAGTTCTTGGGTAAGCTCAAAGATGAGACCAAGAAGCATTTTGTTGCTCTCTTGGAACAACTTGGTGAGGCAAATGACATCATTAAGTCTCATGAAGAAACCATCACTAAATTGGAATGGCATAGCCATGACTATGTTGATGAGATAGCCGATCTTTCTATTGCTCTAGAGGAAGGGCGAGGTCTTCATTTGGCTCTTGAGGAGTCACACAACATTAACCTTGCTAAATTGCAAAAAGATCATGATCATGATCTTGTTCTTATTCGTGTGCTTAAAGCAGAGAAGGCTTCACTTGGGGTTGGCCATGAAAGACTCAAGGAGGAGTTTTCCACACTTGACAATGCTCACAAGGTCTTTAAGAGTACTCATGCTTCTCTCGAGGAGTATCATGATCAACTCCAAGTGAAGCTCATGAAGGAAATGGCAAAGTGCCCTCCTTTTGTTTTACTTGATAATGCCCATGCTACTAACCCTTGTTATGAGCACGTGCATCTTGTGGAGGAGAATGCCAAGTTTAAAGAGCAACTTTATAAAGGCCCTATGACTTGCATACAAGGTGAGAAGAACTTTAATGACCTTTCGAGCAATCAAAAGGAAGTTGTGGCTTAAGAAGGACTTGGGTTTGCACCCAAGTCAAAGAAGGAGAAGAAGAACAAGACCAATGAATCTCCCGCTTAAGAAAACTTTTGTCAAGGCAGGGGAGGGTGCTCATGTGAAGAAGAAGGCATGGATTTGGGTGGTAATGCCAAGAAGGGCAAGACCACTCCTTCCAACCAAACCGGCGATTTTAACACTTCATATGTTTTATGCCGTGCTAGTAAGATGGGCATATTTATGCAAAAAAATTGGTTCTTCTTATGAGTACATTGAATGGTCCATTTGGGTTCCTAATACCCTTGTTGCTACATCAAAGGACCCATTCAAAAATGGGTACCTAAATCCAAGCATTAATTTCTTGTAGGAGTTTGCTTTTGGTCTGGTGTCATGGTTGCTCGATAGTGGAGCGAGAAATCAAATGACGGGGAGCAAGGACTTGCTGGTGGATGTGCAACCAATACCATCTATGACCACCCATGTCTAATTTTGTGATGCTTCAACATCTAAGGTATTGGTTCTTGGCAAGGTAGTTATCTCTCAAGATTTTTATTGAGAGGGTTATCCTTGTTGAGAACCTTACACACAATTTACTTTCCATTTGTCAACTTACACTCATGGGATTTGTAACATTCTTTGATCTTGATTTCGTGGACCTTTTGTGGAGCAAGACTCTTAAAGTAGCTTTTGTGGGGCATGTCGAGAATGGTCTCTATGTGGTTAACTTTTTTGAATGACCCACTAAGACCACGACTTGCCTAATGGATAAAGATGACGTGGGGTGGCTATGGCATCACTGGCTAGCCCACGTCAATATGACATCTTTGCAAAGTCTCCTCAAAGGGACCCCGTTCGTGGACTAACAAATGTGAGTTTTGCCAAACACCGTGCTTGCAGTGCTTGTATTGAAGGAAAGCTACATTGTAACACCCCATATGTGATACCTTCCAATTATGGCAATAAAGCAATTCTCATTTTGATCCTTGTCCTTATCCTTGGGGGTTCTTGTCATTTGAGCTTTATTTTTGTTTTGCATTGTCATTTTATTTTTGCATCCATGCATTGCTTCATCTTCATCATGACATCATAGTCATCTTAGCTTCTTACTTGTCTTTGGTTGTGAGGTGACTCACCTTGTTCTTTGTTGTTGTGTGTGTTGGTGTAAAGCCATGCCTTGCAAAACCCTAGACCCCCTCCTTCTTCTTCACCTCTTCTCTTGCCTTCTTTTCTTCCTTTCTTTAATTATTTTTGCTAGTGACCTAGCCTATCCCATTAATGTTCAACTCCTTCCCTTTTCTTTGTTGCTTTGACATGAGTCGCCATGCAAAGCCATGCCCCATTTTAAAGTGATTTGGTTGGGTTCAAAAATGACAAGAGTTTGAACCATAGTCAAACTCATTTTATTTTTCTACCTCCGAAAATGTCCAAACCAATTTTATTAAATAGGGCATAAATCCAGGAGCATGGGGATATTTTATTTATCTCCTAACTCTATTTCTTTGAGCCTGTACTTTTTCTTCAATTTCTATCCGAAGGGAAAATAGAAAGAAAAAGGGCAGCAGTGGCTTGGGCCTCATTCCTCCTACACCAGGCCCAACCAGCCCCTCCGCAGCAGGCCTCGGCCCGCTTCATCTCCCGCAGCGACCAAGCAGCAGCCTCAGCGCAGCCCGCGCTCTCTCCCGTGGTAAAACCCACGTGGACGCCCATGAGGGACCCGCCTGCCAGCGACTCCAGCGCCTTCCCCTTCGTCCTCCTCGGCCCCCCTCGCTCTCACGGTAAAAATAAGAAGGAGCCGAGCACATGGCCACGGTGGCGAGCCAACCGTGCCCCCGCCCCCTATAAAACCGAGCCCCCGCGCCCTCCTAGGGTTCCGGTGTTGCATTGTTGTGTTGGTTAGAGCCCGATGACGATTCGGAGTACG
Source organism: Secale cereale (assembly GCA_902687465.1). Taxonomy (NCBI): domain Eukaryota; kingdom Viridiplantae; phylum Streptophyta; class Magnoliopsida; order Poales; family Poaceae; genus Secale; species Secale cereale. Next base: position 458,250,236 of record LR738709.1, read on the forward strand.
AGATTCCTACCGAGGCTGAGTTTGAGGAGCAAGGTTACAATCCCTCCGTGGAATCAACAGGCAAGATGATCATTCCCAGATATCACTACTATCTTTGCCTATGCTATATGTCTCACTCTTTAGATATTGCCTCGTTTCCTATTCCTGTTTGTCAGCCCTCCTATTTTTGCCATGAAACTCTCTAACCACCTTCCTAGCAAACTGTTGTTTGGCTAAGTACGCATCGCTTAGCCCCTCTTATAGCGTTGTTAGTTGCAGGTGAAGATTTGAAGATTCTTGCCCCGTGATGAAGTTATTGTTGGGATATCACAATATATAATCTGTTGAACTAATCCACCTATATATTGGTAATGGGTGGAAGGCTAAGCCTCTTGCTTGGTGTTTTGTTCCACTCATGCCACCCTAGGAACCGATAAACCGGTGTTATGTTCCTTGATTTTTGCGTCCCTAACACGATTGGTGTTTATGGGCCCCCCTTGATAATTCGCTCAGTGCTAAAGCTTTTCCATCAAGGCCCAACATTGGTTTTACATTTGCCTAATAACTAAAACTTGCATAGGGCGTTGCAAACCCGGGTTCTTAATTAACAACCCGGGCCAGTGCTCCTCATGAGTGTTGGTCCAAACCGGGGGTTCTGCGGGGCCACCACAGGGGAACCCGAGGTTTGGTATATACCTGTAGAATCACCCATCCGGTCGTGCCCTGAGACTAGATAGGCGCGGCTACTGTCAGGGTGTTGGCACGCCGGGAGGTCTTGCTAGATTAGTTTTACCTTTGTCGAAATATCTCGAGCACGGGATTCCGAGAATACTAGGGTCTTCCCACCTTGGAGTTGCGACTCCGTAGATCGTGAGCTTGTGATGGGCTAAGTTGGGACACCCCTGCAAGGTGTGAACTTTCGAAAGCCGTGCCCTCGGTTATGTGGCAGATGTGAATTTGTTAATATCCGGTTGTAGATAACTTGACACCATGTTCATGAATACACTACCTACGTGAGTAACCGTGATGGTCTCTTTCCGAAGGGCTTCAGGAAGTGAACACGCTGGGGGTTATGTTTGATCGTGAGTAGTTAGGATCACTTCTTGATCAACTTGGCGATCGTTGGCACTTGTTCTCTTCTCGCTCTAAACTCGTAAGCTAGTGCTTGCTGCAACCTTTGTTTACAACCTTTCCACACCTAAGGCTTTGATAGTTTTGCTACCCGGGAACGGGATTGCTGAGTCCTCTGTGGCTCACAGATTCAACACACACCAGATGTAGGTACCGTTGAGAACTATACAGGAGATGGTTCAGAGCTGTACTGGGAGTTCGATGAAGAGCGTGGATATTACTACGTGTCTTATCCCGACGATCAGTAGTGGTTCTTACTAGGAGGATCTGGGCTTGTGTTATTTATGGTATATTTTCGTTTGGATTTCGTCCGTAGTCGGACTCTGATGTTATTTGGATGATGTATGTTATTGTATTTCATTGTGTGACGTGGCGAGTGTAAGCCAACTATCATTTTACACTTTCATCCCTGAATTTTACATGAGTTGTGCAAAGATACCATACTTGAGATCATTCTAGTATGCGTTTATGTCCTTAAGTCGTGCCTCGACACGTGGGGGACATAGCCGCATACTGGGCATTACAAGTTGGTATTTAGAGCTTTCTCCGACCTAGGAGCCCCCTGATTGATCGAATCGTTGAAGGTTGAGTCTAGGCACACACAGAAAAAAATGTTTTGAGTCCTATATATATATATATATATATATATATATATATCGGAGAGTAGGATTTCTTTTTACTCCTCATCCCTTCATCGCTCTAGTGAGGACTCCTGGCGTTGTTCTATCTCCTCTACTCTAAAAAATTCACAATTTTTTTAGGATCACGCGAGTATTGTTTGGATTGTTTCGATATCTTTGTGACGAGAACATTGTTCTCGATGCCTCATGTCATTTAGGGGTTGTGGCAGTGTCCCGGGGAGTTGAGCTCCGAGGTGTTGTCGTCACAAATGTATCGCAACGGTTCTAGAATACTTAAGACGACCGACATCGAAAACTCTTCTATGCGGTTAGTGGTGAGATAACCCCGACGTCACCCAGTACTGGTGGGATAGTTCGGGAGTATTGCCACAGCTTGTATAGCGGATGCGTTTCGAAGGTCCGAGGTAAATAGTTTCCGAGGATGACTGGTTATGTGTTGACGGATGGATAGAGCTGGATGTAGGTTTAGAGTTGAGTGTGCGGTGCTTCCCCTCTATCCCCAACACCAGATTGCATAACCGAAAACCTTCGGGAATTAATAGGTGGGTTCTTCAAGTAGCTCATATGCATTCTTCCAACGAGTGCATGGTATGAGGTTTGGGGTTCAACATCGAGTGAAGAGGTTTCATGGGCGTTGTTCCAATTGGGAGTTGCATCTTAAAGGGTCCTTGGCTATGCTGATCCGGGGATTGCAACACCCTTTGTAACACGTTCCATGGGGCATTCAGCACGAACATGTGGGACGAAGCTTCTATCATGTATTTGTTCCATCTACACCTTGTTGTTTTAATTTACCTTTTGTTCTCCCAAGTGGATTCTCGAGAAGATTGTTGTACCATTAAACTATGGAATTCATTCGTTCTTTTTGTTCGAATGGTTATTGTGAAGACTTATGTTGTAAATTTCTAGCCGTTGATTCAGCTTATCTTTTTGCATCAATGGCTAATGGTTGTCATCATATTCAGGATGGCTCCTAAGAGGGTTCCCAACCCTAACCAAGAGGGCGAAGAAGAGCGTCCTCCTGAGCGTCCTCCTTCCCCTCCTCCTTCGGCTGAGGCATGGAGAGCAATTTTGCAAGCGACCAACCAGAACACCCAGATGCTTATGCAAATGATGCAGAACTTTCAAGCCAACCAAGCAAATCAAGGCAATCATGGGAACCAAGGCCAAGGCAATCTGTTTAATCAACCTCACTTTACGACACTGAACCAATTTCTGGCAAACCAACCGAAGTCGTTCAGTTATTGTGTGGACCCGCTAGATGCTGAAGACTGGATCACAGACATCAAAAAGCACTTTGAATGCAGTAACATGAGGTCTGAGGATTATGTCAAGTTTGCCACTTTCCGACTCAAAGATCAAGCTGTTGATTGGGGGCAACAGTATAAAGATTCCAGAGGTGAACGTGAGATCTCGTGGACTGACTTCTGCAAAGATTTCCGCTCTCACCACATTCCAACCAGTGTCATTGAAGGCATGCGTGAGCAATTCCGCAACCTGAAGCAAGGCACCATGTTTGTCTATCAATACAATGTCAAGTTCCGGAATCTTGCCCGTTATGCGAAGCAAGACATCCCCGATGCCAAGAGCAAGATTTATCAGTTCCGAGGTGATTTGAAGGATGAACTCCAACTAGCTCTCACCTTGTTCGAGCCAGATGAATTTGACCAGTTCTACAATATGGCTCTCAAGCAAGAGGCAGCTCAGCTCAAGAGTGAAGCTTCCAAAAAGAGGATCAGAGATGTTGTTCATTCCTCCTCTTCCTGTCAAGTGGTTGCCAAGCAGCAGAAGTTCTGGCTACCGCCTCCTCCAGTGCTTGATGTCTACACACGCTTCTACTCTTGTAGACTATGTTGGGCCTCCAAGCGCAGAGGTTTGTAGGACAGCAGCAATTTCCCTCAAGTGGATGACCTAAGGTTTATCGAACTCAGGGAAGTAGAGGTTGAAGATGGTCTCTCTCAAGCAACCCTGCAACTAAGATACAAGAAGTCTCTTGTGTCCCCAACACACCTAATACAACTAGGAGTTGTATAGGTGCACTAGTTCGGCGAAGAGATGGTAAAATATGGATGATATGAGTGGCAAAGCAAAGTAATATAAATCTGTAATAAAAAGTGCAGCAAGCAAACAAGTGGTAAACGTGAGCACAAATGGTATTGCAATGGTGGAAACAAGGCCTAGGGATCATACTTTCACTAGTGGCAACTCCCAACAACATTAACATAATCGAATCACATGATATTTCCCATAAAACACGCAATGGGGACGCACCTGGAGGTCATTCCTTCGTGGTCAAGAGAGGACGAGAATTATGTAGGGCTACAAAAGCACACCTCAAAGTTCGTAGTTCTCAATCTAAGGATTTCCCAATGTCACCGCGGCCATCCAAAGAGAGTCCCACAATCACCACAACATATCTAAAGGATAGTCAAAGACAAGCACCAAGAGACTCTCAATCTTCAATCAACACACAATAGAGGAAATCACTCATGAAAATAGTTTTCTAATCCATGTCCAATAGACCGCTGTCACCTTGGTCTCGGGGATTATACTAGATAAAGACAAGTGAGTACATCAATCCAATACATAGAGGAAGGGGAAATATCATGGGATCACCCTAGATTAACATAGCCTATGATCACAATGAAGATCACATCATGGGAGAGAGAATTGACCACATAGCTACTGGTAGAAACCTCAGCCCCGAGGAGGAACTACTCCCGCATCATGGAGGGAGGAAGCAACGTCGATGGAGATGAATCCGGGGGCACTTCCCCGTCCCGGCAGGGTGCCGGCACAGGAATTCTGGTCCCCCGAAGCTTGATGGCGATGGCGGCGGAGATCGGAATTGCGTCTGGAGAAAAGGGGTCTGGAATCAGGGTTTCCTCGACGGGTGTTAAATATATGCCAAAGGGGGTCGCAAGGGGAGCTAAGGGGGGCCCAGGCGCCCCCCCGGTGCGGCCAGGAGGGGGGCCGCGTGGGCAGGCCGCCTGGAGCCCTGGTGGCCCCCCTCCGGCCCTACTTTGGCCGCATGGAAGCTTCCGGAACGCTGATTTTTTATATAATTTTTCCGGGATTTTTCTGGCAGTTTACGTGACGGGAAAACCTGAAATACAAAAACAGCAGAAAACAGAAACTGGCACTGGGGTGCACTGAGTTAATAGGTTAGTCCAAATATGAACAAAAGTGTATGGAAGTGTATAAATATCATAGCAATATCACCCAAAAGAGGCATGGAGCAAGCAGAAATTATAGATACGTTTTGGACGTATCAACATCCCCAAGCTTAATTCCTGCTCGTCCTCGAGTAGGTAAATGATAACAAGAATAATTTCTGTGGTGACATGCTATTAACCATATAGGACTTTTCATAGTCATATGACAAAAGCTTACTGAGACAATGAAGCTGTAGTAATTAAGTTGCCTCATGAGAAAATCACAAAGAACTGAAAGTTTTACAATATGATACTGAAACATCAAGTAGATTTGTAATGAGCATGGTGTGCAAATATGATAAAGTGGTATCTCGCTTGCCCCCTTTAGTGAAGCAAAACATAAATGCAGGGGCACCTCCAAGGTTTAAGTGACGACTAGATACAATGATTTCAGAATAAACGATATCACAATCATGCAAAAGACAATGGTACTTTGGGACAATGCACATTACACTCAGAATGACAATCATGCTCTCAATAGTTGGTGCTTTAAAGAAGGTGGAGACTCTCGAACCGTGGCTTTTGTTGGGAAGGTTGAAAACCCGTGGTCGGAAACAAAAACTAAACATGTACCAGAGCTCTTGGTTTTTAAAACAGAGGTAATAATTATTATTTTAGAATATGCATATTTCGTCAACGAATGCTAGCAGATAACTCAATCACTTCTCGAGCTGGACAAGTTTCGAGGAACGGCTCCCGAATGAGGACGATCACATCCTCTTAATCTCCTTTGTTTATCACTGCCAAAGTTTTCTGATTTCTCATGAACAAAGCGTGAAGGAGGGTTTGTTTGTTTATATTATTTTTTAATGAGCCGGGCGCACTCTATGCCAGTTCCTTCTCGTATTATGGGTTTGCACATTAGACATGCAATCCCGGGGTGAAGCTTGTCCAACTTAAAAAGATCATGAATTAACTACTACTTCCTCATGAGCTAAAACAGAGGCACAAAAGAGAAATGCTTTTTTGAATAATTTCGAGATGGTACATGAAAGTCTTCGTTAGGAATGGCAGGTAAATACCATGTATAGGAAGGTATGGTGGACTCATATGGCATAACTGGTTTAAAGGATTTTGGATGCACAAGCAGTCAGTCCGCTTAGTACAGGCGAAGGTTAGCAAGACTGGGAGCGACCAACTAAAAGAGCAATGACGGTCATAATCATGCAGAGCGACAAAGCAACATTGAATCGGGCATGGAAGTTATATCGCTACTCAGAAACTAAAGATCATCAAGGCTTGATAGACTTTCTTTACAGTCTTAAATATGCGTGAGCATACGCCAAGTCAATCAAAATAAATTCTTGAAGGAAGATATCACTAAACCATACCACATCATAAGCAAACAAATCATGTTGGTACTCCAATAACACATTGAGAACCCCCCAGCTATTTGAGACTAACCATAAGAAAACATGAACTACTAAGCACCATTATGCACATAGCATTTTTATCATAGACATATCAACCAGTGCAACAGAAGCCAACTCTCTTAACAAGATAAGCATGATAAATAAAGAGAGTTCCAGCGACCAACTAAACAAAAGCTCTTTAAAAAGATAAGCATGAAAACTAAGAGCTGAACATGATAGTAGCTATTGAAAGACAAAGAACACACACAGCAAAGATAGACATGAAAATTCTATGTTATGTTCTAGGTTGAAGTGGAGCGTGTTTCTCTCCCACATAAAGAAAGCTGAGTTCCAACTCGTTATGAACAGCAAGCAAAGCTAAAGAAAACTAAAAAGGAAACTAAAAGCAAGACGCTCCAAGCATAGCACATAACACATGAAGTGATAAAAATATAGTGGAACGAAAGACGAACTGATAATTGTTGATGGAGAAGGGGATGCACGGGGGCATCCCCAAGCTTAGACGCTTGAGTCTTCTTGAATATTTCTTGGGGGTGCACGGGGGCATCCCCAAGCTTGAGCGTTTGACACTCTTGAATCTTTTTATCATCTTCCCTCGCACACTTGAAAACTCCCTTCATACATAACTCATCATAATCTGATTAGCGAGGTTAGTACCCATAATAAAATAATTTTTCCATGCTGGAAATAAGGATATTCTTGAAGGTCTACTGTTTCTCAAGATTGCCAAAAGGTTTTTGCAAAGAAAAAGCAAGCTCAAGGTTTGCAAAACGAAGAAAAGGCAAAACAGGATAGAATCTGTGAAAAACAGACCAGCAGGTAGTAAATAGTTTTTTTGGGGCACTTCTGCAACTCAAATCAAAAAACTCAGAACAGACACCCGAAAGCCAATTGTATAGAGCACACTGTCGAAAAAATTCAGACCAAAAAGATGATCTGGTGATTTTATACGAATTTTTCTGTCCAAGGACAGAATCTGTTTCCTGGACAGCACGTCACAACTTTTGAACTTTCTTGCAATCAGAGGCTACACTTGGCACAAAGCTGAAAAGTAAAGATACAATGATGATGCTACTGTAGTAACAACATCAAGACACAACAAAAGCAAAATAAAATTTTATTCATTGTGGGCTGCCTCCCAAAAGCGCTTTCTTTTATGCCTTTAAGCTAGGCATAAGACTTTAATGATGCTCTCGTAGGAATAAGAGTTGAAGAACAAAAGAGAGCATCAAGAAGAAAATACCAAACACATTTAAGCCTAACATGCTTCCTATGCATAGGAATATTGCAATAGAATAATTCATTGAAGCACAAAGCAATAAGCATAGGAAGACAAAACAAGTGCAGCTTCAAAACCTTCAACATAAAGAGAGGGAACTTGATATTATTGAATTATCTATAAGCATATGTTCCCTTCTCATAATAATTTTCAGTGGGATCACGAATAAACTCAACAATATAAGCATCACATAAAGCATTGTTACCATGATCCACATGCAAAAAGGTACTCTTACTCTCCACATAAGCATCTTTGGGGAGCCCATGGTTAGGACTTTTTAGCATTAACGTTTTCAGTCTCCCCCAAGCTTGAGCTACGCTCTCTCCGTCACGAGACCTAAAGTTATAGATATAGTTCCTGTCTCGATGAATTTCATAAAGAGGATAAAACTTAGTATAAAAGAGAGACATAAGCTCTTGCCAATCAAGCAAGTGCGCGTTATCGAGAAGCTTATACCAATCTGAAGCTTTATCTATAAGTGATACGGCGAACAATTTCCTCATGACAAACTCCCTTGATACACCTGCAAGCTTAAATAATGAACATAACTGTGACATATATAGCAAGTGTTCACCGGGATGTCTGTCTCCTGCATAACGATTAGCCAAAACATAATCGATAATACCAGCTGGTATTTTATAAGGCACAATTTCAGTAGGGGGAGGAGCAACCACCACAGGTGTGGGGCGTCTTCCCACAAACAATGATCCAATAGCAAGGTTGTCCATAAGCATAACTAGTGAAATAAAAACAAGAAACAAAAAGATTTAATTGCAAGATCTAAAGATATACCTTCAAGCACTCACTTCCCCGGCAACGGCGCCAGAAATAGCTTGATGTCTACACACGCTTCTACTCTTGTAGACTATGTTGGGCCTCCAAGCGCAGAGGTTTGTAGGACAGCAGCAATTTCCCTCAACTGGATGACCTAAGGTTTATCGAACTCAGGGAAGTAGAGGTTGAAGATGGTCTCTCTCAAGCAACCCTGCAACTAAGATACAAGAAGTCTCTTGTGTCCCCAACACACCTAATACAACTAGGAGTTGTATAGGTGCACTAGTTCGGCGAAGAGATGGTAAAATATGGATGATAGGAGTGGCAAAGCAAAGTAATATAAATCTGTAATAAAAAGTGCAGCAAGCAAACAAGTGGTAAACGTGAGCACAAATGGTATTGCAATGGTGGAAACAAGGCCTAGGGATCATACTTTCACTAGTGGCAACTCCCAACAACATTAACATAATCGAATCACATGATATTTCCCATAAAACATGCAATGGGGACGCACCCGGAGGTCATTCCTTCGTGGTCAAGAGAGGACGAGAATTATGTAGGGCTACAAAAGCACACCTCAAAGTTCGTAGTTCTCAATCTAAGGATTTCCCAATGTCACCGCGGCCATCCAAAGAGAGTCCCACAATCACCACAACATATCTAAAGGATAGTCAAAGACAAGCACCAAGAGACTCTCAATCTTCAATCAACACACAAGAGAGGAAATCACTCATGAAATATTTTTCTAATCCATGTCCAATAGACCGCTGTCACCTTGGTCTCGGGGATTATACTAGATAAAGACAAGTGAGTACATCAATCCAATACATAGAGGAAGGGGAAATATCATGGGATCACCCTAGATTAACATAGCCTATGATCACAACGAAGATCACATCATGGGAGAGAGAATTGACCACATAGCTACTGGTAGAAACCTCAGCCCCGAGGAGGAACTACTCCCGCATCATGGAGGGAGGAAGCAACGTCGATGGAGATGAATCCGGGGGCACTTCCCCGTCCCGGCAGGGTGCCGGCACAGGAATTCTGGTCCCCCGAAGCTTGATGGCGATGGCGGCGGAGATCGGAATTGCGTCTGGAGAAAAGGGGTCTGGAATCAGGGTTTCCTCGACGGGTGTTAAATATATGCCAAAGGGGGGCACCAGGGGAGCTAAGGGGGGCCCAGGCGCCCCCCGGCGCGGCCAGGAGGGGGGCCGCATGGGCAGGCCGCCTGGAGCCCTGGTGGCCCCCTCCGGCCCTACTTTGGCCGCATGGAAGCTTCCGGAACGCTGATTTTTTATATAATTTTTCCGGGATTTTTCTGGCAGTTTACGTGACGGGAAAACCTGAAATACAAAAACAGCAGAAAACAGAAACTGGCACTGGGGTGCACTGAGTTAATAGGTTAGTCCAAATATGATCAAAAGTGTATGGAAGTGTATAAATATCATAGCAATATCACCCAAAAGAGGCATGGAGCAAGCATAAATTATAGATACGTTTTGGACGTATCAGTGCTCCGTCCTCCAAACAATGACAAGCACTCAGGTGGCCGTGGTTTCTCCCACCCACCCGACCCAAGCAATCAGTCCAAGCCCCAGTTTCAAGCTTCAAGATCAAGTGGTCCTTATCACCGGCCTCTCTCAGAAGTTACTTGCAACAAGTGTTCTCAGAATGGTCACTATGCCAACAAGTGTCCCAACCTAAGGCGCCTTCCGCCTCCTCCACCTGTCAGTACTCCTATTGTCAAGCACAATCCCAAGCATGCAAGAGTGAATCTGATGAATGCAGCTCAAGCAGAGAACTCTTCAGATGTGATACTTGGTAATCTTCCAGTTAACTCTATACCTGCTAAAGTATTGTTTGATTCGGGTGCATCATGCTCTTTCGTATCTCAACCTTTTGCATCGAAGCACAATGTTGACATTAAAAGTTTTCCAAGGGAATTATCAGTTGTTTCTTCCGGAAAGATAATGCATTCTAGTGTGTTTGCTCTGGATATATCTATTCATATGGGTGATTACAGTTTTCTGGTTTCTCTGGTTATTCTCGGCAACTCCGACATTGATCTTATTCTTGGGATGGATTGGCTCTCAAAGCATGACACAAACATTGATTGTGCAAATAAGGAGGTCAAGCTGACTCGTCCTGATGAAGACGTGATTATCTTCGCCTCTCGAGATAACACAATCATGCTATTCTCTATTAATGACAAGGGAGAGATTAATGCTATTTCTCAGATTCCAGTGGTTAATGAATATGAAGATGTATTCCCTGAAGAGCTTCCAGGCATGCCTCCACATCGTCAAGTTGAATTCGTCATTGAACTCGAGCCCGGTACCGAGCCGACATGTCAGCGTCAGTACAAGCTTTCCCCTGATGAGTTGAAGGAGCTGAAGAAACAATTCGATGAGTAAGAACGTATGGGTCTAATCAGGCCTAGTACTTCTCCTTGGGGCTGTGGTGTTCTATTTGTCAAGAAGAAGGATGGCACGGAACGCCTTTGTGTTGATTACCGGCCATTGAACAAGAAGACAATAAAGAACAAGTACCCGCTCCCCAATACCAATGAATTGTTCGAGCAGCTCAAAGGAGCAAAGGTGTTCTCGAAGCTCGATCTCCGGATGGGTTACCATTAGATTCGTATCCGTGAAGAGGATATTCCTAAGACTGCATTCAGAATGAGTTTTGGCTCTTATGAATACATGGTCATGTCTTTCGGCCTTGCAAATGCTCCACCCACCTTCTCTCGGATGATGCACTTCATATTCAACCCCTACACCAATGAATCTGTTCTCGTCTATCTGGATGACATCTTGGTATTGTCCAAGAATGAAGAAGACCATGCCAAGCACCTCCGTTTGGTCCTTGACAGGCTCCGTGAACACAAGTTCTAGGCGAAGTTCTCCAAATGTGAATTCTGGCTGGATAAAGTCCTATATCTTGGCCATATTATCTCTGCCGAGGGCATTTCTGTGAACCCCAAGAAGGTTGAAGCTATTGTCAACTGGGAACCTCCGTAGAATGTCAAGCAACTCCGAAGCTTCCTTGGTCTCGCTAGCTATTGCAGAAGGTTCGTTCAGAACTTCTCCAAGATTGCCAAGCCTCTCTCCAACCTGTTGTAGAAGAATGTCAAGTACTCCTTGACTCCTGGTTGTGACGTGGCATTCAAAACACTCAAAGAGATGCTCATTTCTGCTCCGGTTCTTACTCCTCCGGATGAGTCCAAGCCTTATGAAGTCTTTTGCGATGCTTCATTGCAAGGTCTTGCTGGTGTTCTCATGCAAGACAAGAAGATTGTGGCATACACTTCACGTCAGCTGAAACCAAATGAGAAGAATTACCCCACACATGAACGGGATCGCCGAGTCCTCTGTGGCTCACAGATTCAACACACACCAGATGCAGGTACCGTTGAGAACTATACAGGAGATGGTTCAGAGCTGTACTGGGAGTTCGATGAAGAGTGTGGACGTTACTATGTGTCTTATCTCGACGATCAGTAGTGGTTCTTACTAGGAGGACCCGGGCTTGTGTTATTTATGGTATCTTTTCGTTTGGATTTCGTCTGTAGTCGGACTCTGATGTTATTTGGATGATGTATGTTATTGTATTTCATTGTGTAACGTGGCGAGTGTAAGCCAACTATCATTTTACACTTTCATCCCTGAATTTTACTTGAGTTGTGCAAAGATACCATACTTGAGATCATTCTAGTATGCGTTTATGTCCTTAAGTCGTGCCTCGACACGTGGGGGACATAGCCGCATACTGGGCATTACATATATGAGACAGATCACCGACCCACGACTATCATCTAATAAAAGAGGCCCTTGGAGCTCCTTCACATGGATCTCTTTTGTCCTCCATCGTTCGATAGTCTTGGAGGAAGGAAATATTGTTTGGTGATTGTGGATGATTACTCAAGATACACTTGGGTATACTTTAAGAGGAAGAGTGAGATCCAACAAACCGTCATCGACTTTGATAATGAAGCTCAACGTCAACATGAAGCAAAGGTTTTTATGATTAGAAGTGACAACGACACCGATCTCAAGAACTATACCTTGGATGAGTTTCTTTTTGATGAGGGGATCAAGCATCAATATGCCACACCCTATAGTCCTCAACAAAATGGTGTTGCAGAGAGGAAGAACCGAACGTTGGTGGATGTGGCAAGGACTATGATGGCGAAACTCAAATCTCCATACAACTTTTGGACTGAAGCCATCAACACTGCATGCCATGCATCCAGTCGGCTCTATCTCTGCAAAGGCTTGAAAAAGACTCCTTATGAGATTCTTACCGGTAACAAGCCCAACCTCAAGTACTTTCGGGTGTTCGGGTGTAAGTGTTTCATTCTCAAGAAAGGTGTATGTTTGTCTGAATTTGAACCTAGAGCTCAAGAGGGCATATTTGTTGGTTATATGCTACAAACTCTCATGCTTACCGTGTCCTAAACAAGTCCAATGGACTCATTGAGGAAACGTGTAACATGGAGTTTGATGAAAATAACAGCTCCCAAGTGGAGCAAAGTGGTCTTTGTGATGCATGCGATGAAATTCCTCCTCAAGCCGTAAGAATAATGGGGATTGGTCAAATACTCCCCATTAGAAAACCCTTGTGGCCGAAGGAAGGACAATGTTCTATGCAAGTGGAACCATCACCAGCACTAGACCCACATGCTTCAGAGGAACAAAGTGAAGGCCCTCAACCAAGTGAACATGATCATGTGCAAGATCAAACCTCATGATGATGGTGTTGCACCAAATGATGCGCAAGATCAATTTCAAGTCTTTGAGCAAGCTCAAGATTAAGAGCAAGCTCAAGGCAGTGCTCAAGATGATCAAAATGAAGCTCCTCAAATGCCTATTGAGGAGTTAGTGGAGCACCGTACCGCCAAAGTGGATTCCAAGCTAAAGCGTCATCAACATGTCTTAGAGAATGTGCTTGGAAGCTTGAGAAAAGGGGTAACTACTCGTAGACAATTAACAATCTTTTATGAGCATCACACGTTTGTTTCTTGTGTTGAACCCCAAAAGGTACATGAAGCGCTCGATGACATGGATTGGATTGAAGCCATGCATGATGAACTCAACAACTTTCGAGCGCAACCAAGTTTGGGAATTAGTGCCAAGACCAAAGGAGTATCAAAATGTCATCGGAACCAAATGGATCTTCAAGAACAAGCAAGATGTGAATTGTGTGGTGATTCGAATTGGTAGAACAAGCAAGTCCCGAGTATCGACTATGGTGAAACCTTTGCTCTCGTTGCCCATCTTGAATTTATTCACATGTTGCTTGCATATGCTTCTCATCATGATTTCAAGTTGCAACAAATGGATGTGAAGAGTGCATTTCTTAATGGTCCCTTAAATGAGTTGGTATATGTGATACGTCTCCAACGTATATATAATTTTTGATTGTTACATGTTGTTATATTATCATTCTTGGATGTTTGGCAATCATTTTACTGTCATTTTATATCATTTTTTGGGACTAACCTATTGACATAGTGCCAAGTGCTAGTTGCTGTTTTCTGCTTGTTTTTTACATCACAGAAAATCAATATCAAATGGAGTACAAATGCAACGAAACTTTCTGTGGATTTTTTGGACAAGAAGACACCAGATGGCTAGAGAAGCACCTGGGGGGGTGCCTCGAGGGGGGCACAACACACCAGGGCATTCCTATGGCCTCCTGCATCGCCTTTTCGCTCTATAAATGCCCAAATATTCCAAAAACCCTAGGGGAGTCGACGAAATTTTTTTCCAGCCGCTGCAAGTTTGAGAACCACGAGATCCAATCTAGAGCCCTTTTTCGGCACTCCGTCGGAGGGGCGAATCATCACTGGTGGCCATCATGATGAGGAGGGAGTAGTCCACCCTTGGGGCCGAGGGTTTGTACTAATAGTTATGTGTTTAATACCTCTTTATCTCTCTCTTGTGTTCTTGAGATGCACAATGTTGATGTATCGCGGGCTCTGTTAATACATTCGGATCATATCGTGTTTTCTCCTCTCCATCTTGTTGCGATGAATTGAGTTTTCCCTTTGAGATTTCTTTGGATTGAATACTTTTATGGATTTGAGAACACTTGATGCATGTATTGCTATGAATTCCCGTGGTGACAATGGGGTATCATATTGATTCACTGATATGTGTTTTGGTACTCAACTTGCGGATTCCCGAAGTGACATTGGGGTAATCTATGCATAGGGGTTGATGCACATTCTTGTCTTTGTTTCTCTAGTAGAAATCTTGGGGCACTCTTCGAGGTTCTTTGTGTTGGACGAGTATCATGAATCTAAAATTGTTTGATGCATATCGTATAATTAACTCACTCATACTCGCGGTGACATTGGAGTATCTAGGTGACATTAGAGTTGGTTGATGTGTATCATATGGTGTTATTTTAGTACGAACTCTTGATAGGTCAATCGGAAAGGATAACTTGATGTTATGTTAGTACGAACTCTTGATAGATTGATCGGAAAGAATAACTTTGAGGTGGTTTCGTACCCTAACAACAATTTATTCTTATGTTCTCCGCTAGATAGGAACTTTGGATTGATTTCTCATCGCACGTTGAGGGGTGGTTATGTGATACAGTTATATTAGCATTGTTGAGAGATTGCACTAGCGAAAGTACGGACCCTAGGCCTTGTTTTCAAGCATTGCAATACCGTGTGTGCTCCGTTTTATCACTTTCTACCTTGCTGTTGTTTATTTTTACTATTACAAAAATCAATATCTACTATCCATATTACACTTGTATGTGTTGGGGATCCTTGCAGAAATTCAAAAAAATTCAATGCATCACCAAGATCAATCTATGGGGTGACTAGCAACGAGAGAGGGAAGATCATCTTCATACCTTTGAAGATCGCGATGCGGAAGCGTTGCAGGAACGCGGTTGGGTGGGAGTCGTACATGAAGCGATTCAGATCGCGGCCGAATCCGATCTAAGCGCCGAACAATGGTGCCTCCGCGTTCAACACATGTATAGCCCAATGACGTCTCCCACGCCTTGATCCAACAAGGAGAGAGGGAGAGGTTGGGGAAGACTCCGTCCAACAGCAGCACAACGACGTGGTGGTGGTGGAGGAGCGTGGTTCTCGAGCAGGGCTTCACCAAGCGCTACGAGAGACGAGGAGGAGGTGAAGCAGGGCTGCGCCAGGAGGGTGAAAGACTCATGTATTAAGCAGCCCCAAAACCCCCACTATTTATAGGGGAAGGGGAGATGGGGCCGCCCCCCTCTAGATGGGATCTAGAGGGGGCGCGCCGGCCAGGAGGGGAGGATTGCCCCCCAAGCTAAGGGGCCGCCCCCGTTAGGGTCCCCCCAAACCCTAGGCGCATGGTCCCTAGGGGGGAGGCGCCCAGCCAAGCTAGGGGCTGGTCCTTCTCCATATACAACCCATAGGGCCCTCCGGGGCAGGTGGACCCTCCCGATGGACCCCCAGAACCCCTTCGATGGTCCCGGTACAATACCGACACCCCCCCGAACATTTTCGGTGACCGTATAATGACTTCCCATATATATATATCTTCACCTCCGGACCATTCCGGAACTCCTCGTGACGTCCGGGATCTCATCCGAGACTCGGAACAACATTCAGTAACCATGTACATACATTCCCTATAACCCTAGCATCATCGAACCTTAAGTGTGTAGACCCTACGGGTTCGGGAACCATGCAGACATGACCAAAACATCCCTCCGACCAATTACCAATAGCGGGATCTGGATACCCATGTTGGCTCCCACATGTTCCACGATGATCTTATCGGATGAACCACAATGTCAAAGATTCAATCAATCCCGTATACAATTCCCTTTGTCTACCGATATAGTACTTGCCCGAGATTCGATCATCGGTATCCCTACACCTTGTTCAATCTCGTTACTGGCAAGTCTCTTTACTCGTTCCATAACACATCATGTCGTGACCAACTCCTTAGTCACATTGAGCTCATTACAATGACGTCTTACCGAGTGGGCCCAGAGATACCTCTCCGTCATACAGAGTGACAAATCATAGTCTCGATTCGTACCAACCCAACAGATACTTTTCGGGATACCCGTAGTGCACCTTTATAGCCACCCAGTTACATTGTGACGTTTGGCACACCCAAAGCACTCCTACGGTATCCGAGAGTTGCACAATTGATGTCTACACACGCTTCTACTCTTGTAGACTATGTTGGGCCTCCAAGCGCAGAGGTTTGTAGGACAGTAGCAATTTCCCTCAAGTGGATGACCTAAGGTTTATCGAACTCAGGGAAGTAGAGGTTGAAGATGGTCTCTCTCAAGCAACCCTGCAACTGAGATACAAGAAGTCTCTTGTGTCCCCAACACACCTAATACACTTGTTAGATGTATAGGTGCACTAGTTCGGCGAAGAGATGTTAAATGGAAAGTAATATGGATGGCAAAACAAAATAATATAATTCTGTAATAAAAAGTGCAGCAAGCAAACAAGTGGTAAACGTGAGCACAAATGGTATTGCAATGGTGGAAACAAGGCCTAGGCTTCATACTTTCACTAGTGGCAACTCCCAACAACATTAACATAATCGAATCACATGATATTTCCCATAAAACATGCAAAGGGGACACACTCAGAGGTCATTCCTTCGTGGTCAAGAGAGGACGAGAATTATGTAGGGCTACAAAAGCACACCTCAAAGTTCGTAGTTCTCAATCTAAGGATTTCCCAATGTCACCGCGGCCATCCAAAGAGAGTCCCACAATCACCACAACATATCTAAAGGATAGTCAAAGACAAGCACCAAGAGACTCTCAATCTTCAATCATCACACAAGAGAGGCAATCACTCATGAAAATACTTTTCTCATCCATGTCCAATAGACCGCCGTCACCTTGGTCTCGGGGATTATACTAGATAAAGACAAGTGAGTACATCAATCCAATACATAGAGGAAGGGGAAATATCATGGGATCACCCTAGATTAACATAGCCTATGATCACAACGAAGATCACATCATGGGAGAGAGAATTGACCACATAGCTACTGGTAGAAACCTCAGCCCCGAGGAGGAACTACTCCCGCATCATGGAGGGAGGAAGCAACGTCGATGGAGATGAATCCGGGGGCACTTCCCTGTCCCGGCAGGGTGCCGGCGCAGGAATTCTGGTCCCCCGAAGCTTGATGGCGATGGCGGCGGAGATCGGAATCGTGTCTGGAGAAAAGGGTCCGGAATCAGGGTTTCCTCGACGGACCTTAAATATATGCCAAAGGGGGTCGTCAGAGGGGGTCAGGGGTGCCCAGGCGCCCCCCCGGCGCGGCCCAGGGGGGCCGCGTGGGCAGGCCGCCTGGAGCCCCTGTGGGTCCCCCCCGGCTGTACTTTGGCCGCACGGTAGCTCCTGGAACGCTGATTTTTTATATATTTTTTCTGGATTTTTCTTGGCAGTTCTCGTAATGTGAAAACCTGAAATACAAAAACAGCCGAAAACAGAAACTGGCACTGGGGTGCACTGAGTTAATAGGTTAGTCCAAATATGATCAAAAGTGTATGGAAGTGTATAAATATCATAGCAATATCACCCAAAAGAGGCATGGAGCAAGCAAAAATTATAGATACGTTTTGGACGTATCAACATCCCCAAGCTTAATTCCTGCTCGTCCTCGAGTAGGTAAATGATAACAAGAATAATTTCTGTGGTGACATGCTATTAACCATATAGGACTTTTTCATAGTCATATGATAAAAACTTACTGAGACAATGAATCTGTAGTAATTAAGTTGCCTCATGAGAAAATCACAGAGGACTGAAAGTTTTACAACATGACATTGAAACATCAAATAGATTTGTAATGAACATGGTGTGCAAATATGATAATGTGATATCTAGCTTGCCCCCTTTAGTGAAGCAAAACATAAATGCAGGGGCACCTTCAAGGTTTAAGTGATGACTAGATACAATGATTTCAGAATAAACGATATCACAATCATGCAAAAGACAATGCTACTTTTGGACAATGCACATTACACTCAGAATGACAATCATGCTCTCAGTAGTTGGTGCTTTAAAAGAAGGTGGAGACTCAACATAAAAGTAAAAGAATGGTTATGTGCTAGAGCTTTTTATTTTGAAAACATAGAAGCAATTTTGTCAACGGTAGTAGTACTTCATATGTGTCATGCATAAGACATCCTATAAGTTGCAAGCCTCATGCATCGAATACCAATAGTGCTCGCACCTTGTCCTAATTAGCTCTGATTTCCATGGGTTATCATTGCATTACATATGTTTGAACCAAGTGTCACAAAGGGGTACCTCTATGCCACCTGTACAAAGGTCCAAGGAGATAAATCGCATTTGATTTCTCGTTTTTGATAGATCTCAACTTGAGGACATCCATACCGGGACAACATAGAAAATAGATGATGGACTCCTCTTTAATGCATAAGCATATTCTCATAAGAGATTGAGGATTAACGTCCAAGCTAAAACTTCCACCATGATACATGGCTTTGGTTGGCGGCCCAATGTTCTTCTCTAACAATATGCATACTCATTCAACCCATGGCAAATCACCCTTACTTCAGACAAGACGAACATGCATAGCAACTCACATGATATTCAACAAAAGTGTGACAGTTGATGGCGTCCCCAGCAACATGGTTACCGCTCAGCAAGCAACTTATAAGAAATAAGATACATAAGCAACATATTCTTTACCACAATAGTTTTTAAACTACTTTCCCATGAGTTATGTATTGCAAAAATTGAAGGTTTTAAAGGTAGCACATGTAAATTACCTGGAGTGGCGGTGAAATACCACATATAGGTAGGTATGGTGGACTCATATGGCATAACTGGTTTAAAAGGATGTGGATGCACAAGCAGTCAGTCCGCTTAGTACATGTGGAGGTTAGCAAAAGACTGGGAGCGACCAACTAAGAGAGCAATGACAGTCATAATCATGCAGAGCGACAAAGCAATATTGAATCAGGCATGGTAGTTATATCGCTACTCAGAAATAAAAGATCATCAAGGCTTGACAGACTTTCTTTACAGTCTTAAATATGCGTGAGCATACGCCAAGTCAATCAAAATAAATTCTCGAAGGAAGATATTACTAAACCATACCACATCATAGGCAAACAAATCATGTTGGTACTCCAATAACACATTGGGAATCCCCCAGCTATTTGAGACTAACCATAAGAAAACCTGAACTACTAAGCGTCATTATGCACGTAGCATCTTTATCATAGACATATCAACCAATGCAACGGAAGCAAACTCTCTTAATTAGATAAGCATGATAATTAAAGAGAGTTCAAGCAACCAAGTAAACAAAAGCTCTTTGAAAAGATAAGCATGAATACTAAGAGCTGAGCATGATAGTAGCTATTAAAAGACAAAGAACACACACAGCAAAGATAGACATGAAAATTCTATGTTATGTTCTAGGTAGAAGTGGAGCGTGTTTCTCTCCCACATAAATAAAGCTGAGTTCCGACTCGTTATGGAAAACTAAAAAGAAAACTAAAAGCAAGACGCTCCAAGCATAACACATAACACATGAAGTGATAAAAATATAGCGGAACGAAAGACGAACTGATAATGTTGATGGAGAAGGGGATGCACGGGGGCATCCCCAAGCTTAGACGCTTGAGTCTCTTTGAATATTTCTTGGGGGTGCACGTGGGCAT
Organism: Secale cereale; assembly: GCA_902687465.1. NCBI lineage: Eukaryota > Viridiplantae > Streptophyta > Magnoliopsida > Poales > Poaceae > Secale > Secale cereale. Next base: position 458,270,316 of record LR738709.1, read on the forward strand.
CCCCAAGCTTGAGCGCTTGACACTCCTGAATCTTTTTATCATCTTCCCTCGCACACTTGAAAACTCCCTTCATACATAACTCATCATAATCTGATTAGCGAGGTTAGTACCCTTAATAAAATAATTATACCTTGCTGGAAATAAAGATATTCTTGAAGTTCTACTGTTTCTCAAGATTGCCAAAAGGTTTTTGCAAAGAAAAAGCAAGCCCTTGGTTTGCAAAATGAAGGAAAGGCAAAACAGGACAGAATCTGTGAAAAACAGAACAGCAGGTAGTAATTGATTTGTTCGGGGCACTTCTGCAACTCAAATAAAAAAACTCAGAACAGACGCACGAAAGACAATTATATATAGAACGCTGTCGAAAAAATTCAGACCAAAAAGATGATCTGGTGATTTTATACGAATTTTTCTATCCAAGGACAGAATCTGTTTCCTGGACAGCACCTCACAACTTTTGAATTTTCTATCAATCAGAGGCTACACTTGGCACAAAATTGAAAAGCAAAGATACAATGATGATGCTAATGTAGTAACAACATCAAGACACAACAAAAGCAAAATAAAATTTTATTCATTATGGGCTGCCTCCCAAAAGCGCTTTCTTTTATGCTTTTAAGCTAGGCATAAGACTTTAATGATGCTCTCGTAGGAATAAGAGTTGAAGAACAAAAGAGAGCATCAAGAAGCAAATACCAAACACATTTAAACCTAACATGCTTCCTATGCATAGGAATATTACAATAGAATAATTCATTGAAGCACAAAGCAACTAGCATAGGAAGGCAAAACAAGCATAACTTCAAAGTATTCACCATAAAGAGAGGAAACTTCTTATTATTAAGATATTTAGAACCAAGTCTCCCTCTCTCATTATAAATTTCAATGGCATCATGGATGAACTCAACAATATAAGCATCACATAAAGCATTGTTACCATGATCCACATGCAAAAAGGTACTCTTACTCTCCACATAAGCATAATCTTTCTCATTGGTAATAGTGGGAGTAGGACTATCATAAACAACTTGAACACTATAGATTAATTGTATATTAGGAGGGTGGTGTTCAACAAGGGAGTAATTCCCTCCATGATTATGACAAGTTTCATAAGGATAATTTCTCCTTATGTCATAGGTACCTTTATAATCACTATAGATTTGGAGTTATAACATCATCATGGTAGAGAAGAGCATTATCATTGCTAGCAACTATATTTGTAAACATGTTGTCTTTATTATTACTAGCAAAAGAATTATCAATTATCACATCACTAGTGGGTAAAGGACTTGCAATCCTATCATCCCCAAGCTTAGAGCTTCCCATATCATCACTTTCAGAGTTGGTACCAAAAAGACTTTCAAGATCATAAGTAGCATTATCATCATTTTCCCAATCACAATAAGTAACATGCATATCATAATCAAAATCATCTTCAATAGTACCTACAGACGTATCATCAAGATGATAATTAAGGCAATAAACTTCACCTTCTTCTTTAAACTTACAATCGTTAGGATAAAAGTTGATGGGAGGAATATGCTCAGGCCAGGTTGATACCCATTCTTCTTCCTTCTTGCTCCTCTTCCTCCTCCTCTTCTTTTTCTTCTTCTTCACCTTAGGAGGGAGTGGTTGGAAATGAAGCTTCTCCACATATCCTGGTTTATCATTAGAAACAATGGGGGAAACTTGGGAGGAACTCTCCTTTTTATTAGCAGAAATATAAGAGACATTTTTATACTTTGGTAGAGTTCCCTCCTTTCTAATCTTACTTATGTAATCATTTTCATGGCAATTAACAACACAATAGAGATGGCAATTTTGCAAAGTGTTTTTTATTTCTATGGCATTATCATCCAGCCAAGAAGTCTTTTCTGATAACTCTTCACACATCAAAAATAACATAAGCTCATCATAAAGATCAGAGGTGATCATGTTATCACACAACCGGTTAACAGTTATGTTTTGAAAGTTCATGCATTGAAAATTAAAGTGACCCTCTATACGGCAAAGTTCACAAGTAAAAGGATAAAGGTCACACAATTCTCTGGCAATTTCATTTAAATCTCTGACCCAAGTGATTGTTCTTTCATGCTTATGTTGCTTACAATACTTCTCTTCTTCAATCATAGGCCTTTCACAAGGTCTATCCACTCCACAAAAATTAACATGCTTATATAAAACTTCATTTTTACGAATTGGATCATGCATGTTGCAATCATCATGAACAATTTCATTTTCTTTGCAAGTCTCTTTAAAAGGTTTATGATACTTGATCCAATCCTCCTTAGGCATATTAAGATGTGAAGAAAAAGATTTGAGGAAATCAACAAGGAGTTGAGAATCAAGCCCAAACTTAGCACTAAACTTATTAAAACTTGTAGTTTCAACAAAGGACTTCATGCAATCATACTCATAAATTATACCCGACTCTTTACCTTTGTCGATCTCCCAATCTTCAGTGTTGCGTTGAATTCTTTCAAGGAGTTCCCATTTAGCATCAATCTTTTTTGTTTGTGAAAGAACCCGTAGAGGAAGCATCGAGCAAATCTTTATCCTATCGAGAGAGCCTCGCATAGAAGTTAGTAATAATAATATCTTTGGGGAGCCCATGGTTAGGACATTTTAGCATTAACGTTTTCAGTCTCCCCCAAGCTTGAGCTATGCTCTCTCCGTCATGGGGATAAAAATTATAAACATAATTCCTATTCTCATGGACTTCATGAAGAGGATAAAACTTGGAGTAAAAGAGAGACTGGATCTCTTCCCACTCCAGCAGGTGAGAGTCATTTAGTAGCCTATACCATTCCAATGCTTTTCCTTTCACTGACAAGGCAAATAATTTCCTCATGACAAACTCCCTTGATACACCTGCAAGCTTAAATAATGAACATAGTTGTGACAGATATAGCAAGTGTTCACCGGGATGTCTGTCTCCTGCATAACGATTCGCCAAAACATAATCGATAATACCAGCCGATATTTTATAGGGCACAATTTCAGTAGGAGGAGGAGCAACCACCACAGGTGTGGGGCGTCCTCCCGCAAGCAACGATCCAACAGCAAGGTTTTCCATAAACATAACTAGTGAAATAAAAACAAGAAACAAAAAGATTTAATTGCAAGATCTAAAGATATACCTTCAAGCGCTCACCTCCCCGGCAACGGCGCCAGAAATAGCTTGATGTCTACACACGCTTCTACTCTTGTAGACTATGTTGGGCCTCCAAGCGCTGAGGTTTGTAGGACAGTAGCAATTTCCCTCAAGTGGATGACCTAAGGTTTATCGAACTCAGGGAAGTAGAGGTTGAAGATGGTCTCTCTCAAGCAACCCTGCAACTAAGATACAAGAAGTCTCTTGTGTCCCCAACACACCTAATACACTTGTTAGATGTATAGGTGCACTAGTTCGGCGAAGAGATGTTAAATGGCAAGTAATATGGATGGCAAAACAAAGTAATATAATTCAGTAATAAAAAGTGCAGCAAGCAAACAAGTGGTAAACGTGAGCACAAATGGTATTGCAATGGTGGAAACAAGGCCTAGGCTTCATACTTTCACTAGTGGCAACTCCCAACAACATTAACATAATCGAATCACATGATATTTCCCATAAAACATGCAAATGGGACACACTCGGAGGTCATTCCTTCGTGGTCAAGAGAGGACGAGAATTATGTAGGGCTACAAAAGCACACCTCAAAGTTCGTAGTTCTCAATCTAAGGATTTCCCAATGTCACCGCGGCCATCCAAAGAGAGTCCCACAATCACCACAACATATCTAAAGGATAGTCAAAGACAAGCACCAAGAGACTCTCAATCTTCAATCAACACACAAGAGAGGCAATCACTCATGAAAATACTTTTCTAATCCATGTCCAATAGACCGCTGTCACCTTGGTCTCGGGGATTATACTAGATAAAGACAAGTGAGTACATCAATCCAATACATAGAGGAAGGGGAAATATCATGGGATCACCCTAGATTAACATAGCCTATTATCACAACGAAGATCACATCATGGGAGAGAGAATTGACCACATAGCTACTGGTAGAAACCTCAACCCCGAGGAGGAACTACTCCCGCATCATGGAGGGAGGAAGCAACGTCGATGGAGATGAATCCGGGGGCACTTCCCCGTCCCGGCAGGGTGCCGGCGCAGGAATTCTGGTCCCCCGAAGCTTGATGGCGATGGTGGCGGAGATCGGAATCGCGTCTGGAGAAAAGGGGTCCAGAATAAGGGTTTCCTCGACGGACCTTAAATATATGCCAAAGGGGGTCATCAGAGGGGGTCAGGGGTGCCCAGGCGCCCCCCGGGCGCGGCCCAGGGGGGGCCGCGTGGGCAAGCCGCCTGGAGCCCCTGTGGGTCCCCCCCGGCTGTACTTTGGCCGCACGGTAGCTCCTGGAACGCTGATTTTTTATATATTTTTTCTGGATTTTTCCTGGAAGTTCTCGTAATGTGAAAACCTGAAATACAAAAACAGCCGAAAACAGAAACTGGCACTGGGGGTGCACTGAGTTAATAGGTTAGTCCAAATATGATCAAAAGTGTATGGAAGTGTATAAATATCATAGCAAGATCACCCAAAAGAGGCATGGAGCAAGCAGAAATTATAGATACGTTTTGGACGTATCAACAATCTCATGGTCTAAGGAAATGATACTTGACATTGGAAAAGCTTTAGCAGACGAACTGCACGATCTTGTCCTATGCTTAGGATTGGGTCTTGTCCATCACATCATTCTCCTAATGATGTGATCCTGTTATCAATGACATCCAATGTCCATGGTCATGAAACCGTGACCATCTATTGATCAACGAGCTAGCCAACTAGAGGCTCACTAGGGACATATTATGGTCTATGTATTCACACATGTATTACGGTTTCTGGTTAACACAATTATAGCATGAACAATAGACGATTATCATGAACAAGGAAACATAATAATAATAACCATTTTATTGTTGCATATATGGCATATTTCCAACAGTCTCCCACTTGCACTAGAGTCAATAATCTAGTTACATTGTGATGAATCAAACACCCATAGAGTTCTGGTGTTGATCATGTTTTGCTCGTGGAAGAGGTTTAGTCAACGGATCTGCGACATTCAGATCCGTATGCACTTTACAAATATCTATGTCTCCATCTTGAATATAACCCGAATGGAGTTGAAATGGCGCCTGATGTGCTTGGTCTTCTTGTGAAACCTGGGCTCCTTGGCAATGGAAATAGCTCCAATGTTGTCACAGAAGAGAGTCATCGGGCCTGACGCGCTTGGAATAACTCCTAGGTTGGTGATGAGCTCCTTCATCAAGACTCCTTCCTGTGCTGCTTCGGAAGCAGCTATGTATTCTGCTTCACATGTAGAGGCCGCCACGACGCTTTGCTTGCAACTGCACCAGCTGACTGCCCCCCATTCAAAATATACACATATCCAGTTTGTGACTTGGAGTCATCTGGATCTGTGTCAAAGCTAGCATCGACGTAACCCTTTACGACGAGCTCTTCGTCACCTCCATAAACGAGAAACATATCCTTAGTCATTTTCAGGTACTTCAGGATGTTCTTGACCGCTGTCCAGTGTTCCATTCTGGGATCACTTTGGTACCTCCCCACCAAACTTATGGCAAGGTTCACATCAGGTCTGGTACACAACATGTCATACAAAATAGAACCTATGGCTGAGGCATAGGGGATGACACTCATCTTTTATCTATCTTCTGCCGAGGTCGGGCATTGTGCTATGCTCAATCTCACACCTTGCAATACAGGCAAGAACCCTTTCTTGGACTGTTCCATATTGAACTTCTTCAATATCTTGTCAAGGTATGTGCTTTGTGAAAGACCAATGAGGCGTCTCGATCTATCTCTATAGATTCTGATACCTAATATGTAAGCAACTTCTCCAAGGTCCTTCATTGAAAAACACTTATTCAAGTAGGCCTTTATGCTTTCCAAGAGTTCTATATCATTTCCCATCAATAATATGTCATCCACATATAATATGAGAAATGCTACAGAGCTCCCACTCACTTTCTTGTAAATATAGGCTTCTCCATAAGTCTGTATGAACCCAAACGCTTTGATCACTTTATCAAAGCGAATGTTCCAACTCTGAGATGCTTGCACCAGCCCATAGATGGAGCGCTGGAGCTTGCATACCTTGTTAGCATTCTTAGGATTGACAAAACCTTCCGGCTACATCATATACAATTATTCCTTAAGGAAACCGTTAAGGAATGCCATTTTGACGTCCATTTGCCATATCTCATAATCATAGAACGCGACAATTGCTAACATGATTCGGATGGACTTCAGCATCGCTACGGGAGAGAAAGTCTCATCCTAGTCAATTCCTTGAACTTATCGATAACCCTTAGCGACAAGCCGAGCCTTATAGATAGTCACATTTCCATCCGCGTCTGTCTTCTTCTTAAAGATCCATTTGTTTTCTATGGCTTGCCGATCATCGGGCAAGTCAACCAAAGTCCATACTTTGTTATCATACATGGATCCTATCTCAGATTTCATGGCTTCAAGCCATTTGTTGGAACCCGGGCCCGCCATCGCTTCTTCATAGTTCGAAGGTTCATCATTGTCTAACAACATGATTTCCAGGACAGGGTTGCTGTACCACTCTGGTGCGGAACGTGTCCTCATGGGCCTACGAAGTTCAGTAGTAACTTGATCCGAAGTTTCATGATAATTATCATTAACTTCCTCTCTAATCGGTGCATGCACTACAAAAACATATTCCTGTGTTGCGCTACTTTCTGGTTCAAGAGGGGTTACAACCACCTCATCAAGTTCTACTTTCCTCCCACTTACTTCTTTCGAGAGAAACTCTTTCTCCAGAAAGGATCCATTCTTGGCAACGAAGACCTTGCCTTCGGATCTGAGGTAGAAGCTATACCCAATATTTTCCTTAGGGTATCCTATGAAGACACATTTTTCCGATTTGGGTTCGAGCTTTTCAGGTTGAAGTTTCTTGACATAAGCATCGCATCCCCAAACTTTTCAAAACGACAACTTAGGTTTCTTCCCACACCATAATTCATACGGTGTCGTCTCAACGGATTTAGACACTGCCCTATTTAAAGTGAATGCGATAGTCTCTAAAGCATAACCCCAAAATGATAGCGGTAAATTGGTAAGAGACATCATAGATCGCATCATGTCCAATAGAGTACGATTACGACGTTCGGACACACCGTTACGCTGAGGTGTTCCAGGCGGCGTCAGTTGTGAAACAATTCCACATTTCCTTAGGTGCGTGCCAAATTCATGACTTAAATATTCTCCTCCACGATCTGATCGTAAGAACTTTATTTTTCTGTCACGTTGATTCTCAACCTCATTCTGAAATTCCTTGAACTTTTCAAAGGTCTCAGACTTGTGTTTCATCAAGTAGACATACCCATATCTACTTAAGTCATCAGTGAGGGTGAGAACATAACGATAACCACCGCGAGCGTCAACGCTCATCGGACCTCACACATCAGTATGTATGATTTCCAACAAGTTGGTTGCTCGCTCCATTGTTCCGGAGAACGGAGTCTTGGTCATCTTGCCCAATAGGCATGGTTCGCACGTGTCAAATGATTCATAATCAAGAGACTCGAAAAGTCCATCTGCATGGAGTTTCTTCATGCGTTTGACACCAATATGACCAAGGCTGCAGTGCCACAAGTATGCGGGACTATCATTATCAACCTTACATCTTTTGGAATTCACACTATGAATATGCGTAACATCACGTTCGAGATTTAATAAAAATAAACCATTGACCAGTGGGGCATGACCATAAAACATTTCTCTCATGTAAATAGAACAACCATTATTCTCATATTTAAATGAGTAGCCATCTCGCATTGAATGAGATCCAGATACAATGTTCATGCTCAAAGTTGGTACTAAATAACAATTATTGAGGTTTAAAACTAATCCCAAATGTAGATGTAGAGGTAGCGTGCCGACGGTGATTACATCGACCTTGGAACCATTGCCGACGCGCATCGTCACCTCATCCTTCACCAGTCTCCGCTTATTCGGTAGCTCCTGCTTTGAGTTACAAATGTGAGTAACTGCACCGATATCAAATACACAGGAGCTACTACGAGCGCTGGTAAGGTACACATCAATAACATGTATATCACATATACCTTTGACGTTGCCGGCCTTCTTATCCGCTAAGTATTTGGGGCAATTCCGCTTCCAGTGACCCGTTCCCTTGCAATAAAAGCACTAAGTCTCAGGCTTGGGTCCATTCTTTGGCTTCTTCCACGCAATTGGCTTACCGGGCGCGGCAACTCCCTTGCCGTCCTTCTTGGAGTTCTTCTTACCCTTGCCTTTCTTGAACTTAGTGGTTTTATTCACCATCAACACTTGATGTTCCTTTTTGATTTCCACCTCCGCTGATTTCAGCATTGAATATAACTCGGAAATGGACTTCTCCATCCCTTGCATATTGTAGTTCATCACAAAGCTCTTGTAGCTAGGTGGGAGCGACTGGAGGATTCTGCCAACGACCGCGTCGTCTGGAAGATTAACTCCCAGCTGAGACAAGCGGTTGTGCAACCTAGACATTTTTAGTATATGCTCGCTGACAGAACTGTTTTCCTCCATCTTACAACTGCAGAACTTGTCGGAGACTTTATATCTCTCGACCCGGGCATGAGCTTGGAAAACCATTTTTAGCTCTGGGAACATCTCATACGCTCCATGTTGCTCAAAACACTTTTGGAGCCCCGATTCTAAGCTGTAAAGCATGCCGCACTGAACCAGGTAGTGATCATCACTACGCGACTGCCAGGCGTTCATAACGTCTTGAGTTGCTGGGAAAATGGGTGCATCACCTAGCGGTGCTTCAAGGACATATGCTTTCTTGGCAGCTATGAGGATGATACTCAAGTTACGGACCCAATCCGTATAGTTGCTACCATTGTCTTTCAGCTTGATTTTCTCTAGGAACGCGTTGAAGTTGAGAGAAACATTAGCGTGGGCCATTTGATCTACAAGACATATTGTAAAGATTTTAGACTATGTTCATGATAATTAAGTTCATCTAATCAAGTTTAATGAACTCCCACTCAGATAGACATCTCTCCAGTCATCTAAGTGATACGTGATCCGAATCGACTAGGCCGTGTCCAATCATCACGTGAGACAGACTAGTCATCAACGGTGAACATCTCCATGTTGATCGTATCTTCTATACGACTCATGTTCGACGATTGTACATGCTAGGCTCGTCAAGTCAACCTAAGTGTATTGCGTGCGTAAATCTGGCTTACACCCGTTGTATGCGAACGTTAGAGCCTATCACACCCGATCAACACGTGGTGCTTTAGAACAAGGAACCTTAGCAACGGTGCACAGTTAGGGGGAACACAATTCTTGAAATTTTAGTGAGAGATCATCTTATTTAAGCTACCGTCTTTCTAAGCAAATAAGATGTAAAACATGATAAACATCACATGCAATCAAATAGTGACATGACATGGCCAATATCATTTTGCTCCTTTTGATCTCCATATTCGGGGCTCCATGATCATCATCGTCACTGGCATGACACCATGATCTCCATCATTGTGTCTTCATGAAGTTGTCTCACCAACTGTTACTTCTACTACTATGGCTAACAGTTAGCAATAAAGTAAAGTAATTACATGGCGTTTTCATTGACACACAGGTCATACAATAAAATAAGACAACTCCTATGGCTCTTGCCGGTTGTCATACTCATCGACATGGAACTCGTGATTCCTATTACAAGAACATGATCAATCTCATACATCATATTGATACGTCCAAAACGTATCTATAATTTCTGCTTGCTCCATGCTTCTTTTGTGTGATATTGCTATGATATTGATGCACTTCCATACACTTTTGATCATATTTCGACTAACCTATTAACTCAGTGCACCACAGTGCCAGTTCCTGTTTTCTGCTGTTTTTTCTATTTCAGGTTCCCCCCATATTAAAAGTGCTCCAAAAATTCCAAGAAAAATATAGGAAAAATCAGCGTATAGGAAGCTTCGTGAAGAACCAAAGATGGACCAGAGGGGAGTCAGGGGAGGCCCAGGCGGCCACCTGGTGCGGCCCCACCCCTGGCCGCGCCAGGGGGGCGCCTGGGGCCCCTGCTCCGCCTCTGGCTGCCCCCCTTCGCCTATATATCCCTCTCGTCCCGAAACCCTCGAGGACATAACCCTTTTTCGCGATCTTGCCTCTGTTCCGCCGCCGCAGCGCTTCCAAGATCGGGAGCATCAGGAGAACTCTTCCCGGCACCCTGCCGGAGGGGAGAACCACCATCGGGAGCTTCTCCACCACCATGGACGCTTCCCGGATGAGTCGTGAGTAGTCCACCTTGGACCATGGGTCCATGATCAGTAGCTATGTGATGTTGTCCTCCCCTCTTTGCTCTTCATGGTTTAGACCTCGTGAACTGCCCTACATGATCGAGGCACATATGTAATCTTTCTGCTATTGCTTTGCTGAGTTTGCTGGGATCTGATGGATTATGAGACTATGTTCAGATTGTGTTTGAGTAATATATTTGATTCACCTCTTTTATATCTTTGTTCTTGAGTAATTCTTGCATGTTCTCCGTTGCTGTTTATTGCTTTGGCCAAGTAGTAGATAGTAACTCCAAGAGGGAGCGTTATGCTTGATTGTGGGTTCATGCCCCCTGATGACTAGCTTGAGTGACAGAAACATGAGTCTAGGGGATGTGCTGTTGCCACAAGGGAGAAAACAACGGTGCTTGTACTTGCAGGTGCAAGGATTGTTTACTTTACGCAAAGTTCTTTTAATGCAGTTGTCTGTTGCTTTGAGTTTACACTTTGGGTGGGATTCACAACTTAATACCAGTGAGATGTTCTGGATAGATATCTCAAGGTGGATGATTAGTAGTAGATGCAGATGGATTTCGGTCTACTTGCCTTGGCGTACCGCCCATGCTTTTGAGCCTCTACCTTTCTTTGCAGCATAGTTAGCATTGGTTTGCGCACATAATCCTGTCAATTGCCCAGCTGTAATTTGTTTACCTCGCTTTGCTGTTTTATCGTCTTTTGGGAGAGAGACATCACTAGTGAACATCATGGGACCCCGGTCCATATTACCACCGCTGATCACACCTTCTATTTACTTCCTGTTTTTATTTCCTAGTTACAGTCATAGCTATCATTATTATCTCTTGTGTTTGATCCTTTGTAAACAACAAGGCCGAAGGGATTGACAACCTCTCTGTACTCGTTGGGAGCAAAGTTATCTGTATCTGTGTGCAGGTCCCGTCAACCGCTAAGTTTCTGGCGCCGTTGACACCTACTTGTCGACCCTCGGAGTCTCACAGGATTCGATCTTTGGTATCTTTGCCAAGGGAAATTTGCCGCTACGCTACATCTCAACCTTCCACTTGGGGTAACCAACGAGGGGCGAGAAGCCATCAAGCAAGTTTCTGGCGCCGTTGCCGGGGACTCCACTCTTCAAGATAGGGGAGTTGCACGCTATCTTTTATCTTTGCTTTTTAGTCTTGTTAGTTTACCTTTCAGTTTTTGCTTTAGTGTCCCTTACCAAAAATCACAAAAATAGTTATCTTGCTTGCTGCTGCTATGGGTTCCACCGAGAACACCAGGTTGTGTGACTTCACTAGTCATAACAACAGTGACTTTATGTGCACGCCTATTGCTACACCTGCCACTTCAGCACCTTCTTATGAGATTAAACCTGCTCTGCTGAACCTAGTTATGAAAGATCAATTCTCCGGTGCTGGAGATGCTGCTGCTTTGCACTTAAATAATTTTGTTGAGCTCTGTGATATGCAAAAGTACAAAGAAGTAGATGGTGATATTGTTAAGCTTAAGCTTTTTCCTTTCTCCTTGAGAGGAGGAGCTAAAATCTGGTTTCAATCCTTGCCTAGGAATAGTATAGATTCTTGGGACAAGTGCAAGGATGCCTTTATTGGGAAGTACTATCCCCCTGCTAAAATTATCCAACTAAGGAGTAACATAATGAATTTTAAACAATTGGATAATGAACACGTTGCCCAAGCTTGGGAACGCATGAAATCTCTTGTCAAGAACTGCCCTACGCATGGTTTGACTACTTGGATGGTTATCCAAACTTTTTATGCAGGCTTGAACTTTACCTCGCGGAACTTGTTAGATTCGGCCACGGGAGGAACCTTTATGTCAACTACACTTGGTGCTGCCACGAAGCTTCTCGACGAGATGATGACCAATTATTCCCAATGGCACACCGAACGTGCTCCAACAGGTAGGAAGGTAAACTCTGTCGAGGAGATTTCCTCCCTAAATGAAAAAGTTGACTTGATCATGTCTCTACTTTCCAAGCAATCTTCTATTGATCCTCATGATGTTCCTTTAAATTCTTTGATTGCTCAATATCAAGTAGATGTGAACTTTATCTCTAGAAACAATTTCAATAACAATGCTTATAGGAGTAATTTTGGTAGCAACCCTAGACCGTTCCCCTCTAATTCCTATGGGAACAACAATGCTTATCCTAGAACCAAGAACTCCACTTCTGAACTAGAGATTATGCTTAAAGACTTCATCACTACCCAAAAGGCCTTCAATAAGAGTGTAGAAGAAAAACTAGACAAACTAGATAATCTCTCTTCGAAGGTAGACAATTTAGCCCATGAGGTAGAGTTGCTTAAAAATAGAACTTATCCTCTTGAGGAGAGGAAGACCACTCCTATGAATGCTATTCAAGTGCAAATTAATGAAAACATTAGGATGATGGCTAAACTTAAAAAGAGATGGGCTAGAGAAAAGGAGGAAAAAGATAGAATTAAGAGCCTTCCTACCCACCACACTGTTGCTACTATTCAAGTTGTTGAGGATATCCAAACTCTTAGCACCCAATGCACTCCTAGTCCCATTGGACCTATTAATGGTGATGCTATGACCTCAACCGTAGAAGAAGAAACTCCTATGACCATAGAAGCTACCAAACAAGTGAACCTAAAGGACACCACTACCACTTTACTTGATAGTAGTGACCTTGATTTTGATAATTGCACCCTTTCTGAAGTTATTGGTTTTCTTTACAAGATGTCTATAGATCCCCACACTAGCACACTTAATCTTGCCTTCACGGAGCATATCACTAATGCTCTCATCAAAGCTAGGGAGGAGAAGCTTAGGGTAGAAGCCTCCATACCTAGAAAGCTAGAATATAGTTGGGATCCTATGATTAAAATTAAGTTGAATAACTTCTCTTGCTATGCTTTATGTGATGTTGGAGCTAGTACCTCTGTTATGCCCAAAAGAATGTACGATATGTTTGAATTGAAACCTTTTGATCCTTGTTCTTTTGGTGTTCGTCTTGTTGATTCTTCCGTAAAGAAACCTTTGGGGAAGATCGACGATGTTCTTATCATTGTCAATGACAATTATGTTCCCGTTGATTTTACTATTATGGATATTGAATGTGAACCTTCATGTCCAATTATTCTGGGACGTCCTTTTCTTCGCACCGTTGGTGCTATCATTGACATGAAAGAGGGGAATATAAAATTCCAAATCCCTCTCAAGAAAGGGATGGAACATTTCCCTAGAAAGAAGATTAAGTTGCCTTTTGAGTCCGTTACACGGGCTAGCTATTCTCTTACTCTTGATAAGACTTGATCTTCTCTTTTTGCATCATGCCTAGCTTAAAGGCATAAAAGAAAGCGCTTTTGGGAGGCAGCCCACAACGAATTAGGTTTTATTTTGCTTTTGTTGTGTCTTGATGTTTGTTACTACAGTAGCATCATCATTGTATCTTTTCTTTTCAGCTTTGTGCCAAGTTTAGCCGCCGATTGCAAGAAAGTTCAAAAGTTGTGACGTGCTGTCCAGAAAACAGATTCTGTCCTTGGACAGAAAAATTCGAATAAAATCACCAGATCATCTTTTTGATCTGAATTTTTTTGACATCGTGCTCTATACAATTGGCTTTCGAGCGTCTGTTCTGAGTTTTTTTATTTGAGTTGCAGAAGTGCCCCGAAACAATTATTTACTACCTGCTGGTCTGTTTTTCACAGATTCTGTCCTGTTTTGCCTTTTCTTCGTTTTGCAAACCTTGAGCTTGCTTTTTCTTTGCAAAAACCTTTTGGCAATCTTGAGAAACAGTAGCTCTTCAAGATTATCTTTATTTCCAGTAGGGAAAAATTATTTTATTGTGGGTACTAACCTCGCTAATCAGATTATGATGAGTTATGTATGAAGGGAGTTTTCAAGTGTGCGAGGGAAGATGATAAAAGAAGATTCAGGAGGGTCAAACGCTCAAGCTTGGGGATGCCCCCGTGCACCCCCAAGAAATATTCAAGAAGACTCAAGCGTCTAAGCTTGGGGATGCCCCCATGCATCCCCTTCTCCATCAACAATTATCAGTTCGTCTTTCGTTCCACTATAATTTTATCACTTCATGCGTTATGTGCTATGCTTGGAGCGTCTTGCTCTTAGTTTCTTTTTTTTAGTTTTCTTTAGCTTTGCTTGCTGTTCATAACAAGTTAGAACCCAGCTTTCTTTGTGTGGGAGAGAAACACGCTCCACTTCAACCTAGAACACAACATAGGATTTTCATGCTTATCTTTGCTGTGTGTGTTCTTTGTCTTTCCATAGCTGCTGTCATGTTTAGCTCTTAGTTTTCATGCTTTTCTTTTTAAAGAGCTTTTGTTTATTTGGTTGCTGAACTCTCTTGAGTTTTCATGTTTATCTTGATAAGAGAGTTTGCCTGTTGCACTGAGTTGTGTGTCTTAACTTAAAGTAGGTAATTGAGGTTGCTATTTAATTTTAGTAGTAACTTGCAATAGTTTTGAGGTATTGCCATGAGTAATGTCTGAACTTTTGGTGTCAAGAGCTTTAGCCTATTAGTGATAGATGTCATATTTTGGGCAATCCGTGTTTATTTTCGAAAACCTAAAAAATAGTTGAGAACTTTAGCTACTAGATGGATCACTAATCTTTGGAGGGATCGAATATTAGAGTACACTCACGTACCATGAGTCGAGGATGCGCAAGGATAACCAAACCCCCATACACTCCTCCTCGGGGTACTTGTCTCTTTGTGAACCTCCTAATTAGATTGAGAGTTACCGATAATAAGTGCATGAGTTCTTCGGACTAATGTGAGTATTCGAAAGTTGACACTTCCACCTAGCCATATTTTTCTAGCCTCTTCGGTACCGTGCATTGCCCTTTCTCACCTCGAGAGTTGGCGCATACTTCGCCGGTGCATCCAAATCCTTGGCACGATACGCTCTGTCATCATAAGCCTCATTATATCCTTCCTCAAAACAGCCACCATACCTACCTATCAAGGCATTTCCATAGCCTTTCCGAGATACATTGCCATGCAACATCCATCTTCTCATGACTTGATCTTCATGTCATACATGCTTTTGCTTGATCGATGAGCCGCATGCTAGTTGGGCCTTGCCCTAATCATTGCTACATGACGCGCTAGTATCATTGCATATCCTGCTACACCGACACAGGCATACATTTGCATACATCATGATAGTTTCACCTTCTTTATGTTGAGTACTCTTGTAAAGTGTGAAAGATCATCTATACTTCTTGTAATATATAGAGTGTTGCCCCTAAAGTGAGGAAAAGATCCCAAAGAGGACAAAATCAAAAGATCCCAAAGAGGACAAATGAGAGTTAAATAGAAAGAGCCATTGAGGCCACAAAAAAATAAAAAAAGAGAAAAAAGAGAAAAAGAAATAAAAAGAGAGAAGGGGCACACTACTATTCCTTTTGAGAGATCCACACTCGTACTTCATCTTATACCTTGTACTCCATAGAGATTATCATTCATGCATATAGCTATGTGGGGACCTTCACACTATAGAACTTGGCTTGTATATTCCAATGATGAGCCTCCTCAAAAGAGCTCTAGGTCTTCTTGAGCGAGCAAGTTGGATGCACCCCCACTAGTTCCATTGGAGAGCTTACCTTAGCTCATATGTGCATCCGTTGCATGGCAATCCCTACTCCTCACATCATATCTATCATTTGGCTTTCTCTCGCCTATGATTGTCCTCATTGATGTGAGCCTTTCACACCTTTTTTGTCTTCCCCCTTCATCATTTTTCTCTTTTTGCCATCCTAAGTGTCAACTTTCTTGCTTACGCTCATCCATTGCATGAGTGCTCAAAATATCGAAAGGGAGTGGATCATTTTGACTTGTACCTGGCTAGTGGTCTGGGGATGAGTCAAGATAAGATTCCAAAGAAGACCAAGTGTGAAACTTTAGTAGATTAAGTTCTCAACAATACAAAAACTATGCTTTACTCTCTCGTATATCCCTATCCCCTTTCTTGCACGCAAACACCATTTGGAGACATTCGAGTCACGGACAGCGAGAGCTCTTGCACCTTTATGTTCTTATGTTGCTTGTTACAATGCTAATATAGACTCTTGCTTGTTATGACTTGAATTGAATTACATGCCTTGATTGCTTTACTTAAAAAGTTCTTATATGGTTGGTAGCATGTCACCACAGAAATTATGCTTGTTATCATTTACCTACTCGAGGACGAGCAGGAATTAAGCTTGGGGATGTTGATACGTCCAAAACGTATCTATAATTTCTGCTTGCTCCATGCTTCTTTTGTGTGATATTGCTATGATATTGATGCACTTACATACACTTTTGATCATATTTGGGCTAACCTATTAACTCAGTGCACCACAGTGCCAGTTCCTGTTTTCTGCTGTTTTTCTATTTCAGGTTTCCCCCATATTAAAAGTGCTCCAAAAATTCCAGGAAAAATATAGGAAAATCAGCGTACAGGAAGCTTCGTGAAGAACCAAAGATGGGCCAGAGGGGAGCCAGGGGAGGCCCAGGCGGCCACCTGGCGCGGCCCCACCCCTGGCCGCACCAAGGGGGCGCCTGGGGCCCCTGCTCCGCCTCTGGCTGCCCCCCTTCGCCTATATATCCCTCTCGTCCCGAAACCCTCGAGGACAGAACCCTTTTTCGCGATCTCGCCTCTGTTCCGCCGCCGCAGCACTTCCAAGATCGGGAGCATCAGGAGAACTCTTCCCGGCACCCTGCCGAAGGGGAGAACCACCACCGGGAGCTTCTCCACCACCATGGACGCTTCCCGGATGAGTCGTGAGTAGTCCACCTTGGACCATGGGTCCATGATCAGTAGCTATGTGATGTTCTCCTCCCCTCTTTGCTCTTCATGGTTTAGACCTCGTGAGCTGCCCTACATGATCGAGGCACATATGTAATATTTCTACTGTTGCTTTGCTGAGTTTGCTGGGATCTGATGGATTATGAGACTATGTTCAGATTGTGTTTGAGTAATATATTTGATTCACCTCTTTTATATCTTTGTTCTTGAGTAATTCTTGCATGTTCTCCGTTGCTGTTTATTGCTTTGGCCAAGTAGTAGATAGTAACTCCAAGAGGGAGTGTTATGCTTGATTGTGGGTTCATGCCCCCTGATGACTAGCTTGAGTGACAGAAACATGAGTCTAGGGGATGTGCTGTTGCCACAAGGGAGAAAACAACGGTGCTTGTACTTGCGGGTGCAAGGATTGTTTACTTTACGCAAAGTTCTTTTAATGCAGTTGTTTGTTGCTTTGAGTTTACACTTTGGGTGGGATTCACAACTTAATACCAGCGAGATGTTCTGGATAGATATCTCAAGGTGGATGATTAGTAGTAGATGCAGATGGATTTCGGTCTACTTGCCTTGGCGTACCGCCCATGCTTTTGAGCCTCTACCTTTCTTTGCAGCATAGTTAGCATTGGTTTGCGCACATAATCCTGTCAATTGCCCAGCTGTAATTTGTTTACCTCGCTTTGCTGTTTTTTTGTCTTTTGGGAGAGAGACATCACTAGTGAACATCATGGGACCCCGGTCCATATTACCACCGCTGATCACACCTTCTATTTACTTCCTGTTTTTATTTCCTAGTTGCAGTCATAGCTATCATTATTATCTCTTGTGTTTGATCCTTTGTAAACAACAAGGCCGGAGGGATTGACAACCTCTCTGTACTCGTTGGGAGCAAAGTTATCTGTATCTATGTGCAGGTCCCGTCAACCGCTAAGTTTCTGGCGCCGTTGACACCTACTTGTCGACCCTCCGAGTCTCACGGGATTCGATCCTTGGTATCTTTGCCAAGGGAAATTTGCCGCTACGCTACATCTCAACCTTCCACTTGGGGTAACCAATGAGGGGCGAGAAGCCATCACACATATATCATTCATCACATCCTTTTGGCCATATCACATCACACGTCATATGTTGCAAGAACAAGTTAAACGTCCTCTAATTGTTGTTGCAAGTTTTTACGTGGATGCTATAGGTTTCTAGCAAGAATGTTTCTTATCTACACCAAAACCACAACGTGATATGCCAATTTCTATTTACCCTTCATAAGGACCCTTTTCATCGAATCTGATCCGACTAAAGTGGGAGAGACAGACACCCGCTAGCCACCTTATGCAACTAGTGCATGTCAGTCGGTGGAACCTATCTCACGTAAGCATACGTGTAAGGTTGGTCCGGGCCGCTTCATCCCACGATGCCGCCGAATCAAGATAAGACTAGTAACGGCAAGTAAATTGACAAAATCGACGCCCACAACAACTTGTGTTCTACTCGTGCATAGAAACTACGCATAGACCTAGCTCATGATGCCACTGTTGGGGATCGTTGCAGAAATTCAAAAAAATTCTACGCATCACCAAGATCAATCTATGGAGTGACTAGCAACGAGAGAGGGAAGAGCATCTTCTTACCTTTGAAGTTCGTGTTGCGGAAGCGTTGCAAGAACGCGGTTGGTGGAGTCGTACACGAAGCGATTCAGATCGTGGCCGAATCCGATCTAAGCGCCGAACAACAGCGCCTCCGCGTTCAACACACATACAACCCGGTGACATCTCCCACGCCTTGATCCAGCAAGGAGAGAGGGAGAGGTTGGGGAAGACTCCATCCAATAGCAGCACGATGGCGTGGTGGTGGTGGAGGAGCGTGGTTCTCCAGCAGGGCTTCGTCAAGCGCTACAAGAGACGGGGAGGAGGAGAAGCAGGGCTGCGCCAAGAGGGAGAAAGAGTCATGTGTTGAGCAGCCCCAAAACCCCCGCTATTTATAGGGGAAGGGGAGAGGGGGGCGGCCCCCTCTAGATGGGATCTAGAGGGGGGTGGGCCACGAGGGGAGGCTTGGCCCCCAAGCCAAGGGGGGCGCCCCCTTTAGGGTTTCCCCCCAAACCCTAGGCGCATGGGACCTAGGGGGGAGGCGCCCAACCCACTTAGGGGCTGGTACCCCTCCATATACGGCCCATAGGGCCCTCCGGGGCAGGTGGACCCTCCCGATGGACCCCCGAAACCCCTTCGGTGGTCCCGGTACAATACCGGCACCCCCCCCGAACATTTCCGGTGACCGTACCGAACCATTCCGGAACTCCTCGTGACGTCCGGGATCTCATTCGGGACTCCGAACAACATTCGGTAACCACGTACATACATTCCCTATAACCCTAGTGTCATCGAACCTTAAGTGTGTAGACCCTACGGGTTCGGGAACCATGCACACATGACCGAGACATCTCTCCGACCAATAACCAATAGCGGGATCTGGATACCCATGTTGGCTCCCACATGTTCCACGATGATCTTATCGGATGAACCACGATGTCAAGGATTCAACCAATCCCGTATACAATTCCCTTTGTCTACCGATATAGTACTTGCCCGAGATTCGATTGTCGGTATCCCTATACCTTGTTCAATATCGTTACCGGCAAGTCTCTTTACTCGTTCCGTAACACATTATCCCGTGACCAACTCCTTAGTCACACTGAGCTCATTACGATGATGTCTTACCAAGTGGGCCCAGAGATACCTCTCCGTCATACGGAGTGACAAATCCCAGTCTCGATTTGTACCAACCCAACAGATACTTTCGGGGATACCTGTAGTGCGCCTTTATAGCCACCCAGTTACGTCGTGACGTTTGGCACACCCAAAGCACTCCTACGGTATCCGGGAGTTACACAATCTCATGGCCTAAGGAAATTATACTTGACATTGGAAAAGCTTTAGCAAACGAACTACACGATCTTGTGCTATGCTTACGGTTGGGTCTTGTCCATCACATCATTCTCCTAATGATGTGATCCCGTTATCAACAACATCCAATGTATACAGTCATGAAACCGTGACCATCTATTGATCAACGAGCTAGCCAACTAGAGGCTCACTAGGTACATATTATGGTCTATGTATCACACATGTATTACGGTTTCCAGTTAAAACAATTATAGCATGAACAATAGATGATTATCATGAAGAAGGAAATATAATAATAACCATTTTATTATTGCCTCTAGGGCATATTTCCAACAGTATCACCATCTCTTCGTCGAACTAGCGCACCTATGCAATTTGCCATTGTATTGTGTGTGTTGGGGACACAAGAGCCTCTTTGTTATTTGGTTACAGGGATGTTTGAGAGAGACCATCTTCATCCTACGCCTCCCATGGATTGATAAACCTTAGGTCATCCACTTGAAGGAAATTTGCTACTGTCCTACAAAACTCTGCGCTTGGAGTCCCAACACGAGTCTACAAGAACAGGTTGTGTAGTAGACATCAAGCTCTTTTATGGCGCCGTTGCCGGGGAGGTGAGTGCTTGAAGGTACACTACTGCAGGTTGTTGCTAACGCGACACTACGATCAGAGACCCTTCGATGAAACTGTGTGCGATGCTATATTCGCAAACTGTGGTGTAAAAATACCATAAAAAAGGTGCAAAACGTTTGCGATGGAGGATGCATCAAACACGGTTCAGATTTTAGTTACATGTGTGATTCAGGTCATACGGTTCAGTTCAATTAACCGTTTTCGATGAGGGGGAACAAAAGAAATGGGCAGCCAGATTACGGTGTGTGCGATGTACAACATACAGTTCACTCGGATGAACTGTTTGTGATTAGGCAACACAAAAGAAACGGTCACCGAGATGAAGGTGTGTGCGATATACGGCATGGGGTTCACTCGGATGAACTATTTGCGTTGAGAGAAGAGAACAAAAAAGGTTGAACTTAACAAGACGTGTGTGTTGTGCGATGGGATTGCATACAGAACAACAACAATATATATATATATATATATATATATATATATATATATATATATATATATATATATATATATATATATATATATATATATATATATAGAGAGAGAGAGAGAGAGAGAGAGAGAGAGAGTAACACTATTCTGATTCTGGGATCATAATAGTTATTTGGATCACGTCGGGCCCTATAAGGAGCGCGCGGTGTTTCCCGAACTCCTAAACCCGCGGAGAAAGACAAAAAGAAAAGGTCAATGCCCACGCCCACTAGTCCACGATCTCCTCCCCGATCCCCAACCTCCCGCAGCCACAACCGCCACTTCCCGCCGCTAGCCCTTGGCTCCGGCATGCCTCCTGCTGCCGGTGCCGGCACGCCTCCCACCGCCAGCCACCCTAGACCCGTCGCCGCCCTCGACCCCGATGCGCCTCTCTCCACCGGCCATCCCGACCCGGCGCGCCTGCCTCCATCAGCCACCCCAGCCTAGGATCCGGCTGCCACGCTGCCTTCTTCCCCCGGATCCAGCCGCCATGGCGCCTCCTCCTCCATGATCCGCTCGCGGGACTATTCCCGCCGCCGCCTAGTGCCACCACACGTCGCCGCCTAGTGCCGCCACACGCCGCCGCCATCGAAGCTTCTTGCGCCCGCACACCAGATCCCGTCGCCTGGCGCATCCCTGGCATCGCTAGCGAGCCCCGTCACCTACCTCCATTGACTGCCCCGTTCTGTGTACCCAACCGCGAGGATTCGATCTCGGTCAGCTCATTGCCGGCGACGGGCTACCTCGCTCATGCTGTCACATTAGGTATATGTGTCTGTGTGTATTCGGAGCCAAGCTGAAGCGGACGAGTATGCAGACCAAGTGTTGGAGCAGTGGTACCCATTGGTGGAGGAGAGCAGCAACAAGGGGATTGTGGTGCTCGTCACCAGCCAGAAGGAGTGGGACATCACCGGTGTCCTGGCCTTGGTGCAATTGACGGAAGTCCAACTTCAAGAACAAGGAGGAGACGCAGAAGAAGCGCAGGCAGTTCATGCTCGTCAATGGCGGCCTGCTCGTCATCGCCTTCGCCGTGCCCATGGTGCAGTACTACGCCTACATCTCCGGTGGATCTGTGTTGCCGCCTCCTCCCTGCAGGTATGCATATAACTCATCTGCTAATTTTTGTAACCAGACCAAACAACCACTTGATGCTAAAGATTAAACTCTTCTTTCCGTATTACAGCCAAGGATGCTCTTAAGGTGGATGAAGATCTGAAGCCTCTTCCTGTTCCAGTGCAGGTTTGGCAAGCAGTTGATGTGGTTGGCCAGGAAGGAAGATCCAAGACGATCACCAGCTTTCAGATGCATACCACTCATGTCTTGCTTGCAGCCGGGGAGCGAGCGGAATTGGTGACTCACAAGTAAGTTCGACTAGGACTGTGCATGTTCTTCATCGTCCGAATATGTTCTCTCCATGGAAGCTAACCACTTTTGTCTTGTGTCGCATAGGTACATCCCCCTGACGTCGACGTTGGAGGGATTTGTAATTCTGAAGAAGAACCCGGAATACCACGAGGAGTGAGGGAAACCCCTAGGCTTTGATCTGATGCGAGTTTTTGGAGGCTCGCAACTTGGCAGACTCGGTCGTCACCGAGGATCCTTTGATATGCCCCCACACAAGGCACTTGCTGGTGTTTCATCCAAAAACTGTTTATTCCGTCCACCAGAGCTGTAACTAACTGCAAGCTTGTTTCGTTGCTTGAATGGACTGGCATGCCACTTTGTACCCACACTGGTGGACATGTAGGAGTTGAACTGGTGGTATCTTTTGACCTTAAGCTTATTATTTGTATATGTATTGTGTGCACTGGGCATTAAAACGTTAGAATAGATACGGTGTTGTCATTCACTGGCACATTTTAAATATCATAGAAGTTCAAAATGTTTATTCCAAAACCAAGAAGCTCAAATAAAAATGAGCAATTTAAAAAGTTTGTAAACATGGATCTTCCCTTGTTTCTTTTTAAAGATCTAGAGGTTCAAATTTAAATAAGTGAGTGGGTCGATGTTTATTACATAGCTAGCACTTTTCCCTTTACTAATGAATAACACCAAGAAGTCCTTTAGAAGTTGTTTGATGTTTATAAAAATCTTAGATTTTCTCCATTACGAAAGAATAAAACCAAGAAGTTAAATTTTTTAAAATGGAGGAGTTCAATGCATATTAAAAACTTACTTTTTCTCGTTACTGAAGAATTAAACCAAGAAGTTCAATTTTAAAAAGGAGAGCAGTTTGATACTTATTTGAAAACTTAGTTTTTTCGGTACTAAAAGAATAATACCAATATGTTCTATTCGAAATAAGAAGAAGTTCAATGTTTCTAACGAAACTCCAACTTTCAAATTTATAAAACACAAACAAAGAAGTTCAAAAAGAAAAAGAAAGATTCAACGTTCTTGTGAGAGAGGTTGAACAAAAATACGTGACAGAAGTTCAAGATGAAAACAGCGAGAAGTTCAACTACTACACATAATGCGTTTCATGTAAGAATATATGACTAGAAAACAAAGAGCTTAAAAGGTTTGTTGGAAGAAGTTCACGTGCTCCTCCCGGTGAAGTTCAAGATCTCTAGTGCGAGACGTCCGACCTTCAATTACATGTAAAAAACAGGCAAAAAACGAGGTTTTTGTCATTTTGAAAACTGCTCTCAAGCGACAACGAATTTGTAACACATGTCTACATGAAAAACTTGCTGCTATTCATAAGCTTTCCAACGGTATATTATATGCTACATTCCGATCAATGGTTTAAAAGTTTTATCTATAACGTTTAAAGCACATTTTTACGCATTCAAAAAATTATTTTGAACCGTCACGAATATGGAAAAAT
Source organism: Secale cereale (assembly GCA_902687465.1). Taxonomy (NCBI): domain Eukaryota; kingdom Viridiplantae; phylum Streptophyta; class Magnoliopsida; order Poales; family Poaceae; genus Secale; species Secale cereale. The sequence goes on from LR738709.1 coordinate 458,294,301, forward strand.
GATCAACACGAGAAAGTTGCGTGTTTTCAACAGCTTTCATCGGTATATCATTTTATCAATTCCGGTAAGTGGTTTGGGAGTTACGGGCGAAAAACATCACGCCAAAAAACAAAGTGAAGTTCAAGCAGAACTGCACAGAAGTTCAAGTACTTCACGCGATGCATTTTCAAAGAATCCGTTTCGCGATAAAGACAGAAAAATGATCTCGCCATTTTCGCAATTACTTGAAAACGGCTAGGAATCAGAGAAAACCATCAACACGAAAAAGTTTCGCATTTTCCGTAGCTTTTCAACAGCATATTATTTTCCTCATTCTGATAAAGTTTGTAGAAATTACCGCGAAAATATGTTTTCGCCATTTTGAAAACTGACATAAAACCGTAATGAATTGGGAGAAACAATACATACCAAAAAGTTTCGCATTTGTTCAAGCTTTCCAACGCCATATCATTTGCTGCATTCGGACGCATGGTTAAAAAAATACCTTGAAAATATGAACTCGGTAGGACTTGAAACGTTTTCTAGATTACTCTTAAACCGTTCAAAACTAGAAAAAACTTTCAACATGAAAAAGTAGCGCATTTTCATAAGCTTTCCAACGCCATATAATATGCCCTAATTGGATTAGCAGTTTAGAAATTACCGTGAAAATACGAACTCGGCTGTTCGGTTTGCGAAATTTTACGTTTTCCCAAATAAAGTTTTAATCGTAGGGAATTAGAGAAAACTTTCAACATGTAAAAGGAGCGGGTTTGCAGCAACTTTCCAACGACATATTATATGCCGCATTTCGATCAACACTTTAGAAATGAGATCGAAAATACAATTCACGTTTTTTGTGTGAAGAAAAAACGGTTTTGAAAACTGCTCTGAAACCGCTTACATTTTGACAAAAAATTAAGCTAGGTCGTGATACTCGTGTCCATAGCTTTCCAACGGTATATCACAAGCCCCGTTTGGGTGATGTTGGCGGAAGTTCAAACTAGTTCAGAGGGAAGTTCAGGCGTGCAATCACGTAGTAAAATTGCAAAAAACGCGAGTTCGTCATGACCCGAGAGAAAAATCCGCCCATGAGCGAGATTTTCTATTTAAAAAGAGTATTTAGTTGCTAAAAACCGTTTGAAGATTACACTTACATCACATAGAACGCGGCTAACGAGAAAATTTTGTGGGGAGAGCCACGGTTGCGAAGATAGCCCGAAGGTCGGGTTCATACAGAGGGAAGTTCAGGCGCGTATCTCAGGAAGTATATGTCGTGATCAGAGTAATATTCTGATCCCGTGATCAGAATAGTGTTATATATCCCCTCTCACCACGAGGAATAAGGTTTTTGTTATGAGAATAAGGTCTTAAGGGGTGTTATGAGAATAGACCACGAGGAAAAACGTTTTCTAGATTCTCATAACACCCCTTAAGACCTTATTCTCATAACAAAAACCTTATTCTCATAACAGTGTGCCCACGTCCTACCAGCAACTCCCACGCCCACGCGCAGATGACAAACCCCCGCTCCCCCACCTTCTTCCTCGCTGCCCCACCACATCCCCTGCCTAACCACCACCTCCGGACGCGCCGGCGGGCCACCCACCACCTCCGGACGCGCCGCCCGGTCGGCCATCCACGACCTCGCGACGCGCTGCCCGGCCGGCCACCTACCCCCTCACCACGCGCCGCCCGGCTCGCCACCCACCCTCCCGACGCGCCGCCCTGCCGGTCACCCATCCCCTCTCACCACGCCTCCTCCCGCTCGGACCCACACACCTCACCCTGCGCCGCGCCAGGGAACAGGCGGCTTCCATCTCCCTCCTCGATGTGATGGCGCGGGCCGAGTTCCTCGAGCTCAGATCGGCCAACGGATCTGGCCAAAAGCTCCCGTGACCCTGGATCCACACCGCCCAACCGGGATGCGGTGGTGGGAGGAAATATCGATGCAGCGGGGGCTGGCTCCCCACGGCAGTTGACCACTACGGCCACCACTCTGCCCCCTACCCTGCGTCGTCAAGCACCACGTCGGCCAGATCTCACTGGGTCCTCCCCCAGCCGTCGCCACATGCAGTGCACTATTGCTCCCCTTGACAGCGCCGCCTCCAACCGCCGACTCCTCCCGTTCATCATCTCCGATGATTGGGGGTGTCGATGCTGTTTATTTTCCTATGCGTGCAGTTCTTTTTTTGTTTTTCATTTTCAGGAAAAAATTGTCTCGCAGGCGGTTCACTGCTAATGAATTTGGTTTGTAAAAAAATGTTGAAACAAATGCATTTTATTTGTCAAAAGCGGCGAGTGAGCAGTTCATTTGTATTTTAGAGGTTTGCTTTTCGGCCAACATGCAGTTCGTCGCCGCCGGCAAATCGAGTTGCCATGCTGCTTCGTGGGGACTCGCTTGCATCTTTTTTTGCAGTTCGTCGGGCACCCCCTCGCAGCTCTCTCCTCCCCAACATGCAGTTCACCGATGACGCCATCACGACGCATTTCACTGCAGTTTTGCGTTGCTTGGGATATGAAGCTCTTGTGAAAAAATCATTAGCACGACGCTTGCTGCTCGATGGTTAAATTCTCTGAAGGCGGTTCTATAATGCAAAAACAAGAGCAAAAAAATGTTATAGAAAATTTAGAAAGTAGTTCCTTGGCAGTGCACTTTGTAACACATAAATAACTCATGCGGTTCACTTTCAGGGGTGTCGCGGTTTACATACTCACAACGTGAAGGCGGAAAATAATGTTACAGAAACGACAAAAAAGTAATACGGTTCACTTCTCGATAGTGTTGCGGTTCACTTACGCGAGATGTGACGCGCACTTCAAAATCCTCTTCTGAGAAAAATCACGTTTGACAAAAAGAAACGATGCAGTGCACTTGATTGTCTTATGCAGTGCGTTCTTCTGTCTGATGCAGTACACGCGTTGATATTTGTGTCGCGAAAAAACAGAGTGTGTGCGTTTTTGTAATTTCAAAACTGCTCTTAAACCGTAATGAATTAGAGGGAGTGTTCTACATGAAAAAGTAGCGTCTCGACGATATCTTTTCAACGGTGTATCGTTTGGATCATTTCGACCAACGGTTTTTAAAAATTTCACGAAAAACGGCCGCTGCCCTTCGTAGTTAGCCGCACAATTTTCAAAATTAACTAAAAACCGTAAGGAATCTCAAAAACATTTCAACATATGAAAGTTGCGCCTCGTTCGTAGCTTTCTAACGGCGTATCGCACGCCTCGTTTCGACAAACGGTTAAAAAACTGAAGCTAAAACAGTACCGAAAAATTGCAAAAAAATCGAAAAACACAATTCCGCGATTTATTAAATTCAAAACTGCTCTTAAACCGTAGCGAACTAGAAAAAATAATAGATATGAAAAATATGTGCCTCGACGATACCTTTCCAACGGTGTATCATTCGTTTCATTCCGACGAGCGGTTTAGAAGAAAACGCGAAAAAATGCTCGCTGTCATTCATTATGAGCCGCACGATTTTCGAAACTGCTCTTAAACTGTGATGAATTTTGAAAAGTGTTCAACATGGCAAAGTTGCGTCTACTCCATAGATTTTTAACGGTATATTACACGCATAATTCCGATAAACCATTAAAAAACTAGGGCAAAAAAGGTACCGAAAAAACAACACGTATAATTTTTTCAAACATGAAGTTCACTGGTCTGTGTGTTGCAGTATCTGTGCAGTGCGTATAGCTTTCCAATGCGGTAACACAAAGCAGTTCGGAAGTGTTATGAGAATAGACATATATATATATATATATATATATATATATATATATATATATATATATATATATATATATATATAGTGGCACTATTCTGATCCCAGGATCAAAATAGTTATTTGGATCACGATGGCCCTATATAGGAGCCGAGCAGATGTTCCTGAACTCTCCAACCGCCGTGAAACAAAAAAGAAAAGCCCAAACAAGAAAAACCACGTTCCCCACCTCTCCCCACTCTCCCCGATTCCCAGCCGCAGCCATCCCACCTCCGCGCGCCTCCCCCTTCCTCCCAACGGCTGGCGAGCCTCCCACCGGCAGGTGCACCTCCCCATGGCCGGGTCGAGGCCGGCTCCCACGCGCCGCCACTGCCATGTTCCTCGGCATGCCGCGCCCACTCCTCAGATCGCCAGCCGTCGTGCCAACTCCCCAGATTCTTGTACCGCCCCCCGCCGTCGTTGGCCCTGGATCCCATCGTGTCGCCCGCCCGCAGTCGTTGGCCCTGGATCTCATCACGCTGCCACCCTCCGTCGCTAGACCTGGATCCCTTCGCGCCGCCCGCCCGCCGTCGCTAGCCCTGGATCTCATCGTGCCGCCGCCCTTTGTCGCTGGACCTGGATCTCATCGCGGCACTGACCTCCCTCTATCGTCGCCGCGGTCACCATCTACCTCAACCGCTGCTCCTCCTAAGGCCCCAGTGCTCGCGTCCCCACCCCGCTAGATTCGCCATGACGACCCTCGCCCACCGGATGGGCTCTGCCGGGATTTTGGCCGATGGATCCGGTTGTCCCTACACCCTGCAGGTCTCTGATGACCGCAGATGCGTGAGATCGATGGACACCGATGGTGACCACAGGTGCACTCATTGCCGCGTTTGGACTGCAGCGACGACCGAGTCAGACCTTCCCCAGCATCACAATTCTTCCTTCTCTTTGTCCATCAACACTGCCGGCACCCGAATGACCGTGGTGCAGCTGCAGCCACTGAGGCCCCAGTCCCCAGCCGCTGGATCCCGCCGCCTCGGCCCCTGTCCGCTGCCCACTAGCCACGGCCATCTTGTTCCCCGCAGCGGATGTTGACGACCTCGACTAGTCTGATGCATTTATTCTCTACTTTTTGTAGTTTTGTTAACTTAACCTAACCGTCTCGACCGATTGAACTGCACAGAACTTAACAGGAGGTCGCGCGGAGGTGTCTCGAGCAGACGGGAGATGAAGCAGTAGAAGTTCAGTGTGCAGCAGAAGTTCATGTCAAACTAATGGGGCCATTCGACGTTTATTCTTGAAAAAGTAGAGAAAATTGTACATGCTCACTAGGTCAAAAGTTTGGCTTTAATTTATGTTTTGCGAAGGTCAAAATGTTGTGTTCGAGAAGGTCAAGTGTGTTATCTCAGCCGTTCAAAATAAATTTAAACGTGCAAGAAAATAAAAAGAAAGGGAGAAGTTCAATTTCGAAAGCTGACGCAGTTTTACATGTAAGCCAATGTTGAACGAAAACAAAAAGAAAGGGAGAAGTTCAATTTCTAAAGATGAAGCGGTTCGACGTGCAAACCAATGTTGAAAAAAAGTAGAAGTTCAATTTCTAAAGATGAAGTGGTTCGACGTGCTAAACAATGTTGAAAGAAAACAAAAAGAAAAGGAGAAGTTCAATTTCTAAAGATGACGGGGTTTGATGTGCAAACCAGTGCAAAAACACAAAAAATGTTATTTTGGTGTCTTAAAATATATTTTCTCATAAAAAAGGTTTAAGAAATAAAACAAGGAAGTCCAAATTAAAAAGATGGAGAAGTTCGATGATTATAGAAAACTCAGATTTTCCTCGTTATTAAAACTACGTTAGAGTGAAATCAGCAAGAAGTTCGACGTGAAAACAACAAGTTCAATTACTGCACAGAATGAATTTTGGACGAAAAAAATAAAATCGTCGCGAGTATGAAAAAATGATCAACACGGGAAAGTTGCGTGTCTAAAACAACTTTCTATTGGTATATCACTTGCTCAATTCCGGTGAGTGAATGGAGAGCTACGAGCAAATGCAAGAAAAACATAGTGAAGTTTAAGTAGACATGCCAAGAAGTTCAAGTTCTTCACGCGGTGCAATTTTGATGAATTTGTTTCGCGATGAACACCGAAATCATGATCCCGCCATTTTCTAAATTACTTGAAAGTGGTTGAGAATCAGAGAAAAACCGTCAACATGAAAAAGTTTCGCATTTTCCGTAGCTTTTCAACGGTATATTATTTGCCCCATTCCGATAAAGTTTGTAGAAAATACAGCGAAAATACATTTTCTGCCATTTTCGAAACTAACAGGGCGATTCAACGTTTATTCTTGAAAAAGTGGACAAAATTGTACATAATCTGTAGGTCAAAAGTTTGGCTTTCATTTATGTTTTGCGAAGGTCAGAATGTTGTGTTCGAGAAGGTCAAGTGTGTTATCTCAGGAAGTTCAAAATAAATTTAAACATGCAGGGTAAAACATGTAGGAAAACGAAAGGAAAGGGAGAAGTTCAATTTCTAAAGAGGACGTGGTTTAACGTGTAAACCAATGTTGAAATAAAACAAAAAGGAAAGAAGAAGTTCAATTTCTAAAGATGAAGCGGTATCATTTGTATAACACCGACGAATGGATCGAAAATACATCACAGAAGTTCAACGTGAAAACAGCAGGGAGTTCAACTACTACACTGAATGAATTTTAGATTAAATTTTTTAAAACCGTCGCGAGTATGAAAAAATGATTAACAGGGGAAAGTTGCGTGCTTACAACAGCTTTGCATTGGTATATCATTGGCTCAATTCCGGTGAGTGGGTGGATAGGTACGAGCAGTGGATGGAGAGCTGCAAGCAAAAAAATCCCGTGAAAAACAGAGTGAAGTTCAACTACACGTGCCCAGAAGTTCAGGTTCTTCACGCGGTGCATTTTTGAAGAATCTATTTCGCGATAAAGGCACAAAAATGATCTCGCAATTTTCGCAATTACTTGAAAACGGCTGGGAATCAGAGAAAACCGTCAACATGAAAAAGTTTCGCATTTTCTGTAGCTTTTCGACGGTATATTATTTGCCGCATTTCGACAAAGTTTGTAGAAAATATAGCAAAAATACTTTTTTCCATTTTCGAAACTGACTTAAAACCGTAAAGAATTAGGAGAAACAATACATACAAAAAAGTTTCGCATTTGTTCGAGCTTTCCAACGCCATATCACTTGCTGTATTCGGACGCACGGTTGAAAAATTAACTCGAAAAAACGAACTCGGTAGGACTTGAACCATTTTCTAGATTACTTTTAAACCGTTCAAAATTTTAAAAAAACTTTTAACATGAAAAACTAGCGCATTTTCATTAGCTTTTCAACGCCATATAACATGCCCTAATTGTATTAGCCGTTTAGAAATCACAGCGAAAATACGAACTCGATTGTTCCATTTGCGAAATTTTACGTTATTGCAAATAACATTTTAACCTTAGGTAATTAGAGAAAACTTTGAACATGTGAAAGGAGCGGTTTTACAGCAGCTTTCCAACGACATATTGTATGCCGCATTTCGATAAACGGTTTCGAAATCAGATCGAAAATACGATTCACGTTTTGTGTGTGAAGAAAAAACGGTTTTCAAAAATGCTCTTAAACCGCTTACATTTTGACAAAAATTTAAGTTGGGTCATGATACTGGTGTCCATAGCTTTCCAACGGTATATCACAAGCCCCGTTTGGGTGATGTTGGTGGAAGTTCAACCTAGTTCAGAGGAAAGTTGAGGCGTCCAACTCAAGCAGTAAAATTGCAAAAAACGCGAGTTCATCATGACCCGAGAGCAAAATCCGCACATGAGCGAGATTTCTATTTAAAGAGAGTATTTAGTTGCTAAAAACCGTTTAAAGATTACACTTACATCACATAGAACGCGGCTACGTAGAAAAATTCGCGGGGAGAGCCACGGTTGCGAAGATAGCCCGAAGTTCGGGTTCGTACAGAGGGAAGTTCAGGCGCGTATCTCAGGAAGTGTATGTTGTGATGAGAATAATATTCTGATCCCGTGATCAGAATAGTGTTTATATATATATATATATATATATATATATATATATATATATATATATATATATATATATATATATATATATATATATATATATATATATATATATATATATATATATGGCGGAACGGGCCAATCTGGTCTTTCATAATAAAGAGATAGACGGAACTGGTATGAAACGACTTATTAGCAGATTACTAGATCATTTTGGAATGGGATATACATCCCCTATACTGGATCAACTAAAGACTCTAGGCTTCTATCAAGCCACTACTACATCGATTTCTATAGGAATCGAGGATCTTTCAACAATACCCTCTAAGGGATGGTTAGTCCAAGACGCGGAACAACAGAGTTTTCTTTTGGAGAAACACTATTATTATGGGGCTGTACACGCGGTAGAAAAATTACGCCAATCTGTTGAGATATGGTATGCGACAAGTGAATATTTGAAACAAGCAATGAATTCCAATTTTCGGATAACGGATCCTTCTAATCCAGTCTATCTAATGTCTTTTTCAGGAGCCAAAGGAAATGCATCTCAAGTACACCAATTAGTAGGTATGAGAGGATTAATGTCGGACCCTCAAGGACAAATGATTGATTTACCTATTCAAAGCAATTTACGCGAGGGATTTTCTTTGACAGAATACATAATTTCCTGCTATGGAGCCCGCAAAGGGGTTGTAGATACTGCTGTGCGAACAGCAAATGCTGGATATCTTACACATAGACTTGTTGAAGTAGTTCAACATATTATTGTGCGTAGAAGATATTGTGGTACTATCTGAGGTATTTATGTAAGTCCTCAAAATGGGATGACGGGAAAACTTTTTGTCCAAACACTAATTGGTCGTGTATTAGCAGACGATATATATATAGGTTCACAATGCATTGCCGTGCGAAATCAAGATATTGGAATTGGATTAGTCAATTGATTCATAACTGCCTTTCGAGCATAACCAATATATATTAGAACCCCCTTTACTTGCTGAAGTACTTCTTGGATCTGTCAATTATGCGATGGCCGGAGTCCTACTCATAGTGATCTGGTCGAATTGGGAGAAGCCGTAGGTTTTATTGCAGGTCAATCAATTGGGGAGCCAGGGACTCAACTAACATTAAGAACTTTTCATACTGGCGGAGTATTCACAGGGGGTATTGCCGACCTTGTACGATCCCCTTCGAAAGGAAAAATCAAATTCAATGAGAATTTGATTCACCCCACACGTACCCGTCATGGACAACCTGCTTTTCTATGTTATATAGACTTGCATGTAACTATTCAGAGTCAAGATATTCTATATAGTGTGGATATTCCCTCGAAAAGCTGAATTCTAGTGCAAAATGATCAATATGTAAAATCCGAGCAAGTAATTGCGAAGATTCGTGCCGGAACGTCCACTTTACATTTTAAAGAAAGGGTACAAAAGCATATTTATTCTGAATCACACGGCGAAATGCACTGGAGTACTGATGTTTACCATGCGCCCGAATATCAATATGGCAATCTCCGCCGATTACCAAAAACAAGCCATTTATGGATATTGTGAGTAAGTATGTGCAGATCCAGTATAGCGTCTTTTTCACTCCACAAGGATCAAGATCAAATGAATACTTATGGTAAAAAAAGATAGGGAAATTCTTTATTATTCAACGTCGGATCGAATCATGTCCAATGGCCATTGGAATTTTATCTATCCTTCTATTTTTCAAGATAATTCAGATTTGTTGGCGAAAAAGCTAAGAAATAGGTTCGTCATTCCATTACAATATCATCAAGAACAAGAGAAAGAACTAATATCCTGTTTTGGGATTTCGATTGAAATCCCCCTTATGGGTGTTTTACGTAGAAATACTATTTTTGCTTATTTTGACGATCCCCGATATAGAAAAGATAAAAAGGGTTCAGGAATTGTTAAATTTAGATATAGGACCCTAGAAGAAGAATATAGGACTCGAGCGGATGACTCATAAGAGGAATATGAGACCCTAGAAGACGAATACAGGACCCGATAGGATGAATATGAATATGAAACCCTAGAAGAATCTAAATATGGAATCCTAGAAGACGAATACGAATATGAAACCCTAGAAGACGAATATGGGAGCCTAGAAAACGAATATGGGAACCCAGAGAACGAATATAGGACTTTAGAGAAAGACTCAGAAGAGGAATATGGGAGCCCAGAGAGCAAATATAGGACCCAAGTGGACGAATATGGAACTCTAGAGGAAGACTCAGAAGACGAATATGGCAGCCCCGAGGAAAGCGCAGAGGAAAAATATGGTACTTTAGAGGAAGACTCAGAAGAAGATTCAGAGGACGAATACGAGAGCCGAGAGGAAGATTCCATCTTAAAAAAAGAGGGTTTGATTGAGCATCGAGGAACAAAATAATTTAGTCTAAAATACCAAAAAGAAGTAGATCGTTTTTTTTCATTCTTCAAAAACTTAATATCTTGCCGAGATCTTCATCCCTAAAGATACTTGACAATAGTATTATTGGAGTGGATACACAACTCACAAAAAATACAGGAAGTTGACTAGGCGGACTGTCCGAGTGAAGAGAAAAAAAAGCCATACGGAACTCAAAATATTTTCCGGAGATATTCATTTTCCTGAAGAGGCAGATAAGATATTAGGTGACTGTTTGATACCGCCAGAAAGACAAAAAAAGATTCTAAGGAATCAAAAAAAGAGGAAAATTTTGGTCTATGTTCAACGGAAAAAAATTCTCAAGAGCAAGGAAAAGTATTTTGTTTCCGTTCGCCCTACAGTGGCATATGAAATGGACGAAGGAAGAAATTTAGCAACACTTTTCCTGCAGGATCTCTTGCAAGAAGAAAATAATCTCCAAATTCGACTTGTCAATTTTATTTCTCATGAAAATAGCAAGTTAACTCAAAGAATTTATCACACAAATAGTCAATTTGTTAGAACTTGCTTGGTAGTGAATTGGGAACAAGAATAAAAAGAAAAGGCTGGTGCTTCCCTTGTTGAGGTAAGAGCAAATGATCTTATTCGCGATTTCATAAGAATTGAGTTAGTCAAGTCCACTATTTAGTATACACGAAAAAGGTATGATAGGACAAGTGCAGGACCGATTCCCCATAATAGGTTAGATCGCGCCAATATCAATTCTTTTTATTCCAAGGCGAAGATTGAATCACTTAGCCAACATCCAGAAGCTATTGGCACTTTGTTGAATCGAAATAAAGAATACCACTCTTTGATGATTTTGTCGGCATCGAACTGTTCTCGAATTGGTTTATTCAAGAATTTAAAACATCCCAATACGATAAAAGAATGGAATCCTAGAATTCCTATTCGAGAAATTTTTGGGCCCTTAGGCGCTATTGTAGCTAGTATATCGCATTTTTCTTCATCTTACTATTTACTAACGCATAATAAAATCCTGTTAAAAAAATATTTGTTCGTTGACAATTTTAAAAAAACCTTCCAAGTACTTCAAGAACTTAAATGCTCTTTAATAGATGAAAATAAAAGGATTTCTAATTTCGATAGTAACATAATGTTGTATCCATTCCTTTTGAATTGTCACTTTGTCCATCATGATTCTTGGGAAGAGACATTGGCAATAATTCACCTTGGACAATTTATTTGTGAAAATGTATGTCTATTTAAATCGCACATAAAAAATCCGGTCAAATTTTCATTGTAAATATGAATTCCTTTGCTATAAGAGCAGCTAAACCTTATTTGGCCACTACAGGAGCAACTGTTAATGGGCATTATGGAGAAATCCTTTACAAGGGAGATAGGTTAGTTACGTTTATATATGAAAAATCGAGATCTAGTGACATAACGCAAAGTCTTCCAAAAGTGGAACAAATCTTTGAAGCACGTTCAATTGATTCATTATCCCCGAATCTCGAAAGGAGAATTGAGGATTGGAATGAGCGTATACCAAGAATTATTGGGGTCCCTTGGGGATTCTAGATTGGAGCTGAGCTAACCATAGCCCAAAGTCGTATCTCTTTGGTTAATAAAATCCAAAAGGTTTATCGATCCCAAGGGGTACAGATCCATAATAGACATATAGAGATTATTATACGCCAAGTAACATCAAAAGTGCGGGTTTCCGAAGATGGAATGTCTAACGTTTTTTCGCTTGGGGAATTAATCGGACTATTGCGAGCAGAACAAGCAGGGCGAGCTTTGGATGAATCGATCTATTATCGGGCAATCTTATTGGGAATAACAAGGGCTTCCCTGAATAACCAAAGTTTCATATCTCAAGCAAGTTTTCAGGAAACTTCTCGAGTTTTAGCAAAAGCTGCCCTACGAGGTCGCATTGATTGGTTGAAAGGCTTGAAAGAAAACGTAGTTCTGGGGGGATTATACCTGTTGGTACCGGATTCCAAAAATTTGTGCATCGTTCCCCACAAGACAAGAACCTTTATTTCGAAAAAAAAATCTATTCACGTCGGAAATGAGAGATTTTTTGTTTCTCCATACAGAATTAGTTTCTTCAGATTCTGACGTAACAAACAATTTTTATGAGACATAAGAACCCTCATTTAACATTTAACCCTATATCATTTAAGGATACATAAAACATATTTTTTACTTTACTAGACTTTTGAACTTAGAACACTAATAGGTCAAATTTTAGATTTTTAAGAATTTTATTTTAATAAGTAAAACAAGTCAGTTAATTCATTAAGGTGGTTATGTTTATACCATGTATCAATGGCCAACTCTTTCTTATCTTAGTACAAGGTTCTCTCGGAACAATTATTATTTATTTCAAGCTATTTCAGATCTTTCTTAATCTCAAAAAGAACTAAATCCGTAATGGAATGGTAGGATTAAAAAAAAGGAAGTGTTGAAAAAATGACAAGAAGATATTGGAACATTAATTTGAAAGAGATGATAGAAGCAGGAGTTCATTTTGGTCATGGTATTAAGAAATGGAATCCTAAAATGCCCCCTTACATTTCGGCAAAGCATAAAGGTACTCATATTATAAATCTCGCTAGAACAGCTCATTTTTTATCAGAAGCTTGTGATTTAGTTTTTGATGCAGCAAGTCAGGGAAAAAGTTTCTTAATTGTTGGTACCAAAAAAGAGCAACAAATTTAGTAGCATCAACTGCAATAAGGGCTCGTTATCATTATGTTAATAAAAAGTAGTTCAGTGGTATGTTAACGAATTGGTCGATTACGAAAACTAGTCTTTCTCAATTTAGAGACTTAAGAGCAGAAGAAAAAAAGGGAAAATTCCACCATCTCCCAAAAAGAGATGTGGCAATCTTGAAGAGAAAATTATCTACCTTGCAAAGGTATCTCGGCGGGATCAAATATATGGCGAGATTGCCAGACATTGTGATCGTCCTTGATCAGCAAAAAGAGTATATAGCTCTTCGGGAATGTGCCATTTTGGGGATTCCTACTATTTCTTTAGTCGATACAAATTGTGACCCGGATCTCGCGAATATATCGATTCCAGCCAACGATGACACTATGACTTCAATTCGATTGATTCTTAACAAATTAGTATTTTCAATTTGTGAGGGCCGTTCTCTCTATATAACAAATCGTTGATTAAGAATATATAGTGAATTCTTGGGCAACTGCGTAAATTTATGGAATCACTTACTTTACTATATCTTTTTTTGCATATAATTTTTTTTGCATGGAAAAAAGAAGGGGAATATTGATATATATGAGAGGGTATTGATATATATTATGATCTGATGTGCTTTCTTGGTATCCTAAATATAAGATTAATACTTCAAGTTTCTGAGTTGAGAAAGATATGGTTGAATCAAAAGAATTCCTTTTTTGAAGTTCAATATTTATCAAAGGACAATATGAATATTATACCTTGTTCCATTAAAACACTCAAGGGGTTATAGGATATATCGGGTGTAGAAGTAGGCCAACACTTCTGTTCGCAAATAGGAGGTTTCCAAATTCATGCCCAAGTACTCATCACTTCTTGGGTCGTAATTACTATCTTGCTAGGTTCAGTTGTCATAGCTGTTCGGAATCCACAAACCATCCCGACCGAGAGTCATATTTTTTTTGAATATGTCCTTGATTTTATTCGAGACTTGAGCAAAACTCAGATTGGAGAAGCATATGGTCCTTGGGTTCCCTTTATTGGAACTATGTTCCTTTTTATTTTTGTTTTGAATTGGTCGGGTGCTCTTTTACCTTGGAAAATTATAGAGTTACCCCATGGGGAATTAGCAGCGCCCACGAATGATATAAATACTACTGTTGCTTTAGCTTTACTCACGTCAGCGGCATATTTTTATGCTGGCCTTAGCAAAAAAGGATTGAGCTATTTCGAGAAATATATTAAACCAACTCCAATCCTTTTACCAATTAACATCCTAGAAGATTTCACAAAACCATTATCGCTTAGCTTTCTACTTTTTGGGAATATATTGGCGGATGAATTAGTCGTTGTTGTTCTTGTTTCTTTAGTCCCCTTAGTAATCCCTATACCGGTCATGTTTCTTGGATTATTTACAAGCGGTATTCAAGCTCTTATTTTTGCAACATTAGCCGCAACCTATATAGGTGAATCCATGGAGTGTCATCATTGAATTGAATATTTTTGGAAATAGTATTTTTTTGCAGCTTAGCTCAATTCATGCATGGTTCCAGATAATCTGCTTGGTTGCAAAAAAATAGTTAGAAATGCGTATGAATATATAGCCTAGAGTTGTAGGAGAGAGAATAGAATAGACTATATTATGGAATTTTCAAAGTATATATGCATTAAGGAGGGTGGAGTCAGGCTAGATCTATACTATAATATTCTTAATGTCTATAAGTGGAGTCCTCTTTTATGCGGGTTTCCACTTTAAGCAATGATTTTAGAATCCGATTCAATAGAAAATGAGAAAATATGTAAACAAAATAGAAGAAACAAATGTATATATAGGATATTATATTATATATTCCTAGGTTAGATTCATTATCTAATCGGATATATGGATATGGAATTCCCTTCTATGTAGTTCGGACAATTCACATTATCATTTCAATTTGATTTCAATTTGTACTTTTTAGTTACTTTACTTCTCCCCAATAGAGCTTAGAAGTAAGATTTTTTTGGTTGATTGTATCCTTAACCATTTCTTTTTTTTTTTGACACGAGGAACTACTCACCATGAATCCACTAATTGCTGCTGCTTCTATTATTGCTGCTGGATTGGCCGTAGGGCTTGCTTCTATTGGACCTAGAGTTGGTCAAGGTACTGCTGCAGGACAAGCTGTAGAAGGTATTGCGACAAATTAAACATCCACTTACATAGGTGGCTACTACAACCATGGCATTTGCACACACCAAAGTAAACTATTACATGCATAATTACATAGGTGGCTACTACACACATGACATTTCCACACACCAATAAAGTAAACTGTATATTACATGCATGATTAACTAGCATAAACGATCATCTGATCATCATCTACTTCTCGTGACGCTTGCTCTGCTTGTGGCTCGATCCGGGCTCGTCGATTTGGGTAACGAGGCACTTCCTCATGTCAACGATTCACCTGTGCATCTCGTAGCATGTGTACACGCTCTTGGCCGCGAACCTGAGGTGAGGTTCATCCAGTTGCCGCATCCGGGCCCTGTGCCAGGATAGGGGACTTGTTCTCTGGGCATCCTGCTTCATCTTTTCGCTGTAGGGGTCGATGATCGCCGAGGCGAGTTCGACCCAGGAGTCCTTCTTCGTGCTGCCCTAGACCCTATAGTGGTCACGAATTTCTACAAGGTTCTTGCAGGCCAAGCCCGTAACACTGAGCATTTACATCATCTTTGGTTTCCACCGTGGCGAACTTGTAGTCCGTGCTGTTGACAAACCTGTTGAAACAGTCGCAAGGCTCTGTGGTCATGCAGTAGTGGTAGATGAGGACATGATGGCGCACACACAACTGGGTGACGGCAATCTTCTAATCTATGCCGGGACGACCGGCGGTGTATTGGAGGTTGATGCCGACCACCTTGTACTTGTCTCGAGCAAGCAACTGCTCAACGCTGTTGATGTAGTCGTCCACCACGGCCGGGTCGATGGTGTACACCACCGAGAGATCCGTCTCCCTCACGTGGGTCTCCACTATATGCTCGCTGAACTCCATTGGAGCGCCGCTGGACATCCTGTCAGGGATATAACTATTAGGTATAAACCGCATAGGAGGGGACGGTTTATGCCTATAGGGAATTACTTCTATTGAAGCCCAGCAAGACAGAGTATGGCGCGTTACTATAGAAAGTTAAAGATCCAGGGCCCAAAGGGTATTAGGGCCCGTAAATGTAAACCGCCATACGGCGTGTGACTTGTATTGTAAGATAGGAAAGATAGAGATCGAGTCGGGCATGTTTATGAGCCGGCCTCGGGATTCTGTAAACCGGACCGGGCGTCATCCTGTGTATATAAAGGGACGACCCAGCGATGGTTCAGGGACAGAGAAGATCAACTCGAGACACAGGCAAAGCGGATTCGCTCCCTGGTCATCGAAACCCTAGCAATACCACACAAAACTAGACGTAGGCTTTTACCTTCATCGAAGGGGCCGAACTAGTATAAAATCCCTTGCGTCCTTGTCTGTTTTAACCCCTTTAAGCTAACTCGTAGTGATGGCTCCACGACTAAGTCCTTTTGCTAGGACATCTGCCATGACAAAACCACGACAGTTGGCGCCCACCGTGGGGCTATCGCACGATGGTTTCGAGTTCTTGAAGGGCAACTTTGAAGGACTCAAGGGCTACGTAGTGGGCCCGATGACCAAGAGTCATCGTGGCAAGATCTACATCGACGATGCAGGCTGGGGTCCCGAGGTCGATTCAATCGAGTAAGGGTACCGGGTCCCCTTTGGCGGCATCCACGTCTTCATTGGCAAGATCGACGAACCGGGCCCTGAGCCGAACATCTGCTCCAACATCGTCGAGTTGGCTTAGCGTGCGAGACCTGCCCGGATTCGGCCCTCCATGAAGCATGTCTTCGTGGGAGCGGTTCACAGAGCACAAGCTTAGGATGGATCGGAATCTGGTGGTGAGACCGTCGTTTATTCCGGCGACGAGTCATCCACTGGAGAAACCGAGTCTTTATATCTGTTGCAGGACGACTGGTCTGGGGGCTGTTCTGACGGTGACAGTATTCCGGACACTCTTGATCCGCCGAGCCGGGTCGCGGGCTTCATGGCCGAATCACAATCTGTGCAACAATGTTCAACTGTAGCAGCATTAACATCCGATCTGGCGGCAGCAGCAGCAGTTGGGGCAGGAGGCCCTGTTCAGCCACCGGCTCAAGTTTTGTTCGCTTTAGTCGACACCTTGACGACGCTGCTGACTGCGGAGGTCAGCCAGGCCGAGAAGGTGCAACATGACACGGAAATTGCTAAAGTGAGGGGCCAAATAGATCAAGCTAAGTTAGACCTGTCTGCTGAGAATACTAGGATGATCGCAAGGCAGGCCGAGCTAGATGCTCAGGCGTATCAGCTCCTGTTGGATCAAACTGCATCAAATGACGTAATGAGGAGAAGGCGCCTGTCTCGCCTGCCGCCGGTTTATGAAGCAAGGAACCTCTTCAGTACGCCTGGAGCGGGGACCAGCAATCAGCCAGGAGTAAACCGGGGAGAGGTGCCTGGCACACGGGCGTCGGTCCAGCCACAGGCCGCGGACCCAGCCCGTCAGGTCGTTCCATCACAGCATGCACTAATGCCTCCTGGTCACTACTCCAACCCTTTGGATAACATAGTTGCAGCCGGTTCATGATTGGCAGCCCTTCCCATTGAAGGGGGATCCCCTATAGCAGTGGAGGTGCGGCGAGCTAGGGAGTTCCTGGAGACAGCTTTAACTCAACAGCAGGCTTATTCTCACAGCCGCGAGAGGATTCATTCTACTCCCCGCCCAAGCCGGAGTTACAGCAGGCATATGGATGAACCGGCTGTGTCAAGTAGTGCGCGGAATCGTAACCCGCCGCGGAGGGATAACCCGACGGGTGGAGGTACAAACGCTCAAGAGGTAGTGGATCAAGGCAGACAGCGCCGCGAGGCCGAATTAGCAGCGCAATATGAAGCACGTCAACCTACGCCGGTTCGTCCATCTATCACGGTCGAGCCGGGAGTTTCTTCCAGCTCCTTGGGAGTACCGTGTCTCACGCCCGCTTTACGCAATGTATGGCTGCCTAAGGACTTCAAAGGACCACGCAAGGTGCCCAACTATACCGTGGATCTGTCCCCCGAAGCGTGGGTTGAAAGCTACAAGATGGCAATGGAGATGCTGGATGTGGACGATGCGGCGTGTGCGAAATACTTCACCCTGATGTTGGAGGGCACGGCTCGTACCTGGTTAAAAGGCTTACCGCAAAATTCCATTAGATCATGGGCCGAGTTACAACGCCGGTTTATCAATAACTTCAAGGATACATGCAAGCATCCCTTGTCCATTGTAGACTTGGCGGCTTGCGTTCAAGGGTAGAATGAATCGACGAGTCATTGGGTGCACCGGGTGTCAGAGATCCTGCATTCCTCAGACTGCATCAATCCGGACATAGCAGTGGTGACATTGGAAGGCAATTGCCGGTTTGAGCCTCTGAAGCTGAAGTTAGGACGGCTCAAGCGTCACTGTAATGACATGGGAACACTTATGGGGGCCCTGGTGAAGTATGCCGATTCGGATAGTGCCAAATATCCAGAGTCTGATGATGAGAAGTCCGGAAAAGGAAAGAAGAATGGTAAAGCGCCGCAGTCTAATCCGGCGAATCAGGGATACATCGGTAAGCGTAAAGCAGATACCAATTCAGATTTTGTGGCTAACACTAGTGCACAGGAGAATGGCCAGCGTCGCAAAGGTAGACCGCCCCCACAGGGCGGAGGATCAAACATTATTCTGGAGCGCCAGATGAATGTGCATTGCCCTAGGCACGACACAAAGGAAAAGCCAGCTACGCACCTCTGGAAGGACTGCTTTATTATGAGGAAGTTCAGAAACCGGTTCCAATGCGATCATGGATCGTCCGGCAGTTCAGGCCCTGGCTTCCACGGGCCAGCTTATCAAGGTGGTGGTTCCGGTCCAGGATTCCAAGGTAATCAAGGCAGCCACGACAATCAGAACGGGCATAACCAGCAGAACGGCCAGGGTGGTTATAATAATCAGAGCAATCATCAACAACAACAACAATCAGGCTATCAGAGCAACCCGAAGCAGCTGTGTAGCGGGCAATATCACATCTTCACCACAAGCTTATGTAAACGTTATCATAAGGTTTATAAGAGGGCAGTGCACTCTGTTGAACCGGCGGTGCCTCGTTATTTACGTTGGTCGGAGCAGCCCATTGCATGGAGTCGGGAGGATCATCCGCCCCGGGTTGATAATCCGGGTCAGCTGGCTCTAGTGGTGGCGCCTCAGGTTGGGGGTTATAAGTTCACCAAAGTGCTCATGGACGGAGGGAGCAACATCAATATCTTGTATTATGAGACCTTTCGTCGCATGGGGTTGAGAGACAAGAAGCTCAAGCAGTCCAACACTGTTTTCCACGGTGTGGTGCCTGGTAAATCGGCGTATCCGGTCGGTAAGATAGACCTGGAGGTCACCTTTGGAGATGATCATGGCTCGAGGTCGGAAACTTTGACCTTTGAGGTGGTAAAAATCAAGAGCCCGTATCATGCCTTGTTCGGGCGGCCGGTTTATGCTAAGTTCATGGCAAGGCCCTGTTATGTTTATCTGTAGCTCAAGATGCCAGGTCACAAGGGAACTATCATGGTCCATGGGAGCTGGAAGATTGCTTTGGAATGCGAGGAAGGTGACGCTGCCTATGCTGAGGCGGTTTGTGCAACCGAGGAGTTGAAATTTTACAAGGACAATGTTGATCCGGCGGATATGTCTCCGTTGAAGAAGCCGACTAGAGAGCTGGATCCGGCCTTGAAATTTAAATCAGCTGATGAGACCAAGCAGGTCGACTTTGTTCCTGGCGATTCATCCAAGCAATTCACCATCAGCGCTAACCTAGATCCGAAATAGGAAAGCACGCTCATCGAGTTCATCCGTGAGAATCGAGACATCTTTGCATGGAAACCTTCTGACATGCCAGGTGTACCGAGGGAACTCGCTGAGCACACTCCTAACATTGATCCCAAGTTTAAACCAGTTAAACAGTTCTCCACCGCTTCAATGAAGAAAGGCGCCAGGCTATTGGTGAAGAGGTAGCCAGGCTCTTGGCGGCATGGTTTATAGTTGAAGTGTTCCATCCTGAGTGGTTGGATAATCCGGTGCTGGTGCTCAAAAAGGACGCACTTGGCGAATGTGTGTTGTTTACACAGATCTCAACAAGGCATGCCCAGCTGACCCCTTTGCCCTCCCCCGTATTGATCAAATCATTGATGCTACAGCGGGTTGTGAGCGCTTAAGCTTTCTGGATGCATATTCCGGTTATCATCAGATCAAGATGGCAGTTAAGGACCAGGAGAAAACGGCTTTTATAACTCCCTTTGGAGCCTTCTGCTATGTATCCATGCCTTTTGGGCTCAAGAGTGCCAAGGCGACATATAAGCATTGCGTACAAAATTGTCTTCATAAGCAAATTGGGCGAAACGTTCATGCGTACGTGGATGATATCATGGTAAAATCCAGGAAGGAAGAGACATTGATAGCTGACTTGAAGGAAACTTTCGACAACCTTCGGGTTTATAAGATGATGCTTAATTCGGCCAAGTGCATTTTTGGTGTACCGGCAGGCAAGCTCCTGCGGTTCCTGGTGTCAAACAGGGGAATTGAAGCTAAACCGGAGAAGATCAAGGCTATTACGTCCTTGGCTAAACCGGCGTGCATCAACGATGTTCAGCGCATAGCAGGCCGCATTGCGGCACTAAGCCGGTTTATCAGCCGTTTGGGAGAGAAGGCCATCCCGCTTTACCAGATGATGAAAAAGACGGATCACTTTGTCTGGAGTGATGTTGCTGATGTTGCGTTCGAGGGTTTATGGAAGCAATTGGTAGAGCCGCCTATCCTTGCCGCACCAGTTGATAACGAAGCAGAGATACCCGCATTGGCA
This sequence comes from Secale cereale, assembly GCA_902687465.1. Classification (NCBI taxonomy): domain Eukaryota; kingdom Viridiplantae; phylum Streptophyta; class Magnoliopsida; order Poales; family Poaceae; genus Secale; species Secale cereale. Next base: position 458,315,097 of record LR738709.1, read on the forward strand.
GAAATTGGTATATGGGGTCTTCATGGCAATCCGGAAGCTCAAGCAGTAATTTCAAGGCCATCTAATCATTGTGGTCAGTTCTGCCCCTCTGGGGGATATAATCCAGAACAGAGAAGCAACTAGCCGGGTTGCCAAGTGGGCCATTGAACTTAGTCCTCACGGGCTAAAATATGTGCCTCGTACTGCAATCAAATCTCAAGCACTGGTAGACTTCATCAACGATTGGACAGAGCTGCAAGCACCGAAGGAGAAGCCGGATCACACGTACTGGACTATTCACTTTGATCGATCCAGGCAATTGGAGGGCTCGGGGGCTCGAGTCGTATTAACTTCCCCACGAGGTGATAAGTTTTGTTATGTCCTCCGCTTAATGTTCCCTTGTACTAATAATGCAGCTGAATATGAGGCTCTCCTCCATGGTTTGCGAATGGCTAAGGAGATGAATTTAAGCCAGGTTAAATGCTTCGGTGACTCGGACTTGGTGGCACAACAAGTGTCTGGTACTTGGGATTCCAAGGACCCACTGATGTCGGCGTATCGTCGAGAGGTGGACGCTGTCGCTGGGCACTTCAAGGGTTATCAGGTGGACCACGTGGACCGGCGGAAGAATGAAGCAGCAGACGCATTAAGCCGTCTGGGCTCCCAGCGTAAACCGGTTCCACCTAATGTCTTCCTCGACGTATTACATAATCCATCTGTGAAAATACCTTCAGAAGAATACTTGGTTGTTCCTGATCTGGAGGCTCAATTGGTAGCAGCGCTTCACGTTATTCTGGATTGGACAGTCCCGTACTTGGCGTATATGAACCGAGGTGAGTTATCAGAGGATGAAGTTTTGGCCAGGCAGATAATCCGACGGTCCAAATCGATGACTATTGTCAACGGAGAGCTGCATCATTGCAGTGTAGCCGGGGCATTACAACGTTGTGGGTCACCAGAGGAGGGCTGCGAGATTCTTCGAGAAATACACGAAGGAGATTGTGGTCACCACGCCGGTTCAAAATCTTTGGTGGCTAAAGCTTTTCGTCATGGGTTCTATTGGCTGATGCAGAGGACCTGGTCAAAAAGTGTGATGCTTGCCAGAAGTTCTCACATCGTGCTCATATACCGGCTCAAGAATTGAGGATGATTCTAATTACTTGGCTGTTCGCAGCTTGGGGGCTAGATATGGTTGGGCCCTTTAAGAGATCTCAAGATAAGAAGACCCACCTCCTGGTGGCGGTTGATAAATTTACCAAATGGGTCGAGGCGGAGCCAGTCAACAAGTGTGATGCATCAACGACGGTTCAGTTCATCAAAAAGGTGATTTTCCGGTTTGGCTTTCCACACAGTATTATAACTGATAATGGCACCAATTTGTCCAAGGGGGCTATCGAAGAATTTTGCCAATGAGAGCACATCTGGCTTGACGTATCTTCAGTAGCTCACCCCCAGACCAATGGTCAAGCTGAGAGAGCCAATCAAGAGATCTTGAGAGGCATCAAGCCCCGACTCATGGTTCCTTTGCAGAGGACGCCGGGTTGTTGGGTGGAGGAATTGCCGTCTGTGTTATGAAGCATCAACACCACACCTGATAGGTCCACGGGTTACACGCCTTTCTTCATGGTATATGGAGCTGAAGCGGTCCTCCCTAGTGACATCCGTCATGATTCGCCTCGGGTGGCGGCTTACGTTGAAGCTGATAATGAGAAGGCGCGGCAAGACGCATTGGACATGCTAGATGAGGAGCGTGACATTGCAGCGGCTCGATCGGCAATTTATCAGCAGGATCTGCGTTGATACCATAGTCGCAGAGTTATAACCAAAACATTTCAAGAAGGCGATCTAGTGCTCCAGCTCATGCAAGACCAGACAAATATGCACAAGCTATCCCCACCTTGGGAAGGACCCTTTGTGGTCAGCAAGAATCTACACAATGGGTCATACTACCTCATTGACGTTCGAGAACACAAGGACTCACGCTCCACGGAGGAGGAGACCCGACGGTCGTGGAACATCGCTCATCTTCGGCCTTACTACACTTGAGCCACAGGCTCCGCTTTATGTACATATATTCGCAATGTATATATTATGATCGATATAATAAACCGACATCCCTGTTAAAGCGGGGTATCTGCTGCTTTTTTCATAAGAATTTGTCACATGGGGGCTTCTGTGTGTAAGACAGAGTTCCTATGGCCCTCTTAGACCGGCTATCAAGCCAATATCATCATAAGAGCATAGCTCTAGTTACTTCGGTAATCCGGCTATCAAGCCAACATGATGGGAAGGGGCAAAAGAGAGTTTGATGCAAAGCACAACTCAAACATAGGCACCCGATGAGCACATCTCACAATGTTACTTGGGGGCTCCTATCGCACAGCGGCAAAGAGTTTTTAAGGCCCTTGTAATAGGCTATCAAGCCATGGCTTGGAAGCCTGCTGTATACACCTAAAACCCTGGGTTAACCTACCTGCATCAAGTAAGTCACTCCGCCCAGGTAAACCTGGTATGATCCGTCGAACGATTGACAAGTCAATCTTATAACAGACCGTAAACTTGTCAACGTTAAAATGATGATTGGTTAAGGATTGAGGACCATCTTAACAGGCTTTGTGAAATGGTTTAACTCAGTGGCCTGGCAGCCCATGAAAAGCCTCGAATTTGGAGCCTGGCAGCTCGTAAAAAGCCTTGACTACAAGTTTTTATTTGCTTTGTTTGCCAAGTTTTTACTTCTCAATGAGATTGTTGATATTCATTCGATATCTATTGATTCGGCCGAGTGGTTGACTTCAAGTCGCCACCTTTAATAAACCGGCGTTCACAGAATCTGGTCTGGTTTGATTACAAATCGCCAGTATTATCTACAGCTAAGCCGGTGTTTATCACAAACCAGTACGGTTTCATCATGAACCGGCAAAATATTGCAGGAGTCATCAATACTCACAATTTGGGATCATCACCCTTACTACAAAAGTTGGTTAAAGCCAACGACACGATTTTATATTACAGGTATGATATATGTTTTGTATTTTAATACAGCTAAGGTTATAAACCTAGATCATGTATTTGGGCATTATGACCCGTCCGACGATAAACCGCCAGGACCCTTTAAATTGTGTATTATGCAGAAACAGGTGGAGTAAAACTGTTAAGCGTCATAAGCAGAAATACTATGAAGCTGCCGGATTGAGCAATGTTATGCAGAGGGAATATGCATGAAGACATAACCAAATGTTCCAGCTATCCTATTACAAGGCGTTTTACAGCCCAAAGGAATATATGTTTCCTCACCAAGTATTGCGACACCCTAAAACGTTAAACCAGCACCGGTTCATGGCTCCTCGTCAGCCCTACTAGACGGTTGTGGATCATCCTGCGCCATCTCTTCATCATTTTCATCCAGCAGTTGGAAGTCAGGGGTTGCCCAATTGATCTTTGTCAGAGCCTGGAAAACAGCTTCATCGCTTATGAGCTTAGACGGTTCAACATCAGGGGCATAGGTATGCTTACAGACGGGCGGGATGAGATCCTCGACTTCATGGATCGGCGCATTGACCCGGTGATTGTCAGCATCGTAACTCGCCTGATAGCGGGACAGATCAGCTTCATCGGCTAATTTGCTGGCCAAGGACCGCATTTCTCTTGTCAAAGCCCGCAGATCTTCATTTGTGAATTCTGATCCATCCTCTTTCATGCTTGGATAGCCATTTATTACATCGGTCGGATCAAGGTCAGGTACCCAAGCCTTTGCCCGAGTTAATGTAGTTAAAGCGCCTGCCCTGGCAGCTGATTTCTTGAGTTCTCCAAATCGGGCGGGGAGCACTGGTAACTTTTCCAACGTCTCCTTGATCAATTTGGGGGCCGGTTTATTACGAGAAACATCACAAATAATCCTTTGAGCACCGGTATAAGGCTGCTCTATAAGAGTATAGGCAGCCTTCAGCTTCTTCTGCATATTAGCACCAAGATGAGCAGTACGTTTTCCTGCGTCAACGGAACTAGAGTTAAACCGAAAGATTGTAGAGATATCGTATTCAGAATTATGATAAAAGTGTTTACCAAAGACAGCAGTAGTCATGGCGTTTATCTGCCGCTTTAAGCCAGACAGCTCTTCTGACATTGGATTGAGGGCGGCCTCTGTGTCAACTGCCCGTTTCTCCAAAGCGGCTTTCTCTGCCTCCCAATCTGCCCGTTCCTTCTGGAAATCTTTCTTAAATTTCTCCATGTTTGCTAAAGCGATGATCAGCTCATCTTTGGTCTTGGAAGCGGCAGTTTGCTGGAATTTCAGGGTGTCTTGGAGTTTAGTTACTTGAGATTCTTCCTGGTTTAGATCAGCCTGCAAAGATATGCACACATCATACATTGGTAAAGTGTATTGGAAGTCCCAAGCACATAACAAGTTATACACTTGGCACTTGGGGGCTAATGCGTGTTTGCAGTTATCAGGCATATTTATCAAAGTCCCAAGCACATAACAAGTTATACACTTGGCACTTGGGGGCTAATGCGTTATTGTTCAAAGAAGGTTACAAAATAAAGTCCCAGTTCATCTTGAAGAGATAAACCGGCCCTTGGGGACTACACATGTGAAAAACTACATATTGGGCATTCTGAAGTCCCGGTTCATCCTAAAGAGATAAACCGACCCTTGGGGGCTACGGTGGAGTCGAGGCAAGCTATTGGGTTTAAGCAAAAATAATGTTGCAGAAGTTAAAGCAGAAGTTTACCTCATATCGTTCCTTCATAAGATTCACTAAACCGGCTTCATAATCATGGCTTGTATGCAGCCGGTTCAGATAGCCGGAATGAATGTCCTGGGCCCTGAGATGAGCATAGCTTGGCCGGTCAGTACTCCATTGGCCTTTATCCATGCCAGCAATTTTTTCCTTAGTATTATGTTTTGTCAAGGCAACAGGTTCACCAGGAGTGGTGTGGCCAAAACTGGTAACTATGACATCTTCTGTCGAAGCAGCAGCAGCTTTAGTAGGGCTTGCCGGATTAGTACTGGCCCGGATTGGGCTAGTTTGATTATCGCCAAGGTCCATCGGTGTGTCTTCTTGTTCAGTAAAAGTATCATGATCCGGTGGAGGGGGATCATTATGCAAGACATCAGCATTTTCTTCAGCTGGCTCTGGAATCTTTTCCGGTTCAGGGTTTATCTCGTCACCTGCCGGTTTACTCAATTTATCCTTCTTACTAGGCTTTGGTTTCCTGTGAGATTAATGGTAAAGATAGTCAGTGGAGTCAAAGAAAAGGATTAACAGGAAAATAAAAAAACTCACCCAGGAACAGTTTTTAGAGGAGGAAGCTGTGTGGTTGTTGACTCGCCGGATGACGAACGAGGAGTGTCCTGATAATTTGAATCAGACTGATTAAGAGACTGGCAAATATGACCCGCTTTGGGATAAAGAACATCTGGAACGTACAAGACCTCTGATCGACGTCTCCGGGCTGGTGTCTGTGGTAAACCGGTGGATTCGATAACTTGACCACTGTGCCGTGTTGTGCAGCGAGCTTCATGTTGCTGTTTCTTCAAAATAAAGTTTGGGTCCAAGTAAGCGAAAGGGTGAGAAACTTGTACTTTCCGGCTTGCTCGACGAATTTTCGGTGTTGGCAGAGGATCCGAACCAGAGGAAAGGGTAATTACCTCGACATCGTCAGCCTCGCTGCCTTCAGCACTTTCCCGAGTATAATCATTGTCAATAAGATGCAAGAAAAGGGAGGCAAGGGAGTCAAGTGATACCTCTGAGGCTATTTCATCATCATCATCAGGGTTTAAATCGGACATCCCAGTGGTTTTCTTTTTGGAAGTCTTCTTAACAGCCTTGGTCTTGAGGCGAGCTGCCTTTACCGGTTTGTCTTGGGATTTTCTCTTCCAGAATGGATCATTACCCCGATAAAAGATTGTGGGGTCATTCAGAAAGGATACTAAAACAAGATTGAAATAAAGCAAACAATATAAGAAGTCTTACCGATGGCGGTTTATTGGGTTCGCAGAAAGGGGCTAGCCCAGTTTTGCTGCAAGCGTCCACCGGTTCATTCAATATCTTCTTAACAGACTCATTGACTTCACTCTCTAACAGCACAGCTTCAGTATGGCGTAAAGAATCTTTGGGATTTCCGGTATATTCACACATCAAACCGGAATGCCGGCTTAGCGGTATAATACTCCATGAAATCCAACAGCGAACAAAGTCAATGCATGTTAAGCCGTTTGCAGTGAAGGCCCGGAGCTTTGAAAGCTGCGGTGCGTATTGGGCTACCTCTTGGGCACTTAGCCATTGGGGGAAAGGATGAGTATCGGGTAGCCGATAAGGATGGTAACCCGGCAGAGGATTTTCATTGGCTGGAGATGTGTCTAGACTGTAAAACCATGTATGATTCCAATCCTTAGGATGACTATGGTGTTTGGCGTGAGGAAAGCTGACATCCTTTCTTTTTCGAATAGACATTCCGCCAAGTTCAGTATTGGGCCCGTCCGAAAATTCTGTGCGGCGGTTTAAGTGGAAGAAATTCCTAAACAGTTCAACTGAAGGCTCCTCTTGCAAATAAGCTTCACAGAATACTTAAAAATTGCAAATGTTGGACACGGAATTTGGTCCAATATCTACAGGGTGGAGTTGGAAGCTAGTTAGTACATCACGAAAAAACTTTGATCCGGGAGGGCTAAACCCTCGGGATAAGTGGTCCATAAACACAATTACTTCTCCATCTTTGGGTTCTGGAGGACATTTCGGACCAGGAACTCTCCAATGGATGACATCTTTCTTTCCTAAAGCACCAACCTCGGTCCAACCGTTCAGATCTTCTTCCGTAACCCGGGACGGAACCCAGTTGCAGGAAGTGAATTGCTTAGCTTGCTTTGCCATTTATAAGGAAAAGCTGAAATTACAGTGAAGGGCCGGTTTATGATCTATGACTGGCAGGTATTGAGAAATATGCAATATTAAACCGGAGGGAACTATCGGAAGTATTACGAGGGCGACTGCAACAGCGGTTTAAGCGGGGCCTAATGATATCTACCGGTTTATGATTTTTTCAAAGCTAAACCGTCGGTGAGAATATGAAAGGTGCAGATCTAAAGTTATGGAAAAACAAGTTTCGCAAATTAGCTTCTGAATTATAGATCTACGGCATATCAAAAAATTCAGAAATATTCAGGATCAATATTGAATGGGTGCTGCAGCAGTTCAAACGAACCTAGAATGGGGATTACTTTAGAAAAAGATAAGTACACTAAGTGAGCGGAGTTATTACTACAGTCACAGGCAAAAGTATGGGATCTACAACTAGTCATCGGAGCTATGATGAAGTGTATAGAAGAACAGCGAAGAACAGCGCCCTAACTATGATGAACTCGCAGGAGAAACCCTAACGAGATTTATGGGAAAAGTAAGGAAAGAACTTACCGGACTTGTCGGGTGCGCAGGCGTGCCGACGAAGCTCTGGTTCGAACAGGTTGATGCAGCGGCCTGAGTTGGAGAAGAGGGAATGGTCGACGGTGGCGGCGGTGCTTGGACACGTACGGGCGCGAGGAAGAAGGAGCAAGGAGACGAGGGAAAAAAAGAAATGACCCCTCGCCCTATTTATAAGCCAAAGGGATAAACGGCAAGCGCGGGAATCGAGGAGCCCGAAAAATGGATATGGGATGACACTATCGCCTCGATCTTCGGAGATTTTAATAAATAAAGAACAAAACAGGTACAAGTATTAAATGAACAGGTGATGTCATGGCGGTTCAACATAATCCGGGAAGATGACGTCATGGCGGTTTACAAGATATTTGAAGCCATGGAGGACTAACTATTCCAAGGTGTTGAAAATTGACACGAACAGGTTCAAATCAATTTGGGGCCTAATGTCAGGGATATAACTATTAGGTATAAACCGCCCAGGAGGGTCCGGTTTATGCCTATAAGGACTTACTTCTATTCAAGCCCAGCAAGACAGAGTATGGCGCGTTACTATAGAAAGTTAAAGATCCAGGGCCCAAAGGGTATTATGGCCCATAAATGTGAACCGACATACGGCGTGTGACTTGTATTGTAAGATACGAAAGATAGAGACCGAGCCGGGCATGTTTATGAGCCGGCCTCTGGATTCTGTAAACCGGACCGGGCGTCATCGTGTGTATATAAAAGGATGACCCGGCGACGGTTCAGGGACAGAGAAGATCAACTCGAGACACGGGCAAAGCGGATTCGCTCCCTGGTCATCGAAACCCTAGCAATACAACACAAAACTAGACGTAGGCTTTTACCTTCATCGAAGGGGCCGAACTAGTATAAAATCCCTTGCGTCCTTGTCCGCTTTAACCCCTTTAAGCTAACCCGTAGCGATGGCTCCATGACTAAGTCCTTTTGCTAGGATATCTGTCGTGATAAAACCACGACACGTCCCCTCTCTATGTGTCGTCGTGGGTGTGCTTGTTGTGTTGTGGGGCGCGATCGAAAGGTTGAAGAGACTAAGGTTATAATGGCCGCGAGAATTAAAGGGGAAGCCAGACGGCCAGGAATATCGGTAGGCCCTGATGGCAGTTCTAATTTGCAGCGCGTAACTCCATCCTGCCGCACGTAACTGCATCGCATGGCAACGCACGCGGCGCAACCGCATGCTTACGGGGCCCCCGACGTGATCGTGCGCATGCCCAACCGTTGGCATAGCGTGCGCGGAGGGACGTGAGCAGAGCGCTCCATGGTCGCCTCAACGGTGAGCAACCATATATATATGAATATAGCAGTTGAACACACAAGGAAAAGTTGTCCACAAGCTGAGCGCACCGACAGACGTGAGCAGAGCGGCGAGCACATCACGCTGTGGCGCCTAACGGCGGGATAGACCTTCATTCAAGCCAATCAAAATAAGATTGGAACGAACATCTCTGTATTGAGCAAATTAAAGGGATCGCACATGTTTGTATTGACTGGAACGAGAATGCAATAGCAAAATAAGAATTAAGGCCACGATGATGCGATCGCAGTGGTGGTTATAGGAGGCAAGAATAAAGATGCATCCATCAACGAATGACTTCCTCCTCCTCAACTGAGTGCACCGGCCGGGCCACCGACCGACGGCTAAGGAGCGGCGGCTTTTCTGGCGAGGTCAAGGTGCTTCTCAGCAAAGGCATCCAAGGCTTCCAACCGGCTGAGGAAGGCCAACATCGTAGCGTCCTCACTGGCCTTGTAGATACCTATGTACACAATTCGCTCGCACACATGGATGTGTAGGTTGACGGTTTCTTGTAGGGCGAGGCACCTCGCGGCGAGCGCGACCTCCAGGTGGACATTCTTCGTGGTGTCGGCGGGCAGTCGCAGGGCCACCAGTGCTTGAAAGAGGTTCTGACCATCGAGGATGATTAGGGTGGCAGGCAATGAGGAGCCCGAGCGCGCGGGCTGGAAGAGTACGACAATGTCGTCCGCAAGCTTATTGACGATGGTGAACCTGTTGGTGGTGCGAACGATCATCTGGTCCAACTGAGAGTCGTAGCTGGCGTTGGCGGCAGCCATCCACCAGTCGGTCACCAACACCGTATGGAGAGGATCCACGGTGCCATGCTGCATGTCGGTGGAGAACGACACCTATGGGATCACTGGAATCCCTTCTACGGTTGGCAGGCGCGAAGTTGTGCAAAGAGCGGGTCTAAGAGTCAGTACAAGGATTGTTTACCCAGGTTCGGGCCGCGAGAATGCGTAATATTATAGTCCTGCTTTGGTGTGTATTTGAGTGTTCTTGAGTTCTTGAACTAGCTACGGTGCATGTCTAGCCCAAAAGATACGAATCCTCCTCCAGTATGCCTCGGGCCTCCTTTTATAGTCAATAGGGGCTGCCACAGTGGCACACAGAAGGTGGAAAGGCATACAGTGCACAGGCTTATCTCATGCCATTACGGGACAAGACGCATTAAATGTGCTGCTTAGGTGTCCACTTGCTTTATCGGGGGCGGGAACGAGGCCCGCCCTGTCTGTTGCCGCTCCGTCTGGTTGCAACGCGCGTCCTGGCCAGCGGGGCAGGCAGCTGAGATGGCGTGGTGGTAGGGTCTTCACGAAGATCTGCATGCCACCACGCAGGTGCTTGACTAGCTGCATTGGGAACCACGTGCTGCCACGTGGATTCTTTCTTGGGCTAGTGGGTCGGCCGCCGAGCTGGGGCGATGATGGGACGGCAAGGGCTTGCCGCGGTCCTGCGTCTGTTCCCGGCAAGGGTCTTGCCGGGGCCTCTGTGAGCATCCTTGGCAAGAGGCTTGCCGGGGCCTCTGTGAGCGTCCTCGGCAAGAGGCTTGCCGGGGCATCGGGGTGTCTTCGGCGAGGAGCCTTGTCGGGGCCTCATGGGCATCCTCGGCAAGGAGCCTTGTGATCGCCTTGTCTTCTGGTTCTCATCTTAGGAGTCATGTACCCTTGTCTTTACAAAGATCTGCATGCCATCACGTGGGTGCTTCCCGAGCCTTGGTTCCAACATTGTTGATGATGTTGGAGCTCCTAGGCTCAAGGGTGGCTGCAACGGAGGCGTTTGGGTGAGTTGCCCCGGCAAGGGTTCTTGCCGGGGGCGTGCAGGCTGCCCCGGCAAGAGTCTTATCGGAGGGAGAGCCTGCCTTCTTGATTGGCCTCCTTGCGCCACTGTCTTGGCGCTGCTTGGTAGCCTTGTGTCTCTGGCTTCCCTCCTGTGCCTTGTTATGTGTGGCCGCAGGCGTGGCTCTGAGTGCCCGTGCACAAGTAAGGGGTACAAAGGAGCGCCCCTACTTTTGTACACCGACACCGCAGGCCGGCATCGTGGACCATCTGGCACAGCCGTTGGCTGCTCGCGTGCATCGACGCCATGGGTCTGGAGTGGGCACTGTTGCGCTTATTCGTGTAGGTGCTTAGGCAAATGCTTAGGTGCGTACGATGTGGTAGATGCATTGGAATGGAGGGGCGCCTTTATATGAGTGCAAACTACGTTGCATTCACATCGTGCTGCCTCATTTCCCGGTCCTCCCATTACTTCCCTCATGCATTCACATGATGCTAATTGAAGGAGGATGCATCATTGGCCGTTCAACATTTCGTGAACCGATATCCTCTCCCTCGTCTGCATTAAAGCCTTATCGAGAACTGCGCCACCCGCTGTCAAATCAAATAGTACTGTGCCGTCTGCTGCACGCCTGGCTGAACACGCCTCCTTGCCTCCATCTATGCTTAATAACTTAATTTTAGTTGCAAAAATTAGATACTGCTAGTAATTTTTAGCTTCATATTTTGACGAATCACAGTGTTACAAGGTTAGCAAATGGCAATGTTACTAGATCAACAAATGTCAATCTTTCTAGTTTGACAAATGGCAACATACCCAATATGACAGATGCAAATCGCACCAAATTGTTTGTAAGTGGTTCACACAGATCATTCAAAAGAATCGTTTGTGTTCAAGAGATGCACAAATCCTGCGCTCACTTTGCATACGGAGCATTGAAAACTCACTTAATGCATAAAATGTCCAAACGAACCCCGAAAAATCACAAGAAAAAACACAACATTCCTCTTGTTCTATGTTGACACGAGAAAAAATTTGAAAGCAATAAGAGGCAATGGATATCGTTTCGCTCCCAAAGTTGGGGCATTCCCTACTGAAACTATCATGCTTGCTGTGAGAAGCTCTGGTCTGTGAGAAGCATATACCCAAACCTGCCCCAAATGGGACAACAAATTTACCACGACATGTTGATGCCGCTCCATGATAGCATGCCAAGTTTCATGAATTTCAGACGAGTTTTGGATTTACTAGAATTTAAAAACCAGGTATCTCAATGTTTGCGGTCGAGTGACGGTGGCAGGGTGTTTGACATTCATTCCCATTTCTTTCATGGGACCTAAGCATGCACCCAAGGACAAAGATTTGATTTTCAACCAATTTATATGCACGGGAGCATGTGCATGTAGTTCAAATTTGAATTATGCACATAAATGCATTGAAAACTCACTTAATGCATAAAAATGTCCAAACAAACCCCGAAAAATCACAAAAAACACAACACTCCTGTTGTTCTATGTTGACACGAGAAACAATTTGATAGCAATAAGAGGCAATGGACATCGTTTCGCCCCCAAAGTTGGGGAGTTCCCTACCGAAACCATCATGCTTATTGCGAGAAGCTCTGTTTTGTGAGAAACATATACCCAAACCTGCCCCAAATGGGACAAAAAATACCACGCCATGTTGATGCCGCTCCATGATAGCATGCCAAGTTGCATGAATTTTAGACGAGTTTTGGATTTACTAGAATTTAAAAACCAGGTATCTCAATGTTTGCGGACGAGTGACGGTGGCAATGTGTTTGACATTCATTCCCATTTCTTGCATGGGACCTAAGCATGCACCCAAGGACAAAGATTTGATTTTTCAACCAATTTATATGCACGGGAGCATGTGCATGTAGTTCAAATTTGAATTATGCACATAAATGCATTGAAAACTCACTTAATGCATAAAAATGTCCAAACGAACCCCGAAAAATCACAAAAAATAACACAACACTCCTGTTGTTCTATGTTGACACGAGAAAAAAAATTGAAAGCAATGAGAGGCAATGGATATCGTTTCGCCCCCAAAGTGGGGCGTTCCCTACCAAAAACATCATGCTTGTTGTGAGAAGCTCTGGTTTGTGAGAAGCATACACCCAAACCTGCCCCAAATGGGACAAAAAAAATCACCACACCATGTTGATGCCGCTCCATGATAGCATGCCAAGTTTCATGAATTTCAGACGAGTTTTGGATTTAGTAGAATTTAAAAACTAGGTATCTCAATGTTTGCGGCCGAGTGACGGTGGCAGGGTGTTCGACATTCAGTCCCATTTCTTGCATGGGACCTAAGCATGCACCCAATGACAAAGATTTGATTTTTCGACCAATTTATATGCACGGGAGCATGTGCATGTAGTTCAAATTTGAATTATGCACATAAATGCATTGAAAACTCACTTAATGCATAAAAATTTCCAAACAAACCCTGAATAATTCCAATTCTTTTATGATCACTGCAGATAAAAGCTCTAGCAATTCAAACACCGTCCATGGCCACTGTGATCCCATTATGTAATTCAAATGAAGACGAAAAATCAAGTAGACCCCACACATTTTATTATAACCAACCGTGTGAGATGCAGCACAAAATATCTTGGAGCACCATCGGAGTATAGTACGCATACGGCTTACGCGAGAAGGTGCGACGGCTACAGTCCACTGCCCGCTCTGAATAAGGAATCGTGTCTGATGACACTTTGCGCGCCAGTTTTTTGGCTGAAGCGATTCCAAATTTTCGTCTTCCGCGGAAATATCTACCTCCCCGCCCCCTTCCCCTTACCAAAAGCCACATTTCCCCTCTTTCCGCCTTCCTTTCCAAGTTGAAACCTTCACTCCTTGCTTGAAGTGACGCCACCTCCTCGCCGGTGACCCTCCTTCACACTGCTCGGCCTCACCTATCCAGGCAGGTAATCCACACCCAACCCCCATCCTCCTCCTCCTTCCACATCCCACATGCCCCGACCGCCAGCGCGAGCGCGACACCTTCCACCCAAATCATCAACCCCTCCACCAAATGAGCGTCGGCCTAAGCCATGGTGCACGCAGTATAGCCAGGACCTGAAGGAGCATTTGGCAGCGAAGAAGCAAATCGCGGCCGCATGCGCGGATGAGGTCGCGATGGCTGCCATTTGTGCCGACCCCTAGATCTTAGAGGAGCACCTCGCCGTCGAGGCCATCGTTGACGCCTCGCGCGCTGACGCCGTGACACGGTTGGCTGGTTTAAACGATAGTTCGTGGCATTTTCTCGAGGCCACCGTCGGTGCCTTCGACAAAGATCATGAGGTGTTTTCTTAGTGTGCACGTGCTTACCTCATCTCGAGAGCCAGCAGGTTGGTGCCCGGAGCGGCTCAGGCAACTCACCACTACAACGAGGGCACCCACGAAGTGGAGGCCTCGCCCTCTTCCATGTCCAATGAGCCAATCGTCATCGATATCTCCCACAATGAGGAGTAGCTTGTCTTATTAGCTCACTATAAGGACCCATGTTCAAATTGCTAGCTACTGCCTTTCCTCAACAAATTCTAGTGAATTGTGCTATCTACTTTTACCATGAAATCTTCTGCTATAGTGTATATGTTCTATATGTCGTGCAATGTGGTGTTCAATTAACTGCCTAGTTCAATTCTGCAAATGTGATATTCAATTCTTCAGGGTGCAATATTTCCAAGTTGTTAAGCATGCTTGGTTTGGTTAACTGTCTGATCTTGTATTAGGAGTATGTTATATTGTTCAATTGGTTTTTAGTTAACTGCTTCGTTCATTTGTTGCGCCTTGGTTCACTTGTTGTGGTGTTTAGTTAACTCCTTGGTTCAATTATGCAATGCGATGTTCAATTGTTGTGGCTGCATTCTGTTATTGTATACATAGCAAGACGAAGCATATTGAGATTCATCATCATTTCATTGGGGATCACATCAAGCGTGGGGAGATTGAGATTATATACGTCAACACTCAATAGAAACTAGCGGATATTTTCACGAAGCCATTGGATGAAGCAAGATTTCATGAGTTAAGGCATGAGCTAAATATCATTGATTCGAGCAATATGGCTTGAATCTAGGCACACCCTACCACACACATCATGTTTATCTTATTCTAGATGTAGGCATGGATATATGGGGAGTGTTGTTCTCTCAATGAACCCCCCATCATGCATAAATTGATCAAGTCTTTCACATTATCCATTTTTTATTGTACTTGTGCTTCAAAGATGAGTTTTGGTCATGGAACCAAGGTTAAAATCTTTGTGGTGCCATACCAATTGACTCAAACATAGGTGGCTTCGGCCACCGCCCTCCCTTTGGAGAGGGGCTAGTTTAAGTTGGTCTTCTTTGGTTTTATCTAGTCGATTTGAACTTTGTTTTTGCTTTTAGTCAGTCCAAGTTTGCTTCTCCTTTTGTCTCTCTTTTGAACTTGGAGTGTCTCTTTCCATTTGCTGGTGTTTTGTGTCTCCAACCCAAGCCATCACATCTACAACCTCTCTAAATTTGCATAAGACACCCTTTTTAACTTGATGTTGCTTGCTCTCGCCTGTGCGGTACTACCGCTGGTGTCTGGGTGGTACTACCGCCGAGCACCACGGTACTACTGCTCGAGCGGTACTACCTGGCCCCCTACCATGGAGTAGTACCGGGGCGGTACTACCGCTCCTTTGAGCGGTACCACCGCTCTGTGACTGGGTGCAGGGTTTATGAGTCGGACTAGGGAAGTTCCAACTTTCCCATACCCATTTGTCTCTCTCTCCCTCACCCTCTCCTCTCACAGGCGATGAACAAGCACTAGGGGGCTTCCACCGGGCCACCGATTCCGTTCCGTCTTCCATGATTCTGTCCCGTGGGATCGATCCCCACGTTCTCCTCTTGCCATGGATGTCGATATTACCCCCGATTTCCTCTCCTATGGTTCTAATTTTTTGTCGGTGTATTTGGATCAACACCTATGGGATCACAAGAATCCCTACTACGGTTGCGGGGCGCGGGGTTGAGAGAAGAGCGGATCTAACAGTCAGGACACGGTTCCTTTACCCAGGTTCGGGCCGCAAAGATGCGTAAAACCCTACTCCTGCTTTGGTGGATTATATGTTGGTGTTCTTCAGCTAATGAGGAGCTCCAAGAGAGTCGTGAGGAGTTCTAAAAAGCCGAATCCTCCTCCTGGTCGCCTCGGGCCTCCTTTTATAGGAAAAAGGGGTCGCCACAGTGGCACACAGGAGGTGGAAAGGGTACAGTGATGTGAGGTTATCCCTCGCATTACAGGACAAGGTGCATTTAATGCGCCCGACTTAGGTGTCCTTGCTTTATCGGGGACGGGGGAAGACGTCCGTCTTGTCCGTCGCCGCTCCTCTTCGTGTTGACACGCGCCCAGGCCAGCGGTGCCTGAGGTGCCATGTAGGCAGACAGGCAGCTGAGGTGGCGCAACGGTGGGTCTCCACGAAGATCTGTGGGTTGCCACGCAGGAGCCTGTCCAGCTGGTTGGGTCGGCAACTTCGTGGGTTGGTGGAAACCCAGTTGACGCGGGCCTGACGGTGGCCCCGTGGGTGTCCTCGACATGGGCCTTGCCGGGGCCCCGACAAGGGTCTTGCCGTGGCGCCTGTTGTCATCCCCGGCAAGGTGCTTCCCGGGGGCCTTGTAGTCCTCCTTGGCTGGGATCCTGCCAAGGGTCGCCGTCTTCTTAACTTGCGTCTGATCTTGAACGTCTTCACAAAGATCTGCATGCCACCACGGGGGTATCTCCTGAATCCTCGCCCCATGGGGGCGGTGGACTCAAGGGTGATTCGCTCCGTAGGCGCGGGGCGAGCTGCCGCGGCAAGGGTCTTGCCGGGGCTGCCAGAGCCGGCCCCGACAAGGATCTTGCCGGGGGAAGCCGTTTCGTCCCTTTGCTATTTGTGGTCTTGTTCTTGGCATTGCTCCAGTCTCCATCGAGCTTCAGTCTCGCCCCGGCTTGCCTCCCTTGCCATGCTTGGTGTGGTGGCGTCGTGGCTCAGACTGCCCGTGCACAGTCATAGGGGTACAAAAAGTGTACCCCTCTTTTTGTACACCGACAGGAGCCCCCGGGCCTGGGCCACACATAAGCGCGACACATTGTTGGGCTAGGCCCAGAACAGTGCGCGGGCAGGCGGGGTGGTTTTCACCGTGGTAGAATTTCTGTGCGCTGTGCCTCCCACGACCCGCGCGCGCGGCGCGGGGTGGAGGGGCGTGCGTGACGTGGGCGGCATGAGTGGGGCGGTTTCTGTAGGCATGCGTCACGTCACAGTAAATGTGAAAGGAGGCGGCCCGCACCTTCCCCATAAACGGGGGGAGGTGCGGGGGCGTGGCCCGCTGACTGGATGGGGCCGAGGCGCGGTCTGCTAGGCGTCCACTCCCCACGATCACGGGGTGGGGAGAGGTCGCCTCACCCGTCCCTTCGATCCTGCGGGTTTCCACGTGCCTCCCATGCGTTCGAGGTGGCGAGCGGTGGAGGCGGGAAACCGAGCCGTCGCTGGTTGGGGCAGCGGGTCGGTCCCAGCCGCCCTTCGCCTTCTGCGTCTTGATTGGCCGAGCGGGGCGGTGGAGCTCCAGCCCCGCCCCTTTATAAAGGGCGGAGGGAGGGGACGGCACCCAGCACTCCTCCATCTTCTTTCTCCTTCGGCTTCTGCTCCTTTCTTCTGTCCGCCATGAAGAAGGAAAACCCCGGCTCCTCAACGGTGGCGGCGAGGGTTGCTGCTCGACAGCGCGTCCCCCCTTCTCCTGCACCCGCAGTGGCTGAACCAGCCACGAGGGGAAGAGGGAGGGGGCGGGGCCGTGGGCGAGGCCGGGGTGCTCGGGGAAGAGGAGGACGGGGCGGCTCGCCGGCCTCGCCCCCGCCAGCAGCTCCTCCTCCAGTGGAAGGTCATGTTGGAGATGACCCCTGTGAGTTCTTCATTAGGATGCGGGGGTCGCCGCGCCGTCGCCTTCGTCTCCCGACTCCGTTTGCGCGGGAGATGGAGGTGAACCCGCCGGAGTCGCTGCGGCTGCACATGAGGGGTTGTGGGATCAGTGGCCCGCGAGCCCGCGTCGACTTCCCTGCCCCTCATGTGATGTATCTTCGCCAAGGATGGAAGAGGTTCGCTCGCATCCACAGCCTGATGGATGGGCTCACCCTCCACTTCAAGTTGATGGGGGATGGCCACCTCTCCGTCAAGGTCTTCGGGCACCTCGGGACTCGCGCAAGGTGCTTCATGGAGAGCTCCTCTGATGACGAAGACTGCTCCTCGAACGAGGGTGACGAGGAGGACAGCGACATCGATGACGAGGGCGGGGGACGGCAGGATGACGGGTCCGACTAGGTGTCGGGCGCCGCTCCTGGTGGCACCGGCGACCCCATCATCCGCGTCACCGGCTCCTTGAACTTCTCGGGGCCATCTCCTTGGCGGCTGGCGTAGGGAGGCTGCGGAAGAGGAAGAGGAAGAGGAAGAAGGCGGGCGGCAAGGTCGTCATGTCGGAGTACGTGGTCTCCGACGCCTTCGTCTCCTACTCACGTCCTGCCGCCTCGTCTTCGAGCTCAGCCTCCGGTGCCATCATCACCATCCAGCCCTGGGGAGGCCGCCGAGATGCCTTCTCGGTGTCTTCTGGCACCCGTAGCTCGCCTAGGCGCCCCTTTTGCCCTTCTCGCCTCCTTGACCTACGTCCTGAGGAGAGGGACAAGAAAGCCATTACGGGTATCTTATCTCTTTTTAGTCTGTAAGCCTTCGTGCATCTGTTAAGTTTAAAACTTGTAATCTCCTTATTCATGTTTTTCATTCCCTTATGGACTGTACCTGAATGGAATGTTTTTAATGAAAAAGGAATGTTTGCCGGGTCATTTGTTCATAGGTAAAAACCCACAACAGGGAATAAACCCTTGATATCCTTAAGACAAACATTTTCTCGCCCGGCAACAGGCCTTGCCGTTTCCCTACTTCGCTCGACCTTTCTCACGCCCTTGGCGGAGGCAGGGATGAAGCGGGCTCAGGCTCCTTGTTTTATCCTTCTGCTGCCGCGACTATGACCAAACCTAGTCCCAAGAACGAGCCTTAGGGCCTAGAGTTATGGGAGCACGGTAGCTTAAGGAAAAGAACAAGGTTTCACATACCTCAGTCCATAATGGAATGAATGATAAGGGATAAAGGACTTATCTGAAGCTGCAGCCCCCGGCAACCCTGGTCTGCCGTGGGCGAATTCTTGCCCTTGCAGCCTCCGGCAACACTGGCTTGCCGGGGCCTAGGCACTGGTCTATTCTTCTTTCCTTCCTCCAAGTGGCTTAGGCAAGGATTTCTACGCGTCCTGTGAACCAAGGAAGACAGAGGAAAGACAAAGACTCGACCTCTAAGCTAGGGGTTAGCCACTGCTAAGCACTATCAACCCTAACCAAGGACGAGACTCGACTCAGCATGCATGCTATAACTTAGGGCGCCAGCGCTTCATATATTTATGCTCAGGGTCTGCGCCTGGCTTTGTACAAAGGGTTACATGCCTTGCCGGCAAGGCTTGTACAAAAGGGTGGCTTGCCGGGGGGCCCGGCAAGCCGCGCCTTATGGGTAAAACTTGCGAAGATGCTCGATGTTCCAGGAATTACTCACCGGAACGGCATCCTCGGTCTCCAGGCGGACAGCGCCAGGCCTGGTGACTCGTATTACCCGATAAGGGCCTTCCCACTTCGGCATCAACTTGTTCGTATTCCTGGCCGATTGAACGCGCCGGAGAACAAGGTCACCTTCCTCAAAGCTTCGGGCATGAACCTTGCGGCTATGGTAGCGGCACAAGGCTTGCTGGTAGCGCACTGCTCTCAGAGCTGCCCGAAGACGATCTTCCTCAAGGAGCATTGTGTCGTCTTGTCGCAATTGCTCTTGCTCAAGCTCATCATAAGCGAGCACTCGAGGTGACCCGTATATGAGTTCGGTGGGGAGAACTGCTTCTGCCCCGTATATCAGGGCAAAGGGCGTCTGGCCGAAGGCCGGCACCAAAGAACCGCCGGCAATTCATCAATCCAGCGCCTCCCGCTCTTGTGCAGCCTGTCAAAGGTCTTTGTCCTTAGTCCTCGCAGCACTTCAACATTTTCCCTCTCAGCTTGACCATTGCTTCTGGGGTGAGCAACGGAAGCGAAACAAACCTTGCTGCCGAGGTCTTGGGTATATTGCTTGAAGGTGCGGCTTGTAAACTGCGTGCCGTTGTCGGTGATGATCGTGTTGGGTACACCAAAACGACACACTAGTCCCTTGAAGAACTTGAAGGCTGACTGAGCTGCGACCTTCCTTACTGCCTCCACCTCTGGCCACTTTGTGAACTTGTCGATTGCAACGTACAAGTACTCAAAGCCCCCGATGGCGCGGGGGAAAGGGCCCAGTATGTCGAGCCCCCAGACCGAGAAGGGCCAGGAGAGAGGAACGGTTTGAAGGGCTTGAGCTGGTTGATGAAGTTTATTTGAATGGAATTGGCACGCTTCACACCTGGTGACCAGCGCCGCCGCATCCTGGAGGGCAGTGGGCCAGAAGAAGCCTTGCCGGAATGCTTTGCCGGCAAGGGCTCTCGACCCTATGTGGGATCCACATAGGCCTTCATGTTTCTCTGCCAACAGCTCCAGTCCTTCCTCTCGAGGGATGCACTTCAATTTCACACCATTCGGTCTCCTTCTGTACAGGACGTCATCGATGAACTGGTACATGGCAGACCGACGGGCTACTTTCTCCGCTTCTTCCTGCTCCTCAGGAAGTTCCCCAGTCTGAAGTAATCAGACGGTATGTTGCGCCCACGCTGGAGCCTGGGGCTCGACGGCGAGGACTAAAGGCATTTCCTCCGCCAAGGGAGTGGCCATCTCGACGGCAAAAGCTTGACGCTCCGCCGGAGTTAGCCCTCCGGTGGCGGGCTCAGTGTCCCCGGCAACATCCTTGCCGGCGGCTCTGGGGAGCTCGGCGGGAAAGTACTTGCCGGGCCCTGACTTCCTCCTCTTGTTCTGCTCTATTGATGGATCAACGGATGGCTAAGAAAGCTGAAGCACAAAGGTTCCTGGTTCCACAGGTAGCTTGAGAGCAGCGCGCTTTGACAGGTAATCGGAGATGTTGTTCTCCGCTCGGGGAACGTGCTCTGCCTGTATACCGTCAAAGCGCTCTTCCAACTTTCTCACTTCATCGATGTAGGCCCTCATCATCGGGCTCTGGTAATCCTTGTTGACTTGTTTGACGACAAGCTACGAGTCGCCCCTAACAATGAGCTTCTTGATTCCGAGGTCCGCCGCGATCCTAAGACCAGCAAGCAGCCCCTCGTACTCGGCAGTGTTGTTCGTTGATACCTCCCTAGGGAAGTGCATCTGGACCACGTACTTGAGGTGCTCTCGAGTGGGCGTGACCAGCAATACGCCCGCCCCGGTGCCCTGTAAGGAGAAAGCCCCATCAAAGTACATGATCCAGTTGCAACTCGCCTCTTTGCCGGGGAGAGCAGTTTCCTGGACTTCTTCAAGAGGTGTTGCGGTCCATTCTGTGACGAACTCTGCCAGGACTCGGCTCTGAATTGTCGAGGTACTTTCAAACTTGAGGCCAAAGCTGGACAGCTCCAGTGCCCACTCTACAATCCTTCCCGTCGCGTCTGGATTGTGCAATATCCGTTGCAGAGGGAGGCGAGTGACGACAGTGATCTCGTGCGCCTGGAAGTAGTGAAGCAGCTTCCTCAAGGCCATAAGAAGGCCGAAGAGCAATTTCTGCACACCGGAGTTCCTCGATCTAGCCCCCTGCAAGAGGGAGCTAACAAAGTAGACCGGGTGCTGCATCATCTTCTCTTTCGGCTGCACTCCAACCGACTGTGTCGCTTCTACACCAGCGGCACCAGGCTCTGTTGTTGCTATCACCTCATCATCAATTTCTCTCTATGCCACTAGTGCGGCGCTGACCACCTGGTTTGTTGCTGCTAAGTATAGTAGCAACAGTTCTTGTGGTCTAGGCGCAACCAGTATTGGCGTGGAGGAAAGATACCTCTTTAGATCTTGTAATGCTGCCTCGGCTTCCGGTGTCCACTCCATTGGGCCTGCCTTTTTCAAGATCTTGAAAAAGGGGAGGGCGCGCTCGGCGGACTTGGAAATGAATCTACTCATGGCGGCAACGCAGCCAGCAAGCCGACGCACATCCTTGACCCGTTTGGGTGCTTCAATCTGCTCTATAGCTTTGATCTTGTCCGGATTGGCTTCTATCCCAGGCTGCGACACAAAGAACCCGAGAAGCTTGCCAGATGGAACGCCGAAGACGCACTTCTCAGGGTTCAGCTTGAGGTTGATCTTGCACAGGTTCACAAATGTTTCTTGTAAATCCGGTACAAGGGTTGCCTTGTTCTTGGTTTTGACCACTATATCATCCATATAGGCCTCCATATTTCTATGGAGCTGGGGTTCAAAACCAATATGGTCTGCCCTTGCAAACGTCGAGCCAGCACTCTTCAACCCGAAAGGAATTCGTACGAAACAGTACGTACCACATGGGGTGATGAATGTTGTCTTCTCTTCGTCTTCTCTTGCCATGAAGATCTGGTGGTAGCCGGAGTAGGCATCGAGGAATGACAGCAGGTCACACCCTGCCGTGGAGTCAACAATCTGGTCTATGCGCGGCAACGGGAAGGGGTCCTTGGGACAAGCTTTATTGATATCCGTGTAATCAATACACAGCCTCCACTTCCCATTTGCCTTGCGCACTACCACTGGATTGGCCAACCACGTTGGGTGGAGCACTCCTCTCACCAAACCCGCAACTTCCAGTTTCCGGATCTCCTCGGTGATGAACTCTTGCCGTTCCAAAGCTTGCTTCCTGACCTTCTGCTTTACGGGCCGCACGTGAGGGCAGACAGCAAGGTGGTGCTCAATCACCTCCCTGGGAACGCCGGGGATGTCAGATGCTTGCCAGGCAAACACGTCGACATTCGCCCGCAGGAAGGTGACGAGCGCGTCTTCCTATTTTTTGTCAAGGGCGGAGCTTATGGTAAAAGCCCCTCCCGTGCCATCGTCCTTGACAGAAACCTTCTTG
Organism: Secale cereale; assembly: GCA_902687465.1. Taxonomy (NCBI): domain Eukaryota; kingdom Viridiplantae; phylum Streptophyta; class Magnoliopsida; order Poales; family Poaceae; genus Secale; species Secale cereale. The sequence continues at coordinate 458,337,627 of LR738709.1, forward strand.
GTTCCTGGCGGCGTTGCCCTGGATCTCTTGTTTCTGCCGATGGAGCTCTCAAGCACGTCCTCGACGGGAGCGCGACACTCCAAAGAGGTGCGCTTGCCGGAATGGGTGTCGGAGGTCTCGCCGGTCTTCTTCTTTCCGGTGGAGCTCTCAGGCACGTCCTCGACGAGAGCACAGCACTCCGAAGAGGTGCGCTTGCCGGAGTGGGCGTCCGAGGTCTCGCCGGTCTTCTTCTTCTTTCCTCCCGGGGCTCAAGTGGCAGGAGCAAGTGCCTCGTAGCGGCAGTTGCTGCAACTGCTTGCTGGTACAACTGGTCGGCGCAAATCAACGCATCTTTCTTGTCGGAGGGATGGTGATGATCGTCATTGGCCCTGGCATCTTCAGGGTGTTGTAGGCATAGTGTGATGCTGCCATGAACTTGGCCAGTGCTGGGCGGCCAAGGATCCCATTGTAAGGCAGGGGGATCTTGGCAACATCGAACACGATCCTCTCAGTCCTGTAGTTCAGATCACTTCCAAAAGTCACGGGCAGCGTGACTTTCCCCCTTGGTTGGCTCCTCCCTGGGCTGACCCCCTGAAACGTGCCCGTCTCCTCGAGGTCTCCATCAGGAACTTGCAGCTTCTCGATCACGGTGGGCGAAAGTAGGTTCAGACCGGCCCCGCCATCAATTAGCATCTTCGTCACCTTGAGGTTGTGTATTGTCGGTGAAACCAACAATGGCAAGCACCCGACCACAGTAGTGCGATCAGGGTGATCCTCGGCGTCAAAGATGATAGGTGTGCTGGATCATTTCAGCGGCTTTTGGTCACCAGACGATGGCTCTGCCGCAATAATCTCACGCGCCCACTCTTTAAGCTGGCGGTGAGAAGCATGCAGCGAGGCGCCACCATCGACGCACATGGCATCCGTAGCCTTCTGAAACTCTTGGCCGCCGCACTCGTCGTCCTCTTCGTGATCGTCATCTTTAGGTTTTCTGTCGCGGCCCCGGTCGGGCCTTTCCTGCTGTTTCTCCTTGCCGCAACGACCCGCTTGGCCGTCACGCCTCTTGCTGGATCCCTCAGCGTCGTCTTGGCCCTTCTCCTTGTCCCGCCTCTCGTATTCAGCCCTTTGCCTCTCAGCAAGGAGCTCAACCTGGTGGCAGTCCTGGAGATCATGGCCCTTGGTGCGATGGATCTTGCAGTATCGCTTGCCGGAGTTTCCTGGCTTCTCGGCAGCCGGCAAGGCCCGGCAGGCGACACACCCGGCAATTTCTTTGCCAGGATCACCCGCCTTGGTTTTCTTGGCGGAGCCGGCATCATCAGATCCCTCGACGGCAAGCACGGTCTTCCCCTTGCACTTCCTGTTACGGTTCCGGCCATTCTTCGCTGGAGCGGCAGTATCTTTGTTTGAGGAGTCGGTTTCCGCACCGGCGCTTTCGCCGGGGTACTTCCTTCCCTCTTCAGCCCGGGCACATCTGTCGACAATAACATAGAGTTCCGCCACATCCTTCACCTTGGTCATCGCTAGTTCTTCGCGCATCTTGCGGTTGCGCACGTTCTGGTGGAACGCGCTGATGATGGCGGCAGGGTGAACGTCGGGGATATTGTACTGTACCCGGCTGAATCTCTGTATGTATTTGCGCAGAGTCTCGCCTTCCTTCTGGGGTATGACATGCAGGTCACTCGCTTGGCCATGGGGTTGATGGCCTTCGGTAAAGGCGCCAACGAACTCATGGCACAAGTCGGACCAGGAGGAAATAGAGTCTACTGGCAAGTGCATCAACCACGACATGGCGTTAGGTTTAAGAGCTAACGAAAAGTAATTCGCAAGCACCTTCTCGTCGCGAGCCCTGGCAGCTTGCATCGCGATGGTGTAGATGCTGAGGAACTCCGACGGGTGGGTCTTGCTGTTGTACTTCTCGCCAACGTCAGGCTTGAAGGTGCGGTGAGAGGGCCACTGCAACTGCCGCAGCTCACGGGTGAAAGCTGGACAACCTACCTCGTAGGGTAGACCTCCAGGGCTTTCCGGTGTTGGGCGGTCCGCAGCAGGCCCTGCTCGCCTGTCTGATTGGTGGCGCATCCCGCGCTGGCGCTCGATGGTGGTTCGAGCGTCTTCATGAGCTCGCTCCTGAAGAACTTGACGCTGGTCGCCGCGGGTCCACGGGTCGGATGACGCTATGGAGATGGCATCGCCCGCGACGTCTCCCCGTGTCGATGCACATGGCACTGGGCGAGGAGGAGGCGAATGCACCGTAGCCACGGCGCTGCCAGCTCTCCCACCCACGGTGCGTGGGACCCCATCGGAGCGTCGACCTGGGAGCTCCGCTGGATTTAGGTCATCCCTGTTGGCAACTGCGACAAGGCTTCGGATGGTGGCTCTCCATTCGTCGAGTTTCCCCGTAACGGGAGGAAAGTCGAGGAGCAACTGCGCGCGCGCCAAAGCATCGGCTGGTGTCAACGGTAGTGAAACCTGTGCGGACCGTGACGCGCTTCGACCCCTGACCGTGTCAGGGGGAGCTCCATCATGATCCCGCGGTTGCCTAACGTCTCCACCAGCGCTTCAGCGGGCGGGCAGGTCTTCTACGTCCCGGGAATGGCGCTCGAGGCCCTTCCCATGGCGACGCCCGGGATCTTCGGGGTGACGACACCGTTCGTCGCCCGCTACTTGAGAAGAGCGCGCTGTTGGCGCCGGCGTGGGAGTTCTGGAGGCCCTTGCGTCGCCTTCGGGTGATGCGGCCGCAACCCCGGAAGGCCCCGTGCCACCCGCGGAGGGTCGGGCTCCGTCCTTGGAACTGGCGGAGTGTGGCCCGTTACCAGGCGCACAAACATCGCCAACTCCCAAACTCCGGCTGTCGGGATGGCGTTGGTGCTCGCGAGCAACGCCCCGAGTCCTTTCCGTGACTAGTCCGCTGCTCGCCCGCGTCGGGACGGGCTGCCCGGCTTCCGACTGGCCAACCGCCACCGTCGTCTTCTTCTCGGGCGCCATGACGATGCAGGAGCGTCGAACTAACCGCTAAAGCCGATTCTCACAACTGCGCACCCCTACCTGGCGCGCCAAAGATGTCGGTGTATTTGGATCGACACCTATGGGATCACAAGAATCCCTACTACGGTTGCGGGGCGCGGGGTTGAGAGAAGAGCGGATCTAACAGTCAGGACACGGTTCCTTTACCCAGGTTCGGGCCGCAAAGATGCGTAAAACCCTACTCCTGCTTTGGTGGATTATATGTTGGTGTTGTTCAGCTAACGAGGAGCTCCAAGAGAGTCGTGAGGAGTTCTAAAAAGCCGAATCCTCCTCCTGGTCGCCTCGGGCCTCCTTTTATAGGAAAAAGGGGTCGCCACAGTGGCACACAGGAGGTGGAAAGGGTACAGTGATGCGAGGTTATCCCTCGCATTACAGGACAAGGTGCATTTAATGCGCCCGGCTTAGGTGTCCTTGCTTTATCGAGGACGGGGGAAGACACCTGTCTTGTCCGTCGCCGCTCCTCTTCGTGTTGACACGCGCCCTGGCCAGCGGTGCCTGAGGTGCCATGTAGGCAGACAGGCAGCTGAGGTGGCGCAACGACGGGTCTCCACGAAGATCTGTGGGTTGCCACGCAGGAGCCTGTCCAGCTGGTTGGGTCGGCAGCTGCGTGGGTCGGTGGAAACCCAGTTGACGCGGGCCTGATGGTGGCCCCGTGGGTGTCCTCGGCAAGGGCCTTGCCGGGGCCCCGGCAAGGGTCTTGCCATGGCGCCTGTTCTCATCCCCGGCAAGGTGCTTACCGGGGGCCTTGTAGTCCTCCTTGGCTGGGATCCCGCCAAGGGTCGCCGTCTTCTTAACTTGCGTCTGATCTTGAACGTCTTCACAAAGATCTGCATGCCACCACGAGGGTATCTCCTGAATCCTCGCCCCACGGGGGCGGTGGACTCAAGGGTGATTCGCTCCGTAGGCGCGGGGCGAGCTGCCGCGGCAAGGGTCTTGCCGGGGCTGCCAGAGCCGGCCCCGGCAAGGATCTTGCCGGGGGAAGCCGTTTCGTCCCTTTGCTCTTTGTGGTCTTGTTCTTGGCGACGCTCCAGTCTCCATCGAGGTTCAGTCTTGCCCCGGCTTGCCTCCCTTGCCATGCTTGGTGTGGTGGCGCCGTGGCTCAGACTGCCCGTTCACAGTCATAGGGGTACAAAAAGTGTACCCCTCTTTTTGTACACCGACATTTTTGAATCTAGGTTTAGGGCAATACGTGTTGCATTCTTCAATTTTTGGCCAAATCAGGGCATGAGTAGTACATAGAAGACTGCTAGATTAGGTGGATTAAAGTTTGACTGGAGGAAATTTGAATATGGCACCCATGGTAGTACCGTATCTCATAGCGGGAGTGGTCAGCCCACTGACCTCCACCTCGAGAGGTAGTACCGCTCCCTTGGAGCGATACTATCGCTTGTAGGCGGTACTTCCGCTGCCCAGAGTTGTCAACTTTAAGTTTTCTCAGATCAACCTTCAATCTCATTTGCCTCTTCTTCTTTGGCTTATGCAATACGTTTACACCCGCTTTTCCCTCGTGTTGTCTTGTGGGTTTCATGTGGTAGTAGCTCCGGACAGCAGGCTTGACAGAAGAATCTGGACCAAGCGGGAGGCTCCAAGCGCTATCGTTCAGTTGATGTGACAGAGAGTGAACCTAGTAAACAACCTAGGCATAGAATTAAGGTGATGTTGTCCAAGGGCAAGGGGACCAAGACTATGAATGAGCTGCCAGCAAAGGAATTATGTCTCACTCATAAGCGCACTCATTACTGCGTGCCTCAAGAACAATCTCTTGTCCATCATCATTTTTGGAACAAGATGGAGGAGTTAGTTTATCATGATGTTCTGAAGGGCAAGAAGAGCTTGTTTGTGAAAGTCAAGTCCATTTATCTCACCCACATGGAGAGAGACATAGCCTATTTTGGTGAGGCTTTGCAGAGGTGTGTAGAATTGGACATCAAGCAGATTATCTCCTTTAACAAGGACTTTGATGCAGAGGTCGTGGCTCAATTTTATGCCATGGTGCATTTTGGGCATGATGAATCAAGGACACTCACTTGGGGAAGGTGTCTGTCGGCCGAGTGGAAGGACTTCATGGAGAGTTTGACTTACAATAATAAGGGGCCCAGACCCCAATTGTGTTTTATCCTCACGGGGAGGCTGTTGCTACTCACAAATCATATCTTTGGCCTTTCTCCACAGAGAAGGTTTCAAACACTAGGAAGGTATCCTATGAGTTGTGGCCTTTTCTTGATATCATGCATCATATCTTCTGGAACACTTTGTTCCCTTGCATTGGGAACTTGGATATGGTGCCTCGTATCTCGCGGACATACTTCTCTTTTGCAAGAAGGAGAAGGGCACTCAAGTGGTGCTGGATGTATCCCACCTTATGTGGTCCGAGCTTTACTTTGTTGTGATGGAGCGTAAGTGCCCAGGACACTTGGTATGCTACATTTCCGATAACCGACAAGTGTAGGGATTGTTTGTATCCTTTTTTGATAAGTAAGAGTGTCAAACCCAATGAGGAGCTAAAGGTAGAACATATATTCCCACAAGTTCTTTCGACCACTGATACAACTCTACGCACACTTAACATTTGCTTTATCTAGAACAAGAATAATACTAGAAGTATTTAGCGAGAATAAAACAACGAGTACTTTGCAAAAGTAAAACTACGAGTACTTTGCAAGATAATATAAGTTAGTTGTGTAGTAGCAAGCTTTTTGTAACACAAGAGAAGGATTTGTCTCTAGGCAATCGATAACCAGATCGGTAATCATTCTTCCAATTTATATATGAGGGAGAGGCATGAGCTAACATACTTTCCGTACTTGGATCATATGCGCTTATGATTGGAACTCTAGCAAGCATTCGCAATTACTTAAGATCATTAAGGTAAACCCCAACCATAGCCTTAAGTATCTAGTCCTCTTTACTCCCATACGCAGCAACCCCCTTACTCGGGCGTAAATTTCTATCACTCTAGCCACCCACTATAAGAGAATAATGAACATATTGCAACACCCTACAGCGGGGCCCCTCACGTTTGCGCGACACAGAGTGCACCGTAGGACAACACCATAATAAAATATACACTCAAACCAACAACGACCGTCGATTAGCCCATGGGACAAAACATATCTACTCAAACATCATAGGATGACCACCTATCATTGGATAATAGTATATAGTGTTGAGCACCATGTTTAAGTAGAGAATTACAGCAGGAATAGAGAGGTTATGCCGCTTCATACAGGGGGAGAAGTTGGTGTTGATGGTAGCAAGATTGTTGATGTAGATCACCATCACGATCCTTGCCACGACGGCACTCCGACGCCACCAGGAAAGAGGGGGAGAGAGCCCCCTCCTTCTTATTCTTCTTCCTTAGCCTCCTCCCTAGATGGGAGGAGGGTTTTCCCTCTGGTCCTTGACCTCCATGGTGGTGGAGGGGCGAGAGCCCCTCCTAGATTGGATTTCCCTCTCAGTTTCTCTTCTGTTTCGCAACCCCGAGATGTAGCCCTTCACCGTTTCTTAAATTCCCGTAGATCTGTAACTCTGATTGCACTGAAATTTTTACATGATTTTTCCCATAAATTATCTTTCTTGCACTTGAAGAAGAGCCCCAGCGACTTACGGTGTGGCCACGGGACATCTGGGCGCGCCAGGGGTATGGGCCGCGCCCTGGTGGGTGGTGGAGGTCGTGGGCCTCTGTTTGCATTGATTCCAACTCCCAAAAATCACATATATTCCAAAGTAATTCTCCGTAAATTTTTATCACATTTGGACTTTGTTTGATATGGATATTATGCGAAACAAAAAATACACAACAAACATGAACTAGCACTGGGCACTGGATCAATATGTTAGTCCAATAAATAATATAAAATGTAGCAAAAATGTGTGAAAGTTGTATAATGTTGGCATGGAACAATAAAAATATATAAATATGACAAAGACGTATCAATTTCCTAGGGAGGAGCTTCTCACTGGGGAGTTGGTCTCCCATGATGTTATTCAGCTGAGGCAGAAGGAAAAGTGGGGTTCTGCTGCGCTAGTTCCTCTAGAGATTGAGGCCACTGAGTTTGAGAATGATGACGATGATGAGCTAGACTATGTGCCATCAACTGAGGAGCCATGTTGGGCGAAGAAGCTCGATCAGAAGATGAAGAAGTTGCGTTGGTTTCAGGCTAAGGGTCAGTACAAGGCACATGTGGCTGCTAAGAAGGACTGCAGTCGAGACAAAGCCATTATGAGGCAGGTTGGCCTCGAAGTTGCTAGTGGCTCCGAGGACAAGATCACAGATGAGGAGAAATCGGTCTCACACAACTGCAAGTGTTATGAGTTAGATGAGGAAAATGGAGGTCAGCCACCTGCTGCAGAGGAGTCCTGGGAGGAGGAGCACGGATGGTGATGTCGTGGTGTGTTTCTACCACATGAGATCTTAGTGGCGCTCTTTGCCTTTTTGGTGTCTCGATGCCAGAGGGGGAGGGAGTTTAAGGATTTGCTGAGTCGGGTGTGTCTTATTTGTAGTTTCTTTTCCCACTTGAACTCTTTTGTTTGCTTTGGTTTGTGTTTGGTTTATGCATTTGAGACCCAGAGACCATATGGTGTGAGACATATGCTACCCTATCCCTGTCTATTTATGCTTAGTATTATGTTAGCTTGTGAGATGTTATCTATCTTGTGCCCTTATCTTTATGCTCACATGCTATGACTTGCATCCATGCTTATCTCACTTATTATGTTGTTGCAAGTATTGCCTAGTCTATAAAATATAGGGGGAGTGTTGATCCTAGTGTGTGCGCTTTGCATTCTAGAACCATAGATAAAATAGTGCACACAAATAGGGGAAGCCGGTCTATATTTTGTAGATTTTGGTCATGCATATTATGTTGATATATCCCTTGTGCAAATCCCGTGTTGTCATCAATCCACTAAAAAGGGGGAGATTGTTAGGGCGTATTTCTGCCTCAGTGGTTGTGGTGATTGATGACAATTATTTTGTGGACTAGTCGTGTGCATTGAGCATTTCAAATAATTGATCATAGGGCACAAGTCGATTTGAGCACCTCGGAGTTTAGAGTGAAGACGGTTTTCGTTCATGTTTTTTTTTCCGATGCACTTGAGTCATAGGGAAAATGTACTATCAAGACAGGGTGTGCTTCAGAAAGGTTTCGGTGGAATCATCACGTACACATTCTACTTTGCACCCCCGTTGTCTTTCCGCTTTGGTGGAGTTCTCTCTTTCTATATTGCAGAAGGGGTGTTGGACAGATGCCAGCGGTAGTACCGCTGGTGGGAGCGGTAGTACCGCTGCTAGTACCGCATGTACTACTGCCCTCTAGTCGGGTCTCGATTTTTCGGGTCAGGTTCCACGGTAGTTTGGCGGTAGTCCCACTGGCACACTTTCGTGGAACCCCCTTTGACACAGTAGGGCAAGCGGTAGTAGGAGCGGCAGTATGAACGGTAGGATTGCGCCTACTACTGCTGCCACTATCGCTCGCGGCTGTGCTCTTCACTGTTCCCCTGTTTTCCTTAGCGGTAATATGGACCGGCAGTATCGTACCCCAACTGTAGTACCCCTGGGGCGAGCGGTAGTACCGTGCCGGCGGCACTACTGGCCCGTGGCCCCTGTGTCATTGCACTTAGTTCCTTTTACTACCGCTTGGGCGTTAGTACAGCTCTCTGAGCGTTAGTACCGCCTATGTGCGGGCTGTGGGTTGCATAACGGTTGGATTTGTCCCCCACTATATAAAGGAGGTCTTCTTCCCCAAGAAGACCACCTCTTCCTCCCTAAACTCCATTATTGCTCCCAAAGCTCATTTTGCCCGATCTCTCTCCCTAGCCAATCAAACTTGTTGATTTTCGAGGGATTTGTTGAGAAGGCCCCGATCTACACTTCCACCAAGAAAAAATTGATTCCCCCACTAATCCTTTCCAAATCTTGTTACTCTTGGGGTGTTTGAGCACCCTAGACGGTTGAGGTCACCTCAGAGCCATATGGCATTATGGTGAAGCTTCGTGGTGGTGTTGTGTGCCTCCAATTTGGTTGTGGAGATTGCTCCAACCTTGTTTGTAAAGGTATGATTGCCGCCTTCAAGGGCACCACTAGTGAAATCACGACATCTTTGAAGGAAATATGCCCTAGAGGCAATAATAAAGTTGTTATTTGTATTTCCTTATATCATGATAAATGTTTATTATTCATGCTAGAATTGTATTAACCGGAAACTTAGTACCTGTGTGAATACATAGACAAAACAGAGTGTCCCTAGTATGCCTCTACTAGACTAGCTCATTGATCAAAGATGGTTATGTTTCCTAGCCATAGACATGAGTTGTCATTTGATCAACGGGATCACATCATTAGGAGAATGATGTGATGGACAAGACCCATCCATTAGCTTAGCAACTTGATCGTTTAGTTTTACTGCTATTGCTTTCTTCATAACTTATACATGTTCCTATGACTATGAGATTGTGCAACTCCCGAATACCGGAGGAACACCTTGTGTGCTATCAAATGTCACAACGTCACTGGGTGATTATAAAGATGCTCTACAGGTCTCTCCGAAGGTTCGTGGTGTTGGCATAGATCAAGAATAGGATTTGTCACTCCGAGTGTCGGAGAGGTATCTCTGGGCCCTCTCGATAATACACATCATAATAAGCCTTGCAAGCAAATGACTAATGAGTTAGTCATGAGATGATGTATTACAGAACGAGTAAAGAGACTTGCCGGTAACAAGATTAACTAGGTATAGTGATACCGACGATCGAATCTCGGGCAAGTAACATACCGATGACAAAGGGACCAACGTATGTTGTTATGTGGTTTGACCGATAAAGATCTTCGTATAATAGGTAGGAGCCAATATGAGCATCCAGGTTCCGCTATTGGTTATTGACCGGAGATTAGTCTACGTCATGTATACATAGTTCTCGAACCCGTTGGGTCCGCACGCTTAACGTTCGATGATGATCGGTATTATGAGTGTATGAGTTTTGATGTACCGAAGTCCCGGATGAGATCACGGACATGACGAGGAGTCTCGGAATGTTCGAGACATAAAGATTGACATATTGGACGACTATATTCGGACACCGGAAGTGTTCCTGGTGTTATCGGATAAACCCGGAGTGCCGGAGGGGTTACCAGACCCCCCCCCCGGGGGAGTATGGGCCATAGTGGGCCATGAGGGAAAGAGAGAGGAAGCCCACTAGGGCTGGCCGCACCCCCCTAGGGAATCCTAGTTGGACTAGGAGTGGGGGGGAGGTGCCCCTCTCCTTCCTTCTCCCCCTTCTTCTTCCTTTCCTACTCCTAGTAGGAATAGGAAAGGGGATTCCTACTCCTACTAGGAGTAGGAATCCTACTCCTGGCACGCCATACGTGGTTGGCCGGCCCTCCCCCTTGCTCCTTTATATACGGGGGCAGGGGGCACCTAAGAACACACAAGCAACATTGTTTTAGCCGTGTGCGGTGCCCCCCTCCACAGAAACACACCTCGGTCATATCGTTGTAGTGCTTAGGCGAAGCCCTGCGTCAGTAGCTTCATCATCTCCGTCACCACGCCGTCGTGCTGACGAAACTCTCCCGTGAAGCTCAAATGGATCAAGAGCTCGTGGGACGTCATCGAGCTGAACATGTGCTGCACGCGGAGGTGACGTACATTTGGTGCTTGGATTGGTTGGATCGCGAAGACGTTCAACTACATCAACCGCGTCACTAGACGCTTCCGCTTTCGGTCTACGAGGGTACGTAGACACACTCTCCCCTCTCATTGCTATGCATCTAGTAGATAGATCTTGTACGATCGTAGGAAAATTTTGAAATACTATGTTACCCAACAGTGGTATCATGAGCCAGGTCTATGCATAAATGATATGCACGAGTAGAACACAATGAGTTGTGGGCGATAATAGTCATACTGCTTACTAGCATGTCATACTTTGATTCAGCAGTATTGTGAGATGAAGTGGCCCGGACCGACATTACACATATGCTTACGCGAGACTGGTTGCACCATTACGAGCACTCGTTGCTTAAAGGTGACTGGCGGGTGTCTGTCTCTCTCACTTTAGTTGAATCAAGTGTGGCTACGCCCGGTCCTTGTGAAGGTTAAAACAACACATACTTGACGAAAAATCGTTGTGGTTTTTGTATGCGTAGGTAAGAACGGTTCTTGCTAAGCCCGTAGCAGCCACGTAAAACTTGCAACAACAAAGTAGAGGATGTCTAACTTGTTGTTGCAGGGCATGTTGTGATGTGATATGGTCAAGACGTGATGAGTTATACGTTATTGTATGAGATGATCATGTTTTGTAAAGTTATCGGCAACCGTCATGAGCCTTATGGTTGTCTCTTTATTGTATGAATTGCGAAGGCCATGTAATTGCTTTACTTTATCACTATGAGTTAGCGATAGTAGTAGTAGCAATAGTTGGTGAGACGACCATGACACTACGATAAAGATCATGGTGTCTAGCCGGTGACGGTGGAGATCATGACGATGCTTTGGAGATGGAGATCAAAAGCACAACACGATGATGGCCATATCATGTCACATATTTTGATTGCATGTGATGTTTATCTTATTATGCTTCTTATTTTTCTTAGTATGGTGGTAGCATTATAAGATGATCCCATACAAAATTTCAAGGTACAAGTGTTCTCCCTGAGTATGCACCGTTGCGAAAGTTCGTCATGCCGAGACACCACGTGATGATCGGGTGTGATAATCTCTACGTTCAAATACAACGAGTGTAAAACAGTTTTGCACATGCAGAATACTCGGGTTAAACTTGACGAGCCTAACATGTACAGATATGGCCTCAGAACACTGGAGACCGAAAGGTCGAGCGTGAATCATATAGTAGATATGATCAACATAAGATGTTCACCATTGAAAACTACTCCATCTCACGTGATGATCGGACATGGTTTAGTTGATTTGGATCACATGATCATTTAGATGACTAGAGGGATGTCTATCTAAGTGGAAGTTCTTTAGTAATATGGTTAATTCAACTTTAATTTATCATGAACTTAGTCCTGATAGTTTTTGCATATCTATGTTGTTGTAGATCAATGGCCCATGCTACTGTTCCCTTGAATTTTAATGCATTCCTAGAGAAAGATAAGTTGAAAGATGATGGTAGCAATTACACGGACTGGGTCCGTACCTTGAGGATTATCCTCATTGCTGCATAGAAGAATTATGTCATTGAAGCACCGCTAGGTGACAAGCCCCCTCCCGCTTATGTAGACGCTTTGAACGCCTGGCAGACGCGGTCTGATGACTACTCGATAGTTCAGTGTGCCATGCTTTACGGCTTAGAACTGGGACTTCAACGACGTTTTGAACGTCATGGAGCATATGAGATGTTCTAGGAGTTGAAGTTAAAATTTCAAGCAAATGCCCGAATTGAGAGATATGAAGTCTCCAATAAGTTCTACATCTGCAAGGTGAAGGAGAATAGTTCTATCAGTGAACACTTGCTCAGAATGTTTGGGTACTACAATCATATGACTCAACTTGGTTGCAAAGTTGACGAAGATAGTGTTATTGATAGAGTTCTTCAATCACTGCCACCAAGTTATAAAGGCTTTGTGATGAACTATAACATGCAAGGGATGCAGATGACAATTCCCGAGCTCTTCGCTATGCTCAAAGTTGCGGAGGTAGAAATCAAAAAGGAGCATCAAGTGTTGATGGTTAACAAGACCACTAGTTTCAAGAAAAAGGGCAAGGGAAAGAAGGGAAAGTTCAACAAGAATAGCAAGACATGTGCTACTCACACGAAGAAACCCAAGTCTGGAGCCAAGCCTGAAACTAAGTGCTTCTACTTCAAAGGGACTGGACACTGGAAGCGGAACTGCCCCAAGTATTTGGCGGATAAGAAGGATGGCAAAGTGAACAAAGGTATATGTTATATACATGTTATTGATGTGTACCTTACTAATGCTCGTAGTAGCACCTGGGTATTTGATACTGGTTCGGTTGCTAATATTTGTAACTTGAAACAGGGGCTATGGATTAAATGAAGATTAGCCAAGGACGAGGTGATGATGCGCGTGGGATATGGTTCCAAAGTCGATGTGATAGCCGTCAGCACGCTACCTCTACATCTACCTTCAGGATTAGTTTTAGACCTGAATAATTGTTATTTGGTGCCAGCGTTAAGCATGCCATTATATCTGGATCTTGTTTATTGCGAGATGGTTATTCATTTAAATCTGAGAATAATGGTTGTTCTATTTATATGAGTAATATATTTTATGGTCATGCACCCTTGAAGAGTGGTCTGTTCTTGTTGGATCTCGATCGTAGTGATACACATATTCATAATATTGAAGCCAAAAGATGCAAGGTTAATAATGATAGTGCAACTTATTTGTGGCACCGCCGTTTAGGTCATATCGGTGTAAAGCGCATGAAGAAACTCCATAGTGATGGACTTTTGGAATCACTTGGTGCTTGCGAACCATGCCTCATTGGCAAGATGACTAAGACTCCGTTCTCCGGAATAATGGCGCGAGCAACTGATTTGTTGGAAATCATACATACTGATGTATGTGGACTGATGAGTGTTGAGGCTCGCGGCGGGTATCGTTATTTTCTGACCTTCACTGATGATTTGAGCGGATATGGTATATCTACTTGATGAAACACAAGTCTGAAACATTTGAAAAGTTCAAAGAATTTCAGAGTGAAGTAGAGAATCACCGTAACAAGAAAATAAAGTTTCTACGATCTGATCGTGGAGGCGAATATTTGAGTTATGAGTTTGATCTTCATTTGAAACAATGTGGAATAGTTTCATAACTCACGCCACCCGGAACACCATAGCGTAATGGTGTGTCCGAACGTCGTAACCGTACTTTATTAGATATGGTGCGATCTATGATGTGTCTTACCGATTTACCACTATCGTTTTGGGGTTATGCTTTAGAGACAGCTGCATTCACGTTAAATAGGGCACCATCTAAATCCGTTGAGACAACGCCTTATGAACTGTGGTTTGGCAAGAAACCAAAGTTGTCGTTTCTTAAAGTTTGGGGCTGCGATGCTTATATGAAAAAGCTTCAACCTGATAAGCTCGAACCCAAGTCGGAGAAATGTGTCTTCATAGGATACCCAAAGGAGACTGTTGGGTACACCTTCTATCATAGATCCGAAGGCAAGATATTCGTTGCTAAGAATGGATCCTTTCTAGAGAAGCAGTTTCTCTCAAAAGAACTGAGTGAGAGGAAAGTAGAACTTGATGAGGTAATTGTACCTTCTCCCTAATTGGAAAGTAGTAAATCAGAGAAACTAGTTCCAGTGATTCCTACACCAATTAGTGAGGAAGCTAATGATGATGATCAAGAAACTTTGGATCAAGTTACTACTGAACTTCGTAGGTCAACCAGAGTATGTTCCGCACCAGAGTGGTACGGCAACCCGGTTCTGGAAGTCATGTTACTAGATCATGATGAACCTACGAACTATGAGGAAGCGATGATGAGACCAGATTCCGCAAAATGGCGTGAGGCCATGAAATCTGAGATGGGATCCATGTATGGGAACAAAGTATGGACTTTGGTTGACTTGCCCGATGATCGGCAAGCCATCGAAAATAAATGGATCTTCAAGAGGAAGACCGACGCTGATGGTAATGTTACTATCTACAAAGCTCGACTTGTTGAGAAAGGTTTTCGACAAGCTTAAGGAGTTGACTACGATTAGACTTTCTCACCCGTAGCGATGCTTAAGTCTGTCCGAATCATGTTAGCAATTGCTGCATTTTATGATTATGAAATCTGGCAAATGGATGTCAAAACTGCATTCCTGAATGGATATCTCAAAGAGGAGTTGTATATGATGCAACCAGAAGGTTTTGTCGATCCTAAAGGTGCTAACAAAGTATGCAAGCTCCAGCGATCCATCTATGGACCGGTGCAAGCATCTCGGAGTTGGAATATACGCTTTGATGAGGTGATCAAAGCATATGGTTTTATACAGACTTTTGGAGAAGCATGTATTTGCAAGAAAGTGAGTGGGAGCTCTGTAGCATTTCTGATATTATATGTGGATGACATATTGTTGATTGGAAATGATATAGAAAATATGGATGGCATAAAAGGATACTTGAATAAGAATTTTTCAATGAAAGACCTCGGTGAAGCTGCTTATATATTAGGCATCAAGATCTATAGAGATAGAACAAGATGCTTAATTGGACTTTCACAAAGCACATACCTCGATAAAGTTTTGAAGAAGTTCAAAATGGATCAGTCAAAGAAAGGGTTCTTGCCTGTGTTATAAGGTGTGAAGTTGAGTAAGACTCAATGCCCGACCACTGCAGAAGATAGAGAGAAAAGGAAAGTCATTCCATATGCCTCAGCCATAGGATCTATCATGTATGCAATGCTGTGTACCAGACCTGATGTGTGACTTTCTATAAGTTTAGCAGGGAGGTACCAAAGTAATCCATGACTGGATCATTGGAAAGCGGTCAAGAACATCCTGAAGTACCTGAAAAGGACAAAGGATATGTTTCTCATTTATGGAGGTGACAAAGAGCTCGTTGTAAACGGTTACGTCGATTCAAGCTTTGACACTGATCCGGATGACTCTAAGTCACAAACTGGATATGTATTTTTATTGAACGGTGGAGCTGTCAGTTGGTGCAGTTCCAAGCAGAGCGTCGTGGCAGGATCTACATGTGAAGCAGAGTACATAGCTGCTTCGGAAGCAGCAAATGAAGGAGTCTGGATAAAGGAGTTCATATCCGATCTAGGTGTAATAGCTAGTGCATCGGGTCCAATGAAAATCTTTTGTGACAACACTAGAGCAATAGCCTTGGCGAAGGAATCCAGGTTTCACAAGAGAACAGAGCACATCAAGAGACACTTCAATTCCATCCGTGATCAAGTTAAGGAGGGAGACATAGAAATTTGCAAGATACATACAGATCTGAATGTCGCAGACCCGTTGACTAAGCCTCTTCCACGAGCAAAACATGATCAACACCAAAACTCCATGGGTGTTAGAATCATTACTATGTAATCTAGATTATTGACTCTAGTT
Organism: Secale cereale; assembly: GCA_902687465.1. Taxonomy (NCBI): domain Eukaryota; kingdom Viridiplantae; phylum Streptophyta; class Magnoliopsida; order Poales; family Poaceae; genus Secale; species Secale cereale. The sequence goes on from LR738709.1 coordinate 458,353,673, forward strand.
CAAGTGGGAGACTGAAGGAAATATTCCCTAGAGGCAATAATAAAGTTGTTATTTGTATTTCCTTATATCATGATAAATGTTTATTATTCATGCTAGAATTGTATTAACCGGAAACTTAGTACCTGTGTGAATACATAGACAAAACAAAGTGTCCCTAGTATGCCTCTACTAGACTAGCTCATTGATCAAAGATGGTTATGTTTCCTAGCCATAGACATGAGTTGTCATTTGATCAATGGGATCACATCATTAGGAGAATGATGTGATGGACAAGACCCATCCGTTAGCTTAGCAACTTGATCGTTTAGTTTTACTGCTATTGCTTTCTTCATAACTTATACATGTTCCTATGACTATGAGATTGTGCAACTCCCGAATACCGGAGGAACACCTTGTGTGCTATCAAACGTCACAACATAACTGGGTGATTATAAAGATGCTCTACAGGTGTCTCCGAAGGTGTTCTTGGTGTTGGCATAGATCAAGAATATGATTTGTCACTCCGAGTGTCGGAGATGTATCTCTGGGCCCTGTCGGTAATACACATCATAATAAGCCTTGCAAGCAAATGGCTGATGAGTTAGTCACGAGATGATGTATTACAGAATGAGTAAAGAGACTTGCCGGTAACGAGATTAATTAGGTATAGTGATACCGACGATCGAATCTCGGGCAAGTAACATACCGATGACCAAGGGAACAACGTATGTTGTTATGCGGTTTGACCAATAAAGATCTTCGTAGAATATGTAGGAGCCAATATGACCATCCAGGTTCCGTTATTGGTTATTGACCGAAGATGAGTCTCAGTCATGTCTACATAGTTCTTGATGATCGGTATTATGAGTTTATGAGTTTTGATGTACCGAAGGTAGTTCGGAGTCCCGGATGAGATCACGGACATTGCGAGGAGTCTCGGAATGTCCGAGACATAGAGATTGATATATTGGATGACTATATTCGGACACGGGAAGTGTTCTGGGTGTTATGGATAAAACTGGAGTGCCGGAGGGGTTACCGGAACCCCCCCGGGGGAGTATGGGCCATAGTGGGCCATGAGGGAAAGAGAGAGGCAGGCCACTATGGCTCGATGCACCCCCCTTGGGAATCCTAGTTGGACTAGGAGTGGGGGGAGGCGCCCCTCTCCTTCCTTCTTCCCCTTCTTCTTCCTTTCCTGCTCCTACTAGGAATAGGAAAGGTGATTCCTACTCCTACTAGGAGTAGGAATCCTAATCCTGGCACGAATCCTAATCCTGGCACGCCATACATGGCCGGCCGGCCCTCCCCCCTTGCTCCTTTATATACGGGAGCAGGGGGCACCTAAGAACACGCAAGCAACATTATTTTAGGTGTGTGCGGTGCCCCCCTCCACAGAACCACACCTCAGTCATATCGTTGCAGTGCTTAGGCGAAGCCCTGCGTCGGTAGCTTCATCATCTCTATCACCACGCCGTTGTACTGACGAAAATCTCCCATGAAGCTCAATTGGATCAAGAGCTCATGGGACGTCATCGAGCTGAACGTGTGCTGAAGGCGGAGGTGTCGTATGTTTGGTGCTTGGATCGGTTGGATCACGAAGACGTTCGACTACATCAACCGCGTCACTAGACGCTTCCGCTTTCGGTCTACGAGGGTACGTAGACACACTCTCCCCTCTTGTTGCTATGCATCTAGTAGATAGATCTTGCATGATCGTAGAAAATTTTGAAATACTACGTTCCCCAACAATCTTGCAGTGTGAGAGGGCGTGAGAAGAATACGGTGGCCCTAGTGGATTCTTCAGGAGCATTGTGCCTCCACACCGACGAACTTGCCTCAAACGGAAGGAACTTCGGTAACACATTCTCGTCTCCACCGGCTCCACTCGTGGTTACTTCTTTTTTTAACTTCGTGCAAGCTATATTTGTGTTGTATCCTTTATGGAAGCTATATTTGTTGTTGTTGTTGTTGTTGTTGTTGTTGTTGTTGTTGTTGTTGTTGTTGCTGTTGCTGCTGCTGCTGCTGCTGCTGTTGCTGTTGCTGTTGCTGTTGCTGTTGCTGCTGCTGCTGCTGCTGTTGCTGTTGTTGTTGTTGTTGTTGTTGTTGCTGTTGTTGCTGTTGCTGTTG
>LR738709.1:458366006-458417348 GCA_902687465.1 Secale cereale
ATGTTGTTGCTGGTGTTGTTGTTGTTGGTGGTGGTGCTGGTGTTGTTTCTGCTTTTGTTGTTGTTGGTGTTGTTGTTGTTGTTGTTGTTGTTGTTGTTGTTGTTTCACCTGGAGGGGGTGGCGCACCCTCGTGTCTTGTCTTCAGTCAGTGGGCCCTCTGGCCGTTCTTGGTTCCAGTATTTTTATTTTATTCTGAAATAAATCTCGAAAATCTTTCTTCAAATTCCGAGAACTTTTATTTCGGCACAAAAAACAACATCATAGTAGTTCTGCTGAAAGCGACGTCAATCCGGATTAGTTTCATTCAAATTATGCAAAGTAGAGCCCAAAACAAGTGCAAAAGCGTTAGGAAAAGTATATACGACGGAGACGTATCAACTCCCCTGAGCTTAAACCTTTGCTTGTCCTCAAGCAATTCAGTTGACAAACTGAAAGTGATAAAGAAAGACGTTTACGAACTCTTTTGCTCTTGTTTTCACAAATAATCTTAAGTAGCACCCAAGTTTTCAGCAAAGATCATGACTAAGCATGTCAACAATAACTCTCAGAAATTATATTAACTCATATCAATAGCATAATCAACTAGCGAGGAATTATAAGATATCTCAAATGCCAACACTTTGTCAAGACAATCATGATATAATATGACAACAATGGTATCTCGCTAGCCCTTTCTGAGACTACAAAACATAAATGCAGAGCACCTCCAAAGTTCAAGCAACGACTAAATGTTGTAATTCATGATAGAAGAGATTCAGTCATGCTAACACCCTACATGAATTATACTCATAGCATTAGAATGACAACAGTGCTCTCAGGTCTGGTGCTTATTTCATAAGATGATGACTCAACATAAAAAGTAAATGGGCAATCCCTTCACAGAGGAAGCAGTGATTTGCAGAGGTGGCAGAGCTCAAAGTTTAAATCAGAGATAAATTTAATTTTGGGAGGTGCACCCTTGCTATCAACATTACGACCAAGAGTTATCAATATCTTCCATGCTAAACAAATTAGCGGTGGTTCCCAAGCGGTAAAAGTAAAGGTCTACCACCCTCCACCAACAAACACACTCCACGGCTAGCCGAATCCACGGGTACCATCCAAACCAACAACAGTCCTGGGGGAGTTTTTTTTAATTATTAGCAATTTTTGATTTCGGGACTGGGCATCCCTATTACCGCCTCTCTTGTGCAAGGACGAGTGAATAAACACTCAACATGAGAATAACCCGCTTAGCATGGAAGATACCGACCGCCCCCTGCCGCTCCATGAGCGATCCATGCACACAAAACAGATGTTCATTTGAAATTTTAGAGGTGGCACATGCAAATTTACTTGGAACGGTAGGGTAATACCACGTATAGGTAGATATGGTGGACTCATTTGGGATAACTTTGGTTAAAGGATTTTGATGCACAAGCAGTATTCCCGCTTAGTACATATGAATGCTGGCAATTAGATTGAGAAGCGACCAGCTAGAGAGCGAAAACGGTCATAATCATGCACTGAGAATAATTACCATTGAGCACTAGCATGAGTAGGATATAAACACCTTGAACATAAATATCGTGGAGGCTATGTTGGTTTTGATTCAACTACATGTGTGAAAATGTGCCAAGTCAAGCCACTTGAAACATTTAGAGGAGGATACCATATCATCATACTACATCACAATCATTTTAATGCATGTTGACATCCAAGATAAATCATTATCCACTCCTGGATACTTAAGCATCACATGAGCAACTATAATCTCTGATTGTTATTGCAAACATGTTTGATCATGATATGCTGAATCATGGATACAAGGTTAAACATATTTACAAAAACAAAAACAAGTTGAGTTCATACCCGCTTCTCTTTGCCACTGTCACTTCAACAAATATCGTCACTATTACCTTTCACTTGCACGACCAAATGATTATGAAAACAATAATAGTTCAAGAGTGTCGCGCACTAAGCTAGAATTTGCAAACATTTTATTCAAAAGGAGAAGACAAAGTAATATGGGCTCTTTGTTAGATCAACAATAATGCATATAAGAGCCACTCAACATTTTCATCGTGGTCTTTTCTCCTTGTTACGACTCAATAAAAAGAAAATAAATTTAGAGACACACTGAAATATTTTTAGAGTTTTTAGTTTTTCTCAAAGAAAACAAATTAAAGAAGGAAAAACAAAAACAAGAGAAAATATTTACACGGCAAAGCTCCCAACAAGCCAAAGAAGGATCTAGAAATCTTTTTGGGTTTTCCTTTAGTACTACCACTAATCAAGCTAGAAAGAAAAGCCAAAAAGAAGCAAGAAATACTTTTGGATTTTCTGAAAGTTTTTCAAATACACAAGAAGAAAGCAAGAAAATAAATCTAACATGGATAATACAATGAAAAAGTGTGGACACCGACAACTGAAATGGAAATGTGTGAGCATGAATATAATGTTGGTGGAAATACGTACTCCCCCAAGCTTAGGCCTTGGGCCTAGCTTGGTAATCACCATCCGTAGCCAGGATAATAATCTAAGCGATAGCCCACGGAGGCTCTTGGTATAGCCTCCTCAGCCTGTCTGGTAGCCTCGATCTCCACATTGTACGTGCGGGCCTCGCTCTCAAGAACATATTATCTTCTCTTACTATGATAATCAAAGAGAGCACGAGCAGGCAAAACAATAGGTACAAAGGGTTCTTTATTGAACCTCAAGTTATAAGTATAATTAGTGATTGTGCCCTTAAGGAACTTATGTCACTTCATGGCCTCAAAGTCTAAGTACTAGGTAGGTAGAATAGGATTGTTAAGCCAAGGAGACACACCCAACTCCTTAGCTACATGGGAAGCGTAAATGCCACCATAAAAGTGACCACTGGCAGCATTGTGTTGCAATCTTCATGCAACAATCACTCCAAGATTATAACATTTAATTCATGTCAGAGCAGTGTGTATGAGGCTCAAGTCAGGGGCACATAGTGTGCTGCAATCTTGCTTGCCCACGATGCATTTGCCATTAAAGATTACAAAGTAATGAATGGACGGAAAATGAATATTTTTTATTCTACCTTGTGACACTCCTCTATCCTCATTGTAACAAAGAGTAGTCAGAAATGACTGGTACTTAGACTTTGGTGGTTCATCTAGCGAACCCCGATATGGAATTTTGCACGCATCATAGAACACATCTAATGCCATGGTAAAGGGATGATCATAAAGACTAAATGAAACCCTAGACTCACGAGGATACTTAAATTTCTTAGTGAAGGTATTCGTAAGGTTGAGATGTTGAATACAATTTTCTTCGATAAAAGGAGCAAGCTCGGTGTTGTGAATACACTCCTAAAATACTTCCTTGATACCTGCACTAACCATGAACTGGTTACATGGCCATAAGCTTGATTTGATAGCGGCATCCCGCATCGAGCTTGCACTTGGCTCAACATAACACCATCGTATTGAGCTACTTCTTGATGATACCTGCGAGGACCGCCTACTCAAAGAACTCCTTCCAAAAAGATACATTTTATTCGCGTACAAATTTCTGAAATTTTTGGGTCATGATTTTTTTGTCAACAAAACTTCGCAAAATTAATAGCAACTACTCATAAGGATGCATAGAAGCCATATTAAGCTTCAAACTACTTATAACTCTAAGAATTCAACATTCAAGCCCATTTAAACTGGCACGAAGAGTAGCTAATTATTTAAATTATAAACCACTAAAGCAAAAACTAATTGGAGCAATGGAGGAGTCACATTAGCAATCCCCCAAAATTAGTTTTGGAAACGAAGCTTCGAGCGAAGAGATCGAAATCCACACGTTTGAGAGCAAGAACACGAGAGAGAGAGAGAGCTATGGTGATTTTTTCCGGAGGTAGGAGATGACATGGGCTAAATGGATAAGTGAGGGGACCCACCTGGGGCCCATAACCCACCAATGCGTGCCTAGGGTTGCTGGCGCGCCCTGGTGTCTTGTGGACACCAGTGCACGCCCCTCTAATGTTATTTATAGCAAAAATTCAAAAATATTCAGGAAAAAATCGTATTAAAATTTCAGAATATTCTGAGCACTTTTATTTTTGACCATTTTTTATTGCACAGAAAAATCAGTAAACCGAATAAACATAGCATTTTATTTTATTTAACTAAGAAAAACAGGAAAAAAAGATAGGAGGAGAAGGTTGTGCCCACTAAATTCATCAACTTCATACCTCTAAAAAATGATCCATTAATAAAGTTGATCAAGTCTTATTAACAACCACTTTCAATTAGCATGAAACCGAAGAACTTTCGTAAACACTAAGTGGATATGCACATCCCCATCAATAAGTATTTCATATTTCTTTTTGGCAGTAGGTAGAGGTAGTTGAAAACTTCCAATATTTTTCAATAACATTAATACCATTCACTTCAAATTGTTTCTTTGGAAATTGAACAGTATGTTCATTGCCATTGATATGAAAAGTGACCTTGCTTTTAGTGCAATCAATAACAACCCCAACAGTATTTAAAAGGGGTCTACCAAGGATAATCGACATGTTGTCGTCCTCGGGCATCTCAAGAATAACAAAGTCCGTTAAGATAGTAAGATTTGCAACAACAATAGGCACATCCTCACAAATACCGATAGGTATGGCAGTTGATTTATCAGCCATTTGCAAAGAAATTTTGGTAGGTATGAGTTTATTCAGATCAAGTGTTTTATACAAAGAGAAAGGCATAACACTAACACGAGCTCCTAAATCACATAAAGCAGTTTTGACATAGTTTCTTTTGATGGAGCAAGGTATAGTTGGTATTCCAGGATCTCCAAGTTTCTTAGATACTCCATCCTTAAAAGAATAATTAGCAAGCATAGTGGAGATTTCAGCTCCATGTATTTTTCTTTTATTGGTGATGATGGCTTTCATATACTTTGCATAAGGGGCCATCTTATATCAGTCAAACAGGTACGCAAAAAGAGTGGCCTAAGCATTTCAACAAAACATTCAAATTCTTCATCATCTTTTTTCTTAGATCGTTTAGGTGGAAAGGGCATGGGTTTCTGAACCCATGGCTCTCTCTCTTTACCAAGTTTTCTAGCAAGGAAGCCTCGCTTATCATATCTTTTATTTTTAGGTTGTGGGTTATCAAGATCAACAGCAGGTTCTATTTCAACATCATTATCTCGTTCTTTATCATTGTCCGGTTGAGTGTCTTCATGAACATCATCATTATCTTTTTCTGTTATCACTAGGTGTATGTTCATTACCAGATTGAGTTTCAGCATCAAAGATAAAGATATCATTATTGTCTTCAGGAGGTTTTTCTTTTTAGGTTCACTAGAGGTATGCAAAGTCCTATCATTTTTCTTCTTCTTTTTCTTTTTAGTAGGACTACATGCATCAGTGTTGATTCTTTGAGAGTCTTGTTCAATTCTTTTAGGGTGTCCCTCAGGATAAATTTGTTCCTGAGTCATTTTTCCTCCTCTAGTTGCTACTCTAACAACAAAATCATTCATATTATTATTCATTTAATTCAGCAATTCTCTTTGAGATTGAGCAACTTGTCCTAACCGAGTTTGAACAATAGAGGCATGCTTTCCTACACCTCTAACATCATTAGTGATTCTAAACAACAAGTCACTCAAGCGAGCAATCATATAAGAGTTGTATTTTAACTTTTTTTATAACATTTGCATTGAAGTGATCTTGTTTTCTAATGTAATTGTCAAACTCATATAAGCATTGACTAGGATGTTTATTGTAAGGGATGTCACCTTCATCAAACTTCAATAAAGAATTTACCTCTACCACCGGTGGCAGTGGTGTGTCAATACCATGTATTTCTTCAATAGGAGGTAAATTTTTAACATCTTTAGCTTTAATACCCTTTTCCTTCATATATGTCATTGCCTCTTGCATATATTCGGGACTGAGAAATAAGATACCCCTCTTCTTCGGAGTGGGTTTAGGCGGTGGTTCAGGAAGAGCCAATCATCATAATTTTTCAATATGTTGTTCAATAAATTTTCAGCTTGTTCAACAGTTCGTTCCCTGAAAACACAACCAACACAACTATCTAGGAAATCCCTAGAAGCATCGGTTAGTCCATTATAGAAGATATCAAGTATTTATTTTTTTATTAAGTGGATGATCAGGCAAAGCATTAAGAAATTGGAGAAGCCTCCCCAAGCTTGTAGGAGACTCTCTTCTTCAATTTGCACAAAGTTAAATAGTTCATGTAAAGCGGTGTTTCTTATGAGGAGTCAAATATTTTGCAGAGAAGTAGTAAATCATATCTCGTGGACTACACAGACAACCAGGAGCAAGAGTATTGTACCATGTCTTAGCATAACCTTTTAATGAGAATGGAAATAATTTGGTAATATAGTAGTAGCGAATTTTCTCATCATGAGCAAACATGGTGGCTATATCATTTAGTTTAGTAAGATGTGCCACTACGGTTTCAGTTTCATAGCCATGGAAAGGATCGGATTCAACCAAAGTAATTAACTTTGGGTCAACAGAGAATTCACAATCCTTATCGGTAACAAAGATAGGTGAGGTAGCAAACTTAGGATCACATTTCATTCTAGCATTTAAAGATTTTTCTTTTAGTTTGCATAATAATTTCTTAAGATCACCCCTATCATGGCAAGCAAGAAAGTCTCTAGCTATCTACTCATCCATAACATAACCACCAGGTATCTTAGGCATTTGAAATCTAGGAGAGTTAGGTCCAATAGGGTTTTCACAATTTTCAGTTTTAGTAATTTCATCAGTTCCAAGATTCTCAGTATTTTTAATTCTAGCAAGTTGTTCATCAAGCAATACTCCTAGTGGCATAGTCGTATCAAGCAAGGTACTAGCATCATCATAAGCATCATTCATAGCAGAAGTGGCATCATCAATAACTTGCGACATATCAGGATCAATAGTAGGTGGTGGTGTTTCAAGCTTACTTATAACTGAAGGAGAATCAAGTGCAGAGCTAGATGGCAATTCTTTACCTCCCCTCATCTTTGAGGGAAAGATCTTGGTTTTAGTGCCCTTCAGATTCTTCATAGTGATAAATAGATAATGATCCCAAGTGACTCAACAAATATAGCTATGCTCCTAGCAACGGCGCCAGAAAAAGGTCTTGATAACCCATAAGTATAGGGGATCACAACAATTTTCGAGGGTAGAGTATTCAACTCAAATTTATAGATTCGACACAAGGGGACCCAAATAATATTTGCAAGTATTAGCAATTGAGTTGTCAATTCAACCACACACGGAGATTAAATATCTGTAGGAAAGTGATCAGTAGCACAGTAATATGATAGTTTTGATAGCAGTAGTAACAATAGCAATAATGGTAACAGTGATAGCAATGATTTTGGAGCAGTTTTGACAGTAGCAATATCAATAGTAACTTAGCAAGAACAATATGTGGAAAACTCGTAGGCATTGGATCAGTGAACTCGTTGGATGATATTCATCATATAACAGTCATAACCTAGGGTGATACAGAACTAGCTCTAGTTCATAAATATAATGTAGGCATGTATTCTGTAAATAGTCATACGTGCTTAGGGTCCATAAGGAAACTAAGGGACATTAATGCCTCCTTTTAATATAGAACCGTAACAAAGCATTAACACGCAATGAATACATGAACTCCTCAAACTATGGTAATCACCAGAAAGTATCCTGATTACTATCACCCCAGGGTTTACGGATCATAACACGTAGCAGGTGCATATGACTTGCAAGATCGGATCTAGAACATAGATATAACGGTGAAAACATAAACTGTTGAGATCTGAAATCATGGCACTTGGGCCCTAGTGACAAGCATTAAGCATAGCAAAGTCATAGCAACATCAATCTTGGAACATAGTGGATACTAGGGATCAAGCCCTAACAAAACTAATTCGATTACTTGATGAATCTCATCTAACTCCTCACCGACCAGCGAGCCTATGAAGGAATTACTCACTCCCGATGGGGAGCATCATGGAATTGGTGATGAAGGAGGGTTAGTGATGACGAAGACTGAATATTCCCCTCTCCGCGCCCCAAACGGACTCCAGATTTGGCCTCCCGATGAAGAACAAGAGGTGGTGGTGGCTCCGTATTGTGAAAGGCTATGAAACTTCCTCTCATATTTTTTTCTCTGAAAATAGGTATCTATGGAGTTGGAATTAGGGTTAGAGGGGCCACGAGGGGGTCACAACCCACCAGGGCACACGTGGAGGGGGTGGCGTGCCCTCGTGTCTTGTGGTCAGCTACCCCCCCCCCTCGGTGGTTCTTGGTTCCAGTATTTTTCTTTTATTCTGAAATAAATCTCCAAAAAGTTTCGTGCAATTCTGAGAACTTTTATTTCTGCACAAAAAACAACACCATGGTAGTTCTGCTGAAAACAACGCCAGTCCGGGTTAGTTTCATTCAAATCGTGCAAATTAGAGTCCAAAACAAGAGCAAAAGCATTAGGAAAAGTGATCGAAATATGCCCTAGAGGCAATAATAAAATGGTTATTATTATATTTCCTTAATTATAATAAAGGTTTATTATTCATGCTAGAATAGTATTGACCGTAAACTTAAAAACATGTCTGAATACACAAACAAATACCGTGTCCCTAGTGAGCCTCTACTAGACTAGCTCGTTGATCAAAGATGGTTAAGGTTTCCAAACCATAGACATGAGTTGTCATTTGATAACGGGATCACATCATTAGGAGAATGATGTGATGGACAAGACCCATCCGTTAGCTTAGCATTTGATCGTACAGTTTATTGCTATTGCTTTCTTGATGTCAATTACATATTCCTTTGACTATGAGATCATGCAACTCCCGGGTACCGGGGGAATACCTTGTGTGCTATCAAGCGTCACAACGTAACTGGGTGATCATAAAGGTTCTCTACAGGTATCTTCAAAGGTGTTTGTTGAGTTGGCGTGAATCGAGATTGGGTTTTGTCACTCCGTGTGATGGAGAGGTATCTCTGGGCCCTCTCGGTAATACAGCGTCACAAGAAGCTTGCAAGCAAAGTGACTAAGGAGTTAGTTACGAGATGATGTATTACGGAACGAGTAAAGAGACTTGCCGGTGACGAAATTGAACTAGGTATGAATATACCGACGATCGAATCTCGGGCAAGTAACATACCGACAGACAAAGGGAACTACGTATGTTGTCATAAAGGTTCGACCGATAAAGATCTTCGTAGAATATGTTGGAACCAATATGGGCATCCAGGTTCCGCTATTGGTCATTGACTAGAGAGGCATCTCGGTCATGTCTACATAGTTCTCGAACCCGTAGGGCCCACACGCTTAACGTTGTTGATGATGTAGTATTATATGAGTTATGTATGTTGGTGACCGAATGTTGTTCGGAGTTTTGGATGAGATCACGGACATGGCGAGGAGCTCCGGAATAGTCCGGAGGAAAGATTAATATATGGGATAATAGTGTTTGATCTCCAGAAAGGTTCCGAAATTCACCGGAAGGGGCTTCGGATGTTTCCCGAAATGTTTGGGCACGAGAACACTTTATTTGGGCCAAGGAGTAAAGCCCACAAGGGTTTTGGAAAGCACAAAAGGAAGTTTTGCGAAGGCGAGAGGCGAGTGATGTCTACTACACAACCTTCTTCTTGTAAACTCATGTTGGGCCTCCAAGCGCAGAGTTTTATAAGACAGTGGCAATTTTCCCTCAAGTGGATGACCTAAGGTTTATCAATCCGTGGGAGGCGTAGGATGAAGATGGTCTCTCTCAATCAACCCTGCAACCAAATAACAAAGAGTCTCTTATGTCCCCAACACACCCAATACAATGGTAAATTGTATAGGTGCACTAGTTCGGCGAAGAGATGGTGATACAAGTGTAATATGGATGGTAGATATAAGTCTTTGTAATCTGAAAATATAAAAATAGCAAGGTAACTAATGATAAAAGTGAGCATAAATGGTATTGCAATGCTTAGAAACAAGGCCTAGGGTTCATACTTTCACTAGTGCAAGTTCTCTCAACAATGATAACATAATTGGATCATATAACAACCCCTCAACATGCAACAAAGAGTCACTCCAAAGTCACTAATAGCGGAGAACAAACGAAGAGATTATTGTAGGGTATGAAACTACCTCAAAGTTATTCTTTCTGGTCGATCTATTGGGCTATTCCTATAAGTGTCACAAACAACCCTAGAGTTCGTACTAAAATAACACCTTAAGACACACATCAACCAAAACCCTAATGTCACCTAGGTACTCCATTGTCACCACAAGTTTCCACGGGTTTGATTATACGACATGCATCACTCAATCTCATATTCATCTATTCAAACCAACACAAAGAACTTCAAAGAGTGCCCAAAGTTTATACCGGAGAGTCAAGATGAAAACGTGTGCCAACCCCTATGCATAAGTTCACAAGGTCATTGAACCCGCAAGTTGATCACCAAAACATACATCAAGTGGATCATTTGAATATCCCATTGTCACCACAGATAAGCCCGTGCAAGACATACATCAAGTGTTCTCAAATCCTTAAAGACTCAATCTGATAAGATAACTTCAAAGGGAAAACTCAATCAATTACAAGAAGGTAGAGGGGGAGAAACATCATAAGATCCAACTATCATAGCAAAGCTCGCGGTACATAAAGATTGTGCCAAATCAAGAACACGAGAGAGAGAGAGAGAGAGAGAGAGAGAGAGAGAGAGAGAGAGAGAGATCAAACATTATAGCTACTGGTACATACCCTCAGCCCCGAGGGTGAACTACTCCCTCCTCGTCATGGAGAGCGCTGGGATGATGAAGATGGCCACTAGTGATGGTTTCCCTCTCCGACAGGGTGCCCGAACGGGCTCCTGATTGGTTTTTCGTGGCTACAGAGGCTTACGGTGGCGGAACTCCCGATCTAGGTTTCTTTTTGGGGGTTTCTGTATTTATAAGAATTTTTGGCGTCGGGGACAAGTCAGGGGGACCCACGAGGCGACAACAAGGTAGAGGGGCGCGCCCCCCACCCTTGTGGTGGCCTCGTGGCTCTTCTGGTCCATCTCCGGCACTCTGTGGGCTTCTTTTGGTCCATAAAAAATCACTGTAAATTTTCAGGTCAATTGGACTTCGTTTGATATTCCTTTTCTGTGAAACTAAAAAAGAAGAAAAAAAACAGAAACTGGCACTGGGCTCTAGGTTAACAGGTTAGTCCCAAAAATCATATAAAATAGCATATAAATGCATATAAAACATCCAAGAAAGATAATATAATAGCATGCAACAATAAAAAATTATAGATACGTTGGATACGTATCAGCGAGACGTCAGAGTCCCTGGCGTTTGGGTCCAGACACTAGGAACCCTAGCGTCTGGTCCTGGAGTCCGAGAAGGTCTCTTGCCTTTCAGGGAAAACCGACTTTGAGGAGGCTTTTACTCCAAATTTCAATGCCAGGGCTCAACATATAAATAGAGGGCAGGGCTTGCACCCAAAACACATCAAGATACACCAAGCCGTGTGCCGGCCAGCCCGACCTTCTAATTTATCCTCCGTCATAGTTTAGTTTCTGTAGTGTTTGGCGAAGCCCTACGGAGATTGTTCTTCACCACCACCGTCACCACGCCGTCGTGCTGCCGGAACTCATCTACTACTTTGCCCCTCTTGCTGGATCAACAAGACGAGGACGTCACCGAGCTGAACGTGTGTTGAACGCGGAGGTGTCGTACGTTCGATACTTGATCGGGACGGATCGTGAAGTTGTACGACTACATCAACCGCGTTGATAAATGCTTCCACCTAGCGATCTTCAAGGGTATGAAGATTCTCTCCCCCTCTCGTAGCTATTCATCTCCATGGATAGATCTTGTGTGTGAATATAATTTTTTCGTTTTTGATGCAGCGTTCCCCAACAAAAAAGTAGATACGATGGAGACGTATCAAAACCGCAGGTACTTCACCCAAAAACTCTCGAAACAAAAGCGAGCGTGTTCGTGAGGAGCTGCAGCGCTCGCTAGAATCAGCAGGCAATGGTCATAACAGGAGGTCGAGGCCGCCATCAACATGTAGTAGAGGAACAACACCTCCTAATCCATGTTGCAAAAGAATTTCTCGATGCTACAGAAAGTCGGTTGTTCACTCTCGCTACTCCAAGTGAACCTCCTATTTTTACACTTAATTTCCCTAAGCCTAGCGAAATCAATCGTGTTCCTGAATATACCTACTCTTATCCCTAGCTTGACAGATGATGTTGAAGTCACCAGCAAGTAGCAAGGGTTTGTCTAGTGGCGGTGCAGTGGCAACAAGTTCAGCCAGGAACGCGTCCTTCATGGCGTCATCGGTAGGGTCGTAGACTTTGGTCAACCAGAAAGCAGTTGACGAGGCGAGGAGCCATACTGAGACTATAATCAAGAATCTTCCCAGAGCGTGAGATTCTGCTTGTACTAGGTCCTTGTCCCATAAAATCGCCGTCCCGCCCCTAGATCCTACTACCGGAAGCACTACGCAGCCATCCAGGTGGTGTTCCCAATCTCCTATGCTACCTGGGTCGTCCATGTCTCGATTTTATTTCTTGTAGATTGAGAATGGCATGCTTGCGCGTTGGCTACTTCCCTAACTACTTCATGCTTCGCCGACGATTTAGCCCCCTAATGTTCTAGCTCATAAATTGGACAATTTGTGTCATTCATGGGGACACAATACAATTCTCCGTTGACTACGATTTCTACTCAAGCAACTGGAAGCAAGCTTACAACACACATCCATCCGATCTAGAGGTAAACCTCTGCCACCAACAGGCCCAAAACCCGGACGTAGTCTAGTCCTGACCACTGCTACACATGGCACTAACATGGAAGAAAAACCTAACTCAAAGCAGCTAACAGCTGGCCGTCGACAGAGACTGCCTAACACTACAACACACATGATCACACCATGGCCTCGTCGGCAGCTCCCTCAGGGTCGGCCATGCCGGCGGCGATCCTAAGCGCGGCTGGGTCCATGTGTGTGCACTTGGCGATGCCCTCCACCTCACGGTTGGTGGGTGATACGTCTCCAACGTATCTATAATTTTTTATTGTTCCATGCTATTATTTATGATGTTTTGGATGTTTAATGGGCTTTGTCATACACTTTTATATCATTTTTGGGACTAACCTACTAACCCAAAGGCCGAGTCCAGATTGATGTTTTTTGCCTGTTTCAAGGTTTTGCAGAAAAGGAATATCAAACGGAGTCCAAATGGAATGAAACCTTCAGGAGAGTTATTTTTGGAGAAAATCACGCAATGGAAACTGAGAACTGAGAACGAAGAGACATCAATGAAGAATATTTGGAGGACGAAGTTGAAAACTGAGAACAAAGAAATATTCTGAAATGATGGCCTTCGGAGGATCACAATGGAAAGAATTCATGAAATGCTTCGGATGGGTATAAAAGAATTCCTCACAATCGGAACAATAATGAGGATGTCATGAAGCTAGAACCACAACTCATCAAGAGAACGGTTCAAAATTTGAGAGAAACTCTTCTCCGGTCTTCAAATGTTGAGAGTGAAGGCGAGAAATGCCATGAAGAATTTCGAGATACTCCGGACGAATGACAAGAGGAAGGTGGAGCAAAAGATGGAAATAATTGAAAACAAGCTTGGAGAAGGCATGTGCCTGATGGAAAACATTATTACGTCACGCTTTGAAAAGAATTTAAATATAACTCCAGAAAAAATAGAAGAGTCAGGTAAGATCCTGGGAAAAGACCTGTGGGTTAGGGCCCACTAAAGAAATCACCGTTGGAAAAGATTGCTTGAGAGATATTGCACCGGTTGAATTAAATGGCTTGAATAAGATAGCAATCCTCAGAATAGCTTGAATGGATTAAGAATGGAAACGCGAATCTTTTAAGACATCTTGAACACTCCGGATATGAATAAGAGAGTTGAATAAATAAGAGAGCCTTCGGATAATAAATTTCAACATGGGAAAACATGTGAAACAAGAGGCATAGATATGATCAATACGAAAGCTTGGATTTATACCACCGGAGAAGAATATTAAAGGAAATGAATGAAGAAATATCACATGAATAAAATGGATACTTCATGTGAGAATTTCTTGCTCCGAGAAGAAGAAGAGGGGAGGGAGGGTGGGGAAAAACAAAGACAACTTGGGATGAATGAAACAGACAAATCGTCAGATTTCTCAACGGCGTCCGTATGGAATAACTTGAAGAGGAGGCACACCGGTTAAAAAGGATTAACATGAAGATCTCGATGGTCAAGAAGAATTAGCACTCCCATAGAAATATGAGAACACCGATTAGGAAAGGTATGGAATCAACATTTGACATCAAAGCAACTCGAATACCAGAATCAAAACAAAAACAAAGGATATATATGTTGCAACATGATCTTCACAATTTCAACTGGACAGAGAATTGAACGAATGAATTCCGCAGGTACGTCAACTTGTCGAGAAGCCACTTGGGAGAACAAAAGGTAAATAAAACAACAAGGAGCAGATAGAACAAATACAAGATAGAAGCTTCGTTCGACATATTCGTGCTGAAAGCTCATGGAATGTGTTACAAAAGGGTTTTGCAATCCCCGGATCAGCATAGCCAAGGACCCTTTAAGATGCAACTCCCGATCAGAAAAAGCCCATAAAACTACTTCACTCAATGTAGAACCCCGAACTTCATATCATGCACTCGTTGGAAGAATGCCTACGAACTACTAGATGAACCCACCTATTAATTTCCGAAAGTTTCCAGTTATGCAATCAGGTGTTGGGGATACAGGGGAAGCACCGCGCACTCAACTCTAATCCTACATCCAGCTGTATCCATCCTTCAACACATAACCAGTTATTTCCGGAAACCGTTTACCTCGGACCTTCGAAACGCATCTACTATACAAGCTATGGCAATACTCCCGAACTACCTCCCCAGTACTGGGTGATGTCGGGGTTATCTTGCCACTAACCGCATAGGAGAGTTTTCGATGTCGACCGTCTTAAGTATTCCAGAACTGCTGCGATATATTTGTGACAACAACACCTCGGAGCTCAACTCCCCGGGACACTGCCACAACCCCTAAATGACAGGAGGCATCGAGAACAATGTTCTCGTCACAAAGACATCGGAACAATCCAAACAATACTCGTGTGATCCTAAAAAAAATTTGGTGAATTTTTGAGAGTAGAAGAGGCAAGAGTAATCGTCAGGAGTCCTCACCAGATTGAAAAAAGATGAGGAGCAAACAAAAATCCTACTCTCCGATATATATATAGGACTCAAAACATTTTCAAGTGTGTGCCTAGACTCAACCGTCAACGATTCGATCAATCAGTGGGGCTTCTAGGTCGGAGAAGGCTCTGATACCAACTTGTAATGCCCAGGATGGGACTATACCTCCTACGTGTCGAGGCACGACTTAAAGGTATAAGCCCATTCTGGAATGATCTCAAGTTTGGTATCTTTGCACGACTCATGTAAAAGAGGGATTAAATTGCAAAAGGAGATAGTTGGCTTACACTCGCCACTTCACACAATACATTACATAAGCAAGACATCATTCAAAACATCACAACCCGACTACGGGTGAAGATCCAAAAGAAAGATACCAAAAACAACATAAAGCCACAGGTCCGAATCGCCCCTAGTAGAAACCACTACTGATCGCCGAAATCGTCACAAGCATACGGCCACTCTCTTCATCGAGCTCCCAGTGAAGTACTTGAACCAGCTCCTGCATCATTCTCGGCTGAACCTGCATCTGGTGTTGTAGTATCTGTGAGCCACGAGGACTCAGCAATCCCATAACCTTGGGTATCAAGACTAGCAAAGCTTTATGGGCAGGGAGAGGTAAAGTGGTGAGGTTGCAGCAGCGGCTAAGCAAAATATATGGTGGCTAACTTACGAGTACAAGAATAAGATGAGCATCTACGCAAACGGTCGCAACTAGTAGTGATCGCTAAAGATCCTGAACTACATACGAATCAAACATAACCCCACCGTGTTCTCTTCTCAAAGTGAAAAGAGACAGTCACGATTACTCACACAGTTGTGTGTTTTACTTCGGATCCTCTGTCAAGTTTTCTACAACCAGGCATTAACAAATTCCAATCTGCCACATAACTGCAGGCACGACTTTCGAAAGATCATAACCCTGCAGGGGTGTCCCAACTTAGCCCATCACAAGCTCTCACGATTAGCTGAAGTGATAAATATAATATCATCACCCCTTATCTTAGGGAAATCCGATCAGGCTCGGCATCCCGGTGCACAAGACATTTCGACAATGGTAAAACAAGTCCAGTAAGACCTCCCGGCATGCCGACACCCTGATAGTAGCCACGCGTATCTCGTCTCAGGCCATGTCCGGATGGGACAAGCTACGAGTAAAACCAGCCCTCGGGTTTCCCCAAGGTGGCCCCGCAGGTTGCCCATTTGGGACCAACACCATCAGCACTGGCCCCCCCTGTTATGTAGAATTAAGAACCCGGGGACATGACCCCCTATGCAATTAATTAATTAATTAAGTTGTTATTATGAGCAAATTAAAACCAATGTTGGGCCTTGCTGGAGGAGTTTTATTCAAAGACGAACTGTCAAGGGGTCCCCATCCACCCATCGTGTAAGGAACGCAAAATCAAGGAACATAATGCCGGTTTATCGGCGCCTAAGGTGGCATGAGTGGAACAAAACACCGAGCAAAAGGCCAAGCCTTCCACCCATGCCCAGTATATAGGTGTGTTAATAATAATAATAGATATTGTGATATTCCAACAACAAGTTCCCACCTGGAACGATCTTCATCTTCACCTGCAACTAACAACGCTATAAGAGGGGTTGAGCAAGCGGGTAACATAGCCAAACAATGGTTTTGCTAGGAAGGTGTCAAAAGGTTAGAGGTTTCAGGGCAACGAGGAGAGGCTGACATAAAAGATGGGTAGCGCGACATGTAACGATAGCATCGAGACACTAAGCATGGCAATGGTAGTAAAGGTATCCAAGGGTATGATCATCTTGCCTGGGATTCCGCAAGGGAGAAGAACGGGTCCATGAAGTAGTCGAACATAACCTCACAACTCCGGAACGGAACCGAAGCTAACAAGAGAAGCAACCGGAAAGAAGCAAACAACACTGTAAACACACAAGCATAAACATGGCATACGATGCACATCCAAGTATGATGCATGTCCGGTTTAATTATGCATGGCATGGCAATGGTATGATGCATAATAAAACTACACTATTTAGGCATTTTAAATTAGGCCGGAAATAACAACAACAATTCCGGGAAAAACCCCATATGCATGTTTAGCAATTTTAAGCAACAACAATTCACACATTTTAATGTTGTTAACATGATGCGGATGACATGATCAAGTTTTATGCAATTTTTGTAAAAGTTAACATGAAGGGATATGAAGTATTGTCACCGTGGTGAAAGGAAAGGGTGCCACGGCAACGATCCGAAAATGATGCAACGGCAACATCTCGGTTCCGGTAACTCGTTGAGAGACCGGTGCAAAAGAAAAGGTGGCGTGAGCGAGCGAAACAAGACGAAAGGTGGGGTGATCCCGTCACCGGGTTCCCACGGGTCGGCGACGAGGCAACCGAGGAGCACGACAAAAGACGATACGGGCACGGAGCACACAAGTGGAGCATCTCATACAACCACAAGCATTCGTCCACGGGTCATCGTCTCGGGGTTATACCTTCGAAGCGTTTGTTTCGAGGAGGATCAAGATCGTCGAGGAAGTAGTGGTACTCGCGGGTCGTGGTACACGTTCGTAGAGGGAAGTAGTCGTTCCGTTCGTAGTCGTTCACGTTTCCGAAGAGGTACTTGTCGCGGCATCGGACGTCTTCGCGGTGACGGTAGTGGTACACGGTTCTTCGGCGACGGTCGTCGTACACGTTCCGTAGAGGTACTTGAGGGTCTTCGCACTTGCCGGACTCGGTTCTCGCGACGGTAGTGGTACTTGACGTGTCTCCGTGTAGGTGTTCTCGTTTCGAAGATGAACTTGACATCGAGGGTCTCCGAGGTCGACGGTAGTGGAACTTAGCATTTCTCCTTGTAGTCGAACTTGACAGGTTGTCGATGTCGCGGTACTCGTTCATGTAGTAGTCGGACTTGATGGAACCGAGGGCTCCGAGCATGCGTCGTGGTACTTGTCAAACCGCATCGGATGTAGTCGTACAGGCGTCGGGCGTCGAGGTACTTGTCGCGTCGTGGTACTTGGTGCGTCTCCGAGTAGCCGAACTTGACGGAGAAGAACTTGGCGAATCCGGATGGTCCGAACAGAAAATTTGCACCCAAAGGCAACAGGACATGGTGTTCCCGGTGTCCAAGGCACTGGTTGCCGTGGCGCTCGGACATAGTGCAGCAGGTTCCGACGGTGGCGCTCGCCGGCTCGGCGCCGGAGATGGCAGGGAAGGAGTAGAAGTGGCGAGCAGCGGCGCCTCTGCTGCTAGGGGAGGCCGGCGACGGCGGTGTCGTGGTGGCCGGCGACGGCTTGGGCTAGCCGGCACGGAGGAAGAGGCGACTGGAGGGGCTCGAACTCGGCGAGGCAGCAGGGACGGGCGCCATGGCGCGGGAGGCGCGCAGGGCGGCGGCCATGGCTGGCTTCGACCTGATCCCGACGGACGTCTGGTTGGGAGGCGCCGCAGTCTAGACGGCGCCGCACGGGGAACCGCAGACGAGACGACATCGGCGCCTGGAGGATTGGCGTCGGGGAGAAGGAGGCGGGGTCGGGCGCGGAGGCACCGGCGGTGCTCGGGACGAGCGAGGTCGCGGGCAAGGTGGTGGTGGAGGCGCAGGAGATCGAGGGGTGAGGGAGAGATCGAGGGAAGAAGCGGGATCGGGAACGAGGGGACGAGGGTGCGGGGTCGAGGGGCGCTGGAGTGCGGCGGCTGAGGGAGAGGGAGGTGCGAGGGGTGAGGTTGGGCTTAGCGTTGGGGAGGAGGCGCAGCTGGGCCTAGCAGGCCGGCTGGTGGGAGGCCGCAGTGGGCCTCTGGCCTGCTGGGCTCACTGCTCCCTCGCACTTATACCAAAAAAACAGAAGGAAAAGAAGAAAAAGGGAAAAAATAGCAAGAAGAGAAAAAGAGAAGGAAGGGTTACAAAAAGAGTTTGAACAAGAGGTTATTTTTCTCGGGCTCATAAGAATGAGCACGGTCCGAGAAAATTAGAAATGGCATGATCGAAAAAATATAATTCAAACATATTTGAATTTAATTCAAATGGGTTTGAACTAAGACTTGATTTCAGAAGTGTCAAAAAATGTTCGAATTATTGGAGGAACCTCGATAAAAGGAAAAGGAAAACTTGGCAAGGTTTGAGGCAAGGAAAGAGAAAGAGAAGGCATGGGGAAAATATGCAAGTGTGTTATGGTGATTCCGAAGCAATGGAATAATTATATAGCTCCATATATTAGGAGGATATGTTATAAAGAGAAGTCACACTTCCCTCGATTTAAATGGACCGAAGGTCCACACAATTTATTTAAGTTGAGATGCAAAAGATTAAAGACATGATGGCATGATGACATGATGCAAAGCAAAAATAAATAACACAAGCACAAATGAAACACACGGGAGAACCCGGAACATCTGGAATCTTCTGGGACGTCGGTCTTCGGGCGTCACAGCTATCAACTCTAATTCGGATGATCACTTCTATCTCAAGGAAGGATTGATCAGGTACAAGAAGAGGTTGTGGTTGCCCAACAACTTGCCTCTCACTGTAACTGTTATAGAAGCATTCCATGCTAGTCCCCTGGGAGGGCAATCGGGTGTGCCAGTCACTTTGAGGAGACTAAAGCAATTGTTTTATTGGAAAGGGATGAGTGCTCAAGTTCACAAGTTTGTGCAAGAATGCTTGATTTGCCAACGTGCTAAACCTGACAGAGCTAAGTATCCTGGTCTGCTAGCTCCACTTCCAGTACTGTCCCAATATTGGCAAATGTTGACCATGAATTTTGTGGAAGGACTCCCTCGTTCAGGTCGTTTCAACTGTGTTTTGGTGTTTGTTGATAAGTTGTCGAAGTATGCCCACTTTATCGGTCTCCTCCATCCCTTTACAGTGTCTACAGTGACTGCTGCCTTCATGGATAATGTGTATAAACTTCATGGTCTAGCGAATCAACTGTCACTAACCGTGATCGTATATTCACAAGCCTTTTTTGGCGAGAGATTGCTGCTCTGGCCGGCATTAAACTAAGAATGAGCTCTTCTCATCACCCTCAGACCGATGGGCAGTCTGATCGTGTGAATCAGTGTTTGGAAGCTTTCCTAAGGTGCTTTACTCATGCTTGTCCTGCTAAGTGGGCTCAGTGGTTGTCACTTGCTGGAAATTGGTACAATACGAGCATGCATTCATCTTTGCCTGGTAAATCTCCTTTTGAAACACTTTATGGACATCCTCCACGGCAGTTTGGGATTTCTACCGCAGATGCTTGCTCAGTACCAGAACTGTCTGTATGGCTTCAAGACCGTTCTATGATGCTCAAGCTCTTGCAACAACACTTGGAACGCATTCGTACTCGCATGAAGAATTAGGCAGATAAAACACGCTCTGACCGGATGTTCCAGCCGGGTGATTCGGTGTTCATGAAGCTACAGCCATACATTCAATCATCGGTTGCTCCCCGTGCACATCACAAGTTGTTGTTCAAATTCTATGGGCCCTTCAAAGTGCTGGAGCGTGTGGGCTCATCTGCTTATCATCTTCAGCTACCTACAAGCAGTAAAGTTCATCCAGTGTTGCATGTATCGCAGCTGAAGAAGGCTCTTGGTCCACATTGTCAAGTACAATCTGATCTTCCTCCTGCTGATTTACATCTTGTTATTCCAGTGCGAGTGTTGCAGCGACGGTTTCGCCAAGAAGGATCGCGCTCCATTCCTCAAGGCCTGATCCAGTGGTCCGATCAAACTGAATCATTGGCAACCTGGGAAGACTTGGAGGAGCTGAAGCAACGTTTCCCGTGCGCGCCAGCTTGGGGACAAGCTGGTTTTCAAGGGAGAGGGAATGTTACGGGCCCAACACCTGCTACAGTCTCAAGTGACGAAGCCCAAGAGGAGATCGAGCCCAAGAAGAGGTTGAGGCAACCAGCCCAGCGGTACGCATCAGACGAGTGGGTTAGGTAGGCTATAACGCGTCACCAAAGTGAGGTGGAACTCGGCTATTGGTTGAACGGCTTTGCTGTCAGCTTGTAAGGAGAGAATACTATAGTTGCTATCCTAATTCGAACACCGGAGCAATTCCTCGGCCCATTCCTCATCCATCCATGGCGATTTCCCGATTCTCTTAGCTAGTTGCTAACACTGGGTTGCCGTCCGTGGCCGTGCCCTTGGACAAATGCAGATGGTTAACACGGTGGGTGACCGCACCGATCTACAGCTGGACATTTGGTGCCGAGTTTTTTTGGAAAAGGAGGTTCACCCCCGGCCTCTACATCTGAAATATGCATGCGGCCATCTTATTAAAAAGTTCTAGTAAAAACAAAGTCTGAACTCCATTACATCTCGCAAACGGAGCAAAAAAAACTCATTGCCACAACCGGCATGATAATAGGAATAGAACACTAGACACCTATCCTATTATGAGACCACCATCCAAACCGGTTGAATATAGCATGTGCTACCCTCTCCCACTAGTTGCACCCAGTAACCGAGGGCTCCCTGGAGTCCGCAGGAGTGATAAGGACCACGTACGGATCCATGTCGTAGCACTGAAGATGACCTGCAAGAAAGTTAAAATGTGTTGTCTATTTAAAATCATATCATTCTTTCAATTCCATATAGCCCAAATTAGCGCACATATTCCAATCCAAATATGGGGCTCAGTATTTTGATCTACTCCGGTTAACCACGTCCCAAATAACGCTTCAATGCTAACCAGAGGAGTAATATTAAAGGCTATATGAATTGTTCGCCAAAGTAATTTCGTGAGAGGGCAATCTATGAATAGGTGCTGTATTGTTTTGTCATGATCACAAAAACAACATCGTGCACTACCTACCCAACGTCGCTTTAATAAATTATCTTTGGTGAGGATCACTTGCTTGTGGACGAAACACATGAAAATTTTGGTATGCAAGGGAACCTTAATTTTCCAAATATGTATTGATCTTGGGATTGGGCCAGAAATAACTAGATCCATATACATAGATTTTACCGTAAATACACCACTTCTGGTTATTTTCCAGTGAAAGGAATCTGGTTGGTCGGATAGTTGAATCTCCATCAACATCCGCACCAAGTGTAGCCAGGAATCCCATCATTCCCCAACTAAAGATCTCCTAAACGGTATATTTAAGGGCACCTCCTATAATTCAGTAGCCATGTAATCCTACTTACGTTGTACAATATTATATAGGGTGGGATATTGTAGGGCTAGTGGTGTTTCCCCTAACCATGTATCCTCCCAAAATCTTGTTGTCATCCCATTGGCAACAAGGAATTTGGCCCTATGAAAGAACTAATATTTCGTTCTCGTAAGTCCCTTCCAGAATGGTGAATCATTAGGTCTTGCGGCAACTTGGGCCAGAGATTTTGTTTGTAAATATTTGTTTCGTAATATCTGTGCCCACATTCCATCAGTCTCTACTAATAATCTATATAACCATTTACTCATTAGGCATTTATTTTTAATCTATAGGTTCTCAATTCCGAGACCTCCCTGGTCCTTGGGTCGGGAAATGATATCCCATCTTGCCAGACGATATTTTGTCTTAACATCATCTGGCTGCCAAAAAATCGAGATCGATAGAAATCAAGTCTCTTTTGTATGCCCTTAGGTACTTCAAAGAATGGCAATAGGAACATTGGCATACTAGTTAGTACTGGATTAATGAGCACCAACCGGCCTCCATAAGACATTAGCTTGTCCTTCCAGCAACTAAGTTTTTTTCCAAATCGATCTTCGATGTATTTCCACTCTTTATTAGTAAGTTTACGATGATGAATCGAGATACCCAGATAACTGAACAGCAGAGATCCCAATTCACATATGAACAATTGTCTATATGCATCTTGTTCCTCTTTGGCCCTCCCAAAGCAGAACAATTCACTCTTGTGGAAATTTATTTTTAGTCCCGAAAACTGTTCAAAAAGACATATAACCAGTTTCATATTTCGAGCCTTTGCAAGATCATGTTCCATGAAAAGAATAGTGTCATCGGCATATTGTAAGATGGATACTCCCCCATCAACCAGATGGGGAACGAGTCCACCAACTTGGCCATTCTCCTTGGCCCGACCTATGAGAACGGTCAACATATCAGCCACTATATTGAATAGGAGAGGAGACATCGAATCCCCTTGTCTCAGGCCCTTACAAGTCTGAAACAGTGACTGAGATCATCGTTAACCTTTATTCTGACACTACCTTTTTGGACTAGGGAATCCACCTGATTCCTCCACATCTTGTGAAAGCCCTTCATGTGCATGGCCTGCTGCAGGAAATGCCACTTCATTTTATCACACGCCTTTTCAAAATCCACTTTGAAGATGACCCCATCTAGTTTCTTTGAATGAATTTCGTGTATAGTTTCATGTAAGACAACAACCCCTTCTAGGATATGTCTCCCTGGCATAAAAGCCGTATGGCTTGGTTGCACCACCGAATGTGCGATCTGTGTCAGTCTATTGGTACCCATTTTTGTGAATATTTTGAAACTCACATTTAAAAGACATATTGGCCAGAACTGCTCGATACGAACTGCTTCTACTTTCTTTGGCAACAACATTATCGTACCAAAGTTGAGATGGAAGAGTTCCAGTTGACCATTGAAAAAAATCATGAAACATATGCATAAGATCAACCCAACATTTGTTATAGAATTCCGCAGGAAACCCATCTGGTCCCGGTGCTTTATTCGGTTTCATTTGCGATATTGCATTGAAAACTTCTTTCTTAGTAAATGGTGCAGACAAAATCTCATTTTCATCTGACCGAAGTTGGGGAATATCCCCAACAACAAACTCATCCAGGGACACCGCATTACCCCCCCCCCCCGGAGGTCCGAAAAGTTGTTTATAATAATTCATAATATAAGACTTCAGGTTCTCATGTCCCACCATGGTTCCTTCATCCTGTTCTAGCTAGATGATTTTCTTTTTCCTATGTTTATCATTCGCAACCATGGGAAAAAATTGCGTATTATCATCCCCTTGGACGACCTTAAGAACCTTAGCACGCAAGGCCCATTTCATTTCTTATTCTCTAAGAAGAGTGCGCAGGCTTTGCTCGGCATCGGATTTTGCGGCATGTTCTGACACATCGAGCAGATTCGATTCTGCTTTACGATCCAAAGCATCGATCAATTGTATGAGTCTTTCTTTTTCTTGTTTATATATCCCACTTTCGTTTCTGGCCCAACCCCTTAAAAATTGTCTTAGATGTCTAGTCTTGTTTTGCCATCTCTCTATACTCGATCGCCCACTAACAGGCTTCGCCCATTCTCTTGCTACAATGGCAACTAAGTTCTCTTTTTCGAACCAACTTGTTTCGAAAGAGAAATTGTTTTTGTTGCCAATATGTGTTGCGTCTCCCGAGTCAACCAACAATGGTGTGTGATCTGAGATTGCCCTTTGCATCGCGTGTACCGACACGAGTGGTTATTTCAGTTCCTATTCCACACTAGCAAGCACTATATCCCTCTTCTCATAAGTTGGGTTAGGTAACGTGTTGACCCATATGAATTGCCTACCAGTGAGTGCAATCTCCCTCAGAGTGAGACTTTCAATAATCATGTTGAACATTAGGGACCAACGCCCATCAAATTTGTCATTGTTCTTCTCGTCTCTCCTTCTAATTATATTAAAATCCCCTCCAACTAGGATGGGGAGCCTTTCCTCCCCGCAGATCCTAACCAGCTCCGCTAAGAAGTCAGGCTTAAGTTCGGGTTGGGCCGCTCCATAAACAGCCACCAGAGACCATCGAAATCCATCCAACTTCGATCTCACCCGAAACTTAACC
Source organism: Secale cereale (assembly GCA_902687465.1). Lineage (NCBI taxonomy): Eukaryota > Viridiplantae > Streptophyta > Magnoliopsida > Poales > Poaceae > Secale > Secale cereale. The sequence goes on from LR738709.1 coordinate 458,390,941, forward strand.
GCAAACTCGCCACGAACCACATCGACCATCTCTAGAGTTTCACACTTAACCCCCAACAAGATCCCACCGGATTTTCCTCTAGGGGGCAAACAATGCCAATCAAAATCTATTCCGCCTGACAAAGTGCCAAGGAACTGTGAGGCGAAATTATCTCTTCCTGTTTCGAGAAGTGCAATAAAGTCAAGTTTATGGTCTATCGATGTTTCTACAAGGAACCTTCTTTTAGCCAAGTCTGCTAGACCTCTGTTATTCCAAAAAAATCCCTTTCATAAGTCATCATGATTTTTCCTTCTTAAGTTTAACTCTATCACTTCTACGGACGACTGATGTAGGGTAAACCTTCCTTTTCCGGGAACGCTTTGGTTTATCCTCCACTACCTCCACATCCTTCATATTGGAGTGGCCCTGGACCTTACAATCTAGTGTTAAAGGATCTGCATTATCCTCAGACTCCAACCCTTCTACCTCAACTTCGGCTTCTGAAGTAGGCATGAGGTCATTACAAAAAATCTCAAGAGCTGATATCCCTAAGTTGTTTATGTCAGCCTCATTCATAGGTCGTACGACCGCAGTGTTACGAATAAGCTCAGACGCACTCTCAGCTTCTATGTCTAATAAGTCATTAACATATGTAGCAACTTCCTTGTGAGTATGTTGATTCGGTTCCTATGTGAGTATGTTGATTCTCTGCTCATTATCAAACACTACCAACATATGGATATAGCTAAAGGGAAACAACTGACTGACTTGATTGCATGTCACATGAGCACGACGCCGGCACAAGCTTGTCTGGCCACTAATGTTCTCTGGGAGCCCCCACCAGAAGGATGTCTCTTCAATTTCCATGGTCCACTCGAAGACGAGCTTGCGACATGCGAGGAAGGAATGTGACTAGCCTTGCAATGGTCCCAAGTGCCATTGGTGGTAGAGACCGACTACGCAGGGATCGTCTCTCTCATCAACGTTGGGGCAATGGACTGGTCTAGAAACATGTACCAAGTTGCTGAAATCGTTGGCCTGCTCAAGGAACGACAAGCTCATGTTTGGAAGATTAGTCGTGCACAGAACAAGGTTGCACATGCAATGGCAGCAGTTGGACGAGTACAACAACGTACATCCTGTTGGCTGGGTAATGTACCACCAGAGATTAGCAACAACATTGTACATGATTGTAAAACCATTACTACTTAATTAATGAATTGCTGCCCCCCTCCCCCGGCAAAAAAGAAAAAAAAAGACAAATAGGATAGCTCCATTTTCCTTCCCCACGAAGAGGGGTTCAATGTTGCCACAGAAGGGTGGGGGAAGCCGGCCGTCGAAATTTGCCTGTACATTCATTTTGTAATGTACCAGCGCACATGCTCCTTACAACATGATTGTTTAGTGCTCCCTCTGTAAACTAATATAAGAGTGTTTCCCTAAACACTCAGAGGGAGTACTTACTTGGGTTGGTGTGGAGGATGAACTCAAGAGGCATAATATATACCACGGATAAGACACGGTAGGCAAAAGAGTAGGCAATGTAGCGTACATCTGAGTGATAAGACAGAGGGGTAGGAAAGTGTTATGCTCGTGGTCAGAGGGGTGAGTCCGTGAGGCAAATTTGACAATTTTGACCTGTTAATGAAATCAATTCACGGAATGAATTGCCCGTGAAACTATTTCACACCCCTGACCTTTTCGTGTAGCGCCTGCCACGACGGCGCTGCACTCTACTGTGCAGCGCCTAGCTCAGGGGCGTTGCACGCCAGTCCACCGTGGCAGCCCCTGGGCCCGCACCCAGCCGTGCAGCACCTCCGAGCTAGGCGCCACACATGTAATGTGCAGCGCCTCTGAGCTAGGCGCTGCACATTGACTTATCCAGCAGCCGCGCTAGACCCCCACTCCCCCACTCACACTCTCTCCCACTCTCAACCCGAGCTTTGGCCCCTCTCCCACTCTCTCCCCCTCTCAAATCCTCTCTCAAATCTTGCATATTCGAAGAATTTGTCCGTGGATTTCGAAGTCAAACCCTCCCTCAAGGTAATATTCTCCAATCCCCTTGTTTTGATCCAAGTTATGTTATCAAATTGCTCATATGTTGCTAGTTTGGGGAAACCCTAGTTTTGTTTGGATCTAGAGATTTGCATGGAGATGTGAGATGTTTGTTTGCCAATTTCCTATGATTAGTATGTTAGGGTTATTCCTATGGGTGTTCTTATGTTGTTGTTAGGGTTAGGTTTAGGCTATTGTTATGGTTATGGTTAGGGTTATGGTTAGGGTTAGGGTTGTTGTTTGATATATATATATATATATTAGGGTTTGTATTCCTTGTTAATCTTTGCATTTAGTACTCATGGAAGCAATGTTACCTTGTGTTCTTGGAATGCTTATAGGGATTGGAAGAACATGTGTGTTTGTTCATCATGCGGACAAAGACGCCTTTTTGAAAGGCAATATTGAACAGGACCCGGATGGGCTTGACATTGTGTTTGATAGTAGTCCTAGCTATGCGGAGCTCTTGCAACAAGTTAGGAAAGAATTGAATTGGATGGACCCTAGTGATATCGTTGAGTTGGAGGAAATGCATAATGTAGGCTTTGGAATACACGTCCGTTGGAAGACAATGCGTGTCAACTCGGAGCAACGTTGGGTTGCATACAAGGAAACAGTGGCCGAATCACTTGACAAGGCTCTTGAGTTATTTGCAACGAAGAAGGTTGATTCAAGTTTGCATTTGGACTTGAACCGGAAACCCTCCCCTTTGGTTGATAGTAGCCCACCACCCTTGAAGCGAGATGAAATTGTTGAACCCCTTTTGACCCAAGAAGTGGGGCAAACATTGAGTCTGTTTACAAACAACCAAGATGAAGCTTTGCAAGAGGACGACAATGATTATGCGGACGATGACAATGAAGTTGATCTCCATGACAACAATGTGGGTGATCTCGACAAATATCATTTGCAAGAGACAATGGACCATTCCATCCCTTTTTCCCGTGCATATGCATCGGTCTCGGATGACGATGGTCCCGATGAACAAGTTGATGCGGAGGGGTTCACGGAATCACGGTGAAGGAGGCCGAAGCTTTCGAGAAGGTATTCCGTCGGGATCATCGGACTACATTGTTCAAGGATGTTAGTCTCGCGGATGAAGCCGTGGTAGATGGTGGCCAATGTGTATCTATTGGTGTTAGGCCAAGCTCCCACCGTGATATGGGAGACGACAAGAACCGGATGGCTAAAGGGTCTAAGTTCGAAACCTTGTTGGAATTGAAGATGTGGCTCGACAACTACTCGGTTACGCATTATCGTCCACACAAGGTGGTGCACTCGGACATCAATGTGTGCTACACGGTTGCATGTGCAAGTGAAGATGAAATATGTCCATGGATTGTGCATGCAAGACCATGGAAAGGAGGTCCAACTTGGCATGTAGTGAGTTGTGTGCCAACTCACATGTGCCAAGGCAAAAGGGTGGATGGAAAGATCGTGTCCCAAGACCACAAACAACTCACGTCCGAGTTCATTGCTTACAGGCTCTCCAACTCAATATCCACACTTCCAACAATGAGCGTCCAACATGTCATTGATCTTGTGAAAGCCATCTTTCATTACAAGGTGAAGTACGGCAAGGCATGGAAGGCGAAGCAAGCCGCATTTAAGATGTTGTATGGTACTTGGGAGGAAGCATACAACCGAATGGTCCGAATCCCTAGGTTGTTGTTAGCCATGGCCACAACAAACCCGGGCATGGTTCATGTTGTCGAGCCTCATGGGCACCAAACAACGGTTCATGAAGGAAGGAAAGTTCGAGTATTTGGCCGTGCATTTTGGGCGTTCGAGCAATGCTTGAGGGCTTTCGAGCACTGTAGGCCGGTCATCGCCATTGATGGCACGTTCTTGACCGGACAATATAAGGGCACCTTGTAGGTTGCGATAGCAAGTGATGCCAACAACCGGGTGTTGCCATTGGCATTTGCTTTGGTGGAGGTGGAGAACAATGACAACTGGGAGTGGTTTTTGCGTCTTCTGAGGACGAAGGTGTTACCCGCTCAAAGGGAAATTTGTGTCATATCGGATCGGAATCAAGGAATTCTTAACGCGGTGGAGATTGACATTCCCGGTCATGCACCGTTGCACCATCGATGGTGCATGAGGCACTTTTGTTTGAACTTCTATAGGGCATGTGGCCTTAAGGAGTTGGCCGATGATCTTCAAGATTGTTGTCTCGCTTTCTCCGACAAGCGCTTCGCCTATTTGTACAACAAATTGCTCGCACACAAAAAACTTGATCCCGGGGGTCAAGACTTTCTCAATAGGCACATTCAATACTGGAACAAGTGGGCACGTGCTTTTGATGAAGATGGCCGGAGATACGGTCAAATGACAAGCAATATGGCCGAATGCTTCAATAGGGTTCTCAAAGGTGCACGTGGATTACCCGTGACGGCAATAGTTCAATACACATTTGACAAGATGAATGCGTACTTTGTAAAGTACTCGATGGAAACGGATGCACAGATAGCGGGTGAGAACCCGCGCAAGTACAAGTACAAGTTCCCACCCAAGGTTGATGAGTGGTTGGTATTTCAATCACGGAAGGCGGACTCAGAAGAAGCTATATTATATGACAATGAAGAGTGGAAGTATGAAGTGAAAGAGCCAGGAGGAACCACAAACGATGGCCGGCAACATGGAGGTCGGGCTTTCAAGGTGTCGTTAACACAATGTGATTGCACTTGCGGGAGGCCATTGTTGCTTCATCTCCCTTGCTCACACTTGTATACCGCCGGTCGCGTTAGGAATGTGGACATCAACCACCCACGCACCGTGAGGGAGTCGGAGTTCTCAATCATGACGGTCAAGAAAACTTGGGCTCCCCGCTTTCACCCGTACTTGGACCAATCACAATGGCCGGAGTGCCATGGAGTTCAACTATGGCCGGATCCGGAGTTGAAGGTTGTTAAACGAGGTAGACGTAAGACAAAGCGTCTTAGAGGCGACATGGACGGAAGGGGCCATGGTGGCAGGCACGAAGCGGGCAACGACCAATTCCAAGAGCCTCGTGAGAGCTCACGTTGTGGGCGGTGCAAAGGTCATGGCCACAACCAAAGAAAATGTACCAAACCAAGGAAAAGTTCCAAGAAAAATGATGCAAGCACAAGCCTATGCATCAAAAAAAGATATGGAAAGACCGTGTGTGAGCATATAGTTAGCAATGCATCAACAATTGGATATATATCCTCATGCCATACCTCTTGGGTGACCACACCCACATCCTCATCTTTGTGACGACCCCGGCCCGACCGTGCACTAATCATACACGCAAATGCACACGATCAAGCCTAAGGACTCACGTGAAGGAATCACAGCACAACTCTAAAACATAAATAAATACATGCAAGTTATATATTACAAGCCAGGGGCCTCGAGGGCTCGAATACATAACAAGTGTAATACACATAGTCAGCGGAAGCGTTAGGTATCTGGGTACAGATACAACACAGAAGAAGATAGGCCTGTTACACAGGCGGGGCAAAAGAAAAGCTACGATCGAAAAGGCGCAGGCCTCCTGCCTGGGACCTCCGATCCTACTCCTGGTCGTCGTCCACCGGCTCCTCGTAGAAGTACTCGCCGGCCGGGTAGTAGTAGTAGCCAGCCTCGGGCTGGTAGTAGTAGTCGTCAACGGGGGCTGCGGGCACCATGGCTCCGTCGTCTGGTTTATCATGCGGGTAGGACAAAAGAGGAAGCAAAGCAACCGTGAGTACTCATCCAAAGTACTCAGCAAGACTTACATCAGATCTATACTAGCAATGCATCATTTTCAAAGGAGGCTTTATGTGGGTGGACTAGACTGCAGAAAGCCAGAGTAGAGAGGGGAAAAGCCTAGTCCTGACGAAGACTAGCATCTTCAGCGTCTTGCAGCAATTAGAAGGGAGCAGAATAGTACATCATAATGTAATGGGTTTATAGTAATATCAACTTCATATCTCAAGTCACCAGTTCTAGTTGTACCGAAGTGGATACAACTCCAAGTGTCCGTTACCGTAGGACAGGCTATCGATAGATTGTTTCTTCCCTGCAGGGGTGCACCAAGTTGCCCACCACGCTCGCTTAACTCCGGCCGGACACACCATCAGGTCGTGCCCGCCCTCGGCTAAACAATACGACGCAACCCGACCGGATACCGCCAGAGAGGATCGAGCACGCCGGACTAATCCTATGCCCCCGGGGGTCGGGGCCATCGCCCCGGACGCTCCGCACGTTGCGAGGCCGTTCGGTAGCAGACCTAGCAACCCCTTATACAAGCACGCAGTTGCATCCTAAGTCCAATCCGAACGGGCCGCTCAATCGCTGACGTCGTGACGACTCCGGCTGATGTATACGACGCAGAGCACCCACTCACACCCACGTGGTGGTTAGTGCTATCGGACCCGGAGGCCCCTCGGATCAAATATCCAAATCGCTTAGTGTATTGGGAGCGCGCGGTAACGAGCAGAGCCTACAATACTGTTGGCCCCGTCGTCCCGTCTCGAGGACTTGTGACAAGGACTGGAATGACCGGCCACGCCTCGTAGTTATCTCGCGGGTACCCTCACTGGTCACCCGACTCCACAGCTCACGCCTCAAAGGCACTCGCGGGTACCCCTCTGGGTCAACCCGCCTCCATCCAACATGTGTAGTAGTAACTTCAAAGTGTCTTCAGACGCACGATACCTCTGGCCGCACGCCTTTGTTCCTGGCGACGTCCGGCCTCGGGGATCGATACGTCTTTAAACACGGTATGGTAATCCAGGGCATCCGTGTGGTTTCCATGCCGTTGAGGAATCCGAGGAATCACCCTCATTGGACTCCTATACGACAAGTCCCGTTAAGGTGATACCGGAGGAATCACCCTCGGCGGTAATCACCATAGCGGATGCACGACAAAAGCTAAGTCGGAAGTGGGAAGAGGAATCACCCTCGGTAACCCACAACGAGCTAGCTATACTACAGGGACAACATCGGAAGTGAGTTCGGAGGTATCACCCTCGTCACCCGATGTTAACTCTGCGGAGTCGAGCATATTAGGGGGGGGGGGTGTGCGGTGATGTGAAGAAGGTCAGGGGAAGGGGCTCGATCGCTTGATCGAGGCAAGGGTACTATGCGAGGCAACTACGAGAGTGTGGGACCATAGCAGTGCTACCCAACCTATACTAAGCAGTTTATGAATAAAGACAGGTATCAACAGTAATGCAAAAACAGGCTATGCAACAGTAATAGGAGCAGTAGCAGTAGCAGCAATTCTAATGCAAGAATAAGAGAGATTAGACATAGGCGATATCGGAAATGCTCAAGGGGGGGTTGCTTGCCTGGTTGCTCGGTGGCAAAAGCAAGGTCGTCGGAGGGGGAACCAATCACCGGGACGGCGTCGGTCTCTGGAGCGGCGTCAGCGTCGGACTCTACCGAGAGAGAAGAGGGGGGAGAAACAGATAAATACACAAAACATATGCAACACAGAGCGTGCTAAGCTAACGTGCAGTGCAGGGTTGCCTAAAAACACGTCTAGGTTATATTAGTTATTTTTAGGAATTATCTGGAATTATTTACCGGGTATATGTGCACTATTAATCTACCGGAAACAGGCTAAAAGTTGCGGGTTCACCTCCGTAGAGGGTCCCGACACGGAAACAGATAGCACGGTTAGAATCGTCTCGTCGTTCTGAGCAACTTTCATGTAGAAAGTTTTTCCATCCGAGCTACGGTTTAAAAGATATGAATTTCTAAAGATTTAAACATTTTCTGGAATTATTTTTATTAACAGAAATGAATTATTGCGCCAGCATGACATCACAGTGACGTCAGCAGTCGGCTGACCAGGTCAAACCTGACCTGTGGGCCCAGTGGGACCCACATGTCAGCCTCTGTTACTTTAACAGAGTTTGTTTTAATCTAAACTAAATCTATTTAGCTACTGGACCCCACCTGTCATAGACTAATTAATATTAATTAATTTATTTTTAGTTATAAAACATTTTAGTTAATTAAAAGGGCGGTGGGGCCCGCGTGTCAGTGGCACAGTGGGCGCCCAGTCAGCACGTTGACTGGTCAAACCAGTCAACGGGGCCCGTGGGGGCCACTGGCAGTGACCCTGGGGGTGGCCCCAGGTCAGCCACGTCGGCCGGCCGGCGTTTAAACGCCGGCGAGCACGAAAATGCGGCGGCGCGCACGGGAGCTCGCCGGAAATGGACTACAGGTCGCCGTTTTGCGCGCGGGGAGGCGCGGTCGAACGGCCACTCCACCGCGCGTCGAACGCGGGTGGTGGCTGGGCTCGGGGGTGGCCGGAACGGCGCCGGCGACGAGCTAAGGCGGCGGTGGCTTCGGGTGCTCGTCGGAAACGGCGAAGCCGTGTGTGTTAGCTCGAGCTAGGGGCGTGGGGGTGATCTACGCGTCGTGGTGAAGCTGCTGGACAAGCGCCCGTGACCATTTGGTCACCGGAACCTCGCCGGCGACGAGGTCCGCGGCGATGCGTTCGGACGTTCGTGGGTCGGCTCCTACGGCCACCCTGGATTGGAGAGAGGCGAACGGGGAGGAGCTGCAGCTCACCTAGCGGCCACGGAAGGCCCTCGACAGGTTAGGAGCTGCAGACGTCGCCGGAGTTGGAGGAGATCACCGGAGCCCGACGCGGAAGGGGGCGGCAGCGTGCGGCGCCAACGGGGGCTCCCGGCCCCGTCTGAGGGCGCCAGTCGACGTGGCCGAGCACGACGCGTCTCCCAGACACGGTGGGAGGACGGTTTAGGCCCGGTGGCCGCGTCGGCGGTGGTCGAACGGCGACGACGGCGCTCGGTGGCCGGATCTGAGGGGGAAGAGGAGCGAGGGAGAGAGCGGGCGAGCTCGGGGGAGAGGGGGGAATGGATGAGGATGGCCAGGGGGGCACGGCTCGGGCGCGGCCTTATCCCCTCCGGCGCCCTGTGGCGGCAGGTGTCGGCGGGGGCGCGGTGGCGAGCGCGGCGACCACGGCGGCGGTGACACAGGGAGGGAGCAGGTGAGGGAGGCGGGCTGGGCCGAGCTGGGCCACAGCAGGTAAGGCCTCCTGGCCCTTTTCCTTTGTTTAATTTTCTGTTTACTTTTATTTCAACAGCAAAGAGAAAAAGGAAAAGGTAGGGCCATCAAAAGATGTTTGTAAAAAGTGTGAGTTGGTCAAAAATGAGGTTGCAATATTCCTCATCTCCAAAAATTGCTTTGGGCTAATTTGGATCATTTTTGAATTTTACAAAAATGAAAAGGCATTTGTAAGTGCTGATATGGCACTGTTTAATGCACTAGCCCATATTTGGAGCTGCTGGTGATGTTGTTTTCACCAGGAACAATTGTTTTGGAATATTTGCAACAACATGGACATTTTTCCAAAAATTTTGGAGCAACTTCATTTTGCATTTGAATTTGAATTTCAGAGGGAGTTTGGAAGTGCTTGTTTTAACCACTGTGATTATGCATTGCTGCTGATGATGACATGGCATGATTAACATTATGACACAGTGATTAATACAAGGGGGTGTTACAATCTTCCAAAGGATCAGCATGGTCAGAAGTGGGATCTGATGGTGTCACCGACCTAGAACGTTCTGGTGGTACATACTCGGGGTCACGACAACCGAAAAGATTTGATAGCCGCCTTAACTTTTGGCCCTGGCGCTGCAGCATGAACAAGTGAATGAGACATCGAACGTAGCAACACATTAAGTGCTAGTTTGAAGGAGATGTGAACCTTAATGAATGCTCGAAGGGCACCTTCCCCATCGCCTTTGCCAGCCGGGGTTGTTTCCAAAATAGTGTCGGTCTCATCAGCTGCTTTCTTGATCTGGGCACGCTATGAACAGAAACGGTATTAACGTGTTAGGCAAGCGAAGATGTAAATAGTGCGAATGGAAAAGCAGAAAGGGCAAATACCACAAAGTTCATCATTGGGCCTGCAGGGTTCACTGAGTTGCCTTTCCGGACTAATGCGTTGTACTAGTGCTGGGCTATCTCATCAAAAACGGTGGGATCTTCCAAAATCTCCTCAGCATACGCCGGCTTGCATACCTCCACACGGGTTCTTGCAAGGAACCATGTGAGATAGTTGTTGAACGCGATCGGGTAGTGCTCACGAAGCGGGGCTCCTTTGTTGCGCCTAGCTTGATCAACACTAAACTGGAACTGTACAACATACTTCCTATGATGCTTGGCCCAGTCCTTGATCTTACGCTGCTTTTTCCTATCCAACCTGCAAGTTAAAAACATAATATTACAACCATCGATAAGGCCGAGAAGCAGCTAGGTGCTCAAGGTTAATTATATCTTACGTGTGTAGCAGCTGGTCCGTGTCCTCCCACTCCGGCGGGTGTGTCTGGAACAAACCAAACTGGCGGTACACCCGATGTGGCAGGTGAAGCTCGACCGCCCAGTTGCATATGAGTGGACACCGCATATGCCAGAGTTCCCTATCCCTAGTGCACATCGGATTCAGCGTGAACTCCATAGGGTTCCCAAAACTCTCTGCACTTCCATACGGTTCCCATTCAACCTGCAAAATGGGATAGAATGCAAAATTGATATCGAGTTACGATATAAGCATGATAATAACTTATGCAATGTCGATTCACCTGCTCAGCCATGATCGCGTCCATCTCGCTCCTGTACAGCTGGAACTCCATAGGGTTCCCAAAACTCTCTGCACTTCCATACGGTTCCCATTCAACCTGCAAAATGGGATAGAATGCAAAATTGATATCGAGTTACGATATAAGCATGATAATAACTTATGCAATGTCGATTCACCTGCTCAGCTGTGATCGCGTCCATCTCGCTCCTGTACAGCTTGTACATGACCGAGGGATCATCCGTCATCTCATTTAACACATCCCACTTGTAAGCCCAAGTGGGGAGCCGTAGTGGGTCGTCTTTGTCGTCCCAAGCCTCGTACTTCATGGTCTTCGGTAGTCCAACCGGCAAACGCTCCCAGCTCCATATGGAAAGTGCGAGCAAACAACCACCGATACCTCCAGATAGCCTACAACTGGCTTCGTCCAACTGCACATAAAAGAGAACATGATTGAATTAACAGCAAGATCGCATTCATAATGTAGCAATGAAGTGAAACATAAACAACTTCATACATGTCTATACAAGTAAGCCAGTGTCGCCGAACCCCAACTCCATTTGCTATCGAAGACGGTCAACGCCTTCAGCCACATCCATGGAGCATTCTTGCCTGTGCTAGCAGCAAACATAGTCCTGGATATCACATACCACATGTAGACACGAGCATGTGTCTTGATCGTGTCCTCATCAGCATCCTCAGGGCAAGTACCAAAGTGCGAAGTAATCCAGGTGAAAGGGGCACCGGTTGCGACTCGTTCCTTCCTCTTGCCTTCTACTTCTGGTTCCTGAGGCTCCGGAGGAACCATACCGATAAGGGCATGCATCTGCTCGCGCCACCCATCTGAATCGGTGCTCATACATAGAGGATTCCCATCGATAGGAAGACCGGTGATCATTGCTATATCCTGAAGCGTCACGGTCATCTCCCCGGTCCGAAGATGGAAACTGTGTGTCTCCGGCCTCCAATGATCAATAAGCGCGGTGAGTGCTCGAGCATTGTTGGGTGGCGTCGACCGGCTGACCAACTGAATGAAAGGGAGAAGTCATGTCTCCCTAACATACGGTGTGTACCGCTCATCATAGCGCATCCACCCAAGGTTGTCCCTGTGAGCCCGAAGCTTCAGAGGTGCAAGCTCCTACAAGCAAACAAACAAATCATTACATCTGGGGGTATGTGTTTGAAAAAAACACGAAATTCTTAACACCGGCAACTTTCATTATTACCCCCTGATCCACCGACATAGCGTACGACCGGTGTTGTTTGTCCCAGTGATCATCGAGAAGCCAATCCATCCTAACAATTTGAAAAAAAGCTTTCTTGTCAACACGATTATCTTTTGAATACACAAAAACAAAACTACGGCTACTAGATGCAAAATTTGAAAAAAAGCTTTCTTGTTAAACCATATAAATAACATCATCCTATGAATACATTATAACTAAACTAAGCCTACTTCATGCAATATTCAATTCAAATATCTTTTCCATATAACTAATATTCAATTCATCTAACTCATCTAAAATAACATCTAATACAATCTAACATAATGTAGGTTTCCAACATACAAGCACATTTTTTCAATATATATAAACTAAACTACGGTTACAGAAACTTATAAATCATCTACAAATCATAAATCCCACATATGCAAGATTATAATCTAATCAAAAAAGGGTTCCACAAATCTTCAAAAAAAATAAAATTTCTGGATAGAAAGAAGGGGATCGGAGGAGGGTACCTTGTAGGATGGAAGGGTGAAGAACTCCACGGACTAAATCCTCAGATCTGAAGTTTTTTGGAGATGAGATTGAGAGAGGGAGAGGAGAGGAGCCAGCCGCCGCCACAGCCCTTCTCTGTCTCTGTAACTGCAAACTGGGTGGGTGGGGATTGGGCCTGCGCGCGGCTGCATCTAAGTCAATGTGCAGCGCCTAGCTCGAAGGCGCTGCACATTACATGTATGGCGCCTAGCTCGGGGCGCTGCACGACTGGGTGCGGGCCCAGGGGCTGCCACGGTGAACTGGCGTGCAACGCCCCTGAGCTAGGTGCTGCACAGTAGGGTGCAGCGCCGTCGTGGCAGGCGCTACATGAAAAGGTCATTGATGTGAATTAGTTTCACGGGCAGTTCATTCCGTGAATTGATTTCGTCAACAGGTCAAAATTGTCAAATTTGCCTGTCCGTGACGCCACACTTCAGACTCGTTTCAACTTTATGGGTTTGGGTGAAGTCACTCTACACTAGATGAGCCCACTACGTTGGAGGCAGACAAGTCCACCACTCTCAAAGCATCTGACACTAAGCATCTGACACTCCTGTGCTTCAGACAGGTTTTGACCTTGAAATGACGCTTTCCTCCAAAAAATGCGTGTTGCTAGTTATACCATGCTTAAAACGGGTTATCTTTTCTTGTTCTGGGTTACCAACACCAGTAGGACTTGCGAGGCATTATTTCCAGATTCCAAGTTTTTCATTGCTCCCCAAAAGGGCCTAAACTGAGAAGAAATCCATATTCTTTGCAGAAGCGTTTAACATGTAAAAATGGGTTTTAGCTCCTACAGCCTCATCTTTTGTTTACATGATGAACACATCACTCGTTGTACCGAGTAGAGACATCAAGCTTCAAAATTTTCACCATCTAGATGGAACATAACGTAGATCAGATAAAGTGTCTCAGCAAATATAGCTGGCCTGGCCGTTTTTGTTGAGAATACCATGCAGAAAGCTATAAGCCTATGCCTATTGCTCTAGGGAAATATTCAGCTAGTGTAAAAAATAGCAAAAACTTGGCTACAAGTAACTAGAGTCAATGCCACTGCTATCTGTTTGATTTCCGACTTCGACGGCGGCAGTCAAAGCACTCCGAGCATGGATAGTAGGCCTTCACTCCACTTGTCCGATCCAGTTGTAATTTAGCTGGTGAAATCTTAAGTTCATCTATGAGCACCTGACGCAGCTTTTCATTCTCGTCTCGTAATTCTTCGATAACTCTTTGGTGCTTCAGCACCTGGATAAGCAAGAAATGCAGAACTAGTTACTAGTGAGCTATGAAATGAAAGACAGAAATTGTAAACCATTCCGTACAAGAAAACGATTTGCAACAATAACCACCCTGGCAATTCTACTACTGTCAGTTGAGACGCGAGTAATATTTTACTCGTTAAATAGTTAAGACACATCATTTTAAGGCCACACTGGGTGCAAATGAGTAAAACCCATCTGACAAAAAGGACAAGGATAGAACTACCGAGCCAGAGTAAAGTCAAGAAGTATGCACAAGGAGCATTAGATGTGATTGAACTCACCAACTGAAGTACATTGTCCGTCCCATGCAAATTTACAGCCTGTAAAAATAATAAAGAAAAAGAGAGTGTTCATAATGTCCATTACACAGCAATGTATGCACAAGCAAATTGAGCAGCAGAAGACATAACTGCAAAATATAATAGTGCATCAATATGTATGATACATGTTAGCAAGAACATAGAGGTGAGATTTTAGCGCATACTGCATCGCTGATGTCCGTTTTTGTATCGTTCTGGAACAGGGGACTCTGCAGAAAGTTGGCAATGACCTTTTCAGTTCGACCTCCTGTTATCATCTCTTGCTGCATCCCATTCTGGCCACGCAATTCATGAGTCGGCTGTACTTGTGATATTTCATTGGTTGAAGTATGGTGGAAATTGCTTTTGAATGCCTTAGCCTCTAGATCCATGGACATACCAATGGGTGTTTGACCACTGGCAGGCAACGAACCAGAGGTAAGATCTGATGCAGCTGTCTCCCCACTGGAATCCCTCAGCTTTGAAGTTAACTTGGACAAAACTTCCTAGAAAATGTTATTCTGTTAGTGTTCATAGAACAAGAAAGGAAACAGAGAAGATATCAGGACAAATTAAAGTTAAGGTCTGTACTGCAATCGATGATTGAATTCCATGAATTGCTCGTGGTTTCAAGGCAATTCCTGAAAATTGAAGAGATACTTTATTGATTTAGCTTCAAAACCACGGCAAACAAGATGACATGCTTGTGCAGAAAGGCAGTTCACAATGTAACATTAATGGTTCTAAACTAGTTTGCGGTGCATATGGTGTATGTAAAGGAACACGGTAAGAATCATAAGTTGTGGTAAAAAGAAAACATTGAGCTGGAAGCACTGCAGGAATTTAAGAAATTGCCCATGCACACTACTTAGGGAGAGTTCTAGTCTGCTAGACACTGTTCAAGAAATCTTCCGATTCATCGATTTATCGTCCGATTTATAGTCCGATTTATCGCTACTCTTGGGGTGACCGGTAAGATTATGCCTTATCTTCACCACTAGTCGTTTGGGCCGATTTATCGCTATGACAAGCGATTTATCAGAAATCTACAATAAATTGGGTCTATTCATAGCACTATGTTTTCAAAAACTATGTTTATTTGCGTTTTGTGGACCTTGTTACGCAATATGTATTGTTATCCTATTTTGTTCGTCATTATACAAGGATTCAAAGGCTAGAAATCAAGGTAACACTTCTGTCCAATATTGTTTTGGTGTTGAATATAGCATATTTTAGTGTTGGGAACCGGAGATTTGCAAGAAAATGGCCGATTAATAGTCGACTGATAAAATCGATTAATCGACCGATTTCCGATTAATCTCTAATCCACAGTTGTCTGAGACGATAACGATAAGTGGTATCCTCAACATTGCTGCTAGATATGGAAGGTTCTATCAAGATGAATGTCCTCCATTGTCACTTCATATTACAAATTAGTGAGAGATCTTCAAAGCAATGTTCACATGCGTGTGCACATGCGTTGAAAACTCCACACAGCAGTGAACAAAAATAGGAAAACACTAAAGAATAATAGAAGTATTGGTGCATCACAGTGTCATTCTAATCTTATTCTGATTTCTATGCAGGCAACTAGACTCACTATTATGTGGCCACCAAGAAAATAACAGATAAACTGAGCGTGTAAGAGATTAAAGATATTTTTACTTGATGAGCCGCTATAATTGAAAATAACCACGACCAGTCTTTCTAGAGCAACATCAACAGACAGTTTACATGGCTAAATAGATGGAATAGCTGCAATGTGTACCTATCCCAAAACCATGTCCTATACCAACTCCGCATCCAATGCCCGCTTCAATGTTCTTTAACCCTGCTTTCCTAAGCTAGAGCACAAGGAATTAAAACGCAAAATCAGATCCAGAAAATCACTAAATACAAATCAATTTAATCGTGCATACGCTCATGGGAGAGTGACTTACGGCAGAATTAACATGTCTCGTGACACCAGAAAAAGAATCGGTTGCACCTCTTGTGGCACTCATAACTTGCTGAAGGCCCGGTATCATACCTGACCAGCAGAACAAGAGCCATTTGCTTAAACAACAGCCACTCAATGAAATTTAGTCGATTTCTTCTTAGCACGGAGCACAGTCAGTACAGCATGGATGTGCACGGTGCCACTGTCAGCAAGCTTGAACTAAGTAGCTGACACTACTTCCCTGTGCTTCCCAATCATCAAATTGTGATCTTGGTCTGGTGTATGCCTTGATCGCTTTAAATTAAAATACAATCCTGCACGGTTACAACTACACACGGCAGTACGGCACCACCTGTTCGACAGGGTGGGTGCCCCGTTTCATCACCCTCCTCAGCTGTTCGACAAAATGCCGAACCCGCAGACTCGTGACGGACTCGATCGATGTCCATCCTTGATTATCCTAAGAATAGAAGGAACAGCAGCGCGTGAAAGGTTGATTCTTATTACCTAGGTAGATTGGGCGGCCGACGCCTATTCCGACGCCGCAGCCGACGCCGGCACCTGTGAAGACCTGAAGAACCTTCACGCTGAAGGGGTTCTCCATCTGGAAAGCGGGTGCGGGCGGAAGCCTCCGTTCCCGCCGACTCGCCATCGGCGTCAGCCTCCGTCCACAGGAGGGGGAGGGGGAGGGGGTTGGTCGCGGTCTCGCGGACAACTACCTTTCAAGCCGCGTCGTCGCCGTCATGGCTATTGCAATGGAGAAACACAGGAGTGAGGAGGTAGCACGGGTGGCTGGCCGTCGAGGAGTTGGGCCTACTCGTGGAACGCACGGTGGCTGGGCTAAACTGAAGGAGCCTACACGGTTGGTACGACTCCGTACGGGCCAAGCCCATTTCTCACAAAAATAAAGTGCGAGCAAGCCCATCACCCTTTGCAATTTCCAAACCCCAACTTCACACTTTTCTTGGTTTTCGAATTCTCAAAAAGAAAAACTTTCTTTTCCAACCTCTGTCCTTTTTTAGAACCGTTCAAAATGAGGAAAAATATAGAATTTTTTTCTTTGCAAGGACTAGGAATGTTTTTTTACGCGGGGGGAAGGGGGGGGGGTAGGTGTACATAGAGAAAAAAGATTAGTGCCATTTGAAACAAAAAAAAATGATATCTTACATTCCTTTGAAATATATGTGGATTGGGATGCTTCATATAAAATTTGGAGGAAACCTAACATTAGGTCCGACCTAACATTTTCCTCCATTCACGTCTATAATTCATGCACTTTTATGCATGACATCCAAATGATAGCTTTGAAGTTTTCCCATATAAATTCAAAATAGACAACATCTTTAATTCATGTGTTTTTCTTTTATATTCCTATACATTTTAAGGTCCTACGTTTCAAACAACACATATACCCTACTATATGTCCCGTTGGGCATTGCTCTGTGATCCGTGTGTGGGCCTAATATTTTTTGAACTTCCGTGTCACCATTGATAATATAACTAAAATATGAGTTGCATGATATAAGAAACATACTGGTACAAACTCTTTTCACATATGAATTCAACGGTATATTGTTTTTACCAAAATTCTTTGTGTTATTAACTTGTAATCAAGGTACATCATATAGTAGCAAAGGAACGAGTTCAAAGGGAACATCATCAAACCACTCTCTGGAAGAGCCTCTCCTAGCGAACTCATAGGCAACAACATTATGCTATCTACATCAATGCTGAAAAGAAATTAAGGAAATTTCACATGCTAAGTGGTAGCAGTCACTGAAGATTGCTATCTCCCTCCCTCCTTTATAATCTCAACAACTTATGCACTCTCAGAGTTGATAACTAATTCGTTGCAACCGTTGTCTGTGCCAAAGAAAGACCAACGTGAAGCACCACAACTTTAGTTGTTAAAACATCGACGCATGTAGCAATAATGTTGTTTGTCGCCACGATAAAATTTCCTGAAGAATCACATAGTTCTGCCCAAACAACACCCAAGAGGAGATCATGACCAAAGGAGGCATCGGATGTTTTACTTTACCTATCGCCTGGGCAGTTTCTCCCATCCTCCTGATCTCAATATTGCTTTTGGAGCTAACACAACTGCATAGTTTGCAGCTAGAGCACGTACAAAAAAGACTATCTAACTTGCATCATGCGTCTTTTCACCATGTGCGAACTTGCGCCTCTCCCACTATAGATACAACGGTGTCGCTGCTATTAAACAGAAGATGGTGGACGTCATAGGTCCCCTCTCACAACACGGGTACCGTGGTGACACATTGATATGCCTATTAGTAAGATTGACACGGCATGCAAGAGTTCTATACAAAGTGTGCCACATAAAAAAATCACCTTACTTCGAAACTTTAGGCTTCATATTATATCCCGAATTCCATTCACGCTATGACATCCCATACCATTTGTACGTTTAAGTTTTCTGGTGTGTTGATCCTCCCATTCCGCAAAGTATGTGAGGCATGCATAGAAAATATCATTCTTAGTTAAACTACATGTAACAAAATCATCCATATCATATGTAAGGTAGTGGGATTACAAGGATACGATAACCATAAATTTAGAAAAAGGTTTGGTTAACCAATTCGTCATCCCATTGTCCCGTGGTTGGATCGATTAGGTCTCCAACTTTGGATGTGAGATTGCTTTTTATAACATGTACACTATACATTATTGGTTTACCTGCTGAAAAAAAGCAACCTCAAACCAACGTATTAGGCCCTATCTTGGCTATTTATGTGTATATATTTGTGTGTGTGTGTGTGTGTGTCTATATATATGTGTGTGTGTGTCTACTTTCACTTGCAAATAATTAAGAGTTGACTTTTGACCACACATTCTTAGGAAGTTTGCTTGGGTACACCCTAAAAAAACTTATTTTGTTGATAATTAATTAGCCAAAAATAATTGACATTTGGGGCAATGAAGCTCTACCTTTGCGCACCTAACTAACAATTGATCAACTACAATTAACTCAAACTAGATGGGTGATTAGACTCTACAACTATCCATATATAGGACCGTATAGAATCTGGTTATCCGATCTAATCTAATCTAGCTCAACCTATATGCGCTAGGGCATCTCTCCTGAAGAAGCCACTGGATGCCCGACAGAATATGAGGATCATTGATAGAATATGTTGAAGTGTTGTTGTTGTACTCAAGATGGCCTATATATACCCACGTACCCCGAAACCATCAAAACAAGAGAGAAAACCCTAGTTCCACCACCGTAACCTTCTGTTCCCATGAGATCCCATCTTGGGGCCTGTTCCGGAGCTCCACCGGAGGGGGGATCTACCACAGAGTGCTTCTACATCATCATCATCGCCTCACCATGAGTTGTGAGTAGTTTACTACAGACCTTCGGGTCCATGATGACCCACAAGTGTAGGGGATCTATCGTAATCCTTTCGATAAGTAAGAATGTCGAACCCAACGAGGAGCAGAAGGAAATGATAGGCAGTTTTCAGTAAGGTATTTTCTGCAAGCACTGAAATTATAGGTAACGGATAGTTTTGTGATAAGATAATTGATAGCAAGTGACAAAAGGTTCAAGTAAATAAGGTGCAGCAAGGTGGCCCAATCCTTTTTGTAGCAAAGGACAAGCCTGGACAAACCCTTATATAAAGGAAAGCGCTCCCGAGGACACATGGGAATTATCGTCAAGCTAGTTTTCATCACAATCATCTGATTCGCGTTCGGTACTTTGATAATTTGGTATGTGGGTGGACCGGTGCTTGGGTGCTGCCCTTACTTGTACAAGCCTGTGACGCCCCCGATTTGACCGTACACTAATCATGCATGCAAATGTGTACGACCAAGATCAGGGACTCACTGGAAGATATCACAACACAACTCTAGACACAAATAAAATAATACGAGCTTTATATTACAAGCCAGGGGCCTCGAGGGCTCGAATACATAAGCTCGAATACACAAGAGTCAGCGAAAGCAACAATATCTGAGTACAGACATAAGTTAAACAAGTTTGCCTTAAGAAGGCTAGCACAAAACAACACGATCGAAAAGGCAAGGCCTTCTGCCTGGGACCTCCTAACTACTCCTGGTCGTCAGCTGTCTACATGAGGTAGTAGGCTTTGTCGGGGTAGTAGCAGTCGTCAAGGGTGGCATCTGACTCCTCGACTCCACCATCTGGTTGCATCAACCAGCAAGAAGAAGGGGGAAAAGGGGGAGCAAAGCAACCGTGAGTACTCATCCAAAGTACTCGCACGCAAGGATCTACACTACATATGCATCGGTATCAATGAAAGGGGGTAGTATCTGTGGACTAAGCTACAGAATGCCAGAATAAGAGGGGGAGAAACTAGTCCTATCGAAGACTAGCATCTTCCGGAAACCACCGTCTTGCAGCAAGAGGGGGAAGTAGAGTAGTGTAACATAAGCCATATTTATGTTGTTGTTCCAACGCTTCGGGATCCTTTCTCGACTACCGAAGCAACATATCCAAACAATGCCTCAGCATCCAGTTCTAGTTGTAGCGATCGGGATACAACTCCAAGTGTCCGTTACCGTAGGACAGGCTATCGATAGATGTTTTCTTCCCTGCAGGGGTGCACCAACTTACCCAACACGCTTGCCTAACTCCGGCCGGACACACCATCAGGTCATGCCCGCCCTCGGCCAAGCAATACGCCGCAACCCGACCTAGGCTTAATAGAGAGGTCATGCACGCCTGACTAAACCCTATGCCCCCACGGGTCATGGGACAATCGCCCCGGGAACTCCTGCACATTGCGTACGCGGCCGGTGAGCAGACCTAGCAACCTCCTTTAAAAAGGTAGGAGCCTAACCAGTCCAACTCGGCGCGCGCCGGTCAGTCGCAATGACGTCAGTTAAGCTTCGGCTGATGCATACGACGCAGAACGCACATACTATGCCCACGTGATGGTTAGTGCTATCAGGCCAGAGGCCCCTTGGATCAAATAACCAAACCTTGGCGCGGTAACGAGCAGAGACTCGCGAACATGTGACCCCATCGCCCTGTCTCGAGGACTTGCGGCAAAGGCGAGTGCCCGGCCACGCCTAGTATTTATCTCACGGGCACCTTCCAGGTCAACCCGACTACACATCACTTGCAATTAAGCTCGCGCGGGTACCCCTCAGGGTCGACCCGTCTTTAGTAACCAGGTTCAGTGTAAAGTCGTAGTAACCATAGTAACTGTGTGTCTGACACCAAAGGGAATCCTGAGGAAATCACCCTCGATGGAATTCCGCCTGATGTTAATCGTCAAGGTGAAGGAAAGAGGAGTGACCCTCGAGGTCCACTCTTGAGGAGTTGCATGACAGTTTCGTTATCGGGAGTGGAGAAAGAGGAATCACCCTTGATGGCCACTACCGATGAACTAGCCTACAAGGTTAACATCATAAGTGCTGATGAGGTCTCACCCTCGGCACTCGATAGTAACCCAGTAGTGTCGAGCAACTAAGGGGAAAGTGATGTGCGGTGCCGGGTCCTGGTCTTCGATCCCGTTGATCGGGTGTTCTGATAATCCAGCGGGGCAGTCAGGACAAGGTAGGGGGTCACTGGTGGATCTCTAACCAGCCTATACTAAGCAGTTTAGTATAAACATGTAAGGTATGAAATCAGTATCAACAATAGGCTATGCATCAGAATAGGATCATACAAAAAGCAGTAGCAGTTCTAATGCAAGCATAAGAGAGAAGAGAATGGGCGATATCGAAATGATCAAAGGGGGTTGGCTTGCCTGGTTGCTCTGGCAAGAAGGAGGGGTCGTCAACACCGTAGTCGATCACTGGGGCATCTTCGGTCTCGGGGTCTACCGGAGAGAAGAGGGGGAAGAAACAGTAAATATAAAGCAAACAGATGCAACAACGAAGCATGACAAGTCAACACGCAGTGCTAGGGTGCTCTAACGCGGTATTACACGATACCAGCGAAGGGGGATAACATCCGGAAAAGTATTCCCGGTGTTAGGCATTTTCGGACAAACAAACCGGAGGAGGATTATTCCATGTTTGGTATGATAGAGGTGTGTGGCGGACGAACGGACAGCGTATTCAGATTTGTCTCGTGGTTCTAAGCAACTTTCATATATAATTTTTTTTCATCCGAGTTACAGATTATTTTATATGATTTCTAAAGTTTTAAACATTTTCTGGAATTTATTTAATTAATTTAAAACTAACATTATCCAGAATAGTGTCTGCTGATGTCAGTATGATGTGAGTGTGACGTCATCAGTCAACATAGTCTGTTGACCGGTCAAACAGGGCAGTGTGGCCCGCCTGTAAGTGACACATCGACCTAAACCAAAAACTAACAGACTAATTAAGGGGAGGGGCCCACTGTCATGGAAACATTAGTGTAATTAGTCTGATTAATTAATTTAATTAATTAATCATAATTTTTATTATTATTTTGCATATTTTTTTTAACTTTTTTTTTAAAAAACTAGGGGATGGGCCCAGTGGTCAGTGGCCCGGGGGGTGGGCTTAGCGGGCGACGGGCTACAGGCGCCCGGGTGCTGGCGCCCGCACCCGAAGCCATCGAGGCGAGGAAGGGCGCGATGGGGGAGGCTCGACCGGCGAGGTTGGTGGAAGCGGCGCGGCCAGGAGAGGCCCAGCGCGTCCCCGACGGAGGCGGGCGGGATGCAGCGCGGGGGCGCACCGGTGCTCGCCCGCGGCAAAGGCTGGTGGCGCGGGGCGGCGGCGACGGAGCAGGGACGGGCGCTGGCGCGGGGCGACGGCGACGTGTGGGGGAATGGAAGGGGGGCGGCACGCACAGGGTAGGGGGCCGCGGCGCGAACAGGGCGCAGCCCCGGCGCGACCTCCGACGGACGCGAGCACGAGGCAGTGGGGCAGGGAGGCGGCGGCCGGCGGGGAGGCAGCGGCTGCAGCTAGCATCAGGCGTGGCGGCTCGAGACAGAGGCGGGGCGCACGAGCTCATGCATAGCGCGCGGCCACGGGCGCGGACGCGACGAGCTCGGGCCCGGGTGCGACCAGGCAGTCATGGCGCGAGCGAAGCTCAGCCGTGGGTGCGGTGAGTGCCGTCCAGGGGAGCGCGAGTGCGTGTGGGCGTCTATGAGCCCTACGGTGGAAGACAGAGGGGAAGGGCCGGGAAAAGGCGTGGCTCACATCGATGGAGACGGCGGCGAGCTCGCGTGGGCGCGGGGAGGACCGAAGCGGTGGTGTTCACGAAGGATCGATGACGGCCGAGGCGAAGGGGAACAAGGCGAGGGTGACGCTGCAGGGGTTCCCGATGTCAATCCAGTGATGTAGACGACGACGACGAACCCGGGGGTTCTTCTGGACGCCTTGGAATGGCTAGCGGTGGCCGGTTGCCATAGAGACGAGGAAGGTGCGACGATGGCCGCGACTGGTGTGCGCTCGGGAGAGAGTGGCGGCGATAGGAGGAAAGGAGAGAGGGGTAAGGCTCTAGGGTTCGTTAAGGGAGGGAGGAGGGCGTCGGGGCCGCCTTATAGACGACGGGGAATCGCGGGATGGCCGCCACGCACTCACAGCTGCGGCCATGGTGGTCGGATGTGTGCCACCGCTCTCGTGAACAGGAAGGAGCAGGAGGATGGGGTAGGTGGGCCGGCCTAGTGCAAAAGTGGGCTGAGGCCTGGGGGAGGCCTTTTCTCCCTTTTAGTTTGTTTTATTTACTGCTCGATGTTTTTCTCAAATGTTTTGCATTTTCGAGTGATACCAAATGAACTCTGATGATTACCCAATTTGTCACATAAATCAAGCACAAAATTTTGGAGAGGTCCAAAAAGTGTTAAGTTAGTTGAAAACACATAAACATTTGTTTATGTCGAAAAGGTTATTTTTCTTACAATTGGACCACTTTATATTTTCCTAGGAATTAAATGGTGAGCCAAATGATGTGGGTTGTCACATGATAATTAGCTAGTGAATATTTGCAACCCAACGAACATTTTTGTTTTGACCTTTGGAAACTTTATTTGTTTGACTTTATTTTAATTTTGGTTTTGAACCGTTTTGAACTAAACGAGATTAACAGCATTAACAATGGTGACGTGGCCTCATTAGCAGGGGATTACTGTAGTTTGATTATCGGGGTGTTACAAATCTCCTCTACTACAAGAAATCTCGTCCCGAGATTTAAGGGGTGGAGTAAGGGGGAAAGACTCGGGAAGGACGGAGCTCAACACAAGATATGTACCCGAGGGCTATCTCTCAAGTTGAAATTCAAGTAAGTCATCAAGAGCAAGGTATAAAGGTGCAATTAAGAAGCTCCAAGCGGGTAGGCAACCGTTCGATGTCTGAAATAAGGTGTGAAAGGGGTCCAGAGCAACGAGATTAAGTAATGCGTCTGATACCAAAATAGATCACTAGGAATGTGGCTCGTGATTTACATACGAAGCCAAGTGCGAGGATCAATTTTGGAAAAATAGGAATGTACAGGAGAGTCAGGTTTTGATCCTGAGGAACTGTGGGTTATGGGCCTACCATGTGGGTTGAAAGTAGGAAGGACGGTGACGTCTTACATGATCATGTAAACAAGGCATGTCAGAGGATAGCATGTTAGTTATGCCAGCAACAACATCCGTACCAAGGGCGAGGGACGAAGAGAACCATTTTTCCCGCTCGTTGAAACGAGGCGGACCAAATAGGGAAAGTTCTCGTCCATCGGTGGTTACCGAAATGTTATCAACAATAGGAATAGGGTATTACTGACAGAGTTGTACATCGGAGTTGTACATCGGAGTTCTCTAATACTTCTGCTTATATCATATAGATCACAAGAAGGTTAAACAAACCAATGGAAAGGAAAAAGTGGTTATTAGTTTAACCGGACCAGTGGAAAGGAAAATGTGCTTATACCAAAGTATTAGAGTATATGCTTCCCAAGAACAAACAGAGCATGATATACATGACATGACATCAAGTACTTATCCATTTAGTTAACGGGGCAAGGAGAATCATGATGCTTACCCATACAGCGGTATTTGGATAATTTATCAAGAAACATTTAGCATTGCGCCTCCAATGTTCCTAATGATGTTTGGAGTAACATAGTCATACTTTTGGATAGCATTGACATGGTCATCAGGTAAAGGCCGGACCTTGGGAACACAAAGGATCCATCGGGAATTACTTTAACACCTCATGCAATTTTATCAGGGAAGATGAGGAGGTGGCCGATGGTTTCAACAAAAATCCATCGACGTGTCAAAAAGGATGTATTTCCAAACTTTAAATGAACAATTTCGTGTTGGGGGAGGCAAGAATATTATCGATGATAACACAATTTATCGAGGGACAAGGATGGTATTTCTCATCATGACTTCGATTCACAACTTGGAAGAAGGCAAATCATTGTTGATGATGATCACGACACATTTGTTGAGGGATTTCATTAGGATGTAATCGATCGGCGATGACATCAAGTCAAATGAATGATGGATCGAAAGGTTATTGAAACCACTAGTACAATACAAGCTTGAAATCAAGCTAGTTGTTCAAGGCAAAATGATGTGCCGAGGAAGATCAGCGTAAGCTTAGCTCACTGCCGAAATTGTGCTCCAAGAAGAAGGACCATGTAGCACCGTTAAAAGGATGCACGATAATGATATAGCCGATCAGGCTAGATATGACTTGAAGAATTAATAAACTCATAAGCAATGGAGATTACTTAGAGTTATCGAATCGGAGTGCGGACTTGATTCACTTATAGGTGTCCTTGAGTGTCTAACAACTCAGAACTCGGGGAAAGTTGGAATCGGTGAGAAGCAATACTTGAAGAAGAACTCATAAGAAGGAATATGGTTCTATGACATTATCGAGATACCACGGGGTAATACTCGAAGGTAGATCATAATAGAGGTTGGACAGGTGCATTGACCTCCAGAGGACAAGTGGTTTAACTTGTCTGGGAAATGGTATTTAAAGGAGAGCATGGTCGGAACCACAATCGCAAAAGGCCAGATCCCAGATATAAGATGAACTTATATCAAAGGGATAATTAATTTTAAGAGAAGCCTTGATGATA
The DNA here is from genome assembly GCA_902687465.1 of Secale cereale. Classification (NCBI taxonomy): domain Eukaryota; kingdom Viridiplantae; phylum Streptophyta; class Magnoliopsida; order Poales; family Poaceae; genus Secale; species Secale cereale. The sequence goes on from LR738709.1 coordinate 458,416,822, forward strand.
AGATCTATGTGACGCCCGGATAGTTAAGCTACAGTAACCCTCTACCAATGACGACACGTCACCACAATTACTGTTGATAATCTCGTGTTAGTTCGAAAACGATCCAAATTAAAATTTGAATTAAAAGAAAACAACAAAAGTTTTCAATTATCAAAACTAAAATGTTAAAGCTGTAGCAAATAAATCATAAGTAATATTGTTGCAGAAACCACATTTTTGTAAAGTGTTTAAATGCACTGAAGTAATTTAAACAACAACAAAACATTTAATTAAATACCTTTTGGAATTAATAAAATATTAAACTATTTTATTTAGCTATCCAAATTAGGGTGGCAGTGCTAAAACTCTAAACACTCATTTAGGAGTTGAAATTATATTTTACGAAATTAAAATAAATTAATTAATAAAACTAAAACAGAAAATAGATAAAAGAAAAATCCTAAACTAAAAAATAAAATAAAATATAGAAGACCCCCCCCCCCGGCCCAACTGGGCCGAATGGCCCAGCCAGGCCGGCCCATTACTTG
>LR738709.1:458442845-458482953 GCA_902687465.1 Secale cereale
ACCTCAGCCCTGGCGCCTCTCCCCCTCCCGTCACACCTCCCAACTCCTAACGCAGGGCGCCCGGCGAAGCCCTGCTGCGATCTCCACTGCATCCGTCATCACGCCGTCGTGCTGCCGGATCTCTGACGACTTCTCCTCCCCCCTTGCTGGATCAAGAAGGAGGTGACGTTGCTGCACCGTACGTGTGTTGAACGCGGAGGTGCCGTCCGTTCGGCGCTAGATCATCGGTGACGAAGAACGTGAAGAGTACGACTACTTCATCCTTGCTTCGTTGAAAGCTTCCGCACGCAATCTTCATAACGGTATGTAGATGCACTCTTAGTTACTCGTTGCTAGATGTCTCCATAGTTGGATCTTGGTGAAGACGTAGAAATTTTTTGATTTATGCTACGTTCCCCAACAGTGGCATCTGAGCCAAGGTTTTATGCGTAGCATCTTGCACGAGTAGAACACAAAGCAGTTGTGGGCGTATGATCTTGTTCAACTTTCTTACCGTTACTAGTCAATCTTGATTCGGCGGTATTGTGGGATGAAGCGGCCCAGACCGACCTTACACGTACGCTTACGTGAGACTGGTTCCACCGACAGACATGCACTAGATGCATAAGGTGGCTGGCGGGTGTCTGTCTCTCCTACTTTAGTCGGATCGGATTCGATGAAAAGGGTCCTTATGAAGGGTAAATAGAAGTTGACAAATCACGTTGTGGTTTTGGCGTAGGTAAGAAACGTTCTTGCTAGAAATCCTATAGAAGCCATGTAAAACTTGCAACAACAATTAGAGGACGTCTAACTTGTTTTTGCAGCATGTGTTTTGTGACGTGGTATGGCCAAGAACGAAGATGTGATGAATGATATATGTGATGTATGAGATTGATCATGTTTTTGTAATAGTGAATCACGACTTGCATGTCGATGAACTTGACAACCGGCAGGAGCCATAGGAGTTGTCTTAATTATTGTATGACCTGCGTGTCACTGAATAACGCCATGTAATTACTTTACTTCGTTGCTAAACGTTAGCTATAGTAGTAGAAGTAATAGTTGGCGTGACGACTTCTTCAAGACACGATGATGGAGTTCATGATGATGAAGATCATGGTGTCGAGCCGGTGACAAGATGATCATGGTGCCCCGAAGATGGAGATCCAAGGAGCAAGATGATATTGGCCATATCATGTCACTTTAATTGATTGCATGTGATGTTTATCATGTTTATGCATCTTGTTTACTTAGAACGACGGTAGTAAATAAGATGATCTCTCACTAAAATTTCAAGTAATGTGTTTCCCCTAACTGTGCACCGTTGCTAAAGTTCGTTGCTCCGAAGCACCACGTGATGATCGGGTGTGATAGGTTCTAACGTTCACATACAACGGGTGTAAGACAGATTTACACACGCGATACACTTAGGGTTCACTTGACGAGCCTAGCATGTACAGACATGGCCTCGGAACACGGAAGACCGAAAGGTCGAACACGAGTCGTATAGAAGATACGATCAACATGAAGATGTTCACCGTTTTTGACTAGTCCGTCTCACGTGATGATCGGACACGGACTACTCGATTCGGATCGTGTATCACTTAGATGACTAGAGAGATGTCATTCTGAGTGGGAGTTCATTAAAATTTGATTAAGATGAACTTAATGATCATGAACTTAGTCTAAATTTTTTACAATATCTCTTGTAGATCAAATGGCCCACGCTCCAGTTTCCCTCAACTTCAACGCGTTCCTAGAGAAAACCAAGCTGAAAGACGATGGTAGCAACTATACGGATTGGGTCCGTAACCTGAGGATTATCCTCATAGCAGCCAAGAGAACTTATGTCCTAGAAGCACCGCTAGGTGATGCACCCGTTCTCCCGGCGACCCAAGACGTTATGAACGCCTGGCAGTCGCGTAGTGATGATTACTCCCTGGTTCAGTGCGGCATGCTTTACAGTTTAGAATCGGGGCTCCTAAAGCGTTTTGAGCATCATGGAGCATATGAGATGTTCGAAGAGCTGAAAATGGTTTTCCAAGCTCATGCCCGAGTCGAGAGATATGATGTCTCCGACGCATTCTACAGCTGTAAGATGGAGGAGAACAGTTCTGTCAGTGAGCACATCCTCAAGATTTCAGGATTGCACAACCGCTTGTCTCAGCTGGGAATGAATCTCCTAGATGAAGCAGTCGTTGACAGAATCCTCCAGTCGCTCCCACCAAGCTTCAAGAGCTTCGTGCTGAACTTCAATATGCAGGGGATGGAGAAGTCCATTCCCGAGGTGTATTCAATGCTGAAATCAGCGGAGGTTGACATCAAGAAAGAACATCAAGTGTTGATGGTCAATAAAACCACTAAGTTCAAGAAAGGCAAGGGTAAGAAGAACTTCAAGAAGGACGACAAGGGAGTTGCCGCGCCTGGCAAGCCTGTTGCCGGGAAGAAGCCAAAGTATGGACCCAAGCCTGAGACTGAGTGCTTTTATTGCAAGGGAACGGGTCACTGGAAGTGGAACTGCCCCAAATATTTAGCACACAAGAAGGCCGGCAACGTCAAAGGTATATATGATATACATGTTATTGATGTGTACCTTACCAGCACTCGTAGTAGCTCCTGGGTATTCGATACCGGTGCAGTTGCTCACATTTGTAACTCAAAACAGGAGCTACGGAATAAACGGAGACTGGCGAAGGATGAGGTGATGATGCGCGTCGGGAATGGTTCCAAGGTCGATGTGATCGTCGTCGGCACGCTGCCTCTACATCTACCCTCGGGATTAGTTTTAAACCTGAATAATTGTTATTTAGTACCAGCTTTGAGCATGAACATTGTTTCTGGATCTCGTCTTATGCGAGATGGATATTCTTTCAAATCGGAGAATAATGGTTGTTCTATTTATTTGAGAGATATGTTTTATGGTCATGCCCCGCTGGTCAATGGTTTATTTTTGATGAATCTCGAACGTAGTGATACACATATTCATAGTGTAGATGCCAAAAGATGTAAAGTTGATAACGATAGTCCCACATACTTGTGGCATTGCCGCCTTGGTCATATTGGTGTCAAACGTATGAAGAAGCTCCATTCAGATGGACTTCTAGAGTCTCTTGATTATGAATCATTTGACACGTGCGAACCATGCCTCTTGGGCAAGATGACCAAGACTCCGTTCTCCGGAACAATGGAGCGAGCAACCAACTTGTTGGAAATCATACATACCGATGTGTGCGGTCCAATGAGTGTTGAGGCTCGCGGAGGCTACCGTTATGTTCTCACCCTCACGGATGACTTGAGTAGATACGGGTATATCTATTTGATGAAACACAAGTCTGAGACCTTTGAAAAGTTCAAGGAATTTCAGAATGAGGTTGAGAATCAACGTGACAGAAAAATAAAGTTCTTGCGATCGGATCGTGGGGGTGAATATTTAAGTCATGAATTTGGCACACACCTTAGGAGCTGTGGAATTGTTTCACAATTGACACCGCCCGAAACACCTCAACGTAACGGTGTGTCCGAACGTCGAAATCGTACTCTGTTGGACATGGTGCGATCTATGATGTCCCTTACCGATTTACCGCTATCTTTTTGGGGTTATGCTTTAGAGACTGCCGCATTCACTTTAAATAGGGCTCCGTCAAAATCCGTTGAGACGACTCCGTATGAACTTTGGTTTGGCAAGAAACCGAAGCTGTCGTTTCTGAAAGTTTGGGGTTGCGATGCTTATGTCAAGAAACTTCAACCTGAAAAGCTCGAACCCAAATCGGAAAAATGCGTCTTCATAGGATAACCAAAGGAAACAATTGGGTACACCTTCTACCACAGATCCGAAGGCAAAGTTTTTGTTGCCAAAATGGATGCTTTCTGGAGAAAGAGTTTCTCTCGAAAGAAGTGAGTGGGAGGAAAGTAGAACTTGATGAGGTGACAGTCACCACTCCTGTACCGAAAAGTAGCGCAGCGCAGGAAACTGTTCCTGAGGTGCCTGCACCGACAAGGGAGGAAGATAACGATAATGATCATGAAGATACAGATCAAGTTACTACTGAACTTCGAAGGTCCACAAGGGTACGTTCCGCACCAGAGTGGTACGGCAACCCTGTACTGGAAATCATGTTGTTAGACAATGGTGAACCTTCGAACTATGAAGAAGCGATGGCGGGCCCAGATTCCAATAAATGGCTTGGAGCCATGAAATCCGAGATAGAATCCATGTATGAAAACAAAGTATGGACTTTGGTGGACTTGCCTGATGATAGGCACGCCATAGAAAATAAATGGATATTTAAGAAGAAGACAGACGCGGATGGTAATGTGACCATCTATAAGGCTCGGCTTGTCGCTAAAGGTTATCGACAAGTTCAAGGGATTGACTACGATGAGACTTTCTCTCCCGTAGCGATGCTGAAGTCAGTCAGAATCATGTTAGCTATTGCCGCATTCTATGATTATGAGATATGGCAAATGGACGTCAAAACAGCATTACTTAATGGCTTCCTCAAGGAAGAGTTGTATATGATGTAACCGGAAGGTTTTGTCGATCCAGAGAACGCTAACAAGGTGTGCAAGCATCTCGGAGTTGGAATATTCGTTTTGATGAGGTGATCAAAGCGTTTGGCTTTATACAGACTTATGGAGAAGCCTGTATTTACAAGAAAGTGAGTGGGAGCTCTGTAGCATTTCTCATATTATATGTGGATGACATATTGCTGATGGGAAATGATATAGAATTCTTGGAAAATGTAAAGGCCTACTTGAATAAAAGTTTTTCAATGAAGGACCTTGGAGAAGCTGCTTACATATTAGGCATCAAAATCTATAGAGATAGATCGAGACGCCTCATTGGTCTTTCACAAAGTACATACCTTGACAAAATATTGAAGAAGTTCAATATGGATCAGTCAAAGAAAGGATTCTTGCCTGTTTTGCAAGGTATGAGATTGAGTAAGACTCAGTCGCCGACCACGACAGAAGATAGAGAAAAGATGAGTGTCATTCCCTATGCCTCGGCAATAGGTTCTATCATGTATGCCATGCTGTGTACCAGACCTGATGTGAACCTTGCCATAAGTTTGGTAGGGAGGTACCAAAGTGATCCCGGTACGGAACACTGGACAGCGGTCAAGAACATCCTGAAGTACCTGAAAAGGACTAAGGATATGTTTCTCGTTTATGGAGGTGACGAAGAGCTCGTCGTAAAGGGTTACGTCGATGCTAGCTTCGACACAGATCTGGATGACTCTAAGTCACAAACCGGTTACGTGTATATTTTGAATGGAGGGGCAGTCAGCTGGTGCAGTTGCAAGCAAAGCGTGGTGGCAGCATCTACATGTGAAGCGGAGTACATAGCCGCTTCTGAAGCAGCACAGGAAGGAGTGTGGATGAAGGAGTTCATCACCGACCTAGGAGTCATTCCAAGCGCGTCAAGCCCGATGACTCTCTTCTGTGACAACACTGGTGCTATTGCTATTACCAAGGAGCCCAGGTTTCACAAGAAGACCAAGCACATCAAGCGCCGTTTCAACTCCATCCGGAATTATGTTCAGGATGGAGACATGGATATTTGTAAAGTGCATACGGATCTGAATGTCGCAGACCCGTTGACTAAACCTCTTTCACGAGCGAAACATGATCAACACCAGAACTCTATGGGTGTTCGATTCATCACAATGTAACTAGATTATTGACTCTAGTGCAAGTGGGAGACTGTTGGAGATATGCCCTAGAGGCAATAATAAAAGCATTATTATTATATCTCCTTGTTCATGATAATTGTCTGTTATTCATGCTTGAATTGTATTGTACGGAAACAACGATACATGTGTGAATACACAGACCACAATGAGTCCCTGGTAGGCCTCTAGTTACTAGCTCGTTGATCAACAGATGGTCACGGTTTCCTGACCATGGACATGAGATGTCAGTGATAACGGGATCACATCATTAGGAGAATGATGTGATGGACAAGACCCAAACTTGAGCATAACACGAGATCGTATAGTTCGTAATGCATAAGCTTTTCGGTGTCAAGTATTTATTCCTTAGACCATGAGGTTGTACAACTCCCGGATGCCGTAGGAATACTTTGGGTGTGCCAACCGTCACAACGTAACTGGGTGGCTATAAAGGTACGCATCGGGTATTTCCGAAAGTGTCTGTTGAGTTGGTACGAACCGAGACTGGGATGTTGTCACTCCGCATGACGGAGAGGTACCTCTGGGCCCACTCGGTAATACATCATCATAATGAGCTCAATGTGACTAAGTAGTTAGTCACGGGATGATGGATTACGGATCGAGTAAAGAGACTTGCCATAACGAGATTGAACAAGGTATTGGGAATACCGACGATCGAATCTCGGGCAAGTACCGTACCGATGGACAAAGGGAATAACATACGGGATTGAGTGAATCCTTGACACGGTGGTTCATCCGATGAAGATCATCGAGGAACACGTGGGAACCAACATGGGTATCAGATCCCGCTGTTGGTTATTGACCGGAGAGTGGTCTCGGTCATGTCTACGTGTCTCCCGAACCCGTAGGGTCTACACACTTAAGGTTCGGTAACGCTAGGGTCGTAGAGATAAATGCACGTGGAAACCCGAAAGTTGTTCGGAGTCCCGGATGAGATCCTGGACGTCACGAGGAGTTCCGGAATGGTCCGGAGGTAAAGATTGATATATGGGAAGTCCAGTTTCGGCCAACGGGTGATCTCCGGGGGTCACCGGGAGCGTCCCGGGACCACCGGAGGGGCCCCGGGGGTCCACCGGGTGGGGCCACCCATCCCGGTGGGGCCCCTAGGCCGCAAGGGGATGTGTGCAGCCCTCTGGGCTGGCGCACCACAAGAGGGCCCCACCTCCCCATGCGCCTAGGGATAAAACCCTAAGGGAAGGGGGGCCACCACTTGCCTTGGGGGAGGGGGACTCCTCCCTGGCCGCCGCCCCCCTTGCAGATTGGATCTGCAGGGGGCTGGCGCCCCCCCTGGCCCCCTATATATATGTGGGGGGGGAGAGGGCAGCCGCACCTCAGCCCTGGTGCCTCTCCCCCTCCCGTCACACCTCCCAACTCCTAACGCAGGGCGCCCGGCGAAGCCCTGCTGCGATCTCCACTACATCCGTCATCACGCCGTCGTGCTGCCGGATCTCTGACGACTTCTCCTCCCCCCTTGCTGGATCAATAAGGAGGTGATGTTGCTGCACCGTACGTGTGTTGAACGCGGAGGTGCCGTCCGTTCGGCGCTAGATCATCGGTGACGAAGAACGTGAAGAGTACGACTACTTCATCCTTGCTTCGTTGAAAGCTTCCGCACGCAATCTTCATAATGGTATGTAGATGCACTCTTAGTTACTCGTTGCTAGATGTCTCCATAGTTGGATCTTGGTGAAGACGTAGAAATTTTTTGATTTATGCTACGTTCCCCAACACCGAGGGCTATCTCTCGAGTTGAAATTCAAGTAAGTCATCAAGAGCAAGATATGTTTTCTTTCTTTTTATCATGACCCAAGTGAGGAAATCAAGCTCTTGACTCAACACTAATCTTTATTATATAGCTCACGGACTCGATTACAAAGGGTAAAGCTCACAAAGCAAAAGCTCACAACTAGATCATGCTAACTATATTCTAATAGATCAAGATACTACCAAAAGGATCGAACTAAATAAAGCGGTAAAGATAGGAGTGATGGTGATACAATACCGGGGTCACTCCCCCAAGCTTGGCAGTTTCCAAGGGGAGTGCCCATACCCATATGATTATGTCTCCTTCTTTGGGGGTGGTGATGATGGAGTTGAAAGTAGTGACGGAGGATTGTTGTCCACCTTCCAAGGCATGGGTTCACCATCGTAGAAGGATGATCTAGTCTCCGGGATAGTAAAATCTGCGGCCAAACTCATCTTCTTGAATCTATATTCATACTCACAGTTTTGGTTTTGTAGGTCATAGATCTGGGCTTGGAGGTGTTCGATCTTCTATTGAAGATTGGAGAAAGCTTCCCCAAAGATCCTTGAGTCCATCTTGAGGTTGTTGGCGAGCTCCGAGATCATCATGTGGTTGGTGTTGAGTCCTCGTTCCACCATACCTTGGCACTTGAAAACTTGCTGCTCCATTGCTTCGAGTCTTGTCTCCACGCTTCTGGTCCTCCTCGGCCTCTCAACATCACGGATGCGCAGCACCCCCTCATGCAACTCCATGGTTTTGGGGTGGTGCAGCACCGCCGCAAGGTAGGGGTTGATGATCTTCTCGAAGAACTTGTCCTTGGGGATGTTGGAGGACGCCATGATGATCTAGATCTGTCAAAAACAGTGGCTCGAAATGAAAACAGATGATTTTTGCGTGATACAGAGGTCAAAACCTTCGGGGGTATATGTAATGAATTTTTACCGACCAAAAGGAGTAACCCACAAGAAAATGGAGTCCAGGGGACACACGGGATGCCCACGAGGCAGGGGGCGCGCCCTCCACCCTCGTGGACGCCTCGTGTCTCATCCGGACTGCGGTTTATTTTTCTATTTTTCTAAATATTCCAAAACGGAGAAAAAATGCCTTTAGAACTGTTTTGGAGTCTGTTTACTTACCATATCACGTACCTTTTCCTTTTCGAAGACTGAATTGTTCTGGAAAGTGTCCCTTATGTATTCCTCCGGGGTTACGGTTTCAATAACATTAGTTTCAACATTTATAGGATTACCTGAGATATAATGTTTGATTCTTTGACCATTCACCACCTTCGGATTTGTGCCTTTGAAGTTGTTGATTTTTATGGCACTGGAATGATAGACCTCCTCGATAATGTAAGGTCCTTCCCACTTGGAGAGATGTTTTCCTGCAAAAAATCTTAAACGAGAGTTGTATAGCAAGACATAATCACCTACGTTAAACTCACGCCTTTGTATTCTTTTGTTATGCCATCTTTTGACTTTTTCTTTAAACAGTTTGGCATTCTCATAGGCCTGGGTTCTCCATTCATCGAGACGGCTAATATCAAATAATCTCTTCTCACCGGCAAGTTTGAAATCATAGTTGATCTCCTTAATAGCCCAATATGCCTTATGTTCTAGCTCAAGAGGTAAGTGACATGCTTTTCCATATACCATCTTATATGGAGACGTACCCATAGGATTTTTGTATGCAGTTCTATAGGCCCATAATGCATCATCTAGTTTCTTGGACCAATTCTTCCTAGACCTATTAACAGTCTTTTGCAAGATTAATTTCAACTCCCTATTACTTAGTTCAACTTGACCACTAGTCTGTGGGTGATAGGGTGATGCCATTCTATGGTTGACATCATACTTAGCAAGCATCTTACGGAAAGCACCATGAATAAAGTGTGAACCACCATCAGTCATTAGATACCTAGGGACTCCAAACCTCAGAAATATAACTTCTTTAAGCATCTTAATAGAGGTGTTATGATCAGCACTACTAGTTGGAATAGCTTCTACCCACTTAGTAACGTAATCAACAACAACTAAAATGTGTGTGTATCCATTAGAGGTAGGAAAAGGTCCCATATAATCAAAGCCCCAAACATCAAATGGTTTAATAACAGGTGAATAGTTCATAGGCATTTCTTGACGTCTACTAATATTACCAATTCTTTGTGTTGGGGAACGTAGTATTTTAAAATTTTCCTACGATCACGCAAGATCTATCTACCACATGCATAGCAACGAGAGGGAGAGTGAGTCTACGTACCCTCGTAGACCGAAAGCGAAAGCGTTAGAACAACGCGGTTGATGTAGTTATACGTCTTCACGGCCCGACCGATCAAGCACCGAAACTACGGCACCTCCGAGTTCTAGCACACGTTCAGCTCGATGACGTCCCTCGAACTCCGATCCAGCCGAGTGTCGAGGGAGAGTTCCGTCAGCACGACGGCGTGGTGATGATCTTGATGTTCTACCGTCGCAGGGCTTCGCCTAAGCACCGCTACAATATTTATCGAGGAGAACTATGGTGGAGGGGGGCACCGCATACGGCTAAGAGATCAAGAGATCAATTGTTGTGTCTAGAGGTGCTCCCCTGCCCCCGTATATAAAGGAGGAAGGGAGAGGCCGGCCCTAGAAGGGACGCGCCAAGTGTGGGGAGTCCTACTAGGACTCCCAAGTCCTAGTAGGATTCCCCTTTCCTTTCCGGAGTAGGAGAGAAGGAAAGAGGGGGAGAGGGAGAAGGAAAAGGGGGCTGCACCCCTTGTCCAATTCGGACCAGAAGGGGGCCACACGCCTCCTTCCTTTTGGCCTCTCTCCTCTATTCCCGTAACTCCCCGGTACTCCGAAAATACCCGAATCACTCGGAACCTTTCCGATGTCCGAATATAGTCGTCCAATATATCGATTTTTACGTCTCGACCATTTCGAGACTCCTCGTCATGTCCCCGATCTCATCCAGGACTCCGAACTCCTTCGGTACATCAAAACTCATAAACTCATAATAAAACTGTCATCGAAACCTTAAGCGTGCGGACCCTACGGGTTCGAGAACTATGTAGACATGACTGAGACACGTCTCCGGTCAATAACCAATAGCGGAACCTGGATACTCATATTGGCTCCCACATATTCTACGAAGATCTTTATCGGTCAAACCGCATAACAACATACGTTGTTCCCTTTGTCATCGGTATGTTACTAGCCCGAGATTCGATCGTCGGTATCTCAATACCTAGTTCAATCTCGTTACCGGCAAGTCTCTTTACTCGTTCCGTAATACATCATCCCGCAACTAACTCATTAGCTGCAATGCTTGCAAGGCTTATAGTGATGTGCATTACCGAGTGGGCCTAGAGATACCTCTCCGACAATCGGAGTGACAAATCCTAATCACGAAATACGCCAACCCAACAAGTACCTTCGGAGACACCTGTAGAGTACCTTTATAATCACCCAGTTACGTTGTGACGTTTGGTAGCACACAAAGTGTTCCTCCGGTATTCGGGAGTTGCATAATCTCATAGTCATAGGAACATGTATAAGTCATGAAGAAAGCAATAGCAATAAAACTAAACGATCAAGTTGCTAAGCTAACGGATGGGTCTTGTCCATCACATCATTCTCCTAATGATGTGACCCCGTTGATCAAATGACAACTCATGTCTATGGCTAGGAAACATAACCATCTTTGATCAATGAGCTAGTCTAGTAGAGGCATACTAGGGACACTCTGTTTTGTCTATGTATTCACACATGTACTAAGTTTCCAGTTAATACAATTCTAGCATGAATAATAAACATTTATCATGATATAAGGAAATAAATAATAACTTTATTATTGCCTCTAGGGCATATTTCCTTCAGTCTCCCACTTGCACTAGAGTCAATAATCTAGTTCACATCGCCATGTGATTTAACACCGATAGTTCACATCGTCATGTGATTAACACCCAAAGGGTTTACTAGAGTCAATAATCTGGTTCACATCGCTATGTGATTAACACCCAAAGAGTACTAAGGTGTGATCATGTTTTGCTTCGTGAGAGAAGTTTAGTCAACGGGTCTGTCACATTCAGATCCGTATGTATTTCGCAAATGTCTATGTGTCTACAATGCTCTTCATGGAGCTACTCTAGCTAATTGCTCCCACTTTCAATACGCATCCAGATTGATACTTAGAGTCAGCTGGATTTAGTGTCAAAGCTTGCATCGGCATAACCCTTTACGATGAACTCTTTATCACCTCCATAATCGAGAAACATTTCCTTAGTCATCCAGTTACTAACGATAATTTTGACCGCTGTACAGTGATCTACTCCTGGATCACTATTGTACCCTCTTGACAAACTCATGGCAAGGTACACAACATGTTTGGTACACGGCATGGCATACTTTATAGAACCGATGGCTGAGGCATAGGGAATGACTTTCATTCTCTCTATATTTTTCTGCCGTGGTCTGGCTTTGAGTCTTACTCAACTTCACAACTTACAAGTCAGGCAAGAACTCCTTCTTTGACTGATCCATTTTGAACTACTTCAAAATCATATCAAGGTATGTACTCATCGAAAGTCCTATCAAGCGTCTTGATCTATCTCTATAGATCTTGATGCCCAATATGTAAGCAGCTTCACCAAGGTCTTTCTTTGAAAAACTCCTTTCAAACACTCCTTTATGCTTTCCAGAAAATTCTACATCATTTCCGATCGACAATATGTCATTCACATATACTTATCAGAAAGGTTGTAGTGCTCCCACTCATTTCTTGTAAATACAGGCTTCACCGCAAGTCTGTATAAATCTATATGCTTTGATCAACTTATCAAAGCGTATATTCCAACTCCGAGATGCTTGCACCAGTCCATAGATGGATCGCTGGAGCTTGCACATTTTGTTAGCACCTTTAGGATTGACAAAACTTTCTGGTTGCATCATATACAAGTCTTCTTTAATAAATCCATTAAAGAATGCAGTTTTGTTATCCATTTGCCAGATTTCATAAAACGCGGCAATTGCTAACATGATTCGGACAGACTTAAGCATCGCTACGGGTGAGAAAGTCTCATCGTAGTCAACTCCTTGAACTTGTTGAAAAACTTTCGCAACAAGTCGAGCTTTGTAAACAGTAACATTACTGTCAGCGTCAGTCTTCCTCTTGAAGATCCATTTATTTTCGATGGCTTGCCGACCATCGGGCAAGTCAACCAAAGTCCACACTTTGTTCTCATACATGGATCCCATCTCATATTTCATGGTCTCAAGCCATTTTGCGGAATCTGGGCTCATCATCGCTTCCTCATAGTTCGTAGGTTCATCATGGTCCAGTAACATGACTTCCAGAACCGGGTTGCCGTACCACTCTGGTGCGGAACGTACTCTGGTTGATCTACGAAGTTCAGCAGTAACTTGATCCGAAGTTTCATGATCATCATCATTATCTTCCTCACTAATTGGTGTAGGAATCACTGGAACCAGTTTCTGTGATGTACTACTATCCAATTCGGGAGAAGGTACAATTACCTCATCAAGTTCCACTTTCCTCCCACTCACTTCTTTCGAGAGAAACTCCTTCTCTAGAAAGGATCCACTCTTAGCAACAAAGACCTTGCCTTCGGATCTGTGATAGAAGGTGTACCCAACAGTTTCTTTTGGGTATCCTATGAAGATTTACTTCTCCGATTTGGGTTCGAGCTTATCATGTTGAAACTTTTTCACATAAGCATCGCAGTCCCAAACTTAAAGAAATGACAGCTTAGGTTTCTCGTCAAACCACAGTTCATACGGTGTCATCTCCACGGATTTAGATGGTGCCCTATTTAACGTGAATGTATCTGTCTCTAATGCATAACCCCAAAAGCGATAGTAGTAGATCGGTAAGAGACATCATCGATCGCACCATATCTAATAAAGTACGGTTATGACGTTCGGACACACCATTACACTATGGTGTTCCAGCTGGCGTGAGTAGTGAAACTATTTCACATTGTTTTTACTGAAGGCCAAACTCGCTAACTCAAATATTTTACCTCTACGATCATATCGTAGAAACTCTTATTTTCTTGTTACGATGATTCTCCACTTCACTCTGAAATTCTTTGAACTTTTCAAATGTTTTAGACTTGTGCTTCATTAAGTAGATATACCCATATCTCCTCAAATCATCAGTGAAGGTCAGAAAATAACGATACCCGCCGCGAGCTTCAACACTCATTGGTCCACATACATCTGTATGTATGATCTCCAACAAATCTGTTTCTCGCTCCATTGTTCCGGAGAACGGAGTTTTAGTCATCTTGCCCATGAGGCATGGTTCGCAAGCACCAAGTGATTCATAATCAAGTGATTCCAAAAGTCCATCACTATGGAGTTTCTTCATGCGCTTTACACCATTATGACCTAAACAGCAGTGCCACAAATAAGTTGCACTATCATTATTAACCTTGCATCTTTTGGCTTCAATATTATGAATATGTGTATCACCACGATCGAGATCCAACAAACTATTTTCATTGGGTGTATGACCATCGAAGGTTTTATTCATGTAAACAGAATAACAATTATTCTATGACTTTAAATGAATAACCGTATTGCAACAAATATGATCAAATCATATTCATGCTCAACGCAAATGCCAAATAACATTTATTTAGGTTTTACACTAATCCCGAAAGTATAGGGAGTGTGCGATGATGATCATATCAATCTTGGAACCACTTCCAACACACACCGTCACTTCACCTTTAACTAGTCTCTGTTCATTCTGCAATTCTCGTTTCGAGTTACTAATTTTAGCAACTGAACCGGTATCAAATACCCAGGGGTTGCTATAAACACTAGTAAAGTACACATCAATAATCTGTATATCAAAATATACCTTTGTTCACTTTGCCATCCTTCTTATCCGCCAAGTATCTAGGGCAGTTCCACTTCCGGTGACCATTTCCTTTGCAGTAGAAGCACTTAGTTTCAGGCTTGAGTTTTAGCTTTGGGTTTCTTCACGGGAGTGACAACTTGCTTGTCATTCTTCTTGAAGTTCCCCTTCTATCCCTTTGCCCTTTACTTGAAACAAGTGGTCTTGTTAACCATCAACACTTGATGCTTTTTCATGATTTCTACCTTCGCCGACTTCAACATTGCGAAGAGCTCGGGAATTCCTTTCGTCATCCCTTGCATATTATAGTTCATCACGAAGTTCTACTAACTTGGTGATAGTGACTAGAGAACTTTGTCAATTACTATCTTATCTGGAAGATTAACTCCCACTTGATTCAAGTAATTGTAGTACCCAGACAATCTAAGCACATGCTCACTGGTTGAGCTATTCTCCTCCATCTTGTAGGCAAAGTACTGTCAGAAGTCTTATACCTCTCGACACGGGCATGAGTATGAAATACTAATTTCAACTCTTGGAACATCTTATATGCTCCGTGGCGTTCAAAACGTTTTTGAAGTCCCGGTTCTAAGCCATAAAGCATGGTGCACTTAAACTATCAAGTAGTCATCATACCGAGCTTTTGTCAAAACGTTCATAACGTCTACATCTGCTCCTGCAATAGGTATGTCACCTAGCGGTGCATCAAGGACATAATTATCTGTGCAGCAATGAGGATAATCCTCAGATCACGGAACAATTCCGCATCATTGCTACTAACATCTTTCAACTTAGTTTTCTCTAGGAACATATAAAAAATAAACGGGGAGCAACATCGCGAGCTATTGATCTACAACATAGATATGCTAATACTATGAGGACTAATTTCATGATAAATTAAAGTTCAATTTAATCATATTACTTAAGAACTCCCACTTAGATAGACATCCCTCTAGTCATCTAAATGATCACGTGATCCAAATCAACTAAACCATGTCCGATCATCACGTGAGATGGAGTAGTTTCAATGGTGAACATCTTATGTTGATCATATCTACTATATGATTCACGCTCAACCTTTCGGTCTCCAGTGTCCCGAGGCCATATCTGCATATGCTAGGCTCGTCAAGTTTAACCCGAGTATTCTGCATGTGCAAAACTGGCTTACACCCGTTGTATTTGAACGTAGAGCTTATCACACCCGATCATCACGTGGTGTCTCGGCACGACGAACTTTCGCAACGGTGCATACTCAGGGAGAACACTTATACCTTGAAATTTAGTAAGGGATCATCTTATAATGCTACCGTCGAACTAAGAAAAATAAGAAGCATAATAAGATAAACATCACATGCAATCAAAATATGTGACATGATATGGCCATCATCATCTTGTGCTTTTGATCTCCATCTCCAAAGCACCATCATGATCACCTTCGTCACCGGCGCGACACCTTGATCTCCATCGTAGCATCGTTGTCGTCTCGCCAACTATTGCTTCTACGACTATCGCCACCGCTTAGTGATAAAGTAAATCAATTACATGGCGATTGCATTTCATACAATAAAGCGACAACCATATGGCTCCTGCCAGTTGCCGATAACTTTACAAAACATGATCATTTCATACAAAACCGTATAACTCATCATGTCTTGACCATATCACATCACAACATGCCCTGCAAAAACAAGTTAGACGTCCTCTACTTTGTTGTTGCAAGTTTTACGTGGCTGCTACGGGCTTAGCAAGAACCGTTCTTATCTACGCATACAAAACCACAACGATATTTCGTCAAGTATGTGCTGTTTTAACCTTCACAAGGACCGGGCGTAGCCACACTTGATTCAACTAAAGTTGGAGAAACTGACACCCGCCAGCCACCTGTGTGCGAAGCACGTCGGTAGAACCAGTCTCGTGTAAGCGTACGCGTAAGGTCGGTCCGGGCCGCTTCATCCAACAATACCGCCGAATCAAATTATGACATGCTGGTAAGCAGTATGACTAGTATCGTCCACAACTCACTTGTGTTCTACTCGTGCATATCATCTACGCATAGACCTGGCTCATGATGCCACTGTTGGGGAACGTAGTATTTTAAAATTTTCCTACGATCACGCAAGATCTATCTACCAGATGCATAGCAACGAGAGGGAGAGTGAGTCTACGTACCCTCATAGACCGAAAGCGGAAGCGTTAGAACAACGCGGTTGATGTAGTCGTACGTCTTCACGGCCCGACCGATCAAGCACCGAAACTATGGCAACTCCGAATTCTAGCACACGTTCAGCTCGATGACGTCCCTCGAACTCCGATCCAGCCGAGTGTCGAGGGAGAGTTCCGTCAGCACGACGGCGTGGTGACGATCTTGATGTTCTACCGTCGCAGGGCTTCGCCTAAGCACCGCTACAATATTTATCGAGGAGAACTATGGTGGAGGGGGGCACCGCATACGGCTAAGAGATCAAGAGATCAATTGTAGTGTCTAGAGGTGCTCCCCTGCCCCCGTATATAAAGGAGGGAGGGAGAGGCCGGCCCTAGAAGGGGCGCGCCAAGTGTGGGGAGTCCTACTAGGACTCCCAAGTCCTAGTAGGATTCCCCTTTCCTTTCCGGAGTAGGAGAGAAGAAAAGAGGGGGAGAGGGAGAAGGAAAAGGGGGCTGCACCCCTTGTCCAATTCGGACCAGAAGGGGGCCACGCGCCTCCTTCCTTTTGGCCTCTCTCCTCTATTCCCGTAACTCCCTGGTACTCCGAAAATACCCGAATCACTCGGAACCTTTCCGATGTCCGAATATAGTCGTCCAATATATCGATTTTTACGTCTCGACCATTTCGAGACTCCTCGTCATGTCCCCGATCTCATCCGGGACTCCGAACTCCTTCGGTACATCAAAACTCATAAACTCATAATAAAACTGTCATCGAAACCTTAAGCGTGCGGACCCTACGGGTTCGAGAACTATGTAGACATGACTGAGACACGTCTCCGGTCAATAACCAATAGCGGAACCTGGATGCTCATATTGGCTCCCACATATTCTACGAAGATCTTTATCGGTCAAACCGCATAACAACATACGTTGTTCCCTTTGTCATCGGTATGTTACTAGCCCAAGATTCGATAGTCGGTATCTCAATACCTAGTTCAATCTCGTTACCGGAAAGTCTCTTTACTCGTTCCGTAATACATCATCCCGCAACTAACTCATTAGCTGCAATGCTTGCAAGGCTTATAGTGATGTGCATTACCGAGTGGGCCCAGAGATACCTCTCCGACAATCGGAGTGACAAATCCTAATCACGAAATACGCCAACCCAACAAGTACCTTCGGAGACACCTGTAGAGTACCTTTATAATCACCCAGTTACGTTGTGACGTTTGGTAGCACACAAAGTGTTCCTCCGGTATTCGGGAGTTGCATAATCTCATAGTCATAGGAACATGTATAAGTCATGAAGAAAGCAATAGCAATAAAACTAAACGATCAAGTTGCTAAGCTAACGGATGGGTCTTGTCCATCACATCATTCTCCTAATGATGTGACCCCGTTGATCAAATGACAACTCATGTCTATGGCTAGGAAACATAACCATCTTTGATCAATGAGCTAGTCTAGTAGAGGCATACTAGGGACACTCTGTTTTGTCTATGTATTCACACATGTACTAAGTTTCCAGTTAATACAATTCTAGCATGAATAATAAACATTTATCATGATATAAGGAAATAAATAATAACTTTATTATTGCCTCTAGGGCATATTTCCTTCACTTTGACATTCATCACAAGATAAGACAAACTTACGGGCATCCTTGAAGAGAGTAGGCCAATAAAAACCGGACTGCAATACCTTGTGTGCAGTTCTATCTCCCGCATGGTGTTCTCCATAAGCTTCGGAGTGGCACTTGTGTAGGATCTGTTCCTGTTCATGCTCAGGTACACAACGTCTAATGATACCATCTACTCCTTCTTTATAAACATGTGGGTCATCCCAGAAGTAATGTCTTAAATCATAGAAGAATTTTTTCTTTTGCTGGTATGTGAAGCTAGGAGGTATAAACTTAGCAATAATATAATTAGCATAATCAGCATACCATGGAGCAGTACGAGAAGTATTTATGACAGCTAGTTGTTCATCAGGAAAGCTTCATCAATAGGCTGTAGGTCATCAAGTACATTGTCTAACCTAGACAAGTTATCTGCTACTGGGTTCTCAGCTCCCTTTCTATCGATAATATGCAAGTCTTGCAGCAAAAGAACCCATCTAATAAGTCTAGGTTTAGCATCTTTCTTTTCCATAAGGTATTTGATAGCAGCATGATCAGTGTGAATAGTTACTTTAGAATCAACGATATAGGGTCTAAACTTATCACAAGCAAATACAACTGCTAAAAATTCTTTCTGAGTAGTGGCATAATTTCTTTGGGCACTATCTAGAGTTTTACTAGCATACTGGATAACATTCAATTTCTTATAAACTCTTTGCCCTAGAACAGCTCCTACAGCATAATCACTAGCATCGCACATAATCTCAAAGGGTAAATTCCAGTCAGGAGGCTGGACAATAGGTGCAGAGATCAATGCTTTCTTAAGTATTTAAAATGCTTCTAGACAATCATCATCAAAGACAAAAGGAATATCTTTTTGTAAGAGATTAGTCAGAGGCCTAGAGATTTTGGAGAAGTCCTTTATGAACCTCCTATAAAACCCGACATGACCAAGGAAACTTCGTATACCTTTAATGTCCTTAGGGCATGGCATATTTTCGAAAGCATCAACTTTAGCTTTGTCAACTTCAATACCTCTTTCAGAAATTTTATTCCCAAGACAATGCCTTCATTAACCATAAAGTGGCACTTCTCCCAATTCAAGACAAGGTTAGTGTCTTCACATCTCTGCAAAACTCGATCAAGGTTGCTTAAGCAATCATCAAAAGAATTTCCGTAAACGGAGAAATCATCCAGGAAAACCTCAACAATCTTTTCGCAAAAATCAGAGAATATAACCATCATGCATCTTTGAAAGGTAGCAGGTGCATTACATAAACCAAAAGGCATACATCTATAAGCAAAGGTACCGAAAGGACAAGTAAAAGTGGTCTTTTCCTGATCCCCTTTTGACACTGGTATTTGAGAGAAACCAGAATAACCATCTAGAAAGCAGAAATGAGTATGTTTGGATAACCTTTCTAGAATTTGATCAATAAATGGCAAGGGATAATGATATTTCTTAGTAGCTTTATTTAACTTACGGAAATCAATTACCATCCTATAACCTGTAACTATTCTTTGTGGGATCAATTCATCTTTATCATTAGGAACGACAGTCATACCTCCCTTCTTAGGGACACAATGTACATGACTTACCCACTGGCTATCAGCAACTGGATAGATAATACCTGCCTCTAGAAGCTTCAGTATTTCCTTCCTTACCACTTCTTTCATCTTAGGATTTAGTCGTCGCTGATGATCAATAACTGGTTTAGCATTTTCTTCCAATTTTATCTTGTGTTGGCATATAGTGGGACTAATGCCCTTAAGATCATCTAGAGTATATCCAATAGCAGCTGGTGCTTCTTCGGAGTTTTCAATAGTTTTTCTTCTTACTGCTCTGAAAGGTTAGCACTAATAATAACAAGATATATCTTCTTTTCAATATTTTTCTTCTTACTGCTCTGAAAGGTCAGGCAAAGGTTTAAGTTCAAACATGGGATCACCCTTGGGTGGAGGAGGATCCCCTAGGATTTCAACAGGCAAGTTTTTTTTCAATACATGTCCC
This sequence comes from Secale cereale, assembly GCA_902687465.1. NCBI lineage: Eukaryota > Viridiplantae > Streptophyta > Magnoliopsida > Poales > Poaceae > Secale > Secale cereale. The sequence continues at coordinate 458,462,903 of LR738709.1, forward strand.
TATGTAAGGAATATTTCATCTATTTCCCTTCTCTCATTCATATGCATATCATTTTCGTGGTCTAGAAAGTATTGTTCTAAAGGATCATTAGGTGGCACGGCAATAGAAGCAAGACCAATAATTTCATCCTTACTGGGTGGTGCCTTTTCAAGGGGTTGTCTACAGAATTTAGCAAAGTTAAAATCATGAGACATATCCCATAATCCAACTATGACAATATCTTTCACGCAGTCTATCTTGGCATTAACAGTATTCAAGAAGGGTCTACCAAATATAATGGGACAGAATGCATCTTGTGGGGAACTAAGAACAAGAAAATCAGTAGGGTATTTGACCTTTCCACACAAGACTTCAATATCTCTAACAATCCCAACTGGTGAAATAGTGTCTCTATTGGCAAGCTTAATAGTAACATCAATCCCTTCTAGCTCTACAGGTGCAATATCGTGCATAATTTCGTTATATAAATCAAGAGGGATAATACTCGCACTAGCACCTACGTCACATAAACCATGATAGCAATGATCTCCTATCTTAACAGAGATGACAGGCAAGCCTACAACCGGTTTATGTCTATTCCTAACATTGGGTTTGGCTATTCTAGCAGACTCTTCTTGAAGGTAAATAACATGTCCATCTAAATCTTCTACCAAGAGGTCCTTAACCATAGCAACACTAGGTTCAACTTTAATTTGCTCAGAGTGTGTAGGTGTTCTAGTATTACTCTTACGAACTACAGTTGAAGCTTGAGCATGATCTTTTATCCTAACAGGGAAAGGTGGTTTCTCAATATAAGCGGTAGGAATAACATGATCAACATTATAAGTGATAGTCTTTTCTTCAACTTTAATAGGTTCAACTACTTTTACTTCAATAGGGGGATGGTATTTAAAGTTTTAAACCACTTCTCTTTGGGGAGATCAACATAAGTAGCAAAAGATTCACAGAAAGAATCTACTATCTCAGAGTCAAGTCCATATTTAGTGCTAAACTCACGGAAAACATTGGTACCCATAAAAGCTTTAACACAACCAAACTTAGGGGTCATACTTGACTCCTTACCTTCGTCGAGATCCCAATCTTCAGAGTTACGCTTAATTCTTTCCAAAAAATCCCATTTGAAGTCAATCGTCTTCATCATATAAGAGCCAGAACAAGAAGTATCGAGCATGGAGCGATTATTAAGAGAAAGCCGAGCATAAAAATTTTGAATGATCATTTCTCTTGAGAGCTCATGATGGGGGCATGAATATAACATTGACTTAAGCCTCCCCCAAGCTTGAGCGATGCTTTCTCCTTCAGGAGGCCAGAAATTACAAATATAATTACGATCATGATGAACCTGGTGCATAGGGTAGAACTTCTGATGAAATTCCAACTTCAGACGATTATAGTTCCATGATCCCATATCATCGCATAGCATAAACCATTTCAATGCATCTCCCTTCAAACATAAAGGGAAGACCTTCTTATTGATAACATCCTTGGGCATACCTGCAAGCTTAAATAATCCACAAACTTCATCCACATAGATTAGGTGTAAGTCGGGATGCAGTGTTCTGTCTCCTATAAAGGGATTTTCAAGCAGTTTCTCTATCATACCTGAAGGAATCTCAAAGCAAACATTTTCAATAGGTGCAGTAGGTTGAGGAGCAACTCTTTGCTCTTCTGGACGGGGTGAAGATACCCCGAACAAGCCCCTCAAAGGATTTTGAGCCATAGTAACAAGTGACAATAAATTTCAGCACACTATATAATTTTTTCCTTACCAAAGGCGCTTCACTCCCCGGCAACGGCGCCAGAAAAGAGTCTTGATGACCCACAAGTGTAGGGGATTTATTGTAGTCCTTTCGATAAGTAAGAGTGTCAAACCCAACGAGGAGTAGAAGGAAATGATAGACAATTTTCAGTAAGGTATTTTCTGCAAGCACTGAAATTATAGGTAACGGATAGTTTTGTGATAAGATAATTGGTAGAAAGTGACAAAAGGTAAAAGTAAATAAGGTGCAGCAAGGTGGCCCAATTCTTTTTGTAGCAAAGGACAAGCCTAGACAAAGTCTTATATAAAGTAAAGCGCTCCCGAGGACACATGGGAATTATCGTCAAGCTAGTTTTCCTCACAATCATCTGATTCGTGTTCGGTACTTTGATAATTTGGTATGTGGGTGGACCGGTGCTTGGGTGCTGCCCTTACTTGGACAAGCCTCCCACTTATGATTAACCTCTAATGCAAGCATCCGCAACTACAAAATAAGTATTAAGGTAAACCTAACCATAGCCTGAAACATATGGATCCAAATCAGCCCCTTACGAAGCAACACATAAACTAGGTTTAAGCTTCTGTCACTCTAGCAACCCATCATCTACTTATTACTTCCCAATGCCTTCCTCTAGGCCCAAATAATGGTGAGGTGTCATGTAGTCGAAGTTCACATGACACCACTAGAGGAGAGACAACATACATCTCATCAATATATCAAACGAAGACCAAACTCACATGACTACTAATAGCAAGACTTCTCCCATGTCCTCAGGAACAAAAGTAACTACTCACAAGACATAATATTGTTCATGACAAGAGGGGTATTAATATGCATAATGGATATGAACATATGATCTTCCACCAAATAAACCAACTAGCATCAACTACAAGGAGTAATCAACACTACTAGCAACCCACAGGTACCAATCTGAGGTTTGGGTACAAAGATTGGATACAATAGATGAACTAGGGTTTGAGAGGAGATGGTGCTGGTGAAGATGTTGATGAAGATAGCCCTCCCAAGATGGGAGAGTTGGTGGTGATGACGGCGGTGACGATTTCCCCCTCCCGGAGGGAAATATCCCCAGCAGAACAGCTCTGTCGGAGCCCTAGATTGGTTTCCACCTCGGTTCTGCCTCGAGACGGTGGCGTCTGGTCCCGGATGCCTCCTTATGATTTTTTTCCAGGTCAAAACACTTCATATAGGAGAAGATGGGCATCGGGGGCCTTCCGACTGGCCCACGAGGCAAGGGGCGCGCCCTGGGAAGGGGGGCGCGCCCGCCACCCTCGTGGACAGCCGGTGGCCCCCCTCGTGGACTTCTTTCGCCAGATATTTTTTATATTTTCTGAAACGGTGTTCTGTTGAGTTTTAGGGCTTTTGGAGTTGTGCAGAATAGGTTTCCAGAGTTTGCTCCTTTTCCAGCCCAGAATTCCAGCTATCGGCATTCTCCCTCTTCATGTAAACCTTGTAAAATAAGAGAGAAAAGGCATAAGTATTGTGACATAACAAGTAATAACAGCCCATAATGCAATAAATATCAACATATAAGCATGATGCAAAATGGATGTATTAGTCCATAGCTAGTATCTAGATGGCTTCTTCTCTCTCTTTGGATCTCAATACAAAGTTCTCCTCGGTCTTCGAGGAGATCTATTCGATGTAATCTCTTTTTGCGGTGTGTTTGTCGAGATCCGATGAATTGTGGGTTTATGATCAAGATTATCTATGAGAAATATTTGGTTCTTTTCTGAACTCTTTATGTATGATTATAATATCCTTGCAAGTCTCTTCGAATTATTGGTTTAGTTTGGCCTACTAGACCTATAGTTCTTGCAATGGGAGAAGTGCTTGGCTTTAGGTTCAATCTTGCGGTGTCCTTTCCCGGTGACAGTAGGTCAGCAAGGCACGTATTGTATTGTTGCCATCGAGGATAAAAAGATGGGGTTTATATCACTAAGTTTGAGTTTATCCCTCTACATCATGTCATCTTGCTTAAGGCGTTAATCTGTTCTTATGAACTCAATACACTAGATGCATGCTGGATAGCGGTCGATGTGTGGAGTAATAGTAGTAGATGCAGAATCATTTCGGTCTACTTGTTTCGGACATGATGCCTATATATAATGATCATGCTTAGATAGTCTCATAATTATTCACTTTTCTATCAATTGCTCGAAAGTAATTTGTTTACCCGTCGTAGAATATCGCTATCATGAGAGAAGCCACTAGAGAACACTATGGCCCCCGGGTCTAATCTCAACATATCAATCTAAAATCTACTTTACATTTCCGCTTTTACTTTTTGTTCTTATAATAAAAAATACCAAAAATATCAAACTATCATCTCTATCATATCTCACTTTCGTAAGTGACCGTAAAGGGATTGACAACCCCTTATCGTGTTGGCTGCGAAGTTCTTATTTGTTTGTGCAGGTGCGAGGGACTCACGCGTGGTCTCCTACTAGATTGATACCTTGGTTCTCAAAAACTGAGGGAAATACTTACGCTACTGTGTTGCATCACCCTTTCCTCTTCGAAGGAATACAACGCAAGCTCGAGAAGTAGCAGCGTCGGGCTGAGAAGAGAAGGAAGAAGAGTGGCCCGGTGGGGTTTTCGGAGATCGAAAACATCCGACGAAAATAACGGCAACAGTGCCGCTACGAGTTTAACGGTTGGGCTATCAAACGAGCTCCAAATGCGACGAAATTTGACAGGCAGTCTACCTATGGTATAATAAGACCACACGCCAAGTTTCTTCCCATTCCGAGAACATTTTCCGGTCACTTATAAAATAAATATTCGGAGGTGCCGCGGGCGCGTGCAAGTGTGTCTGGGCTCAGAACGGACAACGGAGAGGACGGGGCAACTACGAACGGATGCAAGTTTTGAAAACATGCTGATGCAATGCACACGATGGCATGGCAAAATGCAACACGCAAGCAGATGACATGGCAACAGCGACGAATAACTGTCCGACACCTGGCGCACCGGTCTCGGGGTGTCACACATCTCCCCCTCCCCAAAAAAAACTAGCATGAATCCATGGAGGGATTGAGAGATAGCAAGCTCGAAGAAGGTCAACAATGGGGGAAGAACACGAGCTCAAAGGATAAGGCTCAATGGGGAAGAAGACCCCCTTTTATAGGGTGAGAATATCCAACCGTTATCCCCACCAACCAGCCTGTACCGAGCGGTACTACTGCTGGCTGCAGCGGTACTTCCGCTCGGCCCAACGGTACTACCACTGGGACCACACACAGCGCCAAAGAGAGAAAGAACGAGAGAGAGAGAGAGCCCCCGAGCGGCACTAGTAGCGGTGGTAGGGCGGTACTACCGCACCTACTGCTGCTCCTACTGCCGCCCAACCCGACACGAGAAGCGACGGTCTTGAATTGAGGCGGTACTAGCACGGAACCGAAGCCGAACTACCACATGTAACCATAAGCGGTACTACCACGGTTAACCAGCGGTACTACCACTTGTGGCTATAAGCGGTACTACCGCTCTGGCCCAGCGGTACTATCGCAGGAGCAACAAGAAAGCCCAGAACTGCCATAACTTTTGCAACTGAGCTCCGAATTGAGCAAACTCAATCTTGTTGGATAGAGGAAGACGAGTAAACTCAAACTTTTGCAACTTACCATACCATGGGATCGCTTGATCCCTCTCGGTACATCTTCTATGCTTTGTGTGTTGATCAACTTGATTCACTCTTTGACTTAGTCTTGATCAACCTAGAATCTTTTCCAACTTTCTTCATTTGGATGATGCCTTGAAGGTAAACATGAATGATCACACACTCTTCTTCTTCTTCTTCTTCTTCTTCTTCTTCTTCTTCTTCTTCTTTTTCAAGACATGCTTGCAATAAGCTCAACACTCACATGACCAATCTTTGGATAATTCCTTAATAGCACCTTGGTCATCACAAACTCTCCTTGAAACCAAGAAGTGCACTCCAAGAAAAGCCTATGGACAAACCCTTCAAATATAACTCAAGGCAACTATTAGTCCATAGAGATTGTCATCAATTACCAAAACCAAACATGGAGGCACCGCATGTTCTTTCACTCATGACCCTGAATTCCCCATTATACAGTATGTACACGCCACTCTCTTGATTTTTCCTGCCGTGGATAACCAGTTGGTGGCCCTTCAGAGCATCCTCTCCGTTTTCTCTCAATCAATTGCCTGGATGTTAACTGACATAAATCTATTTGATTTCTATAAATCTCGACCCTTCTAAAGCTGAGAGGTTAGCGATTGTCTTTAGATGTCAACTTGGCAAGCTGCCCTTAACATATTTAGATTTACCTACTGGGACTACCACCTAGGATTGCTGAGCTAATGCCACTAGTTGATAATATGGAATGGAGGCTCACTGCTAGTTCATGTTTCTTTGCTCGTGGTGGTAGATTGCAGCTGCTAAATTATGCTTTATCTTCAATGCCCATTTTCTTTGATCTTTTTTTTCTTGCATGTAAATATTGTACAATACTTTTTCGGATGGAGGTGTGGATGCATACAGCTGGCTCATAGGGTTACGGCTAGATATAAGGAGGAGCATGTTAGATGGTTTTCTTTCCTTTCCCCTCAATGGGTTTCTATTTTTTTCATCTATTTTCCTTTTTCCTGCATACAAATATTTGTACATTATGTGGTATTTTTTTTAATAAAATGTTGAGTTGTGGGGTTGTTGTCGTATAGTATTTGGTCAAAAAATTGTATGTTGTGGACCATGGTGTGAACATTTGTTAGATGGCAAGCGTCTGAAGTCCACGACGTGGTTAGTGTGTGGGAGATGAACCACAATATATATCATGGATATTACTATTAGGTATAAACCGCCCAGGAGGGGCCGGTTTATGCCTGTGGAGATTGTTTCTACTGAAGCCCAGCCAGACGTGGAGCAAGACGCTTTAGTCCAAGAAGCTTAAGGCCGAAGAGGCATTAGGGACCATGATTTGTAAACCGCCATACGATGTGTAACTTGTGATGTAAGACAGGAAAGGATAGAGACCGAGCCGGACACGTTTATGAGCCGACCTCGGGATCCTGTAAACCAGACCAGGCATCACCTCTTATATAAAGGGACGACCCGGCGACGGTTGAAGGCAGAGAATAATAGCTCGAGACACAGGCAAGGCGGATTCTCTCCCTGGTCATCGAAACCCTAGCAATATACACCAAACTAGACGTAGGCTTTTACCTTCATTGAAGGGGCCGAACTAGTATAAAATCCCTGTGTCCTTGGCCGCTTTAACCCCTTTAAGCTAACCCGTAGCGATGGCCTCACGACTAAGTCCTTTTGCTAGGACATCTGGCGTGACAAAACCACGACAGTTTGCGCCCACTGTGGGGCTATCGTACGATGGTTTCGAGTTCTTGAAGGGCAGCTTTGAAGGACTCAAGGGCTACGCAGTGGGCCGGATGACTAAGAGTCATCGCGGCAAGATCTACATCGACAATGCAGGCTGGGGGCCCGAGGCCGATTCAATCGAATACGGGTACCGGGTCCCCTTCGGCGGCATCCACGTTTTCATCGGCAAGATCGGCGGACCGGGCCCTGAGCCGGACATCTTCCCCAACATCGTCGAGCCGGCTCGGCGTGCGAGATTTGCCCGGATTCGGCCCGCTGTGAAGCACGTCTTCGTTGGAGCAGTGCATGGAGTACAAGCCGAGGACAGATCGGATTCTGGCGGTGAGACTGTTGTCTATTCCGGTGACGAATCGTCCTCCGGAGAGACATAATCTTTATATCTGTTGCAGGATGGCCGATCTGAGGGATGTTCCGATGGAGACAGTATTCCGGACCCCCTCGATCCGCCAAACCGGGTTGCCGTCTTTATGGCCGGATCACAACCTATGCAGCAGTCCTCAACTACAGTGGCGTTAACATCAGAGGCGGTGGGAGCTAGGGCTGGAGGTCCTGACCCATCGCCGTGTGAAACTTTATCCGTCTTGGTCGATACTTTGACATCGCTATTAACAGCAGAGGTAGCCCATGCCAGTAAGGAACAGCATGATGCGGAGGTCGCTCAGGTGAATGGCCGGATATATCAAGCCAAGTTGGACCTAGCTGCTGAGAAAACCAAGATGGCTGCAAAGCAGGCTGAGCTTGATGCTCAAGCTTATCAACTAATATTAGATCAGACCGCTTCACACGAGGGAATGATGAGAAGGCAACGATCTCGCTTGCCACCGGTTTATGAGGCAAGGAACCTCTTTAGCATGCCAGGAGCAGGAACCAGTAACCAGCCGGAGGTGAACCGGGGAGGGGCACCGGGCACGGGAGCGTCAGTCCAGCCGCCGGCCGCGGAGCCAACCCGCCAGGTTGTACCATCATAGCATGTGCCCACCCCTCCTGGTCATTACTCTAATCCATTGGATAACATAGTTGATGCCGCTTCACGACTGGCCGCTCTTCCCATTGAAGGAACATCCCCTATAGCAGTAGAGGCACGACAGACCAGGCAGTTTTTGGAGACGATGCTAACTCAACAACAAGCTTATTCTCACAGCCGTGAGAGGATTCATTCAACTCCTCGCCCAAGCCGGAGTTACACCAGGCGTCTGGATGAACCGGCCGTGTCAAGTAGTGCAGGAAGACGTAATCCGCCGCGGCAGGATGCCGGCAGGAGGAGACGCGAACGCTCAAAACATAGTGGATCAGGGCAGGCAACACCGAGAGGCCGAATTAACAGCACAACACGAAGCCCGTCAGGCGACGCCGGTTTGTCCCTCTACCACAGTTGAACCGGGGGTTATGTCTAGCTCCCTAGGAGTGCCTTGTCTTACTCCCGCTTTGCGGAATGTGAAACTCACCAAGGATTTCAAAGGACCGCGAAGGTGCCCAATTACACGGCAGATCTGTCCCCGGAGGCATGGGTTGAGAGTTATGAGATGTCAATGGAGATACTGGATGTGGATGATGTAGCGTGCGCTAAGTATTTCACAATGATGCTAGAGGGCACAACTCGCACTTGGCTGAAGGGCTTGCCACCCAATTCCGTCGGATCATGGGCCGAATTGCACCGCCGGTTTATCAATAACTTCAAGGACACGTGCAAGCAGCCAATGTCTGTCGTCGATCTAGCTGCCTGCGTTCAAGGAGAGCATGAGTCTACAAGTAGTTGGGTGCGTCGAGTGTCAGAGATCCTGCATTCCTCCAATAGCATCAACCCAAGCACAGCAGTGGTAACCTTGGAAGGCAATTGCCGGTTTGAACCTTTGAAATTGAAGTTGGGACGGCTTAAGTGTAATTGTGATGACATGGGGACACTCATGGGCGCTTTAGTTAAGTATGCGGACTCCGATAATACCAAATACCCAGACACGGATAATGACAAGTCAGGGAAGGTAAACAAGAATGGTAAGGCGCCGCAGCCCAACCCGGCGAATCAAGGATACAACGGTAAGCGTAAAGCGGATGGTAATTCGGATTTTGTGGCCAACACCAATGCTCAGGAGGACGGACAGCGCCGCAAGGGTAGACCTTCCCCACGAAATGGGAGTCCGCCTATTAATCTGGAACGCCAGATGAACATACCTTGCCCGAAGCACGGTATAGTAGAAAAGCCAGCTACACACCTCTGGAAGGACTGTTTTATTATGCAGGAATTCATGAACCGGTCTCGGTACGATCACGGACCATTAGGCGGGTCAGGCCCCGGTTTTCAAGGGCCGGGTTATCAAGGTGGTGGATCCGGTTCAGGGTACCAAGGCAATAACGGCAACCACAACGGGCACAATAAGCATAACCAACAGCACGGCCAGGGCGGTTATAACAATCAAGGAAATCAACAGCGTCAACAGCAGCAACAATCCGGATATCAGAATAATCCGAAGGAGTTGAGCAGTGGGCAGTATCATGTCTTCACCACGAGCTTGTGTAAACATGACCAGAAGGTTCACAAGAGGGCAGTGCATTCTGTTGAACCGGCGGTGCCGCGTTACCTGCGTTGGGCAGAACAACCCATTGTGTGGAGCCAAGAGGATCATCCGCCCCGGGTTGATAATCCGGGTCAGCTGGCTCTAGTGGTGGCACCTCAGGTGGGTGGCTACAAGTTCACCAAGGTACTTATGGACGGAGGCAGCAACATCAACATTCTATACTATGAAACTTTCCGGCGCATGGGGCTGACAGATAAGAAACTTCGGTAGCCCAACACAGTTTTTCATGGAGTGGTGCCCGGAAAATCGGCGTATCCAGTTGGCAAGATAGATTTGGAGGTCACTTTTGGAGATGAGCATGATTCCAGATCGGAGACTTTGACCTTTGAAGTGGTAAAGATCAAGAGCACGTATCACGCTCTGTTCGGGCGGCCGGTTTACGCCAAGTTCATGGCAAGGCTATGTTATGTTTATTTATAGCTCAAGATGCCAGGCCACAAGGGAACCATTACGGTCCATGGGAGTCGCAAGATTGCGTTGGAGTGCGAGGAAGGTGATGCCGCTTATGCTGAAGCGGTTTGTGCAACTGAGGAGCTAAAGTTTTATAAAGACAATGTTGATCCGGCGGATATGTCTCCGCTGAAGAAACCAACCACAGAGCATGATCCGGCCTTGAAGTTCAAATCAGCTGAAGAGACCAAACAGATTGACTTTGTTCCTGGCGATTCATCTAAGTAGTTCACCATCAGTGCTAACCTAGATCCAAAATAGGAAAGCGCGCTCATCAAGTTCATCCGTGAGAATCGGGACATTTTTGCATGGAAACCTTCTGACATGCCAGGTGTATCGAGGGAACTCGCCAAGCACACTCTTTACATTGATCCTAAGTTTAAACCGGTTAAGCAGTTTTTGCGCCGCTTCAATGAAGAAAGGCGCAAGGCTATTGGAGAAGAAGTGGCTAGGCTCTTGGCGGTAGGCTTTATGGTTGAGGTTTTTCATCCAGAGTGGTTGGCTAATGCGGTGCTAGTGCTTAAGAAAAATGACACTTGGCTAATGTGCGTTGATTACACAGATCTGAACAAAGCTTGCCCAACTGATCCCTTTGCCCTCCCCCGTATTGATCAGATCATTGATGCTACGGCAGGTTGCGAGCGGCTAAGTTTTTTGGACGCATATTCAGGTTATCATCAGATCAAGATGGCAGTTAAGGACTGGGAGAAGACGACCTTTATACCCTTTGGAGTCTTCTGCTATGTATCCATGCTATTTGGGCTTAAGAGTGCCCAGGCGACCTATCAGTGTTGTGTGCAGAACTGCCTTCATGGACAGATTGGGAGGAATGTTCATGCATATGTCGATGACATTGTGGTGAAATCCACGAAGGAGGAGACATTGATAACAGACTTGAAAGAAACCTTTGATAATCTCCGGATTTACAAAATGATGCTTAATCCGGATAAGTGCGTTTTTGGTGTTCCGGCAGGCAAGCTCCTGGGGTTCTTGGTATCAAACAGGGGAATTGAGGCTAATCCGGAGAAGATCAAAGCGATTACATCCCTGGCTAAACCGGCGTGCATCAACGATGTCCAACGTGTGGTGGGCCGTATTGCGGCGCTCAGCCGATTTATCAGCCGTTTGGGGGAGAAGGCTATCCCGCTTTATCAGATGATGAAAAAGACAAATCGCTTTGTCTGGAGTGATGCCGCTGATGCTGCGTTCGAAGACTTGAAGAAGCAACTAGCAGAGCCACCGGTCCTCGCAGCCGTAGTTGATAATGAGCCGATGTTGTTATATGTGGCAGCTAATGCCCGTGCAGTAAGCGTTGCCATTATGGTAGAGCGTAAGGAGGCAGGCAAGGAATATCCGGTGCAGCGGCCGGTTTACTACATCAGTGAGGTGCTCATTGAATCTAAACAGAGATATCCGCATTGGCAAAAATTGGTGTATGGAGTCTTCATGGCAAATCGGAAGCTAAAGCACTATTTTCAAGACCATCCAATCACTGTAGTCAGTTCAGCTCCGTTGGGGGATATAATCCAGAACGGAGAGGCTACTGGTCGGGTTGCAAAGTGGGCCATTGAGCTTAGCCCGCACGGATTGAAGTATGTGCCCCGTACTATGATAAAATCCCAAGCATTGGTGGATTCATTAACGATTGGACAGAATTGCAAGCACCTGAGAAAAAGCCGGATCACACATATTGGACTATTCACTTTGATGGATCTAGGCAATTGGAGGGCTCGGGGGCTGGAGTTGTATTAACTTCCCCACGAGGTGATAAGTTCTGGTATGTCCTCCGTTTAATGTTCCCTTGTACTAACAATGCAGCTGAGTATGAAGCTCTCCTCCATGGTTTACGGATGGCCAAGGAGATAAATTTAAGCAGGGTTAAATGCTTTGGCGATTCGGACCTGGTGGCGCGGCAAGTGTCTGGCAAGTGGGATTCCAAAGATCCACTTATGGCGGTATATAGACGAGAGGTAGACGCTGTTGCTGGACATTTCAAAGGTTATCAGGTGGATCATATAGACCGGCGAAAGAATGATGCGGCTGATGCGTTAAGCCGGCTGGGTTCTTAACGTAAACCGGCTCCACCCAATACCTTCTTGGATGTATTACACAATCCGTCGGTGCGGTTGCTTTCAGAAGAGGACTTGGATGTTTCTGATCCGGAGGCACAATTGGTCGCGACACTTCATGTTATTCTGGATTGGACGCTTCCCTACCTGGCGTACATGAACCGAGGTGAGTTACCAGAGGACGAAGTCTTTGCTAGACAGATAGTTTGGCGATCCAAGTCAATGACTATTGTCAATGGAGAACTTCATCATCGCAGCGTTTCTGGGGCGTTTCAGCTGTGTGTGCCACCAGAGGAGGGCTGTGATATTCTTAAAGAGATCCATGAAAGAGATTGTGGTCATCATGCCGGTTCAAAATCTTTGGTGGCTAAATCTTTTCGTCATGGGTTCTACTGGTTGATGGCTCATGCCGACACAAAGGACTTGGTCAGAAAATGTGATGCTTGCCAGAAATTCTCACGGCGTGCTCATATACCGGCGCAAAAATTGAGGATGATTCCAATTACTTGGCCGTTTGCGACTTGGGGGCTTGATATGGTTGGGCCCTTCAAGAGATCCCAAAATAAGAAGACCCACATTTTGGTGGCCGTGGACAAGTTTACTAAATGTGTTGAAGCAGAAGCAGTCAGTAAGTGTGATGCAGCAACGCGGTTCAATTCATCAAAAAGGTGGTTTTCCGGTTTAGCTTTCCACACAACATTCTAATTGATAATGGTACCAATCTATCCAAGGGGGCTATGGAGGAGTTCTGTCAACGAGAGCACATCCGCCTTGATGTATCATCAGTAGCTCACCTCAGTCTAATGGCCAAGCCGAAAGAGCCAATCAAGAGATCTTCAGAGGCATCAAACCACGGCTTATGGTTCCTTTGCAGAGGACACCGGGTTGTTGGGTGGAGGAGTTACCTTCTGTACTATGCAGCATCAACACTACACCTAACAGATCCACAGGGTACACGCCTTTCTTCATGGTATATGGAGCTGAAGCGGTCCTCCCTAGTGATATCCGTCATGACTCGCCGCGGGTGGCGGCTTACGTTGAAGCGGATAACGAAAAAGCAAGGCAAGATGCATTGGACCGGCTGGATGAAGAACGGGACACGGCAGCAGCTCGATCGGTGATTTATCAGCAAGATCTGCGCCGGTACCACAGTCGCCCGGTTAAAACCAGGACGTTTCAAGAAGGAGATCTGGTGCTCCGGCTCATCCAAGACCAGACAGACATGCACAAGCTATCCCCACCTTGGGAAGGACCCTTTGTGGTCAGCAAGAACCTGCACAATGGATCATACTACCTCGTCGACGTTCGAGAACATAAGGACTCACGTACGGCAGAGGAGGAGACCAGACGGCCGTGGAACATCGCTCTTCTTCGACCTTACTACGCCTGAGCCATAGGCTCCGATTTATGTACATATCTTTATAATGTATATATTATGATCAATATAATAAACCGGCGCCCCCGATAAAGCGGTGTATCATCCGCCTTTTTTCATAAGAGTTTGTCACATGGGGGCTTCTGTGTGCAAGGGAGTTCCTATGGCTTCTTAAAACCGGCGACCACATCAAGGCCATCATAAGAGCATAGCTCTCGTTGCTTCGGCAATTTCCACATGATGATGAGGGGAAAAAGAGAGTTTTTATGCCTAGAACAACTCAAACATAGGCCCCGACGAGCATAGCTCAAATGCTACATGGGGGCTCCTGATGCAAGACATCAACGAGTTGACAACCCTTGTAGTAAACACGGCTTGGAAGCTTGGTGTATACACCTAAAACCCCGGATTAGCCTGCCTGCATCAAGTAAGTCACTCCGTCCAGGTAAACCTGGTACGACCCGTCGAACGTACACACAAGTCAATCTTTACAGACCCTGAACTTGGTAACGTTAAATTGACGATCATCAAGTGATTACACAAGTTAATCTTTACAGATTTTTTGAACTTGGTAGCATTGAACATTGATGATTTGGTTAAGGATTGAGGACCATCTTAACAGGCTTTGCAAAATGGTTAACGACAGTAGCCTGGCAGCTCGTAAAAAGCCTCGACTACATGGTCTTATTTGCCCAAAATTTTATTTTTTATTTTTTATGTTTTCTCAAATCTTTATCTTCAAGGTCATTGGTTTTTAACCAAGTCCATCGATTCAGGGAGTGGATGACTATAAGTTGCCACTACATCTGCGTTTACAGAGTTCTAGTCTGGGTTACAAACAACAGTACTAACTACAGCTAAACTGGAGTTCATCATAACCCAGTTTGGTTTTCATGATGAACCGACAGACAGTCAAGGGAGTCATAAGCACTAGCACCTTGGGTCATTATCTCTTCCTACCGGATTAAGGTTCATTGTAATACACTTAATCACAGGTGTGATACTTATTTTCTATTTTATGCACAGTTCAAGTTCAAGACTTAGACCATGTGTTTGGTCATTATGACCCGTCCGGCGATAAAGCACGAGGACATTTTCAACATTGTTTTATGCAGAAACAGGTAGAATAAACCGTCGAAAGCATTGAAAGCAGGACATATTTAAGAAGTTGTCAATTGAAGCAATCTCACAAAAGATAGTATGGGACGAACACAAAGTATTTCAGTTATCCTATTACAAGGCGCTGGAGAGCCCAAAAGAATATTTGTTTTTTCTCAAAGCACTGGAACATGAATTGTAAACTGGCACCGGTTTAGGATTCTGCGTCAGCTCGCCGTGATGATGGAGGATCAGCTTGCTCCGGTTCTTTGGCGGTTTCTTCCAGCTGCTGGAAGTCAATAGTGGTCCAGTCAATCTTGGCCAGCGCTCGGAAATAAACTTCGTCATTTATGAGGTATGACGGATCAATGTTAGGAGCACAGGTGTGCTTATAGACGGGATGAATAAGATTTTCAATCTCATAAGCCAGACGCTCTGCCCGCACGTTCTCCGCATCAAATCCTGGATGATATCTAGATAGATCGGCTTCGTCAGCAAGTTGGCTAGCTAGAGGTCGCATATCCTTGGTTAAGGCACGTAAGTCATCGCTGGAAAAGGCTGATCCATCTTCCTTCATGCTTGGGTAACCGTTCATCGCCTCCGCCGGATCAAAGTCAGGAACCCAAGCCTTCGCTCGAGTCAAAGCCATCAGAGCACCTGCTCTTGCAGATGACTTCTTCACCTCTACGAGGTGGGCAGGCAGAATGGACAGCTTCTCCAAGGTACCCTGGATTGTGGTAGGAGCCGGTTTGTTATGCGAGATAGCACTAATAGCCCTCTGAGCGCCGGAATATAGCTTCTCCACCAGAGTGTATGCAGCTTTCAATTTCTTTCGCACATCATCACCAAGATGAGTGATGCGCCTCCCTGTGTTAAAATTATGAATTAAAATGGTACAGGATGGCAAGGATCAGGGTTGTGTTAACAGGTACTTACCAAAGATGGCGGACGTCATATCATTGATCTGCTGCTTCAATCCGGACAACTCCTCTATTACTAGATTAAGAGCAGCCTCTGTGTCACTGGCTTTCTTCTCCAAAGCAGCCCTTTCAGCGTCCCAGACTGACCGCTCTGTTTCAAAGTCTTTCTTCAGCTTCTCTATACTTGCTAAAGCAAGTGTAAGCTCGTCCTTGACTTTGACAGCAGCAGTCTCTTGGAATTTCAAGTTATCCCGGAGCTCAGTTATTTCAAAGATCTTCCGGTTCAAATCAGTCTGCCAAAATGAAAGGACATTATATAGTTAGGAAGCATTTCAATCAAAGTCCCAAGCACATATCAAGTTATGCACTTGACACTTGGGGGCTAATGTATATTTGCAGTGAAAACATGTATTATTCAGGCAAGTCCCAAGCACATAAACAAGTTATATACTTGGCACTTGGGGGCTAATGTGACATTGTTCTGAATACAAGTAGAAGTCCCGGTTCATCCTAAAGGAAGTAAACCGGCCCTTGGGGGCTACACATGTGCAAAACAAAGCTATCTACTAGATCCACTGAAGTCCCGGTTCACCCTAAAAGGCTCAACCGACATTTGGGGGCTACGATGGAGTAAAGATACAGTTATAAGATACAAGCAGAAATAGAGGACAAGACAAAGAAGAGGTTACCTCATAACGCTCCTTCATCAAGTTTACCAATCCAGCTTCATAATCGCGGCTGGTATGTAGCCAGTTTAAATATCCGGAATGAAGCTCATGGGCGCTGAGCTGAGTGTAGCTGGACAAGTTAGTATTCCACTAGCCCTTGTATTTATTGAGAAATTCTTCCTTGGCAGTATGCTTGGTCAAAGCAACAGGCTCCCCTGGAGTGGTAAAGCCGGTCCTAGTGATTTCAACATCGCTAGGTGAAGCGGCCGCTTGTTTAGGAGGACTAGCGGGAGCAGGGCTGGCCGGTTCAAGGTCACGATCCATTGGATCGCTCCCCTGATCAACAAAGACGTCTTGATCCATAGGAGGAGGATCATCATGCGGAATCTCAACGTTATTTTCCGAAGGTTCAGCAAGCTCAGGATCTTCTGTCGGTTCAGGAGTAGTATTATCAACTGCCGGTTTACTCAGTTTGGCCTTTTTGCTAGGCTTGGGCTAACTGCGAAAAGTTAAAGATAATGAAAATCAGAAGAGTCAAGAACAAGTGTTAAACCGGAAAAAGCAAAAGGCAGCTTACCCAGGAACAGTCTTGAGGGGAGGAATCTGAGTAGCTGTTGATTCGCCAGAAGAAGAGTGAGGAGTTTCCTGATAATTCGAATCAGACAGATTAAGGGGTTGTCGAATAAGACCTGCTTTGGGGTAAAGAGCAGTTGGAGTGATTAAAACCTCGGAACGACGCCTCCGAGCTGGAGTGTGCGTTAATCCGGTGGATTCAATCGCATGGCCACTATGGCGAGTGGTGCGGCGAGCTTCATGTTGCTGCTTCTTCAAAAGAAAGTTTGGATCTAAATAAGCATAAGGATGAGAAAATTGAAATTTCCGGACTGTCCGACGAATTTTTGGTGGTGGCAGCGGTTCTGAATCGGAGGAAAGAGTGATTACCTCAACATCGTCCGCTTTACTGCCTTCAGCATGACCCTGGGAACAGTCATTATTAATAAAAATGCAGACAAAGGAAAGGCAAGGAAATCAAAAGAATTAAGTGGTACCTCAGAGGCCGGATCATCTTCTTCCGCATTGGATCCCGATGCGGCAATGTTCTTCTTCTTGTTTCTTTTGACAGCTTGGGTCTTTTGGTGAGCTGCTTTCGCCAGTTTATCTTGGGTCTTCCTTTTCCAGAAAGGGTCATTGTCCTGTTGAAAGAAATAAAGACATTTTAAGACAAGCGCCACGGACGGATTAAAACAAAGCAAAATGACAGAAAAGAGATTCTTACCGATGGTAGTTTGTTGGTCGCACAAAAGGGTGCTAGACCGGTCTGACTGCAAGCTTCTAGAGGTAAGTTCAGTAGCTTCTTGACGGATTCATTGACCTCAGTCTCTGTTAGCACCGCCACTGTGTGGTGCAAAGGGTCCTTGGGATTCCCAGTATACTCACACATTAAGCCAGAACGCCGGCTTAGCGGGAAAACACTCCAGGAAAGCCAGCAGCGGACGAAGTCAACTCCAGTCAGACCATTGGCTACAAAGGCCCTGAGCTTTGAAAGCTGAGGGGCATACTGAGCTCGCTCCTGGGCACTTAACCGCTGTGGAAAAGGGTGGTTTTCTGGAAGACGGTGGGAGCGATAACCCGGCAACGGATTTTCACCTTCTGGGGAAGTGTCTATGCAGTAGAACCAAGTATGGTTCCATTCCTTTGGATGGTTGTGGAGAGTGGCGTGAGGAAAACTAACATCCTTCCTCTTCTGAATAGACATCCCGCCGAGTTTAGTGTTAGGACCATCGTGAAATTCCGTACGACGGTTTAAGTGAAACAAGTCCCGGAATAGCTCCACTGATGGTTCCTCTTGCAGATAAACTTTACAAAAGACTTGGAAGTTGCAAATGTTGAACACGGAATTGGGGCCAATGTCTTGTGGATGAAGCTGGAAATTTGCTAACACATCGCGGAAGAACTTTGACCCAGCAGGGTTGAACCCCCGGGCCAAGTGATCAAAGAAGACGACGACCTCTCCCTCTTTGGGCTTTGGAGGACATTCTGATCCGGGAGCCCTCCAGTGAAGGACGTTTTTGGACCTAAACCGCCAATTGAGGCCATTTTCTCCAAGTCCTCCTCAGTGATCCGGGATTGGACCCAGTTGCAGGAGACAAACTGCTTGGCTTGAGTGGTCATCTTTTCGGAAGGAAAAGGCTGAAAATACAATGAAGAGCCGGTTTGTAATCTAAGCAGATTTAAACCGGCATGCTCTATGAAAGTACTAGTCTAAACGGCGGTTTAGGCAGGGGCCTAATGGTATCTACCAGATTAAAAAATCTGGAACAACTATAACAATGACATCTACCGGATTATAGAGTCCGAAAAAGCTAAACCGCCAACAAAGGTAAACAAGACGCAGATCTGAAGTTATGAAAAATAGCTTTCGCACAGACATCAGTGAAATACGGATCTACAGCATGTCGAGAATTCAGAGATATTCAAGATTATGGTCAGCGATGAAGGTCTTAGCAGATGCAATCTAACTAGTCGTATTGGGAAAGATCAAGCCACGGTGAAGAAGCAGAGTTACTCTTACAGTTATCAGCTAGGAGACTTAGATCTACGGCAAGGCTACTGGGCTATGGCGAAGAACTGCGAAGAACAAGGGCCTATCCGCGAGCTCGTATGAGGAAACCCTAAAACCAAGATCTATGAACAGGGGAGAAGAGAATGTACCTGAGGTGACGGGTGCGGGGAAGTGCTGGCGAATCTCTGGAACGATCAGGTTGATGCAGCGGCCGGACTTGACGAGGATGCAGAGCTTGACGAACGGCGGCGGAGCTCGAGCGCGAGTGGACGGAGGAAGAAGAAGAGGCAAGGGGGAAAAAGAGATGCCCCTCTGCCCTATTTATAAGACGAAGGGATAAAACGGCAGGCACAGGAATCGAGGAGCCTAAAAAGTGGATATGGACGATACTGTCGCCTCGATCTTCGGAGCATTAATGAATAAAAGATAAAAAACAGGTACAAGTATTAAATGTGCAGATGACGTCACGGCGATTTAAAGCGATCTGAGAAGATGACGTCATGCCGGTTTATGAAGCATTTTGAAGCTGCAGAAAGGGAACTTTATACAAGACGTTGAAGATTTACATGAACAAGTTCAAATCAATCTGGGGCCTAATGTCAGGGATATTACTATTAGGTATAAACCGCCCAGGAGGGGCCGGTTTATGCCTGTGGAGATTGTTTCTACTGAAGCCCAGCCAGACGTGGAGCAAGACGCTTTAATCAAAGAAGCTTAAGGCCCAAGAGGCATTAGGGCCCATGATTTGTAAACCGCCATACGATGTGTAACTTGTGATGTAAGATAGGAAAGGATAGAGACCGAGCCGGACACGTTTATGAGCCGGCCTCGGGATCCTGTAAACCGGATCAGGCGTCACCTCTTATATAAAGGGACGACCCGACGATGGTTGAAGGCAGAGAACAACAGCTCGAGACAAAGGCAAGGCGGATTCGCTCCCTGGTCATCGAAACCCTAGCAATATACACCAAACTAGACGTAGGCTTTTACCTTCATCGAAGGGGCCGGACTAGTATAAAATCCCTGTGTCCTTGTCCGCTTTAACCCCTTTAAGCTAACCCGTAGCGATGGCCTCACGACTAAGTCATTTTGCTAGGACATCTGCCGTGACAAAACCACGACAATATAGAAAAAAATGCATATGCAACACCCTATGTCTCTCTCATCAATCAACCAGTGTCCCCTCTCGATCTCT
>LR738709.1:458484513-458520936 GCA_902687465.1 Secale cereale
GGGGGGGGGGCAAATTTTTGGCGAAAAACCCTAGCGTTCCGCTCGTTCCACACAGTCCATGAGATAAGCATTGTGAGGGATGACATGGCATGCCAGTTCGAAGTGCGGTTGTCAGTCTGATTATCCCACCATTGCTTGACAGAGTCGTGAAGCTGCCACCGGGAGGTGTCGACGTTAGGCAAGCCAAGCTTGTCGATGATTGCTCTCCAAAGTCTAGTTGTGTACCGACATTTGAAGAAGAGATGGGGTCCCGTTTCTTGCTCTCTCTTGCATAGCGGGCATAGGCCACAATTTGTCCAGCCGCGCCTCTTCAGTCGGTCGGCAGTCCAAATTCTATCTTGCAGGGCTAGCCAAGCAAAAAATTTCACCTTGGGTGGTGCCCAAGCCTTCCAAACCATGCGATCCATGAGGGAGAGAGACAAGCCGAGGAATTGCGCCTTGTAAGCGGATGCCGTTGTGTAGATCCCATCATTCGCGTGCTTCCAAAAAATCTCATCCTCCGTTTGCTCATGAAGGTGGAAATCATGCAGCAGCATCCACAAGGTGAAAAATTCACGAATGTGACCAATAGTGACCTCTATATTGGGGTTGATTTTCAGAATCCACGCCTCTCCCTTGAGGGCTTCACGCACCTTCCAGTTCTTTCTTCTGGAGGCCATATAGATTAACGGTGCTATGTCCTTTGGCTTGCGCCCAAGGAGCCAAGGGGAATCCCAGAAAGGTGTTTTGGCTCCATCCCCAACAGTGATAGTTGTAGAGGCGTAAAAGAAGTCGAAGTCCTCAACAGTGCAAGGGTTACCAAGCCCTACCCAGAGTTTTTGGGGCTCCTTCCATTCATACCAAAGCCACCGCAGGCGCAAAGCACGCGCAAACTTGTCAGTATTGAGAACCCCTAGACCACCATACTCCTTCGGTCTACAGACCGTTTCCCAGTTAACTTTGCACTTGGCTCCTGTTGTCTTGTCTGTGCCGGACCAAAGGAAAGCCCTCTCCAATTTGTTTAAGTTGTTTATAGTTCCTGGCGGCACGATGAGAGGCGTGATTGAGTAAATCGCTTGGGATGAGATGACCGACTTGACGAGCGTTGTACGCCCGATAGCGGTGATGTTCTGGCCGTCCCAAGCGACCAATTTTCCAGCCGCCTTATCCTCAAGGTATTGGAAGTCGACCTTTCTTAACTTCCAAACCGATAGCGGCAAGCCAAGATACTTCACCGGGAAAGTGGCGCAAGTTGCCGGCGCGCTCAATAGAATCGGTCCAAGATCTATGTGGTTGCATCGAATTGGGATAACCGAGCTTTTCTGGAAGTTGGTGCAAAGGTCTGTCACTTCCCCAAAACCTCTCAAAATAGAAACAAGATTGTCAATATCCCTCTTGACAGGGGTCAGGAAAACAGCCGCATCATCGGCATATAGGGATGTTCTCACCATGGGCCCCCGCCCACGAATCTTGTGAAGAAGGCCTTTCCGGGTTGCCAAGTCCAAGATCTTATGAAGCGGATCAATTGCAATGACAAAGAGCAGGGGGGAGATGGGGTCCCCCTGTCGAAAGCCACGACCGTGCTTAATTGGAGGGCCGGGGATCCCATTTAACAGACACCGAGAAGAAGATGAGGATAGCAGCGCGGCGATCCAAGCCCGGAACTTGTCCGGGAAACCCATACGTTGAAGGAGATCCAAGATGTATTCCCATTTTACAGAATCAAAAGCCTTCTTAATGTCAAGCTTGAATAGCAGAGCAGGGGTCCTGCACTTGTGCAACCGCCTGGCGAAATTTCGAACACACATGAAGTTATCATGAATGCTTCGTTTCTTTATGAATGCACTCTGCGCGTTAGAGATAAGATCATCCATGTGGGGAGCCAGCCGACGCGAGAGGACCTTGGTAATTAATTTGGCAATGGAGTGTATGAGACTGATAGGCCTATAATCAGAGACTCCTTCCGCACCCTCCTTCTTGGGTAAGAGAACTACATTGGCGGAATTGAGCCATTGCAGGTTGGCGGTGTGAAGGGAGTCGAACCGGTGAAAGACCCTCATGACTGAATGCTTAATTATTTGCCAGCACTTTTTAAAGAAGATCCCCGTGAAGCCGTCCGGACCGGGCGCCTTATTGCTAGGTATCTCCTTGATGGCCCGCCATACCTCATCCTCTGTGATTGTGGCATCAAGGTGTTGTAAGTCATGGGTCACGATCCCAAGTTCCTCCCAGTTAAAGTCTTTGTTGCTACTGCTCCCCCTCCCCAAGGCCGTGGAGAAGTGGTCATGGATTATCTTCTCTTTTTCCTTGTGGTCGGTCACCCACCCATGCGCGTGCTTAATACGGTGAATGTGGTTTTTCGTCTTCTGGCATTGATGCGCCGGTGAAAGAATTTAGTGTTTGCATCCCCATCTCTTAGATTTGCAATCCTAGCACATTGGCTCTTTCTAGCCCTTTCAAGAACGGCCAAACTAATCACCCTCCGCTTTAGTCTTGAGCGCAAGTCACGTTCCTCTAGAGAGAGAGCCCTCTCCTCCTGTGCAATATCAAGGTGAAGAATCACCAGATTGGCCGCATGGAAACGTATCTTAGCCTTGGAGAACATATTCTTGCTCCACTCAGATAACCGGGTTGCAGTTTTCTTGAGCTTATGGTACAGAACTTGAAAAGGCTCTGAGTGGACGACTTGCTCGTCCCACGCGTTTTTCACGACATCATTGAAACCGGGCAACGAAACCCAGAAATTTTCAAATTTGAAGGACCTCGGCCTCCTAGGCCCCTTGTCATCGGCAAGGAGCAGAGGGCAATGGTCAGAAAGGGAGGATGACAATGCATGAAGAACATGGGTGTTGAAAGCCAGATCCCATTCCGCATTGCAGAAGAAGGAGTCAAGCTTACAGAGAGTCGGGTTGACTCGCTCATTACTCCAAGTGAAGCGCCTGTTCTGAAGGTGAATTTCCTTTAGCTCACAAGACTGCAGCGCAGTGCGGAAGCGATTGATTCTGCTACGGTTGAAATTTCTCTTGTTCTTGTCGCGAGCCCGGTAAATTTGGTTGAAATCCCCAAGGGCGAGCCAGGCAACCCCTGTGGGAGGCTTGTGGGAGGCGAGCTCGGCGAAGAAAGCATCTTTGCAAGCATGATCAGTTGGCCCGTAAACGGAAGTGAGTTTGAAACAAACATCCGTCGCACGGATATGGACCATGCCAGAGAGGCAATAGGTCCCAGCAGAAATGTCGGAGATGTCCACAGTATTATCATCCCATAATAGTAGAATCCCTCCCCTGGTGCCTGTCGCTGGTCGCTGAGCAAATTTTTTGAGCCTGTGACCCCCAAGGAAAGCAGCAATATATTTATCCACATTTTCCAGCTTCGTCTCCTGTAAACACACCAGCTGACAAGTGGAGGCGGCAATCATTGCGCTGACTGTTGCTCTCCTAGCCGAGCAGTTTAGTCCACGAACGTTCCAGCTAAGCGTATTGATCGTTTGTCTCGTCATGGGACACTCCAGAAAACACATATGCGAGGCCAAATAACTCTATTAAGCCCAGCCAACAGGGAGCAGTGCAAAAGATAAGTGCAACCAGGAACACTTCGCCAGCAACACAGAGAAACACAGGGTCCAACCCTTACAACACAGCACACACTACCAGCACTTGGAATAACGTACAGAGCAACCTGGCCACCACCAGGTGCACAAAGGGGCGCTAGCATAAGCCACCTAAACACTCCAGCATACAATCTAGGGGAATCAAACATCCTGGGAGGGCGTAGCACCATCTTGAGCCAGATCTAAAGCTCCCTCACCACCATGGTCCAGCAGGGCTTCTTCAACGTCGTTGACAGCCGGGTCATCAAGTTGAAAAAAATCTCTCATGGCCGTGATCACCTCTGGAGCTAGCTGATCCTTGAACTTGGTGGTAAACTCATCCAGCGTTGCCTCTGTAACATCCCGACCATCACGGGTGATGCCCAAAGTGCGACAAATAAACTTTTCTGCAACCTTAGCCGCCGGAACAGCAGCAACACTTGCACTGGGGCGCTTGATCCTCTGCAGCGAGAGACCACCCTTTCTGGAAATCTGCACTCCTGCCAGCGTCTTCCGGCGAGCCACCGGGGGCCTCGGGAAGGGCGATACAGGCGCGGGAAGAATGCACTGCTGCCGCTCCTCAAAGATGGGCTCGAGGAGCTCTTCAGTGGCCACCGCTACACGAGCAGGCACCGGGGATGGGGTGCGCTGCAACGGCCCTTCGCAGATCAACGGCGGAGTTGGTGAGGACTGGAACCCAGGTGGCCTGGATGGCGAGCACAGGGGGCGTTGGAGCGACTCCGGCGAGCAGAGCTCAAGCAACTGGCTGGATGCCGCTGGCAGCAGAGCAGGACTTGAGTCTTCAGCACGCTTGGAGATGAGGTTGGGTGGCAGCACAGAGGTCAGAGAGAGCGGGGGGGACACAGGCGGCGTGCGCTCCTCCAGAGAACGACGCCTAGCGGACCGCGGCGAAACCTGCCGAGAAGGGCTGCGCCCACGGCCAACAGCAAGCTCGGGACCATCGATGACCAGCAGCTCCAGCGCACGAGCGTGCTCGCCACCCTCCGAACCGGACCCACGAAGAACTGCAGCAGGAGCCGCGCCAGTCGAGGAAGAAGCCCGGACCGGAGCAGGGGGGCCACCCTCACGCCGACGACCTCCAGAGCGCTCTCTGGTGCGGTCCTGGCACTCCTCGCGGTGACGGTCGCGTGCGCCGCGAGAGAGGGAGCGCCGCATCCTGGCACCCCAGCCCTCCCGCGCACGGCCACCATCACGCCCGTGCCGCCCGTTACGGTCGTCCTCATCATCACGCCTGCCAGGGCGCCGCGCAACACCCCCCTGGGCAGGCTGACGCCCCCTTGGGGTGAAAGTGCCATCGACCACGTTGCGAAACCAGGTGAACTCATAGACTTTGGGCGGAGGCGGGTCGTCGCTGTCGTCGCCAGCCTTCGTGTGGTCTTCATGGAGGTCAAGGTGGATAAGAACCCGATGACGAAGCCCACGGCGCCCGCGACGCCGGTGACCACGCGGGGAGCGTGAGCCATTTGACCTTGGGGATGGAGCTGGGGTCAACTTTGATGTTGTCATAAAAAGTTCTGTTTGATTTCACCGTACATGCATCTCAGCTTTAATTTCGCATAGGATTCCCAGTATTTTGTTCTCATTAGCAAAAATATTACTTAGTACTGTAGCTAGGAAATTGTCTTCATGTGAATGTGATCCAAACGAAACATACGACAAGGGCTAAAAATAGAAAAGGAAGTTGATCGGAGAACCAAAAGTAATAATTCTACAAGACAGAAAAAAAAACTCGCATGTTAGGGAATGCTAATAGGATGCCCACGAGTTATATCCTTCGCTAGTCGCAAGTTGCAATCATTCCAATCAATAACACCACCAAACTTTGAGCGAGCATCTTCATGCGAATCTGTCAATGTAATGGACAATTAGAGGCATGCATGGTTCCTATGTTTTTGTTTTCATTTACTGAACCATTGTCCCTCATATAACGAGTTTTGCCTGACGAAAATTTTCTTGTGGGTCTATATAGACTGCTTCGGCTCAGAGCTGGACATGCATGGACCTGTATGTATTTGCCACACCGTACAGGATAGGGTGGGATTACTACACCAGAGCACATCAACACACCTTCGAGATCAAATCATGGGAAGAAGCAGGAGAAATGGAATATGTACGTTCCGTCCCTCTACGTAGGTTGTTTTCAGATTTCTCCTCCTTTACATGGCCACTTATTAGTTTTGCTTTACTAATTCTAACAACCGGGCATCTCCGGATCAACCTGTGATTAGGTGAAGCTGCATGGGGTTGCCATTTTTCTCATGCCATCCGGAATGCTCGGGACGCTGTTATCTCTGATCGATGTAATTCCTCTATTTTCCAACACCATTTGGGGCCAGGACGCCAACTTGGCATTTCTTCAGAAGCACATGGGGGCTTCATTTGAGAAGCGTTATCAGCCTTGGGCTGCCAACATACGTAAAGAGGATGTGCACTCTGGTGATTTCTTGGCTCTTTCCAAGATTCGAGGGCGATGGGGCGGGTTTCAGACATTGGAGAAATGGGTGACTGGCGCGTTTGCTGGGCATACCGCGGTTTGCTTGAAAGATGCGAACGGCACTCTCTGGGTTGCAGAATCAGGTTACGAAAATAAGAAGGTATTACATGCAATCTCTTGTTCCAGTGGATAGCATAGGACATTTCTCCTAACTCCTATGCTCTTATTGGTAAACCAGAAATGGTGAAACGAGAAAGCTAAGTTGGTCATATCTTGTGGTAAATATTTGGTCATGTTGTATTATTTGCCTCATAAGGTGAAGTGGTATTTGCAACATTTTCCAGCTTTTTTTTTTACCTCTGTTGATATTTAATCTTACAATCACATCTAGTGACTGGTTTTTCCTTTCGGTATATTTGCCATTCATCATTTGGTTGCAATAAAGTGCCTGTTATATACTCCATTGCTCTCTGGAGTATGATTTTTGTTGTTGCTAGGCCTCACCAGGTTTGAGGTTGTGTCAAATCTATGAATTGTTTGGTGAACACTGACAAGTGTTTGTATTTATTGCATACTTATGTTGGCCTTTATGTGGTACAATTATAGGGTGAAGAAGTCATTGCTATAGTTCCATGGGATGAATGGTGGGGAGTGGCACTCAAAGATGACTCGAATCCACAAGTAGCATTGCTGCCCTTGCACCCTGACGTGAGGGCCAAATTCAATGAAAGTGCTGCATGGGAATTTGCCCGAAGCATGTATGGAAAACCCTATGGCTATCATAATATGATATTTAGTTGGATTGACACAATGTCGGAAAATTATCCTCCACCTCTCGATGCTAACCTGGTATAATCTCCATTGCTCTTTGGTCCTTCGGCATAAATGTTTAAATCTCTAAGTTTCTTATAAGTTGAAAATTCTTGCTGCGTTTTGGAGCTTCATACTGTCTTTTCTTCAATCATGTGGGTATTTTTTTCCACTCACATTTTCTCGAGGGACTTCATGATGTACAAGAGTAACTCTAAAAAGCAATAAGTGTCATAGTTAACCTTAGACCTTAGTTCAAAATAGCGACAGTTGTTTCGGATCACAGGGAGTAGGTATATTGAGTCTTGAAAGTGCTATGTGCATTCTATGTTGGTTCCAGTTTTATTATGCATAACAGTAACCCATAAAGGTAGACAATTCAATTTCTGATCTTCTGAGTAACTTTGCGGCGCTGAAAATCTGACAGTGAAACAGTGAGGTGCTGTAAACAGCAGATGTTGTAAGCTACAGTTGTACAGGTCCTCCTAAACTTGTTCAGGGCTTCAGGCTAGGCTGAAATTACCTTCCTGACTTTAATCTAATATATAATCATCTGTACTATTTGGTTATATACATACATACATACATACATACATACATACATATATATGTATGTATGTATGTATGTATGTATGTATATATATTATACTTGCTGATAATAGTTCTTTGAGAACACTTGATTCCATAAGTCAAGTGTATTGTCATGTTGGTTTCGTCTGTTCATCTTATATACTGTTCTGTCTTCAGGTAATGGCTGCTATGTCGATGTGGACCAGATTACAACCACACTATGCTTCTAACATGTGGAATGAAGCTCTTAACAAGCGACTTGGGACTGAGGTTGTTATAGTCAACTGCCTTGCAATACATTTCTTCATATTGGAACAGAGGACCGAGAAATTGACAGCAAGTATATGACGATATGTTGTGCTTCATCCCGTCCGTGTAGCAACTTGACCTGCATGGCATCATCAGCGAGACGGAGCGACGGGGCATGTCTTTCAACCAGCTGCTGACAATACCGGAGCAGGACGAGTGGGAGTACAGCGACGGCAAGTCGACGACCTGCGTCGCCTTCATCCTCGCCATGTACAAGGCGGCCGGGGTGTTCGCTCCCTTCACGGAGTCCATCCAGGTCACGGAGTTCACCGTGAGTGCCGGCCGCTTCAGTCAAGCTGCTTGCCCTCTCATTTGCTCCTGGTCTCGACTGATCAAGTGCTTCTTCTTCCCTTAGATCCGGGACGCGTACATGCTGAGGATCTTCGAGGACAACCGGACGAGGCTGCCGGGGTGGTGCAACGGCGACGCGGACGGGCTGCCCTTCTGCCAGATCCTCGGGGAGTACAAGATGGAGCTCCCGGAGTACAACACCATCCAGCCGTACGCCAACATGAACGAGAACTGCCCCTCCTCGCCGCCCGCCTACGACAGGCCGCTGCGATGTTGATCATGCATCCATCGTTCCTCCATCGCAAGGAACGATGCTTATCCGTGTCCTCATGTGTACCCTGTGCAATCAATTAGGACGTAAATAGACCACGTACCCTTTTACAGTACAACTGTGCAATCGTACGCTCTCATCCAGCATCATGTAAAGAAGTACAGTAGTATAATATGTTACACACCTGCCCTAATCATGATGGTTTTCTTTATAATTTTTAACACGGATGGTAGTTGTATGATGACCTAACCCAAAATGTGATGTTTTCTTGTAAAGTTTTCCGCCCAGACCTGGGCGGTGCTGGTAGCCTGAGGCAGGCAAAGCAGCCACCTCGATTCGTATCCTACCCCGTGAATTCGACTCTCCTGCGTGTCTTGGTGCGTCATCGCCGTCATCTTGCACTGAGGTGATATGAAGACCCGCTCCTAAGAGTATCTACAGTCGGGCGTCTCAAATCCTCCTCAAACATTCGGGCGCGTCGCTCGATCAGTGTCCGGACACGTTTTTTTCACTCAGACAGACGTCTCAAACAGGTCTTAAACGCCTGGACTGGCCGGCACCCCCATGGGGTGGTCCGGGCACGTCTGGGCGCGTCCGCCTGACAAACCCGGTCTATCACAAACCCCACGGATGTCCCGCAAAAGCCCCACCGGGCTCATCGCTCCAAGACCCTAGCTCACTCACTGTCCTCTCTCGCTTCGTCCTCTCTTCTCCCCTCACCGATTCCGATCGAATCCAGCGCAATGTCGAGCTCTGGCAGCCGCTCCGACGGCGAGGTGGATCCGAGCTTGCCATCCGCATCGCCTTGGAGCGGTCCAAGGTGGAGACCGGGGGCAGCTCCAGATATGCAGCCTCGCTGCAGCCGCAGCTTCCTCGTCGGTGCATCTCAGACGCTGGCGTTGGCCCCTCCCGGCCCATGGGCAGCTTCGACAGGCGGCCAACGCAACCCACGCCTCTCCTACGCCGCCCCCTCGCCCCGCCGGCTGCTTTCCCCCTAGTGGTCAGCGGTGGGTGCTTGTGTCCGCCCCGGCGGCCCGGACGCGCACGCCGGAGTCGGAGGCGCGCCCGCCGCAAGAGGCAGCGGGCAAGGGAGAGGGAGGTTGTGGAGAGCTCTGTCCGCTACCGGCGCGGGTTACCAGCGGAGCCTGACGAGGACGAGTGGCTCCTCGCGTGGGTCTACCACCGATCGCTTACGACGGCGGAGACGTACGCTCGGGGCTCCGCCGGAAGAACGCGAAGGCTGTTCGGCTTGCCATGGAGCAGTCCAAGCGGGAGGTATTGGAGAAGGCGACGGAGGTGGCTCGACTGGCCAAGCTCACGCGCCAGCAGGACCGAGTCGTCCAGCGCCTCAAGGGCCTCGTCATCATCGACTCCTCCTTCTACGATGACCACGTCTCCTCCTCCGATGAATCGGACGATCCTCCACCAGCCGCCGACGGCTACAGCTACGCCGGCAACCAAAAAGGGGAAAGGGCCGGCCCGAAAGTGGTGAAGTTGATTTTTAATTTCAAGTTTTAGATGTAGTATAAAGTTGTCCGTCGTTTATGTGAACTTTGGTGAACTATTGTGCTATTTCTATGTTTGGTCAGCTGATCTACGTAGTTTGTTCAACGTTGTATGATATAGTATGGATATAGGGGTTCGGATATGAGAGACGCAAATGTGGACGATGCAATTTGAGGAGTGCCCGATCAATGTCCGCGGACGCGTCAGTGCGTCCGCGGGCGTTTGAGGGGACGGATTTGCCAGGTCCGGTTGTAGATGCTATAACTCTACCCGCTCCCGTGCGGCGCCACCGCACCGCATAGGAGCACCTCGCCGACCACCTCCCGTACACTCCAGCGCAACCCCTCCTCCCGCTGCCGTCGCAGCGGGCATTGCAGGCAAAGCATGTGTGCCGCTGCGGCAGCGGCAACGTTTCTCCTCGGCCAACGTTTCGGTTAGGGTGGCGTCGGCCCGCGCCAGCCGGATCTGCGGCAGTGGTGCGGGATGGCGGCGACCATGCAGGCATCGACGTACGACGACGGGTCCAGTGGTGGCAGCTTGGGCACCTGATCTGGGCCCAGATGGGCTTCGGCGGGCCTCGCATGCTGATGTCGTGTACCGTTCCGTCAACGGCATGCTGGCCCTGGGATCGACCCGCAACATGAGGACGTCGGGGCCTCCGTCCCTGGGCTAGGCGGTTGTGGCCCCCTCCTTCGCCGGAGATGGTCAGCCTGAGGTTGGGTGGTTGGATCTCCAGATCCGTCATCTAGTCCCGGCTGCGAGTTAGGGAGACAGAGTTGGCGGTGAAAACCGAGCTGATAGCGGGCGATGGCAGCGTTTTGCGTCATTACCTTGATGAAGGCGTTGTCGTGTAACTTCTGTCAACCCACTCGTGTCGCTTTGGGGGAAACCCTAGGATCTGGTCATCTAGATCGGGCCATGACGGTACGGTGGTGTCGTTTCTATCTTTTGAGCATGGTTTGTGAAGCAACGCTGGAACACAGAGGCAGGCTATGGAGCGGCTAAGTCTTGCACAAAGCTTCGATGGAGATGTCAAAGTCATGCCTGGCCGACAGGTGCTACGCTGTGTCATGCCTTGTCGACAGGTGCTATGCACCTTAGATCTTTCAGAGTCTTCGCGTCTGGATGGAGGCGCGCAGGGCGGTGGTGCCGTTGGGCACCGTGGTGGCGTCGACAGATGTCCGAATTGGCAAGGATGATGCGGATCTCTCTTCTGAAAATGGGTCAGCGATCCGATGATGATGGCGGCTTCTAAAACGTGTGCATGTGGTGTGCGCTTTATGTCGGCTGCACCACCAGTTGGTTCTGATACGTTATATGGATGGATCGACGACGACACCGGTTTTAAATATGAAGCACTCCACATTATCAAGTTTGTAGGTGTGAGCGGTGACTTCGGGTGGCTTGATGTATATTTTTTGTCGGACTTTTGTTGAATAATTAATAAGAGCAACTCCGAGGGGGCGACCCAAACGGACTGTGATTTCGTCCGCTTTTTGTCAGTTTGGGTCGGTCGCCCGCCCGGTGTCCGCCCTGTTTTAGATTTGGGTCGGCAGTGCGCCCAACGTGCCGATCCATTTCATGTTCGCACACAATTTTTAAAAAAGGCTCGCGGTCATGGATCATGCCAGCGGCCATGTCTCATCCCGGCACCATGCTAGCGCCGGCAAAGAATAAACACCACACAGTTCATGTCGGCGCACTTGCGAGCGGCCGGAACACATGCCAACACACAAAAAGGGGTGGGACTTGAGTTAGACCATGCCATCGCGGCCCCGTGGTCATGCTAGCACACGTGTCAGCATACAAAAATGGGATGGCGCTCGCCGCCATAGATCACTCGTCGTCGAACTTGAGCATGTCGGCCTGCATCTTCCCAAACCATGGCCTTGATACGTCTCCAACGTATCTATAATTTTTGATTGTTCCATGCTATTATATTATCTATTTTGGATGTTTAGTGGGCTTTAATATGCATTTTTATATTATTTTTAGGACTAACCTACTAACCAAATGCCCAGTGCAAATTGCTATTTTTTTGCCTATTTCAGAGTATCGCAGAAAAGGAATACCAAACGGAGCCCAATTGACCTGAAACTCAACGGAGGTTGTTTTTGGACCAGAAGAAGCCCACGGAGTACCGGAGATGTACTAGAGGAGTCCAGAGGCCACCACAAGGGTGGGGGGGCGCCCTACCCCCTGGGCGCGCCCCCTATCTCGTGGCCGCCTCGTGGACCCCCCTTACTTGTTCCCGACTCCAACACCTCTTATATATACAAAAAACCACCGAAAAGAAACCTAGATCGGGAGTTCCGCCGTCGCAAGCCTTTGTAGCCACCCAAAACCAATCTAGACCCATTCCGGCACCCTGTCGGAGGGGGAATCCCTCTCTGGTGGCCATCTTCATCATCTTGGCGCTCTTCATGACGAGGAGGGAGTAGTTCACCCTCGGGGCTGAGGGTATGTACCAGTAGCTATGTGTTTGATCTCTCTCTCTCTCTCTCTCTCTCTCTCTCTCTCTCTCTCTCTCTCTCTCTCTCTCGTGTTCTTGAGATGTCACGATCTTGATGTATCGCGAGCTTTGCTATTATAGTTGGATCTTATGATGTTTCTCCCCCTCTACCTTCTTGTAATGGATTGAGTTTTTCCTTTGAAGTTATCTTATCGGATTGAGTCTTTAAGGATTTGAGAACACTTGATGTATGTCTTGCATGGGATACCCGTGGTGACAATGGGGTATTCTATTGATTCACTTGATGTATGTTTTGGTGATCAACTTGCGGGTTCCGTGACCTTGGGAATCTATGCATAGGGGTTGGCACACGTTTTCATCTTGACTCTCCGGTAGAAACTTTGGGGCACTCTGTGAAGTTCCTTGTGTTGGTTGAATAGATGAATCTGAGATTGTGTGATGCATATCGTATAATCATACCCATGGATACTTGAGGTGACAATGGAGTATCTAGGTGACATTAGGGTTTTGGTTGATTTGTGTCTTAAGGTGTTATTCTAGTACGAACTATAGGATAGATCGAACGGAAATAATAGCTTCGTGTTATTTTACTATGGACTCTTGAATAGATCGATCAGAAAGAATAACTTTGAGGTGGTTTCGTACCCTACAATAATCTCTTGGTTTGTTCTCCGCTATTAGTGACCTTGGAGTGACTCTTTGTTGCATGTTGAGGGATAGTTATATGATCCAGTTATGTTATTATTGTTGAGAGAACTTGCACTAGTGAAAGTATGAACCCTAGGCCTTGTTTCAAAGCATTGCAATACCGTTTATGATCTCTTTTATCATTAGTTACCTTGCTGTTTTTATATTTTCATATTACAAAAACCTATATCTACTATCCATATTGCACTTGTATCAGCATCTCTTCGCCGAACTAGTGCACCTATACAATTTACCATTGTATTGGGTGTGTTGGGGACACAAGAGACTCTTTGATATTTGGTTGCAGGGTTGTTTGAGAGATACCATCTTCATCCTACACCTCCCACGGATTCATAAACCTTAGGTCATCCACTTGAGGGAAATTTGCTACTGTCCTACAAACCTCTGCATTTGGAGGCCCAACAATATCTACAAGAAGAAGGTTGCATAGTAGACATCAAGCAATTTCTGGCGCCGTTGCTGGGGAGGTGAGTGCTTGAAGGTATATCTTTAGATCTTGCAATCGTATCTTTTAGTTTCTTGTTTTATCACTAGTTTAGTTTATAAAAGAAAACTACAAAAAAATGGAATTGAGGCTGCCTCATATGCTTCATCTTTTTAATATCTTTCGTGAAAATGATGGGAAGGAAAATTGTGCTCAAGTACTAGAAGAAGAATTACATAGAATGCTTGGCATAAAATATGTGAATGATGAGCATGATTGCAATGTTGTTAGTATGAATTCTTTGAATACCCATGATGCTAATGATATGCAAAGCTACAAGCTTGGGGATGCTATGTTTGATGAAGATGATATTTTTTGTCCCCCAAGTTTTGACGAGCAAATTTATTTTGATGAAAGCATGCCTCATATTTATGATGATTATAATTATGAAAGTGGATTTGGAGAGGTCGTGACTCTATGTAGTGATGAATCCACTATTTCGGAAGAGGTTCCAATCGATTATGAGAATAAAGTTGCTATCTATGATGATTATTGTAATGACTTGTATGCTATTAAGAATAATGATAATCATGAAACTTGTCATCATGATTTTATTTTTCAATTGGATTATGCCTCACATGATAATTATTTTGTTGAGTTTGCTCCCACTACTATTCATGAGACGAAATTCACTTATGTGGAGAGTATTATATGCCGGGGGATCATAAAAAGAATGCTTTATGTGGTGGCTATATTTTTTAATTCATTCATGATGCTACTGAAAATCATTATGAAGGAGGAATATATGCTTGTAGGAATTGCAATAATATCAAGTTTCCTCTCTATGTGTTGAAAACCTTGAAGCTATGCTTGTTTTTCTTTCCTATGCTAGTTGATTCTTGTTCCCATAAGCTGTTTGCTCACAACATCCCTATGCATGTGAAGTGGGTTAGACTTAAATGTGCTAGTCATATTCTTCATGATGCTATCTTTATGGTTCAATTCTTATCATTTATGCGAGCATCATTGAAATCATCATGCCTAGCTAAAAGGCGTTAAAGAAAAGCGCTTGTTGGGAGACAACCCTATATTTACCCCTACTGTTTTGTGTGTGCACATGATTAAGCTACTGTAGTAATCATGTTTTATAGCTTTTGTTTCAATAAAGTGCCAAGTAGAACCTTTGGGAAGACTTGGGTGAAAGTTAATGTGATCTTGCTGTAAAAAACAGAAACTTTGAGCTCATGAGATTAGCTGCCATTTTTACTGGAGAGTGATTGTAAGTTGATTCTTTTTGCAGAAGATTAATAGACAAATTCCTCACGTCCACCAATTTATTTCAGAATTTTTTGAGTTACAGAAGTATTCGAAAGTTACAGATTGCTACAGATTATTCTGTTTTTGACAGATTCTGTTTTTCGTGTGTTGTTTGCTTATTTTGATGAATCTATGAGTAGTATCGGAGGGTATGAACCATAGAGAAGTTGGAATACATTATATATTACACCAATATGAATTTAGAATGAGTTCACAATAATACCTTAAAGTGGAGGTTTGTTTTCTTATACTAACGGACCTTACTGGTGCAGGAGTCCAAAGTGCATCTTCCAACTCCCATACTGCGTCTTCCATGAAGTTCGGGAGACCCCTCACGTGCCGCTGCCCGTGAGACTCACCTCTGTACACTTTGCGCACCGCTTCGACTTTTTCAGCTCTGCTCCCGAAAAGAGAAAGGAGACTGATCTTGACGTCGGCGTTGGTTTTTCCAACGAAAAACAAGAACATTCTTTCACGAACTGATCGAGGATCAAATACATTGCTAAAGCAGACGCCTACCGAATGGATGGATAGAGAGCGAGTTCCAATAGACTTATGGAATGTTCTCATTCATGTGCATCCAGCAGGAATTGAACCCCGGTGGCTGCTACAAGAATGGAGTATTCCAAAGCATTCGCTTCTGAAAGAATTTGAACTAATTGTGTCAGTCTCTCTCGGGAAACATGGCCCAATTTCTCTTCTTTCTTTTCACACGGGCAATACAGCTACAACTAGTAGAATACATAGGGTCCTTTGATCGCATTGTTTCCCGCTGAAGAGTCTGATCCATCTCCTATCCTTCTTGGGAAAGCTATGGTACTAATGGCTAGCCTAGCTGTCACTTTCTTTATGCTTACGAGTTTTCTGTTGAGTTTTGTGTTGTGAAGTTTTCAAGTTTTGGGTAAAGATTCGATGGACTATGGAATAAGGAGTGGAAAGAGCCTAAGCTTGGGGATGCCCAAGGCACCCCAAGGTAATATTCAAGGACAATCAAAAGCCTAAGCTTGGGGATGCCCCGGGAAGGCATCCCCTCTTCCGTCTTCGTCTATTGGTAACTTTACTTGAGGCTATATTTTTATTCATCACATCATATGCATTTTGCTTGGAGCGTCATTTTGTCTTATTTTGTTTTGCTTGCTGTTTGAATAATATCCCAAGATATGTAATTTTTAAATGTTAGAGAGTCTTCACATAGTTACATAATTATTCAACTACTCATTGATCTTCACTTAGATCTTTTGGAGTAGTTTGTCATTTGCTCTAGTGCTTCACTTATATGTTTTAGAGCACAACGGTGGTTTTATTTTGAAGAAATTGATGAACTCTCATGCTTCACTTATATTATTTTGAGAGTCTTAAACAACATGGTAATTTTCTTTGGTTATGAATTTAGTCCTAATATGATAGGCATCCAAGATGGGTATAATAAAAACTTTCATATAAAGTGCATTGAATGCTATGAGAAGTTTGATGCTTGATGATTGTTTTGAGATATGAGGATGGTGATATTAGAGTCATGCTAGTAGAGTAATTGTGAATTTTAGAAATACTTGTGTTGAGGTTTGCAAGTCCTGTAGCATGCACGTATGGTAACCGCTGTGTGACAAATTTGAAGGATGAAGTATTTCTTTGATTGTCATCCTTTGTGTCGAGGTCGGGATCGCGCAATGGTTAACTCCTACCAACCCTTCCCCTAGGAGCATGCGTGTAGTACTTTGTTTTGATGACTTGTATATTTTCGTAATAAGTATGTGAGTTCTTTATGACTAATGTTGAGTCCATGGATTATACACACTCTCACCCTTCCGCCATTGCTAGCCTCTCTTGTACCGCGCAATTTTCGCCGGTACCATACACCCACCATATACCTTCCTCAAAACAGCCAACATGCCTACCTATCATGGCATTTCCAAGATATATTGCCATGCAACTTTCCACCATTCCGTTTATTATGACACACTTCATCATTGTCATATTGCCATGCATGATCATGTAGTTGACATCGTATTTGTTGCAAGGCCACCATGCATAATTTTTCATACATGTCACTCTTGATTCATTGCACATCCCGGTACACCGCCGGAGGCACTCATATAGAGTCATATTTTGTTCTAGTATCGAGTTGTAAATAAATAGAAGTGTGATGATCATCATTATTAGAGCATTGTCCCAAACAAAAGGCCAGATAAAAAAAGGGAATGCCAAAAAAAAGGAAAGGCCAAATAAAAAAGGGAGGCCCAAAAAAAAGAAAGAAAAAAAGGGAAAAGGTACAATGCTACTATCTTTTTCCACACTTGTGCTTCAAAGTAGCACCATGATCTTCATGATAGAGAGTCTCTTGTTTAGTCACTTTCATATACTAGTGGTAATTTTCATTATAGAACTTGGCTTGTATATTCCAACGATGGGCTTCCTCAAATTCCCTAGGTCTTCGTGAGAAAGCAAGTTGGATGCACACCAATTTAGTTTCTTTTGTTGAGCTTTCATATATTTATAGCTCTAGTGCATCTGTTGCATGGCAATCCCTACTCACTCACATTGATATCTATTGATGGGCATCTCCGTAGCCCATTGATACGCCTAGTTGATGTGAGACCATCTTCCTCCTTTTGTCTTCTCCACAACCACCACTCTATTCCACCTATAGTGTTATATCCATGGCTCACGCTCATGTATTGCGTGGAAGTTGAAAAAGTTTGAAAAAATGTAAGTATGAAACAATTGCTTGGCTGAAACCGGGGTTGTGCATGATTTGGGTATTTTGTGTGAAGAAGATGGAGCATGGCCAAACTATATGATTTTGTAGGGATGAACTTTCTTTGGCCATGTTATTTTGAGAAGACATAATTGATTTATTAGTATGCTTTAAGTATTATTATTCTTATGTCAATATTAAACTTTTGTCTTGAATCTTTTGGATCTGAACATTTATGCCACAATAAAGAATTATGTTAGGTAGCATTCCACATCAAAAATTCTATTTTTATCATTTACCTACTCGAGGACGAGCAGGAATTAAGCTTGGGGATGCTTGATACGTCTCCAACGTATCTATAATTTTTTATCGTTCCATGCTACTATATTATCTGTTTTGGATGTTTAGTGGGCTTTAATATGCTCTTTTGTATTATTTTTGGGACTAACCTACTAACAAAAGGCCCAGTGCAAATTGCTGTTTTTTTGCCTATTTCAGAGTATCGCAGAAAAGGAATACCAAACGGAGCCCAGTTGACCTAAAACTCAACGGAGGTTGTTTTTGGACAAGAAGAAGCCCACGGAGTACCGGAGATGGACCAGAGGAGTCCCGAGGCCACCACGAGGGTGGGGGCGCGCCCTACCCCCTGGGCGCGCCCCCCTATCTCGTGGCCGCCTCGGGGACCCCCCTTACTTGTTCCCGACTCCAACACCTCTTATATATACAGAAACCCCCGAAAAGAAACCTAGATCAGGAGTTCCGCCGCCGCAAGCCTCTGTAGCCACCGAAAACCAATCTAGACCTATTCTGGCACCCTGCCAGAGGGGGGAATCCCTCTCCGGTGGCCATCTTCATCATCCCGGCGCTCTCCATGACGAAGGGGAGTAGTTCACTGATACGTCTCCAATGTATCTACTTTTCCAAACCCTTTTGCCCTTGTTTTGGACTCTAACTTGCATGATTTGAATGGAACTAACCCGGACTGATGTTGTTTTTAGCAGAACTGCCATGGTGTGGTTTTTGTGCAGAAATAAAAAGTTCTCGGAATGAACTGAAAATCCACGGAGAATTATTTTGGAAAATATAAAAAATATCTGCAAGAAGATCCAGACCAGGGGGCCCACACCCTGTACACAAGGGTGGGGGGCGCGCCCCCTCCCCTAGGGCGCGCCCCTGCCTCCTGGGCCCCCTGGTGCCACCGACGTATCTCTGTATCCCATATATTCACTTTGGGGGAGAAAAAAAAATCAGAGAGGAAGAATTATCGTGTTTTACGATACGGAGCCGCCGCCAAACCCTGATCACTCTCGGGAGGGCTGATCTGGAGACCGTTCGGGGCTCCGGAGAGTGGAGATCGTCGCCACCGTCATCATCAACCTTCCTCCATCACCAATTCCATGATGCTCACTGCCGTGCGTGAGTAATTCCATCGTAGGCTTGCTGGACGGTGATGGGTTGGATGGGATCTATCATGTAATCGAGTTAGTTTTGTTAGGGTTTGATCCCTAGTATCCACTATGTTCTGAGATTGATGTTGCTATGACTTTGCTATGCTTAATGCTTTTCACTAGGGCCCGAGTGCTATGATTTCAGATTTGAACCTATTATGTTTTCATAAATATATGTGTGTTCTTGATCCTATCTTGCAAGTCTATAGTCACCTACTATGTGTTATGATCCGGCATCCCCGAAGTGACAATAATCGGGACCACTCCCGGTGATGACCGTAGTTTGAGGAGTTCATGTATTCACTATGTGTTAATGCTTTGGTCCGGTACTCTATTAAAAGGAGGCCTTAATATCCCTTAGTTTCCAATAGGACCCCGCTGCCACGGGAGGGTAGGACAAAAGATGCCATGCAAGTTCTTTTCCATAAGCACGTATGACTATATTCGGAATACATGCCTACGTTGCATTGATGAACTGGAGCTAGTTCTGCGTCACCCTAGGTTATAACTTCTACATGATGAATTGCATCCGACTTAATTCCCCATCACCGATCCAATGCCAACGAGCTTTTCATATATTGCTAGTTGCTTATTTACTTTCCCGCTACTACTATCACAAAAACTACAAAAACACTATCTTTACTTTTATTGCCGCTACCGCCACTATCATACTACTTTGCTACTAAACTACCTTGCTGCAGATACTAAGTTTCCAGGTGTGGTTGAATTTACAACTCAGCTGTTAATACTTAAGAGTATTCTTTGGCTCCCCTTGTGTCGAATCAACAAATTTGGGTTGAATACTTTATTCTTGAAAAGTGTTGCGATCCCCTACACTTGTGGGTTATCAAGACTATTTTCTGGCGCCGTTGCTGGGGAGCATAGCTCTATTCTTTAAGTTACTTGGGATTTATATCTGTTGATCACTATGAAGAATTTGAAGGACTCAAAAACCAAGATCTTACCCTCAACTACAAGGGGAGGTAAGGAACTGACATCTAGCTCTGCACTTGATTCTCCTTCTGTTATGAGTAAACTTGCGACACCTACTCCTGCTATTGAATCTGATATGTTGTATGTTCTTGATGATGCTACTTCTGCTATGTATGATGAAACTACTTCTATGCCTGATAATACTGTGCCACTAGGTGAATTTCTAGATGAACAAATTGCTAAGGTTAGGGAGAATGCAAATATTGAAACTGATGATATTTATGAAAGTGATGATGAAGCTTCTCCCAATAGATATGAATTGCCTGTTGTTCCTGAAGGTTATGTTATGGATGAAGAAACTGCTAGAGACTTTCTTGCTTGCAACGATAGATATGATCTTAACAAATTATTAGCTAAACTGAAAGAAAAGTCTTTGAATGCTGGAATGAAACATGACCCCGCTTTTGCTACTTGACCTATCTTTGTTACTGATAAGGATTATGAATACTCTGTTGACCCTGAGTTAATTACTTTGGTTGAATCTGATCCTTTCCATGGCTATGAGTCTGAAACTGTTGTGACACATCTTACTAAGTTGAATGATATAGCCACCCTGTTTACCAACGATGAAAAGATTCGTTATTACTATATCCTTAAGTTGTTTCCTTTCTCGTTAAAGGGTGATGCTAAGACTTGGTTTAATTATCTTGATCCTGGTTGTGTGCGTAGTCCCCAGGATATGATGTATTACTTCTCTGCTAAATATTTTCCTGCTCATAAGAAACAAGTTGCCTTACGGGAAATATATAACTTTATGCAAATTGAAGAAGAGAGTCTCCCACAAGCTTGGGGGAGGCTTCTCCAATTACTAATGCTTTGCCTGATCATCCTCTTGAGAGGAACGATATACTTGATGTCTTTTATAATGGACTAACCGATGCTTAAAGAGACCACCTGGATAGTTGTGCTGGTTGTGTTTTCAGGGAAAGAACAGATGATCAAGCTGAATTACTATTGAATAATAAGCTAGCCAATGAAAATAATTGGACACTTCCTGAACCATCCCCTAAGCCAACTCCGAAGAAAAGAGGTGTTCTATTTCTCAGCCCTGAAGATATGCAAGAGGCAAAGAAATATATGAAAG
Organism: Secale cereale; assembly: GCA_902687465.1. Taxonomy (NCBI): domain Eukaryota; kingdom Viridiplantae; phylum Streptophyta; class Magnoliopsida; order Poales; family Poaceae; genus Secale; species Secale cereale. The sequence goes on from LR738709.1 coordinate 458,505,433, forward strand.
AAAAAGGTATTAAAGCTGAAGATGTAAAGAATTTACCACCTATTGAAGAAATACATGGTCTTGATAGCCCGACACAGGTAGTAAAGGTAAATTCTATTTATAGATTTGATGAAAGTGATATTCCTTGTTATAAGTCTGCTAGCCAATGCTTAGATGAGTTTGACAATTTTATCGTGAAACAAGAAAACTTCGATGCTTATGTTGGTATACAATTGCAACACAATGCTTATATGATTGGACGCTTGAGTGATTATCTGTCCAGAGTTAAAGGTGAACTAAAACTCATTAGTATTCATGCTTCCATGGTTACCACTCAAGTAGAACAAGTACTTAAGGCTCAGAATGATTTGCTCAATGAGTTAAATCGTAAGAATAATGACTATGCTGTTAGAGTTGCTACTAGAGGTGGTAACGTGACTCGGGAACCTTTGTATCCTGAGGGCCACCCTAAGAGAGTTGAGCAAGATTCTCAGAGAGCTAATTTAGATGCACATAGTTCCTCTAAGAAGAAGAAAAAGGAAAGTGATAGGACTTTGCATGCTTCTAGTGAACCTGTAGCTGACACACCTGAGAATCCCAATGATATATCTGTTTCTGATGCTGAGACACAATCTGGTAATGAACATGGACCTAGTGATAATATTAATGTTGAAGTTCATGATGATGCTCAACCTAGCAATGATAATGACGTAGAGATTGAACCTGCTGTTGATCTTGATAACCCACAATCAAAGAATTAACGTTATGATAAGAGAGACTTTGTTGCTAGGAAGCACGGTAGGGAAAGAGAACCATGGGTTCAGAAACCCATGCCTTTTCCTCCGAAACCATCCAATAAAAAGGATGATGAGGATCTTGAGCGCTTTGCTGAAATGATTAGACCTATCTTTTTGCGTATGCGTCTGACTGGTATGCTCAAAACAAATCCTTATGCTAAATATATGAAGGATATTATTACCAATAAAAGAAAGACACATGAAGTAGAAATTTCCACCATGCTTGCCAATTACACTTTCAAAGGTGAAATACCTAAGAAACTAGGAGATCCAGGAGTACCTACTATACCTTGCTCCATTAAAGGGAACTATGTTAAAACTGCTTTGTGTGATCTTGGAGCCGGTGTTAGTGTTATGCCTCTCTCTTTATATCGTAGAATTGACTTGAGTAAGTTGACACCTACTGAAATATCTTTGCAAATGGCTGATAAATCAACTGCTATACCTGTCGGTATTTGTGAGGATGTGCCTGTTGTGGTTGCAAATGTTACTATTCTAACGGACTTTGTTATACTTGATATTCCCGAGGATGATAGTATGTCTTTTATCCTTGGTAGACCCTTTTTGAATACTCCAGGGGCTGTTATTGATTGCAACAAAGGCAATGTCACTTTTCATGTCGATGGTAATGAGCATACGATACACTTTCCGAGGAAACAACCTCAGGTCCATAGTATTAACTATATTGGAAAAATTTCAACTATTACTATTGGAGGTTTTGAATTTCCTCTTCCTACTGTCAAGAAGACTTATGACATTCTTTTTGTTGGGGACATACATATCCCCATTGAGTTAACCTAGTGTTATTCGAAAATTCTCCGGTTTCATGTTATTCGGAAAGAATTTTTTAACAAGACCTGATCAACCTTGTTAATGGAGTCCTTTTGATGAGCATGGGATAGGTGAATCTAGATAGCACAACCTTCTGCACCCTCCTTTTACTTTCTGTTAATTATAATAAATAAAGCAAAAATAATATTTTCTGTCTATTTCTAGACTTATCCGTGCAATAAAAAATACCCTGAAAATAAAAGTTCTCCAAATGCCCTGAAAATGAAATATGATTTTTTCTAGAATATTTGAGAATATATGGCACAGAACACACAGCGAGGGGAGCCAGCACCTGGCCACGAGGGTCCTGGGCGCGCCCCCTGCCTCGTGGGCCCTCCACTTATTCCTGCACCCATACTCTTCTTCTTCCTCCCAAAAAAATCGCCAACCAGCTCAAGCACGAGTTCTAGCTCATCTTGCTGCCATTTTTGATCTCCTTGCTCAAAGCACCTTTCACCAAACTGTTTGGGGGGATTGTTCCTCGGTATGTGACTCCTCCATTGGTCCAATTAGTTTTTGTTCTAGTGCTTTATTTATTGCAAATTTTTGCTGCTGTGGTGACCTTGTTCTTGAGCTTGCATGTCAAATTTCTTTCATCCCAAGTAGTTCTAATGCATGATATAGTCTCTAGGCACTAGTAGGAGTTGTTGCTATCAATCTTGTTGAGTTTGGTTAACTTTTATTTTGAGTTACTAAAAATTTCAGAAATTTTCAGAGGAGGAAAATGATAAAGAGATTGTTGAGGGGTTCCTCCCGTAAAAGTTCAGAGGAGAAGAAAATGTAAGAAAATAAGAAGCCCAAATATAATCTTCCTCGCATGGCGGAAGTTCGGCCGTGTGAATGGCCTTGTAATGATTTCATGATGGCCGCCGGGATTTACGAAGACTTTTATTGGTTGGCAAATAATGCAGGCCTCACCGACTTCCTCCATGACCAGCGTGAACAGTATCTCTTACTCACTAATATTTTCACGCAAAATTTTCATTTTCATACTAAGAAAACACCACCTACGGTGGAGTTTCATTTATATGATGAGGTTGAGGAGATATCACTCTTAGAATTTTTTGAAGTATGCAAGATACCCTTTGAAGGTAGACTTGATGAACCACGCCGTGAAGACATTGAAGGGTTTACTGACATGATAGCTGTAGGGGAAACTAGACAAGTCTCAGGGGCAAGAATTACTAGTATACACTTCCCTGTTATGCGTTACTTTGCTTTATTTGCTAGTAGATGTTTAGTTGGTCACGGGAACAGTGGGAATCTTAGTGCCCCTAATATTGTCATTTTACGCCATTCTTTGTTTCAAGACACAACTTTTAGCTTGGGTGCCGTCGTTGCTAAACGACTGAGTCTGAACTACTCAAAGGGGACCGTCTTTGGAGGCATCTTTGCTTCTCGCCTCACTGAACATTTTAGAATACCTATTAGGCATCATGAGAAGGAAGAAAAATTTCTTGCCCCTGTTTATCTAGACTACAAGAGCATGGTAGCACGTGATTTTATTGTTAAAGACAAGGATATGTTGCTTAATTATAAATTAAGGTTTGATAAAAAATATTGTGAGATTGTTACCTTGCCTGCACCATCTCTGTTTGATCTGTCTACAGGCATATATCTCGTTACATCAGATGCCTTCTACAAGAACAGGGCCAGGCACAAGCTTCAGAGCCTGAGCCGGAGCCACCACTCGATCCTTACCGTCAGTCTGTTTATGGGTGGGATCTGGATGAGCTTGCCAACCAGTGGCACCTAGAGGACACATCTCAGTACACTGGAGGGAGTAGCTTCGATCTGTGGCCATAGACCAACTTAGGCCAAAAGCCTAAGCTTGGGGGAGTACGTGTTTCTCACCGACTTTACATTCATGTTCACACACTTATTCTAGTTGTCGGTGCTCACACTCTTTCATTGTACCATCCATGTTTAGATTCATTTCTTTTTCTTAGTCTTTTTCTCGTGTGCTAGAAAAACCTTAGGAAAAACAAACAAAAAAATATTAGTCGTAGCTTCTAGCTAGTTTACTTTCCTTGTAGTAGTAATTAAAAGAAAACCCAAAAAGATTTCCCATTCTTCTTTTGCTTGTTGGGAGCTTTCCCGTATAAATAGTTTCTTTTCTTTTCTTTGGGGGTCAAGAGTAGAAGACCATGATTAAAATGCTTAGTGGCTCTCATATGCTTTATTGATTGATTTAACCTTGAGCCATACTATCTTGTCTTCTCTCTTGTATTAAATGCCTGCAGATTCCAGCTTAGTCCAATGCACGTGCACTCTTATTATTATCCACACCGTTCGGTCGTGCGAGTGAAAGACAATAAGGATGATATATGATGAACTAATTGAGATGAGAAAAGCTGGTATGAACTCGACCGCTCTTGTTTTTGTAAATATGATAGTTCATCATTCCCGATTCAACTTGTTATGAATGAAACATGCTTGCAATGACAATTAGAGATCATAGCTACTTATGCCATGCTTAATTAGCTGAGAGTTTATAATGGTCTATCTTGCGTGCCAATATGATATTAAAATGGTTGTGATGTGGTATGATGGGGTGGTATCCTCCTTTGAACGATTTAAGTGATCTGACTTGGCACATGTTCACGCATGTGGTTGAAACAAATCAACATAGCCTCCACGATATTTATGTTCATGGTGATTTATATCCTACTCATGCTTGCATTCATTGTTGATTAATTTTAATGCATCTTCATGACCGTTGTTGCTCTCTAGCTGGTCGCTTCCCAGACTCTTTCTAGCCTTCGCCTGTACTAAGCGGGAATACTACTTGTGCATCCACTTCCATAAAACCCCAAAGTTATTCCAATGAGTCCACCATAACTTCCTATATGCTGTATTTACCTGTCGTTCCAAGTAAATTTGTATGTGCCAAACTCTAACCTTCAAATGAAATTCTGTTTTGTATGCTCGAACAGCTCATGTATCAACTAGGGATGTCTATATCTTCCATGCTAGGTGGGTTATTTTCACGATGAGTGGACTCCGCTCATCATTCATGAGAAAATTGCTGGTAATCGGGATGCCCAGTCCCATGCTCAAATCATAATAATTAAACAAAACTCCCCCAGGGCTGTTGCTTGTTTGGACGGTACCCCGTGGATTTGGATGGTCGTGGAGTGTGCTTGTTGGTGGTTGGGGGAGTATAAATTTACCATTCTGTTTGGGAACCACCTATAATGTGCGTAGCCTGGGAGATATCGAGATTCTTGGTTGTTATGTTGACAATGAGAGTATACCGCTCAAAATGTTATTCATCTCTATTTAAAAATCAAGCTCTGGCACCTCTACAAATCCCCGCTTCCTTCTGTGAAGGGCCTATCTAGTTACTTTTATGCAGAGTCGTCATCCTCCTATAAAAGAGCACCAGTAGGAGAGCACCTCTGTCATTTGCATGTATTACCATTAGTTTGCATTGAGTATGATCATGACTGGATCTCTTTTACCATGAATTACAATGTCTAGTCAGTCCTTGATCTTTAAAGGTGCCCTACATTTATGTTTTGCGGTCTCAGAAAGGGCTAGCGAGATACCATCTTGTTATATCATATCATGATTGTTTTGAGAAAGTGTTGTCATCAGAGGTTTATTATTATTGCTCGCTAGTTGATTATGCCATTGATGTGAGTTGACATGAGACCTGAAAGTTATTGTGAATGTGGTTAGTTCATGATCTTTGCTGAAAACCTGAATGCTGCCTTACATATTTACAACAACAAGAGCAAACATAGTTTGTGAAAGTTTTTTCTTTATCACTTTCAGTTTATCAACTGAATTGCTTGAGGACAAGCAAAGTTTTAAGCTTGGGGGAGTTGATACGTCTCCAACGTATCTACTTTTCCAAACCCGTTCCCCTTGTTTTGGACTCTAACTTGCATGATTTGAATGGAACTAACCCGGACTAACACTGTTTTCAGCAGAACTGCCATGGTGTTGTTTTTGTGCAGAAATAAAAAGTTCTCAGAATGACCTGAAAATCCATGGAGAATTATTTTGGAAAATATAAAAAATATCTGCAAGAAGATCCAGACCAGGGGCCCATATCTTGTCCACGAGGGTGAGCGGCGTGCCCCTCCCCTAGGGCGCGCCCCCTGCCTCGTGGGCCCCCTGGTGCTCCACTGACGTATCTCTGGATCCCATATATTCACTTTCGGGGAGAAAAAAATCAGAGAGGAAGAATTATTGCGTTTTACGATATGGAGCCGCCGCCAAGCCCTAATCTCTCTCGGGAGGGCTGATTTGGAGTCCGTTCGGGGCTCCGGAGAGTGGAGATCGTCGCCATCGTCATCATCAACCTTCCTCCATCACCAATTCCATGATGCTCACCGCCGTGCGTGAGTAATTTCATCGTAGGCTTGCTGGACGGTGATGGGTTGGATGGGAACTATCATCTAGTCAAGTTAGCTTTGTTAGGGTTTGATCCCTAGTATACACTATGTTCTGAGATTGATGTTGCTATGACTTTGCTATGCTTAATGCTTGTCACTAGGGCCCGAGTGCCATGATTTCAGATCTGAACCTATTATGTTTTCATGAATATATGTGTGTTTTTGATCCTGTCTTGCAAGTCTATAGTCACCTACTATGTGTTATGATCCGGCAACCCCGAGGTGACAATAATCGGGACCACTCCCGGTGATGACCGTAGTTTGAGGAGTTCATGTATTCACTATGTGTTAATGCTTTGGTCCGGTACTCTACTAAAAGGAGGCCTTAATATCCCTTAGTTTCCAATAGGACCCCGCTGCCACGGGAGGGTAGGAAAAAAGGTGTCATGCAAGTTCTTTTCCATAAGCACGTATGACTATATTCGGAATACATGCCTACATTGCATTGATAAACTGGAGCTAGTTCTGTGTCACCCTAGGTTATAACTTCTACATGATGAATTGCATCCGACATAATTCCCCATCGCCGATCCAATGCCTACGAGCTTTTCACATATTGCTAGTTGCTTATTTACTTTTCCACTGCTACTATCACAAAAACTACAAAAACACTATCTTTACTTTTATTGCCGCTACCGCCACTATCATACTACTTTTTGCTACTAAACTACCTTGCAGCAGATACTAAGTTACCAGGTGTGGTTGAATTGACAACTCAGCTGCTAATACTTAAGAGTATTCTTTGGCTCCCCTTGTGTCGAATCAACAAATTTGGGTTGAATACTTTACCCTCGAAAACTGTTGCGATCCCCTACACTTGTGGGTTATCATTCACCCTTGGGGCTGAGGGTATGTACCAATAGCTATGCGTTTGATCTCTCTCTCTTTCTCTCTCTTGTTCTTGAGATGGCACGATCTTGATGTATCGTGAGCTTTGCTATTATAGTTGGATCTTATGATGTTTCTCCCCCTCTACCTTCTTGTAATGGATTGAGTTTTCCTTTGAAGTTATCTTATCGGATTGAGTCTTTTAAGGATTTGAGAACACTTGATGCATGTCTTGCATGGGATACCCGTGGTGACAATGGGGTATTCTATTGATTCACTTGATGTATGTTTTGGTGATCAACTTGAGGGTTCCGTGACCTTGGGAATTTATGCATAGGGGTTGGCACACATTTTTGTCTTGACTCTCCGGTAGAAACTTTGGGGTACTCTTTGAAGTTCTTTGTGTTGGTTGAATAGATGAATATGAGATTGTGTGATGCATATCGTATAATCATACCCACGGATACTTGAGGTGACAATGGAGTATCTAGGCGACATTAGGGTTTTGGTTGATTTGTGTCTTAAGGTGTTATTCTAGTACGAACTCTAGGATAGATCGAATGGAAAGAATAGCTTCGTGTTATTTTACTACGGACTCTTGAATAGATCGATCAGAAAGAATAACTTTGAGGTGGTTTCGTACCCTACAATAATCTCTTTGTTTGTTCTCCACTATTAGTGACCTTGAAGTGATTCTTTGTTGCATGTTGAGGGGAACTTATATGATCCAGTTATGTTATTATTGTTGAGAGAACTTTCACTAGTGAAAGTATGAACCCTAGGCCTTGTTTCAAAGCATTGCAATACCGTTTATGCTCACTTTTATCATTAGTTACCTTGCTGTTTTTATATTTTCATATTACAAAAACCTATATCTACCATCCATGTTGCACTTGTATCACCATCTCTTCGCCGAACTAGTGAACCTATACAATTTACCATTGTATTGGGTGTGTTGGGGACACAAGAGACTCTTTGTTATTTGGTTGCAGGGTTGTTTGAGAGATACCATCTTCATCCTACACCTCCCACGGATTGTTAAACCTTAGTTCATCCACTTGAGGGAAATTTTCTACTGTCCTACAAACCTGTGCACTTGGAGGCCCAACAACGTCTACAAGAAGAAGGTTGCATAGTAGACATTAGGCCTCTTCCTTGGCGACACGGTGTTGAGATCCACCTTCATGATCGCCACCCCGGTCATCATGCTCGCGGGATCTACCTCTTTCGCCTTGGTCTTGGCGTTGACGGCCTCGATCTCTTGCATCTTGGCTCGCTTCTCCATCTCGAGCTCAAGCATCTTGGCCTGCTTCTCGGCATCCATCTCGAGCCTCCTCCTTTGGATCTCCATGAAGGCGTCCATTTGCTCCGCTTTGCAACGCCGACGCTCCTCCTCCCTTGAGTCCTTCTTGGTCATCATGCCCTCCACGGTTGCGATCAAGGCGTTTGATGCCGCGTCCCGCTTGTCCTCCTTCTTGGAGTTGGTCTTCCCCCACGGTCGTGCCTTCTCGCCGTCCCCAACCTCCTCCACGGCTTGTTTCCCCCCACACGACTTGAGGGCGGCATATTGCGCCTTGAACTTCTCCTCGTCTTTGATGATCCTAAAGCAATGGGAGAGGTTGAAGCACTTGCCATCATGATGGACCTTGAATGCCTCCAAAGCTTGAAATGCCTACAAATGTATTTTGTGCAAGCATATTGACCAATGGTATACAAATGAACATAAAAACATAAACGGAATGACACAACATAGGTCGGCTTGCTAGCATACCATGTCTTGAATGTCGATGCCGCTCACGAGGCGGGCCTTCGCGCTCTCAAGAGTGGCACAAAACTTGTTGCACTCTTGTTGGATCACCCTCCAATGCTTCGAAATGGACACCCACCCACGCGTGCTCACTATTTGGTACGGCGGGAACTTCTTGCGCTCATAAAACTCGCGGTGGACACGAATCCAAAAAGCCGAATACTTTTGTTCGGAGCCCGTCTTGGGGTCTCGCCAATGTCTCTCCAACACTCACAAATAAGCTTGTCCTCGGCCGCCGTGTATGCCTTGGTCCGCTTGCTCTTTTGCTTCGGCTTCGCCCCGGTGTCTTGGGTGGCGAGCGCGCCCTCGAACAAAGTCTTCCCTTCGATGTCAACATCGTCCTCTTCCTCTTGCCCGTAGTCCTGCGGAAACTTGTGGTCAAGTGGGAAGCCGTCCCAATCCAGGCCGACCTGATCATGCATGAAGGCCGCCTAATCTTTATCAAAGGTGGACGGCGTGAACGCCCCTCGACCATCCTGGCTTTGTGTCTCCTCGGGATCGTAGCCAGCACCGGCGGCGCCGCCAGCGGCCGGTGCGCCACCCTCGAAGATGATGGTTTGCATGTAGTCGTCGTCGCCGAAAGGCGGCATTTCGTCGAACAGGTTGCGCGCGCCCGACAGCACGCCGACTGGCATTTGCCGCGCGCGTTTCCTCGCTCCTCCGGTTGACGAGCCATCGGCCACCGGTGTAGCCTTGAGGTCGATGGGCGGTGGCGCGGGCGTGGAAGGCGCCACCACGCTCACGTCGGGCGAGCACTCCCCGGAGAGGCGGGAGGCCTGCGGGTAGACGTGGAAGCTGGGCATCAGGGTGAAAGCCGACGCAAGGGGCGAGTCGGGCAGCACCATCTGAGGGAACGCGGATGATCCGGTGCTTGCCGCGGCCACGACGGCGTTGACGAGGCCGTGCTGCACGACGGCGGCGGCGGCCTCGATTGCTTCCTCCCTCGCGCTCACCGCGTGCGTTGGTGTGCTCCTGCTGCGCGTCGGCTGCGATAGCGGCCGCCTCGATTGCTTCCTCCCTCGTGTCCGTCGCGTTCCTCCGGCCCTTCCTCTTGGCCGACTCCCTTGCCCGCAGTTCGGGCGTCAGCTTCTTCTTCGGCTTTAGCGCGGCGGCGGTCTTGCAAGGGGCGCGAGGCTTGCCTTTGCCGGCGGGGGCGGTCGTCATGCCGGACAAGGCGAGGGAGGCGACGCCGGCGGCGGCGTCGAAGTCGTCGTCCATGGCGGGTTAGGGCGGGAGCGCGCGCGGGTGGGAGAGTTTTTGGGGAAAATAGAGGGGATGGAGGGAAATGGCAGGCCCGGCGGGAGGAGAAGGCAAGCGCACGCGCGTCCGTCTCGTGTCCACGCTAATGCAAATCTGGCTCAAAAATGCGCCGGGAATGGGTCGGCAGGCGGACGAAAAGCGGACGCGCGTCCGTTTGGGTCGGTGCCTTGGGCCGACTTTTCTGTCCGCGCCGATCCAAACGGACACAAGCGGACGAAATGGATCGCATCATTGGAGTTGCTCTAAAGATAATTGTATGCATCGGTTGATATAGAGGCCCGAGGTTTAACCTCCTTTTCAAAAGAAAATCTCTGCATTGAGGATTATATAAGGGCATGTACAGTGATGGCATATAGACACAGATGCTTCATGACAAAAAGTAATTTGAGGTATATATGTTGATTTTTCTCCCCAATGCAAGCTACTACTAGTGGGCCTCATCAAAGAATAGAAAGTTACTCACACTAGACATGCATCCCTCCTCTTCACTTTAGCTTTTCCAACTTTATGCACCGGACCACACTTTTTCTCTCTATAAGAACCCGTCTCCTGAAGAGAATACTCCTTCCTCATCTGAACCTACTTTTTCTGTTATCCGATCCTACATGACATGTGAAACATCATTCTGAGGCTATGCATTGGCCATGCCCTAAGTGACGAGAGAAAGTGCGCTTAGCAGCCGTCCGGGACCCAGACAGAAAGGAGCTTTCAATTAGCTTAAATTAACACCCGGCCGGGTCCCTCCATACACCATCGCATCGTATTCTTATCTTAATATATGTACCTCGTATGATCGCATCCGCTCTATAAAATGAGCACGGTCGCCTTGACAATCTCCACAACAGCCACTCACTCGAAACCAACCTACCAGTCACACATCACCCACTCGGCCACAGGAACCAATATCCATCGATCCATGGAGTCCAAGCCGGCGCCTCCTCTCCTCACGCCGCACAAGATGGGCCAGTTCGACCTCTCGCACAGGCATTGCAAACAACAAGCACAGTTTCTATTCGTGCCATTCGTAGCTCATGTTCTTTTTCTTGGAGTCTTTTCTGAAATTTTCATTGAGCTTCGATGAGGATTACCAAATTATTCGTGTCTGCATATTTCAGGCCAAATTTGCTAAATTGATTGTTAATCTTTTGACCAAATCTGCCTGAAATAATATTGATATCAGCAAAAAAAGAAAATCGTCAGCCTCTGATGGGGACCTGGAGATTTGGTGCACCTGGCCGAAAGTGGTGCAGCCTTGTTCATCCATGTCGCGTTCGTGCAGGGTTGTGTTGGCGCCACTGACAAGGCAACGGTCCTACGGCAACGTGCCGCAGCCGCATGCGGGGGTGTACTACGCGCAGCGGGCGACCAAGGGTGGGCTGCTCATCGCGGAGGCGACCGGAGTGTCGGACACGGCGCAGGGGTACAAGGATGCCCCTGGCGTGTGGACGGAGGAGCAGGTCGATGCGTGGAAACCTGTGGTCGACGCCGTGCACGCCAAGGGTGCGCTCTTCTTCTGCCAGATATGGCACGCTGGGCGCGTCTCCAACTACAGTAATGGCTCTGCTACCTCCTCCTGATTTTTCAAGTATGTTTGGTTGTAGTAATAGGTTTGATTATTTGTGTTGATTGTTCAAAAATATGTAGAGTTACAGCCGAATGGGCAGGCGCCGATATCGAGCACCGACCAGCAGGTGAGTCCTCAGATGAGCGCTGACGGCCGTCTCGAGGAGTTCTCGCCGCCGAGGAGGCTCGCAAAGGACGAGATACCCAGCGTCGTCAACGACTTCAGAAAAGCCGCAAAGAACGCCATCGCAGCCGGCAAGTATTGTACTTGCCAGTACTAGTTCACTTTACCGGCCATTCATATACTACTGCTTGCTAGAGTTCGCCGATCATACTCTGCCCAAGCAACCCTTGGCTGATCTGTGTGTATGCATGTAGGGTTCGACGGCGTTGAGATCCACGGCGCCTATAGCTACATCATCGACCAGTTCCTCAAGGACAGCGCCAACGACCGCACCGACGAGTACGGCGGCAGCCTCGAGAACCGATGCCGCTTCGCGCTAGAGGTGGTGGGCGCTGTCGTTGAGGAGGTGGGCAACCATCGTGTGGGCATCCGTCTGTCTCCCTTCACCGACTACATGGACTGCCATGACTCGGACCCTCAGGCTCTCGCCCTCCACCTCGTCAACAAGCTCAACGACTATGGCATCCTCTACTGCCACATGGTCGAGCCAAGGATGGCGCACGTCGATGGCCGGCGCCAAGTCCCGCACCGCCTGCTACCCTTCAGGGAGGCCTTCAACGGCACCTTCATCGCCAACGGAGGGTACGACCGAGATGAGGGGAACAAGGTGGTCGGCGAGGGGTACACTGACCTCGTCGCTTATGGGCGGTTGTTCCTGGCAAACCCAGACCTACCAAGGAGGTTTGAGCTCAGTGCGCCGCTCAATGACTATGACAGGATGACATTCTATACCTCTGACCCTGTCGTGGGCTACACCGATTATCCATTCCTCGACTAATAAATCAGCTTCCTGCAAAGCTCGAACGATCCAAGAAACAGAAAAAGAAGATCGGCATCGATTATCTACTGCAGTTTTTCTGAAATTTGGTTATGCCAAAAATAAAATAAAATGCACATCTATATGATGCTCAATTGCCGTCTTATTTCAATAAAAGAGTGACACGAGAATAACACTTTATTTGCATGCGCGTAATTCATCTCGCTGAGAAGGGTGCTCATAGAAGTGACACATAATGCATGAGTTAAAAACTTGTTTACACACGAGACACACAAGGTCTCCAGCCTCGCTAAGAGCATCTACAGCTGGTCTTGTCAAATCCGGCCCTTCAAACACTCGCGGACGCGCCCGGGCATGCCCGCGGACGCATTCGGATGGCCCCTCACATTTCGTTTCGTGCATTCACATATCTCAAATTCGGACTCTCAAATCCATGCAAATACATCACGTCGATCATGCAACAAAATGTCACACGTAAATAGCTTGAAGTAGAGTTGGCCGCAACAATCCCTTCCCAGCTTGAAGTAGTGATCGTGTGCATCCGCTCCCTTCACAATGCGCAAAAACAATGGTTCCGCATGCGAAAACGGCGATGAAACCATGGATCATCCGGAAAAGCAGGTGTGAGAGCAAAGTAGTCATTGTGCAGTAGCTTTGCTCCGAACACCCTGTCCCGATTGATCACTCTTCTCCCTTTGATTGAGCCCTTAAAGTTGAAAATATGCTCCACTTGTCGGTCCATTTTCTCTTGCATGCTCATGAGCATGATCATGTCCACTTCTTCGTCCAAATCTGACGAGTCGAAGAACTCATCTTGAATCATTTGTTCAAGCTCCCTCAGTCCATACTCCTCGTCTGACGAAGCATCATAATCCATCATTTACCTAACAAAAATCACAATAATTCCGGTTGGCCAATGTATCGAACACACAAGCGCAAGGCGGAGTCGAAGAGTTGCCGGACATACCACGACGGCGACCGGGCCGGCGACGACGTCCCTGATGACCCACAAGTGTAAGGGATCTATCGTAGTCCTTTCAATAAGTAAGAGTGTCGAACCCAACGAGGAGCAGAAGGAAATGATAGGCAGTTTTCAGTAATGTATTCTCTGCAAGCACTGAAATTATCGGTAACAAATAGTTTTGTGATAAGATAATTCGTAACGGGTAACAAATACTAAAAGTAAATAAGGTGCAGCAATATGGCCCAATCCTTTTTGTAGCAAAGGACGATCCTGGACAAACTCTTATATAAGGAAAAGTGCTCCCGAGGACACATGGGAATTATCGTCAAGCTAGTTTTCATCACGCTCATATGATTCGTGTTCGTTACTTTGATAATTTGGTATGTGGGTGGACCGATGCTTGGGTACTGCCCTTCCTTGGACAAGCATCACACTTATGATTAACCTCTATTGCAAGCATCCGCAACTACAAAAGATGTATTAAGGTAAACCTAACCATAGCATGAGACATATGGATCCAAATCAGCCCCTTACGAAGCAACACATAAACTAGGTAAGCTTCTGTCACTCTAGCAACCCATCATCTACTCATTACTTCCCAATGCCTTCCTCTAGGCCCAACAATGATGAAGTGTCATGTAGTCGACATTCACATAACACCACTGGAGGAAAGACAACATACATGTCATCAAAATATCGAACGAATACCAAATTCACATGACTACTTATAGCAAGACTTCTCCCATGTCCTCAGGAACAAACGTAACTACTCACAAATCATATTCATGTTCATAATCAGAGGGGTACTAATATGCATAATGGATCTGAACATATGATCTTTTACCGAATAAACCAACTAGCATCAACTACAAGGAGTAATCAACACTACTAGCAACCCACAGGTACCAATCTGAGGTTTTGATACAAAGATTGGATACAAGAGATGAACTAGGGTTTGAAAGGAGATGGTGCTGGTGAAGATGTTGATGGAGATTGACCCCCTCCCGATGAGAGGATCGATGGTGATGATGATGGTGACGATTTTCCCCTCCCAGAGGGAAGTTTCCCCGGCAGAATAGCTCGGCCGAAGCCCTAGATTGGTTCCACCAAGGTTCTGCCTCGAGACGGCGGCGCTTTATCCCGAAAGCTTCCTTATGATTTTTTCCAGGGCAGAAGACACCTTATAAAAGAAGATGGGCATCAAGGGGCTGCCAGGTGGCCCACGAGGCAGGGGGCGCGCCCAGGGGGGTAGGGCACGCCCCCACCCTCGTGGACGGTGGGTGGCCCCCCTCTGGTGCTTTCTTCGCCCGATATTTTTAATATTTTCCAAAACTGACTTTCGTGGAGTTTCAGGACTTTTTGAGTTGTGCAGAATAGGTCTCCAATATTTGCTCATTTTCCAGCCCAGAATTCCAGCTACCGGCATTCTCCCTCTTCATGTAAACCTTGTAAAATAAGAGAGAAAAGGCATAAGTATTGTGACATAATGTGTAATACAACCCATAATGCAATAAACATCAATATAAAAGCATGACGCGAAATGGACGTATCAGTCCCCCGCGATGAGGATAGGAGCGTTCTTACGGAGCTGGCGGCAGAGAGCCTTGGAACGGCTGCGGATCGTCCGTAGTGGCGGAGCTGCGAGCCGGATGACGCGGAGGAGGAAGAAGAGAGGAGCGAGCAAATGGATCCGGTAGCTCGGGGGGTAGATTTGGTGCAATTTGGGGGTGGGGTCGGGCTGTCGGGTCCGACATGGCTGGCATGACCGAGCGCGCCCAGGCACCTCCATATCTGCTCCATATTTAGGCTGGATAATGGGGGTGCCCGTCACCTGGGTGTTTGAGGGCCGTTTGAGAGGCCCCTCTGGGTCAAAATTATGACCGGCCGGCCAGCCCGGGCATATGAGGCGGGTTTGAGAGGTCTCGTTGTAGATGCTCTAACGCGATTGTGGAGTTGGAGAGATTTTTAAAAGTAAGACCAATCATTGTTTTCTCAAGAGTGACGACAGTCATTTGTATTGTTTCATGACGAAATGATTACCTAAATGCTAAATGTCATGTGAGCATCCAACTGGACCTTAATATGTGTGTGTGCGTGGGGGGGGGGG
>LR738709.1:458521057-458538286 GCA_902687465.1 Secale cereale
GGTGCTCCGAGGTGAATAATTGATGGAAGGTTTATTGTTCATGCTAGAATTGTATTGACCAGAAACTTAAATGCATGTGTGGATACATAAAAAAATACCGTGTCCCTAGTGAGCCTCTACTAGACTAGCTCGTTGATCAACAAATGGTTAAGGTTTCCTAACCATAGACATGAGTTGTCATTTGATAATGGACAAGACCCAACCGTCAGCATATCATATGATCGTTCAGTTTATTGCTGCTGCTTTCTTAATGTCAGATACATGTTTCTACGACCATGAGATCATGCAACTCCCAGATACCGGAGGAATACCTTGTGTGCTATCAAATGTCACAACATAGCTGGGTGATCATAAAGATTCTCTATAGGTATCTCTAAAGGTGTCTGTTGAGTTGGCATAGATCAAGACTGGGATTTCTCACTCCGTGTGACGGAGAGTTATCTCTGGGCCTCTCGGTAATACGGCATCACAAGAAGCTTGCAAGCAAAGTGACTAAGGATTTAGTTGCAAGATGATGTAACAGAACGAGTAAAGAGACTTACCGATGACGAGATTGAACTAGGTACGGAGATACCGACGACCGAATCTCGGGCAAGTAACATACCGACAGACAAAGGGAACTACATATGTTGTCATAAAGGTTTGACCGATAAAGATCTTCGTAAAATATGTAGGAACCAATATGGGCATCCAGGTCCTGCTATTGGTTATTGACCGGAGAGTCATCTCGGTCATGTCTACATCATTCTCGAACCCATAGGGTCCGCACGCTTAACGTTCGTTGACGATACAATGTTATATGAGTTATGTGAATTGGTGACCGAATGTTTTTTGGAGTCCCAGATGAGATCACGGACATGACGAGGAGCTCCAGAATGGTCCGGAGGTAAAGATTGATATATAGGACAATACTATTTGGTCACCGTAAAGGATTCAGAATGTACCGGGTATTTATCGGATCACCTGAAGGGGTCCCGGGAGGTTACTAGGTCATATGGGCCAAACGAGGGGAGCACACCAGCTCACAAAGGGGATGGCACTGCCTACCTCTGGCCGCCGGCCTTGGGGAGAAAAGGAAGGAGAGGAGTCGGCCTCCCCTTGCATTCCCTCTCCTCCCCTTTCCTCCCCAAGATTAAATAAGGAAGGGGCGCGCCTAAGGGCATGCGCCCTAGGGCTGGCCGCCGACCCCCTAGGGATGCGCCTGGGCAGCCTCCTTCCCCCGCCTATATATATGAGAGGAGGGAGAGGGGCAAGACACACAACGATCCCCAAGCCGTGTGTTGTGCCCCGTCTCCCTCTAGTTCTAGTTCCTCCTCCGTCCACGTCTGTTGTGCTTGGCAAAGCCCTGCGAATAGATTTACCACCTCTGTCACCACGTCGTCGTGCTGCCGGAAGTCATCTACTACTCCACCTATCTTGATGGATCGAGAAGGCGAGGACATCATCGAGCTGAATGTGTGCTGAACACGGAGGTGTCATACATTCGGTACTTGATCGGGATGGATCGTGAAGGTATACGACTACATCAACCGCATTGATAAACGCTTCCACTTAGCGATCTTCAAGGGTATGAAGATGCTCTCCCCCTCTCGTAGCTATGCATCTTCATGGATAGATCTTGGGTGTGCGTAGATCTTTTTTGTTTTCCATGCAATGTTCCCCAATAGTGGCATCATGAGCGATGTAACATCCCAAATTTTCAATTTGGAATGTTATATATAGATCATATTGCATTGCATATTTTATTGCATTTTGTGTTCTTGCAATCCTCGAAAATTCTAAGCAACTCAAGGACCCACGGAGAGAGTTGAGGATTTTACCATTTTCGTATTTGAGTTTCTCAAATACCGGTACGGGGATCATTTTGGTTTTAATTGTTTTTCTCTCCTAAAAATATTTCTTAGTAAAATATATGAGTGGAGATAATATGACTTCTCCAAATAAAATAAATAATGGAGAAAAAATATTAAAATCATTTTTGAATTTTGTTCGGATTTATTTGCGATTTATTTGCATAGGAAAAATGCGTGTTTTTCAAAATTGCATTTAGGTCCGGGAAAAATGTTCACTTTGTCCTAAATATTATTAGAGGACGGTGAAAATTTATTTCGGAATTTTTGAAGTCCGTTTAGTATTTTTTTTCCGCCTGTTTTAGTACATTAGGACTGTTTAAAAAAAAGGGAACCGACCTAGCCGGGCCGTACCCGACCTGGACTCCCCCAGCCGGCCTTTAAAAGGCGAGGCCCGTAGCTGCCGTAGCCCACCAGCCCCGCCGCCCTAACCCTAGCGCGCCGCCGCCCGATCCACGGCGCCACCTCGATCCGCGTGCCTGCCGCCGACGCCGCCGCCCGCGCCGCTCCGCCGCCACCCGCCGCCGCCATCGCCGGAGTCCACCGCCACCCACCGCCGCCCCACTGGAGTACGCCGCCGCGCCGTCTCGATCCACGAGGTAGCCGCCGTTTTTTTAAAAACCGATCGGTTTATTTCGTAAACCCTATATCTATTATTATTATTATTAGATTGGTTCGGGTTTTTTTTTGTTTAGTTAAATTGCGGACGTTTGTCCGTACGTTCATTTTAATTAACGTTGTTTGCCCGTTAGTCACAGATAACGAACGTTCGTTCGTTAGCCTGTACGTCAGTTTTCCTTTTCAGGGCTTTTTCCGCGATTATTTTCGATCACGATTCTTGCCCTGATCTTGTTTTTAGTTTTTCTTTTCGCTCGAAAGTCAGAATCAGGCGATTCAAGCGCCCAGATCTTCGTCTCAAAACCCTCTTTCCGTTTAACCAAATTGAACAAGGGTTTTCTACTGTAAAATTTGACTTTAGATCAATCTAGTAAGCGGATCTTGTTTCTTTCGAAGTTTGAGTTTCGTTGCTCCGTTTGATTTGATTCTTTTTGCAAACCGGAGTTCTTAAGTTGAACTTTCTGGTTAGATCTGCTTATTTGGAGTTTTATCTGTGAATATTTGCTTGTTTGCTTATGTATGCTATTGTTTGCTTGCGATAGAATTCCTGGAGTGCGAAGCGTGCTACTACGAGTCCCTAGGTTTTGCGAATCATCAGCAAGGCACGTAACACTTTGATCATACCCTTTATTACCCAGTTTTTATGCATTAGATCAAACCCTCACACATTGCATGAGTAGGATCTCTTAACTTGTGGGTCTGGTAAGTAGATTGAGGTAGAACCAATTACTTGAATTATTTTCAAACCCTCGGAGTTACTGCTACATTATGCTTAGGTTGCCATGCTATGCTCGTAGACGTGGATTGCGTTTGAGAGTATCCATGACAGATGTGAGTTGTTAATTAATGGTTCAACTTAAGGTGACTACTTGAATACGCATCTGGGTGGATTTGTTGCAGGACACCTGGAGAATCTAGTGTTGTCCTAGGAAATCCCGGAGGAACCGTGTGATTATCCTATGGAATGCCACCGAGGCTCAAAGGGATCATAAAACTATTCATGCTAGAAACTTCCGTGTGCAGCCACAATGCCATTATGGGCTCTGGCATAGTATGAGTAAGTTGTGTGAGCTGTTTCAGTGGTGGACTAGCAGATGTAGGGGAAAGTAGGTGTACCGGTCCACCCGGGGTAAAGAGTAAATGCTTCCGAAAGACTGTGTCTCGGTCATCCTTTTCTCAAACACCATGCAGTACGAGAAATCCAACGGAGGAGATCGAGTCTTGTGGGGAAAAGTGCGCAAACCTCTGCGGAGTGTACAAACCAATCATGATTAGCCGTGTCCCCGGTTCTGGACATCTTGAGTATCTGGTACTTGAATTATTGGTTGATCTCATCACTCTAAAATAAATTTGTTGGGTTAATGATGACTACTTTAATTGGGATTGAGTTGGAGGTACCTTCTCAATGATGTTTCAACTACCATGATAGTTAAATAAAATCTATTCCTTTGTTGTAGGGAAATATTGGCTTTATGCAAAAACCTTAACCTTAGAGCCTCCACTAGCCAAATATGCATATGGTGTTAGCCTTTATTCTGTTACTTGCTCTACTGTGTTATCTTGCCAGCATATTCCATGTGTTGACCCATTTCGGGCTGCAACATGTTACGTTGCAGACTTTTCAGAAGAAGAGTAAGGTGTGCTAGGTCATTTGTCGTGCACTCAGCTATGTCGTTGGAGTTGATGGACTCACTTATCTTCCAAGCCTTCCGCTGTTATTTTGTTAGATGGCCTTATGGCATAGACTTTTGTAATAAGTTCTCTTTTGAGACATTCGATGTAATAAGTGTGTGATTGCCACTCTGTTATAAATCCTTCAAGTATTGTGTGTGTCAGCATTACCGATCCAGGGATGACACAGAAACACAGAGACTTCGGTCCATTCGGATCGTGGTCGCTACAAGATGATATCAGAGCACACGCTGCCTGTAGGACACGACCACTAAGATAAACCCTACGTCACTCTTCTCTACTCATTTCTGACTCCTCTCCATTTTCTACTCTTTAGGATGGTGGACGCAAGGAACAAGTTCACTCAACCAGATGAAGACACACCATTTGGACGACACTTGAAGGAAGTCACTAGGTACCTGAACATTAGAATACCAAGCTTCACCGGGACCTACACCGCCACTTTACCAGAAGAGAAGCGATGGAGTATTCAAGTTCAAATTCCCGGGAGGACATTCGCACCATCCAGTGACCACATAGAGTTTTATTTTGATGCACCAACCTAGAGCCTAGGCAAGAGTATGGCAGCCCACATTACCATGGGACGAATTGGAGAAGTCTACAAGCAGGAGCTGAAGGACACTATCTACCAGATATGTGGACGCCGAGATGAGCAATGGGACATGATCGGTACTCGGAAGGACCGATCCATTGCAGCGTTCATCCAGGAGTTAAACCAGCACATCCGCCGACATGAGCACCAGATGTACGCAGGGATGATAGAGTTGAAGAAGGCATTAACCAGGAACTTGAAGCTAGAAGAGGAACTCAAGTCTACACGTGACGGATATGAGGAGGCGATGACAATACTTGTGGAGAAGAATGATGACTTGACAAGGAAGCTAGGAGTATTCATGGGAGATCCAGCACCAGGAGGAGAAGAAGAAGAAGAAGAAGAACCTAAGGAGATTCGTTCTGAAGACTACATCATCATCGACGACATGGACTCAGATCCCGATGATAGTGATGAAGATTATGAAGATGAAGCTGGAGCTGATATCATGGAATCTTTCGGCGATCAAAATTTCTAGATGACCATCCTATGACTAGTAGTTTTTCCCCCATAGAGTAGAATTTAGAGCACTTTTGTAACGTTAGTTAGAATCTTTGTAAGCCCTTGCTTAAAATTGATTGGTGTGATATGATTGTGTTTGTCTCATGTGCATATGGGTAGTGAATTTTCCCTTAGACCTCATTTCTGTTCTAATCTCTTCCCTCTACACCCATCAGATGCCTCCAAGACGTGAGCCCCGATTTCAGTTTCCCCTGAGCTCACTTAGTTGATCCAGCAGCAGAACACCTTGATGCAACTTCTTGTCCAGAACAACCAGAACAATTAGAACAACAACAACCCTCCATCACCACCGCCCGTGGACAACCTGACACGTTTCTTAAGGTTGCAACCACTGGTGTTTTCTAGTAGCATTGAACCAATAGTTGCTGATGACTGGCTACGCAAGATTGGAAGGGATTTGACCACCGCCAATTGCACGGATGCTGAGAAGGTGCGTTTTATCGCACACCAATTGGCTGGACCAGCAGCCGCATGGTGGGAGAATTACACAGCCACTTTCCCTGTAGCCAATGTCACTTAGGATCAGTTTGAGCAAGCTTTTCGCGCTGCCCATATCTCAACTGGAGCCATGAGCATGAAGAAGCGAGAGTTTCACAATTTGTGCCAAGGAAATTGTATTGTGGCTCAGTACGTAGATGATTTTAGTACTCTATCCCGTTATGCCTCGGATGATGTGGCCACAGATGCCGCAAATCAAGACAAGTTTATGGAAGGGCTGAATGATGAGATGAGCATACAGTTGATGGTGGCAACGTTCAACAACTACCAGGAGTTGGTAGATAAGGCTCTTATGATTGAAGGGAAGCAGCAGCAGATTGAGAGCTGCAAGAGGAAGTATGGACAAGGAAGGAATAATTCTGGAGCCCAGCAGAAGCCCCGTTTCACCCCGAACTCGGGAGGATATACCCATAACCATGGAAGCCACACCCATAATGGAGGAAGTTCTCACAACCACAATGGCTCCAAGAATGGGAATGGGAATGGAGCAAGCAATAATCAGAACCGCTCCACCCCATCCACACCTGCCAAGAGGGATTTAAGCCACGTTACATGTTTCAAGTGTGGGAAGAATGGACACTATGCCACGGAGTGCCCTGAAGCTAAGAATGGGAACGACAAGGGAAGCACTGGGAAGAAGCCCAACCCTTTCAACAAAGGACAAGTGAACCACATGACCGTGGAGGAGGTTGAAGAGCAACCATATGCAATTGTCGGTAAGTTTTTGGTTAAGTCATTTACTGTTGTAGTTCTTTTCGATACTGGTGCATCACATTCATACATTTCAAGGGGATTCGTGAATAGATATAAGTTGCCCACCCACGTCCTTAAGACCCCCATGTTAGTAAGTTTCCCAGGAGCAGAGTATATGGCACATCAAGGATGTTTTCAGATGCCATTGACCATTGGACGACATGTTTTCCCCTCAGACCTGATAGTTTTGGAGTCACAAGGATTGGATGTGATACTAGGTATGGATTGGCTATCGATGTATGGAGGGAACATCGATTGTGCCAGTAGGTCTATTTTACTTACCACCCCGGAGGGAAAAAGGATCAAGTATGTATCTAGGCATTCACCTAGAAGGACACAAGTACATTCTCTCTCGGGAGTTGTTCAGGATGAAGTGCTTGTAGTAAGGGACTATCCGGATGTATTTCTCGAGGATCTACCAGGCATGCCGCCGGATAGGGATATTGAGTTTTTGATAGAGCTATTGCCTGGCACCGGACCAATATCGAAGAGACCATATGGGATGCCAACAAATGATCTGGAGGAAATCAAGAAGCAGATTAAGGGGTTATTGGAGAAATGATTTATTCGACAAAGTTCATCACCTTGGGGAGCACCAGTGCTTTTGGTCGAGAAGAAGGATGGACCCTTAAGGATGGTCGTTGACTAACGGGCACTGAATGAAGTGACGATTAAGAATAAGTACCCACTGCCGATGATCAATGATTTATTTGACCAACTATAAGGAGCTAAAGTATTCTCCAAGATTGATCTACGATCAGGATACCACCAGTTGAAGATCTGAGAGAAGGATATACCTAAGACAGCCTTCACCACAAGGTACGGGCTATATGAGTATACAGTTATGTCGTTTGGATTGACTAACGCCCCTACCTATTTCATGAGTATGATGAATAAGGTGTTCATGGAGTTCTTGGATAAGTTTGTCGTGGTATTCATTGATGATATCTTGGTGTACTCGAGGAACGAAGAGGAACATGAGGAGCATTTGCGTTTGGTTCCGGAGAAGCTCCGAGAACATCGGTTGTATGCCAAGTTTAGAAAATGTGAGTTTTGGTTGAAGGAAGTTGGATTTTTAGGACATGTTATATCAGGAGAAGGTATAGCAGTGGACCCTGTTAAGGTGGAGGCAGTCACTGAGTGGTTGGCACCCACTTCAGTTGGAGAAATCCACATTTTTCTTGGACTCGCGGGATATTACCGAAGATTGATAGAGAATTTCTCCAAGATTGTAAAGCCTATGACAACATTGTTGAAGAAAGACACAAAGTTTCATTGGACTGAAGAGTGCGAAGAAAGTTTCCAGGAGTTGAAGAAGCGGTTGACGACAGCCCCAGTGCTGATCTTGCCTGATATACGCAAAGATTTCCATGTGTATTGCGATGCTTCACGTTTAGGACTTGGAGGAGTACTCATGCAGGATGGGAGAGTTGTTTCCTATGCATCTCGTCATCTTCGACTGCACGAGTTGAATTATGCTACGCATGATTTGGAGCTAGCGGCTGTAGTGCATACGCTCAAAACCTGGAGACATTTCCTTATTGGGAATGGTTGTGATGTGTACACGGATCACAAGAGTTTGAAGTACATTTTCACTTGGAAGGAGTTGAACCTCAGACAGAGGAGATGGTTGGAGCTTATAAATGATTATGATATGAAGCTGCACTATCATCCAGGCAAGGCCAATGTCGTTGCGGACGCCTTGAGCCGGAAGAGTTATGCCAATACCCTAGTGAAGGGAGGATTCGTTTGGAGATAGTTCCTAGAGGTTTTGTTGCAACATTGGAAGTTCAGTCAACATTGTTGGGAAAGATATGAGAAGCCCAGAAGGATGACAAAGAGATTGCCGAAATCAAGGAGAAGATGAGTGAAGGACAACCAAGGGTTTTCGTGAGGACGAACACGACACCTTATGGTTTGAGGACCGAATCTATGTGCCCAACAACGCCGAGATCAGGAAATTGATACCGCAGGAAGCACATGATTCACCATACTCGATACACCCCGGAAACACTAAGATGTATTTGGGTCTGAAGGAACGTTTCTGGTGGACGGAAATGAAGAAGGATATTGCCGAATATGTAGCAGTATGTGATGTATGCCAGAGAGTGGAGGCAGAACATGAGAGGCCAGCATGATTACTACAACCTATGCCGATACCCGAATGGAAGTGGGATAAACTTGGCATGGACTTTATCACCGGATTGCCCAGGACCAGATCGGGATATGACTCAATCTGGGTAGTAGTGGATCGTTTGACCAAAGTAGCTCACTTTATCCAAGTGAAAACCACGTATACCAGTGCAAAGTTGGCTAAGATATACATGACCAGGATCGTATGTCTGCACAGAGTTCCGAGGACCATCGTATCAGATAGAGGAACACAGTTCACCTCAAAGTTTGGGCATCAGCTACACCAGACTTTGGGAACTAGGCTATAATTCAGTACCGCTTTCTATCCGCAGATCGATGGACAGACCGAGAGAGTCAATCAGATTCTGGAGGACATGTTGAGAGCTTGTGCACTAGATTATGGATCCAGTTGGGATGACAACTTGCCCTATGCGGATTTCTCGTATAACAACAGTTACCAGGCCAGTTTGAAGATGGCACCGTTCAAAGCATTGTACGGGAGGAGATGCCGAACGCCGTTAATGTGGGATGAAGTCGGAGACCGACATTTGTTTGGACCAGATCTGATCAAAGAGTCAAAAGAGAAGGTTAAGCTGATTCGAGATAGACCGAAGGTAGCTCAATCCAGGCAGAAGAGTTATGCAGACTCGAAGCGCAAGGAAGTAGCCTATGAAATCGAAGACAAAGCGTACCTGAGAGTGTCGCCTCTGCGAGGAGTTAAACGTTTCGGAGTTAAGGGAAAGTTAGCCCCGAGATTTGTGGGACCATACCATGTTTTGGAACGCATGAGAGAGGTTGCCTTCAAGTTAGAGTTACCCGAAGGATTGTCAAGAGTTCACGACGTGTTCCACATTTCTCGGCTTAAGAAGTGCCATGCGGAGATGGCCGATATTCCTTTAAGAGACACAGTGCCCTTAGAAGCAATTTAGTTGGATAGTGATCTGACTTACGAGGAGAAACCCGTCAAGATCCTCGAGTTTGCGAGCAGAGTTACCTGCAGCAAAGTTATCAAGTTTTGCAAAGTTCAGTGGAGTCACCACACCGAGGATGAAGCCACCTGGGAATGAGAGGATGATCTACGCAAGGACCACCCACACCTGTTCTCTAGCCCAACCGAATCTCGAGGGCGAGATTCATTCTAAGAGGGGTAGGTTTGTAACATCCCAAATTTTCAATTTGGAATATTATACATAGATCATATTGCATTGCATATTTTATTGCATTTTGTGTTCTTGCGATCCTCAAAAATTCTAAGCAGCTCAAGGACCCACGGAGAGAGTTGGGGATTTTGCCATTTTCGTATTTGAGTTTCTCAAATACCGGTACGACAATCATTTTGGTTTTAATTGTTTTTCTCTCCTAAAAATATTTCTCAGTAAAATATATGAGCGGAGATAATATGACTTCTCCAAAATAAAAAAATATTGGAGGAGAATATTAAAATCACTTTTGAATTTTTTATTCGGATTTATTTGCGATTTATTTGCATAGAAAAAATGCGCGTTTTAAAAAATTGCATTTAGGTCCGGGAAAATGTTCACTTTATCCTAAGTATTATTAGAGGACGGTGAAAATTTATTTCGAAATTTCGGGAGTCCGTTTAGTTTTTTTTTCCGCCTGTTTTAGTACGTCAGGACTGTTTAAAAAAAGGGGAACCAACCTAGCCGGGCCGTACCCGACCCGGACTCCCACAGTCGGCCTTTAAAAGGCGAGGCCCGCAGCCGCCGCAACCCACCAGCCCCGCCGCCCTAAGCCTAGCGCGCCGCCACTCGATTCGCGCGCCCGCCGCCGCCGCCCGCGCCGCCGCGCCGCGCCGCTCCACCGTCGTGCCGCTCCGTCGCCCGCGCCGCCGCGCCGCTCCACCGCCACCCGCCGCCGCCGTCGTCGGAGTCCGCTGCCACCCGCCGCCGCCCCGCCGGAGTACGCCGCCGCCGCCATTTTTTTAAAACCGTTTGGTTTTATTTCGTAAACCCTAGATCTGTTTTTTATTATTATTAGATCGGTTCGGTTTTTTCTGTTTAGTTAAATAGCGGATGTTCGTCCGTACGTTCATTTTAACGAACGTTGTTCGGCCGTTAGTAACAAATAACAAACGTCCGTTCGTTAGCCTGTTCGTCAGTTTTCTTTTTCAGGGCTTTTTCCGTGATTATTTTCGATCGTGATTTCTGCCCTGATCTTGTTTTTAGTTTTCTTTTCGCTCGAAAGTCGGAATCAGACGATTCAAGCGCCCATATCTTCGTCTCGAAACCCTCTTTCTGTTTAACCAACTTGAACAAGGTTTTGCTACTGTAAAATTTGACTTTGGATCAATCTAGTAAATGGATCTTGTTTCTTTCGCAGTTTGAGTTTCGTTGCTCCGTTTGATTTGATTCTTTTTGCAAACCGGAGTTCTTAAGTTGAACTTTCTGGTTAGATCTGCTTATTTGGAGTTTTATCTGTGCATCTTTGCTTGTTTGCTTATGTATGCTATTGTTTGCTTGCGATAGAATTCCCGGAGTGCGAAGCGTGCTACTTCGAGTCCCTAGGTTTTGCGAATCATCAGCAAGGCAAGTAACACTTTGATCATACCCTTTATTACCCAATTTTTATGCATTAGATCAAACCCTCACACATTGCATTGGTAGGATCTCTTAACTTGTGGGTCTAGGAAGTAGATTGAGGTAGAACCTATTACTTGCATTATTTTCAAACCCTGGGAGTTACTGCTATGTTATGCTTAGGTTGCCATGCTATGCTCGTAGACGTGGATTGGGTTGAGAGTATCCATGGCAGATGTGAGTTGTTAATTAATGGTTCAACTTAAGGTGGCTACTTGAATACGCATCTGGGTGGATTGGTTGCAGGGCACCTGGAGAATCCAGTGTTGTCCTAGGAAATCCCGGAGGAACCGTGTGATTATCCTATGGAATGCCACCCAGGCTCAAAGGGATCATAAAACTATTCATGCTAGAAACTTCCGTGTGCAGCCACAATGCCATTATGGGCTCTGGCATAGTATGTGTCAGGGATATTACTAGCAGGTATGAACCGGCTAGTGTAAACCGGATTATGGTAATATATTTGTATCACTGTAATATTTAGTAGAGGCTACGGCCCACGAGATCTTAGGGCCCGTGTATAGAGTTTCAGTTTGTAAACCGCCAACCCAACAAGTACCTTTGGAGACACCTGTAGAGTACCTTTATAATCACCTAGTTACATTGTGACGTTTGGTAGCACACAAAGTGTTCCTCCGGTATTCGGGAGTTGCATAATCTCATAGTCATAGGAACATGTATAAGTCATGAAGAAAGCAATAGCAATAAAACTAAACGATCAAGTTGCTAAGCTAACGGATGGGTCTTGTCCATCACATCATTATCCTAATGATGTGACCCCGTTGATCAAATGACAACTCATGTCTATGGCTAGGAAACATAACCATCTTTGATCAATGAGCTAGTCTAGTAGAGGCATACTAGGGACACTCTGTTTTGTCTATGTATTCACACATGTACTAAGTTTCCAGTTAATACAATTCTAGCATGAATAATAAACATTTATCATGATATAAGGAAATAAATAATAACTTTATTATTGCCTCTAGGGCATATTTCCTTCAGTCTCCCACTTGCACTAGAGTCAATAATCTAGATCACATCACCATGTGATTAACACCAATAGTTCACATCACCATGTGACTAACACCCATAGTTCTCATCGCCATGCGACCAATACCCAAAAGGGTTTACTAGAGTCAACAATCTAGTTCACATCGCCATGTGATTAACACCCAAAGAGTACTAAGGTGTGATCATGTTTTGCTTCGTGAGAGAAGTTTAGTCAGCGGGTCTGTTATATTCAGATCCGTATGTATTTTGCAGATTTCTATGTCTACAATGCTCTGCATGGAGCTACTCTAGCTAATTGCTCTCACTTTCAATACGCATCCAGATTGATACTTAGAGTCATCTAGATTTAGTGTCAAAGCTTGCATCAGCGTAACCCTTTACGACGAACTCTTTATCACCTCCATAATCGAGAAACATTTCCTTAGTCATCCAGTTACTAAGGATAATTTTGACCGCTGTACAGTGATCTACTCCTGGATCACTATTGTACCTCCTTGTCAAACTTATGGCAAGGTACACAAAATGTTTGGTACACAGCATGGCATACTTTATAGAACCTATGGCTGAGGCATAGGGAATGACTTTCATTCTCTCTATATTTTTCTGCCGTGGTCTGGCTTTGAGTCTTACTCAACTTCACACCTTACAAGTCAGGCAAGAACTCCTTCTTTGACTGATACATTTTGAACTACTTCAAAAATCTTATCAAGGTATGTACTTATCGAAAGTCTTATCAAGCGTCTTGATCTATCTCTATAGATCTTGATGCTCAATTTGTAAGCAGCTTCACCAAGGTCTTTCTTTGAAAAACTCCTTTCAAACACTCCTTTACGCTTTCCAGAAAATTCTACATCATTTCCGATCGACAATATGTCATTCACATATACTTATCAGAAAGGTTGTAGTGCTCCCACTCACTTCTTGTAAATACAGGCTTCACCGCAAGTCTGTATAAATCTATATGCTTTGATCAACTTATCAAAGCGTATATTCCAACTCCGAGATGCTTGCACCAGTCCATAGATGGATCGCTGGAGCTTGCACAATTTGCTAGCACCTTTAGGATTGACAAAACATTCTGGTTGCATCATATACAACTCTTCTTTAATAAATCCATTAAAGAACGCAGTTTCGTTATCCATTTGCCAGATTTCATAAAATGTGGCAATTGCTAATATGATTCGGACAGACTTAAGCATCGCTACGGGTGAGAAAATCTCATCGTAGTCAACACCTTGAACTTGTCGAAAACCTTTCGCAACAAGTCGAGCTTTGTAGACAGTAACATTACCATCGGCGTCAGTCTTCCTCTTAAAGATCCATTTATTTTCAATGGCTTGCCGACTATCGGGCAAGTCAACCAAAGTCCATACTTTGTTCTCATACATGGATCCCATCTCAGATTTCATGGCCTCAAGCTATTTCGCGGAATCTGGGCTCATCATCGCTTCCTCATAGTTCGTAGGTTCATCATGGTCCAGTAACATGACTTCCAGAACCGGGTTGCCGTACCACTCTGGTGCTGAACAAACTCTGGTTGATCTACGAAGTTCAGCAGAAACTTGATCTGAAGTTTCATGATCATCATCATTAGCTTCCTCACTAATTGGTGTAGGAATCACTGGAACTAGTTTCTGTGATGTTCCACTTTCCAATTCGGGAGAAGGTACAATTACCGCATCAAGTTCTACTTTCCTCCCACTCACTTCTTTCAAGAGAAACTCCTTCTCTAGAAAGGATCCACTCTTAGCAACAAAGACCTTGCCTTCGGATCTGTGATAGAAGGTGTACCCAACAGTTTCTTTTGGGTATCCTATGAAGATTTACTTCTCCGATTTGGGTTCGAGCTTATCATGTTGAAACTTTTTCACACAAGCATCGCAGTCCCAAACTTAGAGAAATGACAGCTTAGGTTTCTCGTCAAACCACAGTTCATACGATGTCATCTCCACGGATTTAGATGGTGCCCTCTTTAACGTGAATGTAGCTGTCTCTAATGCATAACCCCAAAAGCGATAGTTGTAGATCGGTAAGAGACATCATCGATCGCACCATATCTAATAAAGTACGGTTATGACGTTCGGACACACCATTACGCTGTGGTGTTCCGGGTGGCGTGAGTTGTGAAACTATTCCACATTGTTTCAAATGAAGACCAAACTCGTAACTCAAATATTCTCCTCCACGATTAGATCGTAGAAACTTTATTTTCTTGTTACGATGATTCTCTACTTCACTCTGAAATTCTTTGAACTTTTCAAATGTTTCAGACTTGTGCTTCATTAAGTAGATATACCCATATCTGCTCAAATCATCAGTGAAGGTTAGAAAATAACGATACCTGCCGCGAGCTTCAACACTCATTGGTCCGCATACATCAGTATGTATGATTTCCAACAACTCTGTTGCTCGCTCCACAGTTCCGGAGAACGGAGTTTTAGTCATCTTGTCCATGAGGCATGGTTCGCAAGCACCAAGTGATTCATAATCAAGTGATTCCAAAAGTCCATCACTATGGAGTTTCTTCATGCGCTTTACACCAATATGACCTAAATGGCAGTGCCACAAATAAGTTGCACTATCATTATTAACCTTGCATCTTTTGGCTTCAATATTATGAATATGTGTATCACACGATCGAGATCCAACAAACCAATTTCATTGGGTGTATGACCATAGAAGGTTTTATTCATGTAAACAGAACAACAATTATTCTCTAACTTACATGAATAACCGTATTGCAATAAACATGATCAAATCATATTCATGCTCAACACAAACACCAAATAACACTTATTTAGGTTCAACACTAATCCCGAAAGTATAGGGAGTGTGCGATGATGATCATATCAATCTTGGAACTACTTCCAATACACATCATCACTTTATCCTTTAACTAGTTTCTGTTCATTATGCAACTCCCATTTCGAGTTACTACTCTTTAGCAACTGAACCAGTATCAAATACCGAGGGGTTGCTATGAACACTAGTAAAATACACATCAATAATCTGTATATCAAATATACCTTTGTTCACTTTGCCATCCTTCTTATCCGCCAAGTATCTAGGGCAGTTCCACTTCCAGTGACCATTTCCTTTGCAGTAGACGCACTTACTTTCAAGCTTGAGTTTAGCTTTTGGGTTTCTTCATGGGAGTGACAACTTGCTTGTCATTCTTCTTGAAGTTCCCCTTCTATCCCTTTGCCCTTTACTTGAAACAAGGGGTCTTATTAACCATCAACACTTGATGCTCTTTCTTGATTTTTACCTCCGCCGATTTCAGCATCGCGAAGAGATCGGGAATTAACTTCGTCATCCCTTGCATATTATAGTTCATCACGAAGTTCTACTAACTCGGTGATAGTGACTAGAGAACTTTGTCAATTACTATCTTATCTGGAAGATTAACTCCCACTTGATTCAAGTAATTGTAGTACCCAGACAATCTGAGCACATGCTCACTGGTTGAGCTATTCTCCTCCATCTTGTAGGCAAAGTACTGTCAGAGGTCTTATACCTCTCGACACGGGCATGAGTATGAAATACTAATTTCAACTCTTGGAACATCTTATATGCTCCGTGGCGTTCAAAACGTTTTTGAAGTCCCGGTTCTAAGCCGTAAAGCATGGTGCACTTAAACTATCAAGTAGTCATCATACCGAGCTTTTGTCAAAATGTTCATAACGTCTACATCTGCTCCTACAATAGGTCTGTCACCTAGCGGTGTATCAAGGACATAATTCTTCTATGCAGCAATGAGGATAATCCTCAGATCACGGACCTAGTCCGCATCATTGCTACTAACATCTTTCAACTTAGTTTTCTCTAGGAACATATAAAAAATTAACGGGGAGCAACATCGTGAGCTATTGATCTACAACATAGATATGCTAATACTACCAGGACTAAGTTCATGATAAATTAAAGTTCAATTTAATCATATTACTTAAGAACTTCCACTTAGATAGACATCCCTCTAGTCATCTAAATGATCACGTGATCCAAATCAACTAAACCATGTCCGATCATCACGTGAGATGGAGTAGTTTTCAATGGTGAACATCTTATGTTGATCATATCTACTATATGATTCACGCTCGACCTTTCGGTCTCCAGTGTTCCGAGGCCATATCTTCATATGCTAGGCTCGTCAAGTTTAACCCGAGTATTCTGCGTGTGCAAAACTGGCTTACACCCGTTGTATTTGAACGTAGAGCTTATCACACCCGATCATCACGTGGTGTCTCGGCACGACGAACTTTCGGAACGGTGCATACTCAGGGAGAACACTTATACCTTGAAATTTAGTAAGGGATCATCTTATAATGCTACCGTCGTTCTAAGCAAAAATAAGAAGCATAATAAGATAAACATCACATGCAATCAAAATATGTGACATGATATGGCCATCATCATCTTGTGCTTTTGATCTCCATCTCCAAAGCACCGTCATGATCACCTTCGTCACCGGCGCGACACCTTGATCTCCATCGTAGCATCGTTGTCGTCTCGCCAACTATTGCTTCTACGACTATCGCTACCGCTTAGTGATAAAGTAAAGCAATTACATGGCGATTGCATTTCATACAATAAAGCGACAACCATATGGCTCCTGCCAGTTGCCGATAACATTACAAAACATGATCATCTCATACAAAACCGTATAACTCATCATGTCTTGACCATATCACATCACAACATGCCCTGCAAAAACAAGTTAGACGTCCTCTACTTTGTTGTTGCAAGTTTTACGTGGCTGCTACGGGCTTAGAAAGAACCGTTCTTACCTACGCATACAAAAACCACAACGATGTTTCGTCAAGTATGTGCTGTTTTAACCTTCACAAGGACCGGGCGTAGCCACACTTGTTTCAGCTAAAGTGAGAGAGACAGACACCCGCCAGTCACCTTTAAGCAACGAGTGCTCGTAACGGTGAAACCAGTCTCGCGTAAGCGTACG
>LR738709.1:458541628-458595941 GCA_902687465.1 Secale cereale
GTACCCGCATCCAGTGATTGGTTAAGTTTCATAAAGGCCCTCTGGATGGTACCCGCATCCAGTGATTGTCTAAGTTCTTCCTATGGTTGTACCCGAACCATAAAGGCCCTCTGGATGGTACCCGCATCCAGTGATTGGCAAAGTTTTATATGGCCAGGGGGCAGGATTGTACCCGAATTCTAGCTTAACCCATGTTGGTCATATCCGGTTCCTATGGATGGTGCCCGCATCCATCGACAGGCCCTCTGGATGGTACCCGCATCCAGTGATTGGCTGAACCTTGCTTTGAGCCTGGCAGCTCATAAAAAGCCTCGACTACATGGTTTTATTTGCAAATTTGCATTTCTGGTCTTTATGTTTTATGGTTCTTTAATCCGGAGTGGGACAACTCAAGAAGTTGACCACATATCTACAAAATTAAAGTCTGGGTCATGAACACCAGCATGAGTTAAAAGTCTGGGTCATGAATACCAGCATGAGTTAAACCGGTGTTCATTATAATCCGGATCAGCCATCAGGCAAAAGCTAAATATATGTACAAATGTCTGGACGAAGTTTCAGCGTGATCTAAACCGGTGTCTTTTATCAAACCCGGGATTATTATTGGGTCTATCAAAGGTTCCCTCAGAAAATTTTAAATTTTACCGGATTAAAAAATATCAAGTATGCTTGATGGCAGGTATGAAATTATTTTTGGTGCAAACAAAACATTTGTTTGATATATTTTATGAGAGCAATTTAATTGGTCCAGCGGTAAAACCGCTAGGACATATTTTCAGTATTATCTATGCAGGAACAGCTGATATGCAGGATAAGCCACATCAGACCAAATTTAAATTGGCAACGTTAACAAGAAGTCAGACCATCCGGATCAAAGCGGACAATGTTTTCAGCTATCCTATTACAAGGCATAGCAAGCCTGAACGGATTAAAGATTGTTCAGCAAAATGAGACTGCAACTACAAAGATATGCTATGAACTACGCTTCCTCCCGCTGCGACGGCTGGGTATCAACTTGGTCCGGAGTCTCCTCCTCTTCATGAAGCGGCTGGAAGTCAGGGGCGCACCAATCGATTTTCGTTAAGGCACGAAAGTACATCTCTTCATTGATGAGTTCAGACGGATTGATATCTGGGGCAAAGGTAGGAGGGCACACTGGTGGGATTAGATTGACGGTATCATAAACCGGCCGCTCCACCCGCTCGTTCTGTAAATCATACCCCGGATGATACCTGGATAAATCTGATTCGGCCGCAAGTTGGCTGGCAAGAGGACGCATCTCTTTCGTCAAGGCATGGAGATCCTTTGCAGTAAAATCTGATCCATCTTCTTTAGTATTGGGATACCCATTTAAAGCTTCTTCCGGATCAAAGTCCGGAACCCACGCTTTCGCTCTGGTAAGCGCCATGAGGGAACCGGCTCGAGCAGCAGACTTCTTAACTTCTTCCAAGCGCATTGGCAAGACAGACAGTTTCTCTAATGTACCTTGGATGGTCGTAGGGGCCGGTTTATTGAAAGATGTTGCAATTATGATCCTCTAAGCGCCGGAATATAGTTGCTCGACCAAAGTATAACACGCCTTGAGTTTTTTCCGCAAATCATCCCCAAGATGGGTAACACGGCGCCCTGTATATGATTGTCATAGTTAAACCGGAATGGATTAAAATTGCAAGGATGAAAGCAGGAATACAGATTAAGTACTTACCGAAGACAGCAGAAGTCATCAATTCTATTTGCCGCTTTAAACCGGTTAACTCTTCAGTCACCGGATTAAGGGCTTCTTCAGCATCCTTTGCCCTTTTTTCTAAATCCTTCTTCTGAACTTCAAAAGTGGTCCATTCCTCTTCAAAGAATTTTTTCAGCTGTTCAGCAGTCTTTAAGCTCAGCGCCAAATCCTTTTTGGCCTTAGAAGCAGCAGACTCCGTTTCAGCAAGTCTGTTCCGGAGTTCAGTAATTTCTTCTGACCTCCGGTTCAAATCAGCCTGCAAGGAAAATCAAGTGGAATGAAAGCAAAAGTCAGACAAGTCTCAAGCACATAAACAAGTTGTCTACTTGACACTTGGGGGCTAATGGGCAGTTGAAGCATTAAGTAGAAGCAATTCAAAGACAAAGTCTCAAGCACACAAACAAGTTGTCTACTTGACACTTGGGGGCTAATGGATAATTGAAGTATCAAAGGAAAACGTCAGGCAAGTCCCAGGCACATAAACCGAATTATGCCCCTGGCACTTGGGGGCTAATGTAAGATCATTTGTTTAATCAGGAAGTACCGGTTCACCTTCTGGACGTAGCTAAACCGGAACTTGGGGGCTACTATGATATAGATAGAAGCACATCAAAAGCAAAAATAAAAAACAAACAGGATTACCTCATACTTGTCCTTCATCATGTTAATCAAGCCTGCTTCATAGTCTCGACCAGTGTGAAGCCGGTTCAAGTACCCGGAATAGAGCTCCTGGGCACTCATGTCAGCAAAGCTAGATAGCTCGGTACTCCATTTACCCTTTTCTTGATGCAGCTTCTCCGCTTTAGTCGTATGTTTGGCTAAAACAGTGGGCTCAGCAGGAGCAGTATAAGCTGTGTGAGTTATTTGAACTTCCGGAGAAGCAGTTGTTGGTGGTGGGGTCGCAATGTGAACCGGGCTAGCAGGAGCCGGACTAGTCCGAGGAGGATCGGCCCGGGCATGACTTGCCGGTTCATGGACGTCCTCAACATTAGGATTCTCAGGCATAGTGGTGTGATCCATAGGAGCAGGATCTTCAAGTGGAATTGTGGGCTCGCCTTCTGGAAGATAGTTGTATCCGGATCAACCGCCGGATCGTCAACGGCAGTTTCAGCAGTTGGTTTGTTAGCCTTCGGTTTCTTGCTAGGCTTTGGCTTGCTGAAAGAAGTTGGAAAAACAAGTCAGAACTGTAAAGCAAAGTGCAATCATAAACCGGATAAATTAAAAGAATTACCCTGGGACAGTTTTCAGGGGTGGGAGTTGTGTGGCAGTTGATTCGCCGGAAGAAGATAAGGGAGTGTCCTGATAATCAGGGTCAGACGGTTTAAGCGGTTTGCGTATAAGCCCGGCCTTGGGATGAAGAAGAGTTGGAGAGAGTATAACCTCAGAGCGGCGCCTCCGAGCTGGAGTAAGAGAGATTCCAGAT
Source organism: Secale cereale (assembly GCA_902687465.1). Classification (NCBI taxonomy): domain Eukaryota; kingdom Viridiplantae; phylum Streptophyta; class Magnoliopsida; order Poales; family Poaceae; genus Secale; species Secale cereale. Next base: position 458,544,778 of record LR738709.1, read on the forward strand.
GATTCAACTGCAAGGCCGCTATGGCGGGTAGTCCGGCGAAGGGCTTCATGTCACTGCTTCTTCAAAAGAAAATTGGGATCCAATTGAGCATAAGGGTGAGAAAACTGATATTTCCGGACTGTCCGACGACTTTTTTGTGGAAGTGGTTCTGAATCGGAAGAAAGGATAGTTACCTCAATTTCGGCCGGTTTATCTCCTTCAGCCAACTCCTGTGAAAAGTTACCGTTAAATACAGATATGGATAAAACTGAACAAGCTAAAGCCGGATTAACCCATACCTCGGAGTCCGGATCATCATCTTCAGCATGAGAACCAGAGCCAGCAGCCGCCTTTCTTTTCTTGATAGCGAAGGCTTTCCGACATGGCTATTTTCCGGCCTTCTCCTGAGGTTTCCTCTTCCAAAAGGGATCATTAGCCTGCTCAAAAGGTGAAAGATAATTGAAAGAACGATTTAAAGGAACGGATTACAAACATATGAAAGAAAGTAAGACATACCACAGGCAGCTTGTTTTTCTTGTAGTATGGAGCCAATCTGGTTTGGCTACATTCTTCTAAGTGATGTTAAGCATCTTCTTAGCAGACTCAGTGACTTCTGACTCAGAAAATTTGTCCTTAGAAAAACGTTGAGGTTCATCCGGTTTACCAGAATACTCATACATCAAGCTTGGGCGCGGGCTCAGAGGAAGGATACTCCAAGAGAGCCAGCAGCGCATAAATCCACTCTAGTTAAGCCATTTGCCATAAAGGCCTTTAACCTAGAAAGTTGAGAAGCAAACCGGGGCCGCTCTGAGGAGCTGAGGCGCTGCGGCAAGGGGTGATCTTCCGGAAGACGGTGCTCGCGATAACCCGGCAATGGGTTTTCCCCTTCAGGTGAAGTGTCAATACAATAAAACCAAGATTTATTCCAATCCTTGGGGTGTGTGTGGAGAGCGGCATGAGGAAAGACTGCATCTTTTCTTTTCTGAATGCTAACCCCGCCCAGTTCTTGATGAGGTCCACTAGTAAATTCAGTTCGCCGGTTCAGGTGGAAAATGTCCCGGAACAGGTCGACTGACAGTTCTTCTTGCAAATACACCTCACAGAACACTTGGAAATCGCAGATGTTGGAAACAGAGTTGGGACCTATGTCCTGAGGATGAAGCTGGAAAGCGGCAAGCACATCCCGGAAAAACCTCGAACCGGGAGGAGTAAAGCCCCGAGCAATATGGTCAAAGAAGACAATAACCTCCCCCTCTTTGGGAGTAGGAGGACATTCATCTCCTGGGGCCCGCCATTTTAAAACGGATCGAGGGCCTAAAGTACCGATTGCAGCAGCATTGACTAAATCTTGTTCCGTAATAACGGAAGGAACCCAGTTGCAGGAGACAAACTGTTTGGCCATAGAAACAGAAGAAAGTGTGCTGAAAGGGTAAAGTGTAAACCCGGATTACTCGAGTACAGTGGCATAAACCGGAAGATATATGCAAGGATTACACAACTGTTTAGACAAGGGACTAATGATATGGCTAAACCGGCAATAAACAGGAAACTGTATTACTACCGGTTCATGACAACAAAATAGAAAGAGCGAAACCGTCGCGTTCGTCATTGAATTTTTACAGAAGCGACATATGACTGTTTAAACCGGAGCATACTTTACAGATCTACAAAGGCGAAGAAACAAGTTTTCACAGACAGCTAAAGTAAAACAGATCTGAGCACCCAGGAAAAGGAAAAGTAAATACAAGACTATTACAGGAAGAACCGTAAGAATCTTATACAAAGCAGATGAATCTAAAGGACGAGATCTAAAGCATACAGCGGCGGAACAGAAGCAAGTTTAAAGGGTAAGATTTAAAGGCTGAAATTTCTGTGAACTTGGCGCCTACGAAGAGCAGACGAAGCTACCACTGAGGTTTAATGGCGGAGATGCGAGAAAGAACCCTAGAGATATGGATCTACAGCGAGGAAGATGACATACCTGGAACAACAAGAAGCGGCGGCGGAGTTTCTCTGGTCACGCTCAGGTCGATGCAGCGGCCGGCGAAGACTTGAGCTCGACGGACGACGCCAGAGATTTGAGTTCGATGGGCAACGACGGAGTCTTGGGCTCGGGCGACAGAGGAAGAAGAACGAACGGAAGGAGATAAAGAACAGAGGCAGCGGTATTTATAGAAGGGCAGAGTTGAAACGACAGGCGCGAGATTTGAGGACGCAGAAGATTGGATAAAGATCCTCTGTCGCCTCGATTCTCGGGATGACCTTTAAACAAAGCCGATAGATGATAACCCTCAACCGTAAGGGATCGAGATAGTCTTCGCGGGTAAGAATAACCCAGTTTATTGATTCGACACACGGGGAGCCAAAGAGTATTTATAAGCTTTGACAGTTGAGTTGTCAATTCAACCGCACCTGAAATATACTTACTTGCAACAAAAGATAAGTGGTAACAGTGATATGATAGTGATGATAGTGATAGTAAAAGTAAACAGCAAAAGTAAATAGCAAGAGTAAATAGCAAAAGTAGCAACTAGTAACCAGCAGGATTTAAAACACTGTAGGCTAGGTCGACGGATGGTTGATCGCTGCATGGATGAGATATATCATGATTCTAACTTGGGGCAAGGCACACGGAAAAGTAATGATCATCTAGGCAAATATCAAACATTAGGCATGTATCCCGTAGGTAGTTGTACGTGCTTGCAATAAGAACTTGCACAACATCTTTTGTCCTACCATCCCGCTACGAACGGGGCCAAAAGGAACTTATGGAGATTAAGGTGCTCCTGTCAAAGAGCACCGGAACAAAGCAATGAACTCAATGGATACATGTAATCCTCAAACTACGGACCATCCCCTTTGGTGTCCCAAGCTGTCACTTTTGGGATCGCCGGTTCCGAACCGTAATAGGTGCTAACAACTCATAGATAGGATCAAGAACACAAATATATTCATGCAAACACATATGGCTCAGATATGAAATCATGGCACTCGGGCCCTAAGTGACAAACATTAAGAATAACGAGTTGAAGCAAAGATGATAAACACCATAGTAGATGATAGGCAACATGCCCCCAATGATCTGACAAACTATTACATGATCTAACTCATCCAATCCCTACCATCCCCTTCGCCTACAGCAGGGGATTACTCACACATGGAAGGAGAAGTCATGGAGGGATGATGGAGTGGTGATGATGATGACGATGGCGACGATCTCCTCTCTCCGGAGGCCAATTCAGCCTCCAGATTAGCCCTCCCGAAGAAGAACAGAGGGTGGCGGCGGCTCGCGACGAAAAGTGGGAAAAGAACTTCTGATCTGGGATTTCTCCGTCACGAGCTAAAATACGGGTCAAAGTAGGGCACCAGGGGAGGTGGGGCCCACCCAGGCGACCCCCCGGCGCGGCCAGGGGGTGGGTCGCGCCACCAGGGCGCCTGGGGCCCCCCTGGCCCCCCTCTGGCCCCTCTTCTGGCTCCGGGTTCCTTCGGGTGCGTGGATTTTCTGTGATTTTTCGTGGAATTTTCAGAGATACCTAAAAATCCGTTTTCCTGCGCACAATAAAACCATACAGGCAGCTCTGCTGAAAACAGCGTCAGTCCGGGTTAGTTTAGTTCAAATCATGCAAGAATGAGGTCAAAACAATATCAAAAGTGTTTGGAAAAGTAGATACGTTTGAGACGTATCAATAGACAGCTGGGTGCGTTAAATGCGAAAGTGATGTCACGGTCAAATTAAGCGATTTTCGAGGATGACGTCAGGGCCGGTTTACAAAAATTAGAAGACACAAGAAGGAAGATTATGCAAGACTGGGAAGATTGATGTGAACAAGTTCAAATCATTCTGGGGCCTAATGTCAGGGATATTACTAGCAGGTATGAACCAGCTAGTGTAAACCGGATTATGGTAATATATTTGTATCACTGTAATATTTAGTAGAGGCTACGGCCCACGAGATCTTAGGGCCCGTGTATAGAGTTTCAGTTTGTAAACCGCCTGGTCATGTAACTTGAGAGATAAGGAAGAAAGAGCAGAGACCGAGGCAGACACGAGTATGAGCCGGCCTCGGGACTCTGTAAACCGAAACGGGCGTCGCCTCTATATAAAGGGACAACCCGGCGACGGTTCAGGGACAAGCAAGAAACAACCCGTCGAGACACAGGAAAGCGATCCGCTCCCTGTTCATCGACGCCCAAGCAATACCAAACCAAACTAGACGTAGGCTTTTACCTTCATCGAAGGGGCCGAACTAGTATAAACCCTCTGTGTCCTTTGTGTGCTTTTAACCCCTTCAAGCTAACCCGTGCGATGGTTCCATTATCAAGTACATTAAACCGGACATCTGCCGTGTTAATTCCACGACAGTATGAGTAAGTTGTGTGAGCTGTTTCAGTGATGGACTAGCAGATGTAGGGGAAAGTAGGTGTACCGGTCCACTCGGGGTAAAGAGTAAATGCTTCCGAAAGACTGTGTCTCGGTCATCCGTTTCTCAAACACCATGCAGTGCGAGAAATCCAACGGAGGATATCGAGTCCTGTGGGGAAAAGTGCGCAAACCTCTGCAGAGTGTACAAACTAATCATGACTAGCCGTGTCCCCGGTTATGGACATCTTGAGTATCTGGTACTTGAATTATTGGTTGATCTCATCACTCTAAAATAAATTTGTTGGGTTAATGATGACTACTTTAATTGGGATTGAGTTGGTGGTATCTTCTCAATGATGTTTCAAGTACCATGATAGTTAAAATAAAATCTATTCCTTTGTTGTAGGGGAAAATTGGCTTTATGCAAAAACCTTAACCTTAGAGCCTCCACCAGCCAAATATGCATATAGTATTAGCCTTTATTCTGTTACTTGCTCTACTATGTTATCTTGCCAGCATATTCCATGTGCTGACCCGTTTCGGGCTGCAACATGTTACGTTGCAGACTTTTCAGAAGAAGAGTAAGGTGTGCTAGGTTGTTTGTCATGCACTCAGCTATGCCGTTGGAGTTGATGGACTCACTTATCTTCCAAGCCTTCCACTGTTATTTTGTTAGATGACCTTATGCCATAGACTTTTGTAATAAGTTCTCTTTTGAGACATTCGATGTAATAAGTTTGTGATTGCCACTCTGTTATAAATCCTTCAAGTACTGTGTGTGTCAGCATTACCGATCCAGGGATGACACAGAAACACAGAGACTTCGGTCCATTTGGATCATGGTCGCTACAAGCGACGTATATACGTAGATGATATGCATGAGTAGAACACAAATAAGTTGTGGGCGATGATGTTCATACTGCTTACCACCAACATCTTATTTTGATTCTGCGACAATATGGGATGAAGCAGCCCGGACCAACCTTACATGTCCACGTACATGAGACCGGTTCCGCCGACTGACATGCAACTTGTTTTGCATAAAGGTGGCTGGCGGGTGTCTGTTTCTCCTACTTTAGTTGAATCGAATTTGACTACGGTTGGTCCTTGCAGAAGGTTAAAACATCAAACTTCATAATCACCGTTGTGGTTTTGTGTATGTAAGAACAGTTCTTACTAGATGCCCGTAGCAGCCACGTAAAACTTGCAACAATAAAGTAGAGGATGTCTAACTTGTTTTGCAGGGCATGTTGTGATGTGATATGGTCAAGATATGAGTTGATATATGTTGATACATGAGATGATCATGTTTTGTAATAAGTTCATGACTTGCATGTCGATGGGTACGACAACAGGCAGGAGCCTTAGGGTTGTGTTTAATCATTGTATGACATGCGTGGCAATCACTTAAGCGCCATGTAATTGCTTTACTTTATCGCTATGCATAAGCAATAGTTGTAGAAGCAAGAGTTGGCGAGACGACCCCGACACTGGGATGGAGATCAGGGTGTCGTGCCGGTGACGATGGAGATCATACCGATGCTTTGGAGATGGAGATCATAAGCACAAGACGATGATGGCCATATCATGTCACATATTTTGATTAAATGTGATGTTTATCCTTTATGCATCTTATTTTGCTTAGAACGACGGTAGCATTCTAAGATGATTCCTTCACTTAATTTTAGGATAAAAGTGTTCTCCCTCAGTATGCACCATTGCCAAAGTTCTTCGTTTCGAAGCACCTCACGATGATTGCGTTTCATTGATTCTACGTTCACATACAACGGGTGTAAGCTAGTTTTACACACGCATAATACTTGGGTTAAACTTGACAAGCCTAGCATGTATAGACATGGTCTCGGAACACTAGAGACCGAAAGGTCGAACATGAGTCATATAGTAGATATGATCAACATGGAGATGTTCACCATTGATGACCACCTTATCTCACGTGATGATTCGACATGGGTTAGTTGATTTGGATCATGTATCACTTAGACAACCTGAGGGATGTTGATTTAAGTGAGAGTTCATTAGTAATTTGATTAATAGAACTTAAATTTACCATGAATTTAGTATTAATAGTTTTTGCATATCTATGTTATAGATCAATGGCCCGTGCTACAGTTTCCTTGAATTTTCATGCCTTCCTAGAGAAAGCTAAGTTGAAAGATGATGGTAGCGACTACATGGACTGGGTTCGTAACTTGAGGATTATCCTCATTGCTGCACAGAAGAATTATGTCCTTGATGCACCGCTAGGTGACGGGCCTACTGCAGGAGCTGATGCAGATGTTATGAACGTCTGGCAAGCTTAATCTGATGACTACTGGATAGTTCAATGTGCCATGCTTTATGGCCTAGAACTGGAACTTCAAAAGCATTTTGAACGCCATGGAGCATATGAGTTATTCCAAAAGCTGAAGTTAATATTTCCAGCAAATGCCCGGGTTGAGAGATATGAAGTCTCCAACAAGTTCTTGAGTTGTAAGATGGAGGAGAATGAAGGAAATATGCCCTAGAGGCAATAATAAAGTTGTTATTTATATTTACTTTATATCATGATAAATTTGTTTTATTCATGCTAGAATTGTATTAACCAGAAACTTGAAACATGTGTGGATACATAGACAAAACACAGTGTCCCTAGTAAGCCTCTACTAGACTAGCTCTTTAATAAAAGATGGTTGAGTTTCCTAACCATAGACATGTGTTGTCATTTGATTAACGGGATCACATCATTAGGATAATGATGTGATGGACATGACCCATCCATTAGCTTAGCATAATGATTGTTTAGTTTTACTGCTATTGCTTTCTTCATGTCAAATACATATTCCTCCGACTATGAGATTATGCAACTCCCGGATACCAGAGGAATGCCTTGTGTGCTATCAAACGTCACAATGTAATTGGGTGATTACAAATATGCTCTAGAGGTATCTCCGAAGGTGTTTGTTGAGTTGGCATAGATCGAGAATAGGATTTGTCACTCCGAGTATCAGAGAGGTATCTCTGGGCCCTCTCGGTAATACACATCATAATAAGCCTTGCAAGCAAATGACTAATGAGTTAGTCACGGGATGATGTATTATGGAACGAGTAAAGAGACTTGATGGTAACGAGATTGAACTAGGTATGAAGATACCGGCGATCGAATCTCGAGCAAGTAACAGATTTGACCGATAAAGATCTTCGTAGAATATGTAGGAGCCGATATGAGCATCCAGGTTCCGCTATTGGTTATTTACCGGAGATGTGTCTCGGTCATGTCTACATAGTTCTCGATCCCGTAGGGTCCGCACGCTTAATGTTCGATGACGATTTGTATTAAGAGTTATGTGTTTCTGGTGACCGAAGATTATTCGGAGTCCCGAATGAGATCACGGACATGACGAGGAGTCTCGAAAAGGTCGAGAGGTAAAGATCGATATATTTGATGATAGTATTCGGACACCAGAAGGGTTCCGAGGGGTACCGGGTACATATCAGAGTTTCGGGGGGCTACCGGAACCCCCCGGGGAAGTATTGGACCTATATGGGTCATAGGGGAGAGGGGAGGCAGCCGACAGGGGGTGGCCGCGCCCCCTCCTATAGGGAGTCCGAATATGACTAGGGGATGGGGCGTGTCTCCCTTTCCTTCTACTCTTCCCTCTCCCTTCCTTCCTTCCTTCTCCACAAAAGAAAAAAAGGGGGAATCCTAGTCCTACTAGGAGTGGAGTCCTAGTAGGACTCCCCCCATGGTGCGCCCTCCACGGTCGGCCGCCGCCTCCTCTCCTCCTTTATATACAGGGGCAGGGTGGCACTCTTGAACACGCAAGTTATTCTCTTAGCCGTGTGCGGTGCCCCCTCCACAGTTTACACGTCAGGTCATATTGTCGTAGTGCTTAGGAGAAGCCCTGCGTAATCTATTTCACCATCATCGTCAATATGCCGCCGTGCTGCTGGAACTCTCCCTCGACCCTCTACTTGATCAAGAGCTCGTGGGACGTCATTAAGCTGAACGTGTGCTGAACTCGGAGGTGCCGTACGTTCGGTGCTTGATCGATTGAATCGCGAAGACGTTCGACTACATCAACCGTGTTAATCTAATGCTTCCGCTTTCGGTCTACGAGGGTACGTAGACACACTCTTCCCGTCTCATTGCTATGCATATCCTAGATAGATCTTCCGTGATCGCAGGAATTGTTTTGAAATTGCATGCTATGTTCCCAACAGTGGCATCATGACCCAGGTATATGCGTAGATGATATGCACGAGTAGATCACAAAGGAGTTGTGGGCGGTGATGTTCATGCTGCTTACCACCAACGTCTTATTTTGATTCGGCGGTATTGTAAGATGAAGCGGCCCAGACCAACATTACATGACAGCGTTCATGAGACCGGTTCCACCGTTACGTGCAACTTGTTTGCATAAAGGTGGCTGGCGGGTGTCTGTCTCTCTTGCTTTAGTTGAATCGAATTTGACTGCGGCCGGTCCTTGTTGAAGGTTAAAATAGCAAACTTGATAAATCACCATTGTGGTTTTTGTGCCATAGGTAAGAACGATTCTTGCTAGAAGCCCGTAGCAGCCACGTAAAACTTGCAACAACAAAGTAGAGGACGTCTAAGTTGTTTTTGCATGGCATGTTGTGATGTGATATGGTTAAGACGTGATAAGTTATACGTTATTGTATGAGATGATCATGTTTTGTAAATTATCGGCAACCGGCGGGAGCCTTATGGTTGTCTCTTTATTGTATGAATTGTGAACGCCATGTAATTGATGTACTTTATCACTATGAGTTAGCGATAGTAGTAGAAGCAATAGTTGGCGAGATGACCATGACACTGCGATGAAGAACATGGTGTCAAGCCGGTGATGATGGAGATCATGACGATGCTTTGGAGATGGAGATCAAAAGCACAAGATGATGATGGCCATATCATGTCACATATTTTGGTTGCATCTAATGTTTATATTTTTATGCATCTTATTTTGCTTAGAACGATGGTAGCATTATAAGATGATCCCTTACTAAAAATTTCAAGATACAAGTGCTCTCCCTGAGTATGCACCGTTGCGACAGTTCGTCGTGTCAAGACACCACGTGAGATTGGGTGTGATAAGCTCTACATTCACATACAACGGGTGTAAGACAGTTTTGCACGTGCATAATACTCGGGTTAAACTTGACGAGCATAGAATGTACAAACATGGCCTCGGAAGAATGGAGACCGAAAGGTCGAACGTGAATCATATAGTAGATATGATCAACATAAGATGTTCACCATTGAAAGCTACTCCATCTCACGTGATGATCAGACATGGTTTAGTTGATTTGGATCACGTGATCATTTAGATGTCTTGAGGGATGTTGATTTAAGTGAGAGTTCATTAGTAATTTGATTAATTGAACTTAAATTTATCATGAATTTAGCATTAATAGTTTTTGCATATCTATGTTATAGATCAATGGCCCGTGCTACTGTTCCCTTGAATTTTAATGCATTCCTAGAGAAAGCTAAGTTGAAAGATGATGGTAACAACAACACGGACTGAGTCCGTAACTCGAGGATTATCCTCATTGCTGCACAGAAGAATTATGTCCTTGATGCACCGCTAGGTGGTGGGCTACTGCAGGAGCTGATGCGGATGTTATGAACGTCTGTCAAGCTTGATCTGATGACTACTCGATAGTTCAATGTTCCATGCTTTACGTCCTAGAACCGAAACTTCGAAAGCGTTTTGAACGCCACAGAGCATATGAGTTATTCCAAAAGTTGAAGTTAATATTTCCAGCAAATGCCCGTGTTGAGAGGTATGAAGTCTCCAACAAGTTCTTGAGTTGTAAGATGGAGGAGAATGAAGGAAATATGCCTTAGAGGCAATAATAAAGTTGTTAGTTATATTTCCTTTATATCATGATAAATATCTTTTATTCATGTTAGAATTTTATTAACCGGAAACATCATACATGTGTGGATACATAGACAAAGCACAGTGTCCCTAGTAAGCCTCTACTAGACTAGCTCGTTAATCAAAGATGTCTGAGTTTCCTAACCATAGACATGTGTTGTCATTTCATTAACGGTATCACATCATTAGGAGAATGATGTGACGGACATGACCCATCCATTAGCGTAGCATAATGATCGTTCAGTTTTACTGCTATTGCTTTCTTCATGTCAAATACATATTCCTCCGACTATAAGATTATGCAGCTCCCAGATACCGGAGGAATGCCTTGTGTGCGATGAAATGTCACAATGTAACTGGGTGATTATAAATATGCTCTATATGTATCTCCGAGGGTGTTTGTTGAGTTGGCATAGATCGAGAATATGATTTGTCACTCCAAGTATCGGAGAGGTATCTGTGCGCCCTCTCGGTAATACACATCATAATAAGCCTTGCAAGCAAATGACTAATGAGTTAGTCACGAGATGATGTACTATGGAACGAGTAGAGAGACTTGCCGGTAAGGAGATTGAACTAGGTATGAAGATACCGACGATCGAATCTCGGGCAAGTAACATATCGATGACAAAGGGAATAACGTATGTTGTCATTACGGTTTGACCGATAAAGATCTTCATAGAATATGTAGGAGCCAATATGAGCATCCAGGTTCCACTATTGGTTATTGAGTGGAGAAGTGTCTCGATCATGTCGACATAGTTCTCGAACCCGTAGGGCCCGCACGCTTAACGTTCGATGACGATTTGTATTAAGAGTTATGCGTTTTTGGTGACAGAAGATTGTTCAGAGTCCCGGATGAGATCACGGACATGATGAGGAGTCTTGAAATGGTCGAGAGGTAAAGATCGATATATTGGATGATAGTATTCAGACACCAAAAGGGTTCCGAGGGGTACCGGGTACATATTGGAGTTTCGGGGGCTACCGGAACCCTGCGGGGAAGTATTGGGCCTACATGGGCCATAGGGGAGAGGGGAGGCAGCCCGCAAGGGGTAGCCGCGCCCCCCTCCTATAGGGAGTCTGAATTGGACTATGGGAGGGGGCGCGCCCCCCTTTCCTTCTCCTCTTCCCTCTCCCTTCCTTCCTTCCTTCTCCACAAAAGGAAAAAAGGGGGAATCCTAGTCCAACTAGGAGTGGAGTCCTAGTAGGACTCCCCCCCATGGTGCGCCCTCTTTGGCCGGCCGCCTCCTCCCTCCTCCTTTATATATTGGGGCAGGGGGGCACCCTATAACACACAAGTTATTCTCTTAGCCGTGTGCGGTGCCCCCTCCACAATTTACACCTCAGGTCATATTGTCGTAGTGCTTAGGCGAAGCCCTGCGCGATCTACTTCACCATCATTGTCAACACGCCGTTGTGCTGCCGGAACTCTCCCTCGACCCTCTACTAGATCAATAGCCCGAGGGACGTCATCAAGCTGAACATGTGCTGAACTCGGAGGTGACGTACGTTTGGTGCTTGATCGATTGAATTGTGAAGACGTTCGACTACATCAACCGCGTTAATCTAATGCTTCCACTTTCGGTCTACGAGGGTACGTAGACACACTCTTCCCATCTCGTTGCTATGCATCTCCTGGATAGATCTTGCATGATCGCGGGATTTTTTTTTGAAATTTCATGCTACGTTCCCAACAGAGAACAGTTCTGTTAGTGAACACATGCTCAGAATGTCTGGGTACCACAACCACTTGACTCAGCTGGAAATTGAGCTCCCAAATGAGTGTGTTATTGATAGAGTTCTTCAATCATTTCCACCAAGCTAGAAAGGCTTCATGATGAACTATAATATGCAAGGGATGACAAAAACGATTCCTGAGCTCTTCGCGATGCTGAAATCAACCGAGGTAGAAATCAAGAAGGAGCATCAAGTGTTGATGGTTAACAAGACCACTAGTTTCAATAAAAAGGGCAAGGGAAATAAAGAGAACTTCAATAAAAATGGTAAGGAAGTTGCCACTCCCGGGAAGAAGCCCAAAGCTGGACCCAAGCCTGAAACCGAGTGCTTCTACTTCAAGGGAAATGGTCACTGGAAGCGGAACTGCCCCCAAATACTTGGCAGATAAGAAGGATGGCAGAGTGAACAAAGGTATATTGATATACATGTTATTGATGAGTACATTACTAATGCTCGTAGTAGTGCTTGGGTATTTGATATTTGTTCAGCTGCTCGTATATGTAACTCGAAACAGGAGTTGTGGAATAAATGAGGATTGACTAAGGATGAGGTGACGATGCGCGTCGGAAATGGTTCCAAGGTTAATGTGATCGTCGTAGGCATGCTACCTCCACATCTACCTTCGGGATTAGTTTTAGACCTCAATAATTGTTATTTGGTGCCAGCACTGAGCATGAACATTATATCTGGATCATGTTTATTGCGAGACGGTTATTCATTTAAGTTAGAGAATAATGGTTGTTCTATTTATATTAGTAGCATATTTTATGGTCATTCACCCTTAGTGAATGGTCTATTCTTATTGAATCTCGGTCGTAGTGATACACATATTCATAATATTGATGCCAAAATATGCAAAGTTGATAATGATAGTGCAAGATACTTGTGGCACTGCCGTTTAGGTCATATTGGTGTAAATCACATGAAGAAACTCCATGCAGATGTACTTTTGGAATCACTTGATTATGAATCATTTGATACTTGCGAACCATGCCTCATGGGTAAGATGACTAAAACTCCGTTCTCCGGAACAATGGAGCGAGCTAATGACTTATTGGAAATAATACATACCGATGTATACGGTCCGATGAGTGTTGAAGCACGCGGCGGCTATCGTTCTTTTCTAACCTTCACAAATAATTTAAGTAGGTATGGATATATCTACTTGATGAAACACAAGTCTGAATAATTTGAAAAATTCAAAGAATTTTGGAGTGAAGTGGAGAATCATTGTAACAAGAAAATAAAGTTTCTACAATCTGATCCTGGAGGTGAATATTTGAGTTACGAGTTTGTCCTTCATTTAAAACAATGTGAAATTGTTTCACAACTCACGCCACATAGAACACCACAGCGTAATGGTGTGCCCGAACATCGTAACCTTACTTTATTGGATATGGTGTGTTCTATGACGTCTCTTACCGATTTGCCTTTATCATTTTGGGGTTATGCATTAGGGACAGTTGTATTCACATTAAATAGGGCACCACCTAAATCCGTTAAGATGACACAGTATTGTCGGTGTACAAAAAGAGGGGTACACTTTTTGTACCCCTATGACTGTGCGCGGGCAGTGTGAGCCACGGCGCCACCACACTAAGCATGGCAAGGGAGGTGAGCCGGGGCAAGACTGAAGCTCAATAGAGACTGGAGCGACGCCAAGAACAAGACCACAAAAAGCAAAGGGACGAAGTAACTTCCCCCGGCAAGATCGTTGCCGGGGTCAGCTCTGGCAGCCCCGGCAAGACCCTTGCCGCGGCAGCTCGCCCCGCGCCTACGGAGCGAATCACCCTTGAGTCCACCACCCCCATGGGGCGAGGATTCGTGAGATATCCCCGTGGTGGCATGCAGATCTTTGTGAAGACATTCAAGATCAGATGCAAGTTAAGAAGACAATGACCCTTGGCGGGATCCCAGCCAAGGAAGACTAGAAGGCCCCCGGCAAGCACCTTGCCGGGGATGACAGCAGGCGCCACGGCAAGACCCTTGCCGGGGCCCTCGGCAAGGCCCTTGCCGAGGACACCCACGGGGCCACCATCAGGCCCGCACCAACTGGGTTTCCACCGACCCTCGCAGCTGCCGACCCGACCAGCTGGACAGGCTCCTGCGTGGCGACCCACAGATCCTCGTGGAGACTCGCCGTTACGCCACCTCAGCTGCCTGTCTACCTACATGGCACCTCAGGCACCGCTGGCGGGGGCGCGTGTCAACGCGAGGAGGGGCGGCGACGGACAAGACGGGCGTCTCCCCTCGTCCCCGATAAAGCAAGGACACCTAAGCTGGGCGCATTAAATGCACCTTGTCCTGTAATGCGAGGGATAACCTCGCATCACTGTACCCTTTCCACCTCCTGTGTGCCACTGTGGCAACCCCTTTTCCTTGTAAAAGGAGGCGCGAGGCGACCAGGAGGAGGATTCGGCTTTTTCGAACTCCTCTCAACTCTCTTGGAGCTCCTCACTTGCTGAAGAACACCAACATATAATCCACCAAAGCAGGAGTAGGGTTTTACGCATCTTGGCGGCCTGAACATGGGTAAAGAAATCGTGTCCTGACCATTAGATCCGCTCTTCTCTCAACCCCGCGCCTCGCAACCGTAGTAGGGATTCTTGTGATCCCATAGGTGTCGATCCAAACACACCGACAACTTTGGCGCGCCAGGTAGGGGCGCAGTTGTGAGAATCGGCTTTAGCGGCTAGTTCGACACTCCTGCATCGTCATGGCGCCCAAGAAGAAGACGATGGTGGTGGTTGGCCAGTCGGAAGCCGGACAGCCCGTCCCGACGCGGGCGAGCAGTGGACCAGTCGCCGAAAGGACTCGGGGCGCTACTCGGGAACACCAACGCCATCCCGACAGCCAGGGTTTGGGAGGTGGCAATGCTTGTGCGCCTGGTAACAGGCCACACACCGCCAGTTCCAGAGATGGGACCCGGCCCTCCACAGGTGGCGCGGGGCCCTCCAAGGTCGCGACCGCACCACCCGAGGGCGACGCGAGGCCCTCCAGAACTCCCACGCCGGCGCCAACAACGCGCTCTTCTCAAGCAGCGCGCGATGAATGTCGTCGTCGTCCCGAAGACCCCGGGCGTCGCCATGGGAAGAGCCCCGAGCGCCGCTCCCGGGACGTAGAAGACATGCCCGCCCGCCGAAGCACTGGTAGAGACGATAGGCGACCGCGGGATCGTGATAGAGCTCCCCCTGACACGGTCAGGGATCGAAGCGCGTCACGATCCGTGCAGGTTTCGCTACCATTGACACCAGCTGAAGCTTTGGCGCGCGCGCAGTTGCTCCTCGACTCTCCTCCCGTTACGGGGAAACTCGACGAATTGAGTGCCACCATCCGAAGCCTTGTCGCAGTCGCCAACAGGGATGACCTAAACCCAGCGGAACTCCCAGGCCGACGTTCCGATGGGGTCCCACGCACCACGGGCGGGAGAGCTGGCAGCGCCGTGGCTACGGTTCATTCGCCTCCTCCTCGCCCAGTGCCGTGTGCGTCGACCCGTCGAGACGTCGTGGGCGACGCCATCTCCATAGCGTCGTCCGACCCGCGGACCCGCGGTGACCAGCGTCAAGTTCTTCAGGGGCGAGCTCATGAAGATGCTCGAACCACCATCGAGCGCCGACACGAAATGCGCCACCAGTCAGATAGGCGAGCAAGGCCTGCTGCGGACCACCCATCACCGGAAAGCCCTGGAGGTCTACCCTACGAGGTAGGCTGTCCGGCTTTCACCCATGAGCTGCGGCAGTTCCTATGGCCCTCTCACCGCACCTTCAAACCTGACGTTGGCGAGAAATACAATGGCAAGACCCACTCGTCGGAGTTCCTCAGCATCTACACCATCGCGATGCAAGCTGTCGGGGCTCGCGATGATAAGGTGCTTGCGAATTACTTTCCATTGGCTCTTAAACCTGACGCCATGTCGTGGTTGATGCACTTGCCAGTAGACTCTATTTCCTCCTGGTCCGACCTGTGCCATGAGTTTGTTGGCGCCTTTACCGGACGCCACCAAGCCCATGGCTAGGTGAGTGACCTACATGTCATACCCCAGAAGGAAGGTGAGACTCTGCGCAAGTACATACAGAGATTCAACCGGGTACAGTACAATATCCCCGATGTTCACCCTGCCGCCATCATCAGCGCGTTCCACCAGAACGTGCGCAACCGCAAGATGCGCGAAGAACTAGCGATGACCAAGGTGAAGGACGTGGCAGAACTCTATGTTCTCGTCGACAGATGTGCCCGGGCTGAAGAGGGACGGAAGTACCCCGGCGAAGGCACCGGTGCAGAAACCGACTCTTCAGACGAAGATACTGCCGCCCCGGCGAGGAAGGACCGGAACCGTAACAGGAAGCGCAAGGGGAAGGCCGTGCTTGCCATCAAGGGATCTGATGACGCCGGCTCCGCCAAGAAAACCAAGGCGGGTGACCCTGGCAAGGAAATTGCCGGGTGTGTCGCCTGCCGGGCCTTGGCAGCTGCCGAGAAGCCAGGAAACTCCGGCAAACGGTACTGCAAGATCCATTGCACCAAGGGCCATGATCTCCAGTACTGCCACCAGGTTGAGCTCCTTGCTGAGAAGCAAAGGGCTGAATACGAGAGGCGGGACAAGGAGAAGGGCCAAGATGGCGCTGAAGGGTCCAACAAGAAATGTGACGGCCAAGCAGGCCGTCGCGGCAAGGAGAGACAGCAGGAAAGGCCCGCCCGAGGCCGCGATAGAAGATCTGAGGACGACGATCACGAAGAGGACAACGAGTCCGGCGGCCAAGAAGTTCAGAAGGCCACAGACGCCATGTGCGTCGATGGTGGCGCCTCGCTGCACGCTTCTCACCGCCAGCTTAAACAGTGGGCGCGTGAAATTATTGCAGTGGAGCCATCGTCCGGTGCCCAAAAGCCGCTGAAATGGTCCAGCACACCTATCATCTTTGACGCCGAGGATCACCCTGATCGCACTACTGCGGTCGGGTGCTTGCCGTTGTTGGTTTCACCAACAATACGCAACCTCAAGGTGACAAAGATGCTAGTCGATGGCGGGGCCGGCCTAAACCTACTCTCGCCCATCGTGATCGAGAAGCTGCAGGTTCCTGATGGAGACCTCGAGGAGACGGGCACGTTTCAAGGGGTCAGCCCAGGAAGGAGTCAACCGAAGGGGAAAGTCACACTGCCCGTGACTTTTGGAAGTGATCTGAACTACAGGACAGAGAGGATCGTGTTCGATGTCGCCAAGATCCCCCTCCATACAATGGGATCCTTGGCCGCCCAGCGCTGGCCAAGTTCATGGCGGCATCGCACTATGCCTACAACACCCTGAAGATGCCAGGGCCCGTGACGATCATCACCATCCCCTCCGACAAAAAAGATGCGCTGATTTGCGCCGACCAATTGTACCAGCAAGTAGTTGCAGCAACTGCCACTACAAGGGCACTTGCTCCTGCCACTGGAGCCCCGGGAGGGAAGAAGAAGAAGACCGGCGAGACCTCGGGCGCCCACTCCGGAAAGCGCACCTCTTTGGAGTGCTGTGCTCCCGTCAAGGACGTGCCTGAGAGCTCTGCCTGAAAGAAGAAGACCGGCGAGACCTCAGACACCCACTCCGGCAAGTGCACCTCTTCGGAGTGTCTCGCTCCCGTCGAGGACGTGCCAGAGAGCTCCACCGGCAGAAACAAGAGATCATGGGCTACGCCGCCAGGAACCAAGAAGGTTTCTGTCAAGGAGGACGGCACGGGAGGGGCTTTTACCATAAGCTCCGCCCTTGACAACAAATAGGAAGACGCGTTCGTCACCTTCCTACGGGCGAATGTCGACGTGTTTTCCTGGCAAGCATCCGACATCCCCAGCGTTCCCAGGGAGGTGATTGAGCACCACCTTGCTGTCTGCCCTCATGCGCGGCCCGTCAAGCAGAAGGTCAGGAAGCAAGCTTTGGAACGGCAAGAGTTCATCACCGAGGAGATCCGAAAACTGGAAGCTGCGGGTTTGGTGAGAGGAGTGCTCCACCCAACGTGGTTGGCCAATCCAGTGGTAGTGCGCAAGGCAAATGGGAAGTGGAGGCTGTGTATTGATTACACAGATATCAATAAAGCTTGTCCTAAGGACCCCTTCCTGTTGCCGCGCATAGACCAGGTTGTCGACTCCACGGCAGGGTGTGACCTGCTGTCATTCCTCGATGCCTACTCCGGCTACCACCAGATCTTCATGGCGAGAGAAGACGAAGAGAAGACAGCATTCAGCACCCCATGTGGTACGTACTGTTTTGTACGAATGCCTTTCGGGTTGAAGAGTGCTGGCTCGACACTTGCAAGGGCAGTCCAGATTGGTTTTGAACCCCAGCTCCATAGAAATATGGAGGCTTATATGGATGATATAGTGGTCAAAACCAAGAACAGGGCAACTCTTGTACCGGATTTATGAGAAACATTTGTGAACCTGCGCAATATCAACCTCAAGCTGAACCCTGAGAAGTGCGTCTTTGACGTTCCGTCCGGCAAGCTTCTCGGGTTCTTTGTGTCGCAGCATGGGATAGAAGCCAATCTAGACAAGATCAAAGCTATAGAGCAGATTGAAGCACCCAAGCGGGTCAAGGACGTGCGTCGGCTTGCTGGCTGCGTTGCCGCCATGAGCAGATTTATTTCCAAGTCTGCCGAGCGCGCCCTCCCCTTTTTCAAGATCTTGAACAAGGCGAGCCCAATGGAGTGGACGCCAGAAGCTGAAGCAGCGTTACAAGACCTGAAGAAGTATCTTTCCTCCACGCCAATACTGGTTGCGCCCCGACCACAGGAACCGTTGCTGCTATACTTAGCGGCAACGAACCAGGTGGTCAGCGCCGCATTAGTGGCGCAGAGAGAAATCAATGATGAGGTGATAGCAGCAACGGAGCCTGGTGCCACCGGCGTAGGGACGACACAGCCGATTGGAGTGCAGCCGAGGAAGAAGATGATGCAGCACCCGGTCTACTTTGTTAGCTCCCTCTTGCAGGGGGCTAGGACAAGGTACTCCAGCGTGCAGAAATTGCTCTTCGGCCTTCTTATGGCCTCGAGGAAGCTGCGTCACTACTTCCAGGCGCACGAGATCACTATCGTCACTCGCCTCCCTCTGCAACGGATATTGCACAATCCAGATGCAACGGGAAGGATTGTGGAGTGGGCACTGGAGCTGTCCAGCTTTGGCCTCAAGTTTGAAAGCACCTCGACAATTCAGAGCCGAGTCCTGGCAGAGTTCGTTGCAGAATGGACCGCAACGCCTGATGAAGAAGTCCAAGAAACTTCTCTCCCCGGCAAAGAGGCAAGTTGCGACTGGATCATGTACTTTGATGGGGCTTTCTCTTTACAAGGTGCCATGGCTGGCGTACTGCTGGTCGCGCCCACCGGAGAGCACCTCAAGTACGTGATCTAGATGCACTTCCCTAGGGAGGTATCAACGAACAACACTGCCGAGTACGAGGGGCTGCTTGCTGGTCTTAGGATCGCGGCGGACCTCGGAATCAAGAAGCTCATTGTCAGGGGCGACTCATAGCTTGTCGTCAAACAAGTCAACAAGGATTACCAGAGCCCGTTGATGAAGGCCTACGTCGATGAAGTGAGAAAGTTGGAAGAGCGCTTTGACGGTATACAGGCAGAGCACGTTCCCCGAGCGAAGAACGACATCGACGATTACCTGTCAAAGCGTGCTGCCCTCAAGCTACCTGTGGAACCAGGTACCTTTGTGCTTCAGCTTTCTCAGCCATCCGTTGATCCATCAACAGAGCAGAATAAGAAGAGGAAGTCAGGGCCTGGCAAGTACTTTCCCACCGAGCTCCCCGGAGCCGCCGGCAAGGATGTTGCCGGGGACACTGAGCCCGCCGCCGGAGGGCTGACTCCGACGGAGCGTCAAGCTTTTGTCGTCGAGATAGCCACTCCCTTGGCAGAGGAAATGCCTTTAGTCCTCGCCGTCGAGCCCCAGGCTCCAGCGTGGGCGCAGCATACCGTCCGATTCCTTCAGACTGGGGAACTTCCTGAGGAGCAGGAAGAAGCGGAGAAAGTAGCCCGTCGGTCTGCCATGTACCAGTTCGTCGATGACGTCCTGTACAGAAGGAGACCAAACGGTGTGAAATTGAAGTGCATCCCCCAAGAGGAAGGACTGGAGCTGTTGGCAGAGATACATGGAGGCATATGTGGATCCCACATAGGGTCGAGAGCTCTTGCCGGCAAGGCATTCCAGCAAGGCTTCTTCTGGCCCACTACCCTCCAGGATGCGGCAGCGCTGGTCACCAGGTATGAAGCGTGCCAATTCCATTCGAAGAAACTTCATCAACCAGCTCAAGCCCTTCAAACCATTCCTCTCTCCTGGCCCTTCTCGGTCCGGGGGCTCGACATACTGGGCCCTTTCCCCCGCGCCATCGGGGGCTTTGAGTACTTGTACGTTGCAATCGACAAGTTCACAAAGTGGCCAGAAGTGGAGGCAGTGAGGAAGGTCATAGCTCAGTCAGCCGTCAAGTTCTTCAAGGGACTAGTGTGCCGTTTTGGTGTACCCAACAGGATCATCACCGACAACGGCACACAGTTTACAAGCCGCACCTTCATGCAATATACCCAAGACCTCGGCAGCAAGGTCTGTTTCGCTTCCGTTGCTCACCCCCGAAGCAATGGTCAAGCTGAGAGGGAAAATGCTGAAGTGCTGCGAGGATTAAGGACAAAGACATTTGACAGGCTGCACAAGAGCGGGAGGCGCTGGATTGATGAATTGCCGGCGGTTCTTTGGTCGATCAAGACGACGCCAAATCGAGCCACTGGCCAGACGCCCTTTGCCCTGTTATACGGGGAAGAAGCAGTTCTCCCCACGGAACTCATATACGGGTCACCTCGAGTGCTCGCTTATGATGAGCTTGAGCAAGAGCAATTGCGGCAAGACGACGCAATGCTCCTTGAGGAAGATCGTCTTCGGGCGGCTTTGAGAGCAGCGCGCTACAAGCAAGCCTTGTGCCGCTACCATAGCCGCAAGGTTCATGCCCGAAGCTTTGAGGAAGGCGACCTTGTTCTCCGGCGCGTTCAATCGGCCAGGAATATGAATAAGTTGACACCGAAGTGGGAAGGCCTTATCGGGTAATACGAGTCACCAAGCCATGCGATGTCCGCCTGGAGACCGAGGATGCCGTTCCGGTGAGTAATCCCTGGAACATTGAGCATCTTCGCAAGTTTTACCCATAAGGCGCGGCTTGCCGGGCCCCCGGCAAGCCACCCTTTTGTACGAGCTTTGCCGGCAAGGCATGTAACCCTTTGTGCAAAGCCAGGCGCAGACCCTGAGCATAAATAAATGAAGCGCTGGCGCCCTAAGTTTTAGCATGCATGCTGAGTCGAGTCTCGTCCTTGGTTAGGGTTGATAGTGCTTAGCAGCGGCTAACCCCTAGCTTAGAGGTCGAGTCTTTGTCTTTCCTCTGTCTTCCTTGGTTTACAGGACGCGCAGGCATCCTTGCCAAAGCCACTTGGAGGAAGGAAAGAAGAACGGACCAGTGCCTAGGCCTTGGCAAGCCAGTGTTGCCGGGGGCTGCAAGGGCAAGAATTCACCCACGACAGACCAGGGTTGCCGGGGGCTGCAGCTTCAGATAAGTCCTTTTTCCCTTATCATGCATTCCGTTATGGACTGAGGTATGTGAAACCTCGTTCTTTTACTTAAGCTACCGTGCTCCCATAACTCTAGGCCCTAAGGCTCGTTCTTGGGACTAGGTTTGGTCGTAGTCGCGGCGGCAAAGGGATTAAACCAGGAGCCTGAGCCCGCTTCGTCCCTGCCTCCGCCAAGGGCGTGAGAAAGGTCAAGCAAAGTAGGGAAACAGCAGGGCCTGTTGCCGGGCGATAAAATGTTTATCTTAAGGATATCAGGGATTTATTCCCTGTTGTGGGTTTTTACCTATGAACAAATGACCCAGCAAACATTCCTTTTTCATTAAAAACATTCCATTCAGGTACAGTCTATAGGGAATGAAAAACATGAATAAGGGGATTATAAGTTTTAAACTTAACAGATGCCCGAAGGCTTACAGACTAAAAAGAGATAAGATGCCCGTAATGCCTTTCTTGTCCCTCTCCTCAGGAGGTAGGTCAAGGAGGCGAGAAGGGCGAAAGGGGCGCCTAGGCGAGCTACGGGTGGCAGAAGACACCGATAAGGTATCTCGGCGGCCTCCCCGGGGCTGGACGGTGATGACGGCGCCGGAGGCTGAGCTCGAAGACGAGGCGGTAGGACGATAGTAGGAGACGAAGGCGTCGGTGCCCGCGTACTCCGACATGACGACCTTGCTACCCGCCTTCTTCCTCTTCCTCTTCCGCAGCCTCCCTACGCCAGCCGCCAAGGAGACGACCCCGAGAAGTTCAAGGAGCCGGCGACGCGGATGATGGGGTCGCCGGTGTCACCAGGAGCGGCGCCCGACACCTAGTCGGACCCGTCATCCTGCCGTCCCCCACCCTCGTCGTCCCTGTCGCTATCCTCCTCGTCACCCTCGTTCGAGGAGGAGTCTTCGTCATCAAAGGAGCTCTCCATGCAGCACCTTGCACGAGTCCCGAGTTGCCCGAAGACCTTGACGGAGAGGTGGCCATCCCCCATCAACTTGAAGTGGAGGGTGAGCCCATCCGTCAGGCTGTGGATGCGAGCGAACCTCTTCCATCCTTGGCGAAGATACATCACATGAGGGGCGGGGAAGTCGACGCGGGCCCGCGTGCCACTGATCCCACAACCCCTCATGTGCAGCCGCAGCGACTCTGGCGGGTTCACCTCCATCTCCCGTGCAAACAGGGTCGGGAGACGAAGGCAACGACGCGGCGACCCCCGCATCCTAATGAAGAATTCACAGGGGTCATCTCCAACATGACCTTCCACTGGAGGAGGAGCTGCTGGCGGGGGCGAGGCCGGCGGGCCGCCCCGTCCTCCTCTTCCCCGAGCACCCCGGCCTCGCCCACGACCCCGCCCCCTCCCTCTTCCCCTCGTGGCTGGTTCGGCCACCGCGGGTGCAGGAGAAGGGGGGACGCGTTGTCGAGCAGCGACCCTCGTCGCCACCGTTGAGGAGCCGGGGTTTTCCTTCTTCATGGCGGACAGAAGAAAGGAGCAGAAGCTGAAGGAGAAAGAAGATGGAGGAGTGCGGAGCGCCGTCCCCTCCCTCCGCCCTTTATAAAGGGGCGGGGCTGGAGCTCGACCGCCCCACTCGGCCAATCAAGACGCAGAAGGCGAGAGGGGCTGGGACCGACCCGCCGCCCCAACTAGCGACGGCTCGGTTTCCCGCCTCTACCGCTCGCCACCTCGAACGCATGGGAGGCACGTGGCGAACGCGCAGGACCGAAGGGACGGGTGAGGCGACCTCTCCCCACCCCGTGATCGTGGGGAGTGGACGCCTAGCAGACCGCACCTCGGCCCCATCCAGTCAGCGGGCCACGCCCCCACACCTCCCCCCGTTTATGGGGAAGGCGCGGGCTGCCCCCTTTTGCATTTACTGCGACGTGACGCATGCCTGCAGAAAACACCCCACGCATGCCGCCCACGTCATGCACGCCCTCCACCCCGCGCCATGCGCGCGGGATGTGGGGGGCGCAGCACGCAGAAATTTTACCATGGTGAAAACCACCCCGCCTGCCCGCACACTGTTCTGGGCCTGGCCCAACAACGTGTCGCGCTTATGTGTGGCCCAGGCCCGGGGGCTCCTGTCGGTGTACAAAAAGAGGGGTACACTTTTTGTACCCCTATGACTGTGCGCGGGCAGTCTAAGCCACGGCGCCACCACACTAAGCATGGCAAGGGAGGCGAGCCGGGGCAAGACTGAAGCTCAATAGAGACTGGAGCGATGCCAAGAACAAGACCACAAAGAGAAAAGGGACGAAGCAGCTTCCCCCGGCAAGATCCTTGCCGGGGCCAGCTCTGGCAGCCCCGGCAAGACCCTTGCCGCGACAGCTCGCCCCGCGCCTACGGAGCAAATCACCCTTGAGTCCACCGCCCCCATGGGGCGAGGATTCGGGAGATATCCCCGTGGTGGCATGCAGATCTTTGTGAAGACATTCAAGATCAGATGCAAGTTAAGAAGACAACGACCCTTGGCGGGATCCCAGCCAAGGAAGACTAGAAAGCCCCCAGCAAGCACCTTGCCGGGGATGACAGCAGGCGCCACGGCAAGACCCTTGCCAGGGCCCCCGGCAAGGCCCTTGCCGAGGACACCCACGGGGCCACCATCAGGCCCGCACCAACTGGGTTTTCACCGACCCGCGCAGCTGCCGACCCGACCAGCTGGACATGCTCCTGCGTGGCGACCCATAGATCCTCGTGGAGACTCGCCGTTACGCCACCTCGGCTTCCTGTCTACCTACATGGCACCTCAGGCACCGCTGGCCGGGGCGCGTGTCAACGCGAGGAGGGGCGGCGACGGACAAGACGGGCGTCTCCCCTCGTCCCCGATAAAGCAAGGACACCTAAGCTGGGCGCATTAAATGCACCTTGTCCTGTAATGCGAGGGATAACCTCGCATCACTGTACCCTTTCCACCTCCTGTGTACCACTGTGGCAACCCCTTTTCCTTATAAAAGGAGGCCCGAGGCGACCAGGAGGAGGATTCGGCTTTTTAGAACTCCTCTCAACTCTCTTGGAGCTCCTCACTTGCTGAAGAACACCAACATATAATCCACCAAAGCAGGAGTAGGGTTTTACGCATCTTGGCGGCCCGAACCTGGGTAAAGAAACCGTGTCCTGACCGTTAGATCCGCTCTTCTCCCAACCCCGCGCCCCGCAACCGTAGTAGGGATTCTTGTGATCCCATAGGTGTCGATCCAAATACACCGACAAGTATGAACTGTGGTTTGGCAATAAACCTAAGTTGTCGTTTCTTAAAGTTTGGGGATGCGACACTTATGTTAAAAGGCTTCAGCCTGATAAGCTCAAACCCAAAGCGGAGAAGTGCGTCTTCGTAGGATACCCTAAAGAAACTATTGGGTATACCTTCTAGCATAGATCCGAAGCCAAGATATTTGTTGCCAAGAATGGGTCCTTTCTAGAGAAGGAGTTTCTCTGGAAAGAAGTGAGTGGGAGGAAAGTAGAACTTGATGAGGTAGTTGTACCTTCTCTCGAGTTGGAAAATAGCACATGAGAGAAAATTGTTCCCGTGATGCCCACACCAACTAGAGAAGAAGCTAATGATGATGATCATGAAACTTTGGATCAAGTTACTACTGAACCTCGAAGGTCGACCAGAACACATACCGCACAAGAGTGGTATAGTAATCCTACCCTGGAAGTCATGTTGTTAGACAACGGTGAACTTCCGAACTTTGCAGAAGCTATGATGAGCCCAAATTCTGATAAATGGCTTGAGGCCATGAAATCTGAGATATGATCCATGTAGGAGAACAAAGTGTGGACTTTGGTGAACTTGCCCGATGATCGACAAGCCGTTGAGAATAAATGGATCTTCAATAGGAAGATGTACGTTGATGGTAATATCACTATTTACAAAGCTCAACTTGTTGCGGAAGGTTTTCGACAAATTCAAGGTGTTGACTATGATGGGACTTTCTCACCCATAGCAATGCTTAAGTCTGTCCGAATCATGTTAGCTATTACCGCATTTTATGATTATGAAATCTTGCAAATGGACGTCAAAACTGCATTCTTTAATGGGTTTCTTAAAGAAGAGTTGTATATGATGCAACCAGAAGGTTTTGTTGTTCCTAAAGGTGCTAACAAAGTGTGCAAACTCTAGCGATCCATCAATGGACTGGTGCAAGCATCTTGGAGTTGGAATATACGCTTTGATGAGGTGATCAAAGCATATGGTTTTATACAGACTTACGGTGAAGCCTGTATTTATAAGAAAGTGAGTAGGAGCTATGTAGCATTTCTGATATTGTATGTGGATAACATATTGTTGATTGGAAATGATATAGAATTTCTGGATATTAGAAAAGGATACTTGAATAAAAAAATTCAATGAAAGACCTTGGTGAAGGTGCTTATATATTGGGCATGTAGATCTATAGGGATAGATCGAGACGCTTAATAGGACTTTCACAAAGCACATACCTTGATAAAGTTTTGAAGAAGTTCAAAATGGATCAGTAAAAGAAAGGGTTCTTGCCTGTGTTACAAGGTGTGAAATTGAGTCAAACTCAAAGTACGACCATGGCAGAAGATAGAGAGAGAATGAAAGTCATTCCCTATGCATCATTCATAGGTTCTATAATGTATGCCATGCTGTGTACCAGACCTAATGTGTCCCTTGCCATAAGTTTGGCAAGGAGGTACCAAAGTAATACATGAGTGGATCACTGGACAACGATCAAGAATATTCTGAAGTACCTGAAAAGGACCAAGGATATGTTTCTCATTTATGGAGGTGACGAAGAGCTCATCGTAAAGGGTTACGTCGATGCTAGCTTCGACACAGATCCGGATGACTATAAGTCACAAAGCGGATACATATTTATATTGAATGGTGGAGCTATCAGTTGGTGCAATTCCAAGCAGAGCGTCGTGGCGGGATCTACGTGTGAAGTGGAGTACATAGCTGCTTTGGAAGGAGCACATGAAGGAGTCTGGATGAAGAAGTTCATATCCGATCTGGGTGTAATACCCAGTGCATAGGATCCAATGACAATCTTTTGTGCCAACACTGGAGCAATTGCCTTTGCGAAGGAATCCAGGTTTGACAATAGAACCAAACTCATCAAGAGACGCTTCAACTCCATTCGTGAAAAGGTCAAGGATGGAGACATAGAAATTTGCAAAGTACATACAGATCTAAATGTGGCAGAACCGTTGACTAAACCTCTTCCGCGGGCAAAACATGATCAACACCAAGACTCCCAGTGTGTTAGATTCATTACAATGTAGTCTAGATTACCGACTCTAGTGCAAGTGGGAGACTGATGGAAATATGCCTTAGAGGCAATAATAAAGTTGTTATTAATATATTTCCTCATTCATGATAAAGATTTATTATTCATGCTAGAATTGTATTGACCGAAAACTTAAATACACATGTGGATACATAAACAAATACCATGTCCCTAGTGTGCCTCTACTAGACTAGCTCGGTGATCAACAGATGGTTAAGGTTTCCTAACCAAAGACATGAGTTGTCATTTGATAACGGAATCACATCATTAGGAGAATGATGTGATGGACAAGACCCAACCGTTAGCATATCATATGGCCGTTTAGTTTATTGCTACTGCTTTCTTAATGTCAAATACATGTTTCTTCGACCATGAGATCATGCAAATCCCGGATACTGGAGGAATACCTTGTGTGCTATTAAACGTCACAACGTAACTGGGTGATCATAAAAATGCTCTACAAGTATCTCCGAAGGTGTCTGTTGTGTTGGCATGGATCGAGACTGGGATTTCTTACTCTGTGTGACGGAGAGGTATCTCTGGGCCCTCTCGGTATTACGACATCACAAGGAGCTTGCAAGTTAAGTGACTAAGGAGTTAGTTGCAAGATGACGTATTACAGAACGAGTAAAGAGACTTGCCGGTGACAAGATTGAACTAGGTATGTGCTTCCTCGGTGCTTTCCCGAGGTAACGTTGGTGTTTCCCTTTAAGAGGAAAGGGTGATGCAGTAGAGTGAAGTAAGTATTTCCCTCGGTTTTTTAGAACCAAGGTGTCAATCCAATAGTAGATTACACACAAGTTGCCAAATACCTACACAAACAATCAAATAACATGCACCCAATGCTATAAAGGCGTTGTCAACCCCTTCTAGGTTATTTGCAAAAATGAGATCTGATAGAGATAGATTAACAAATAAAGCATATATTGTTGGGTTTTTGGTTTATAGATTGAAAAGTAAAAGATGGCACGATAGTAGATCTGAAA
Source organism: Secale cereale (assembly GCA_902687465.1). Lineage (NCBI taxonomy): Eukaryota > Viridiplantae > Streptophyta > Magnoliopsida > Poales > Poaceae > Secale > Secale cereale. The sequence continues at coordinate 458,572,565 of LR738709.1, forward strand.
GTTATAAGATGTAAAAGAGACCCGGGGGCCATAGTTTTCACTAGAGGCTTCTTATATGATAGCAAGTTTACGGTGGGTGAACAAATTACTGTCAAGGAATTGATAGAAAAGCGAATAATTATAACGACATCTATGGCAATGATCATGAATATAGGTATCACTTCCGAGACAAGTAGACCGACTCCTGCATGCATCTACTATTATTACTCCACACATCGACCTAAATGATTCTGCATCTAGAGTATTAAGTTCATAAGAACAGAGTAACTCCTTAAGCAAGATGACATGATGTAGATGAATTAACTCAAGCAATATGCTGAAAACCCCATCTTTTTTATCCTCGATGGCAACAATACAATACGTGTCATGTCCCCTACTGTCACTGGGATTGAGCACCGCAAGATTGAACCCAAAGCAAAGCACTTCTCCAATTGCAAGAAATATCAATTTTGTTGGCCAAACAAAACCGATAATTCGAAGGGAATTACTAAGATATTAGATCATGCATATAAGAATTCTGAGAAGACTCAAATAATATTCATAGATAATCTGAACATAAACCCACAATTCATCGGATCTTGGTACACACACCGCAAAAGAAGATTACATAGAATAGATCTCCAAGAACAACGAGGAGAACATGGTATTGAGGATCCAAGAGAGAGAAGAAGCGATCTAGCTACTAGCTATGGACCCGTAGGTCTGTGGTAAACTACTCACACTTCATAGGAAGGGTAATAAGGTTGATGTAGATGCCCTCGTGGTTGATTCCCCCTCTGATAGAGTACCGGAAAAGGCCTCCAGATGGGATCTCGCGAGAACAGAAGGTTACGGCGGCGGAAAAGTGGTTTCGATGGATGTTCTGATGTTTCTAGAATATATGGGTATTTATAAGCGGAAGAAATTGGTCATGGGAGGCACGAGGGGCCCACAAGGTAGGGGGCGCGCCCTACCCCCTAGGGCGCGCCCTCCGCCCTTGTGGCCGCCTCGCAGATCCCCTAGCGTGTACTCTAAGTCCATCTGATGTCTTCTAGTCCAAGAAAAATCTCCAAAAAGTTCCATTCCGTTTGGATTCCGTTTGATATTCCTTTTCTACGAAACTCAAAACAAGGAAAAAACAGAACTGGCACTGGGCTCTGGGTTAATGGGTTAGTCCCAAAAAATCATATAAAATATCATATAAATGCATATAAAACATCCAATATAGATAATATAATAGCATGGAACAATCAAATATTATAGATATGTTGGAGACGTATCAAGCATCCGCAAGCTTAATTCCTGCTTGTCTTCGAGTAGGTAAATGATAAAGAACAAATTTTTTGATGTGGAATGCTACCCAACATATTTATTAATGTAATATTCTTTATTGTGGCATGAATGTTCAGATCCATAAGACTCAAAATAAAAGTTTCTCAATATCAAAACAAGAATGTTTTAATAATACCAAAAGCAATCTATAAAGCTTCAAAAATAACATGGCTAAATAACGTTATCCCTACAAATCATATAGTCCTTATGCTCCCTTTTCTTAACACAAAGCACCCCTCATGCCCATCCCGGAGTCAGCCAAGCAATTGCTTTCATGCTTTACATTGTTCAACTCTTCACACAATATATGAGCGTGAGGCATGGACATAACACTATGGGTGGTGTGGAGGTGGTAAATAGACAAAAGGTGGGAGAAAGTCTCACGTCAACTCGGCAAATCAATGGACTATGGAGATGTCCATCAGTCGATATCAATGTGAGTGAGTAGGGATTGCCATGTAATGGATGCACTAGAGTTATAAGTTTATGAAAGCTCAAAAAGACAACTAGTGGGTGTGCATCAACTTGCTTGCTCATGAAGACCTAGGGCATTTGAGGAAGCCCATCGTTTGAATATACAAGCCAAGTTCTATAACAAAAAATTCCCACTGGTGTTATATGAAAGTGACAACATAGGAGACTCTCTATCATGAAGAACGTGGTGCTACTCAGAAGCACAAGTGTGGAAAAGGATAGTAACATTGTCCCTTCTCTCTTTTTCTCTCAATTTTTTATTTTGGGCTCTTTGACCTCTTTTTTTGGTGGGCTTCTTTGGCCTCTTTTTTTATTTGAGATTCATTAGCCTCTTTTATTTTTGATAACCTCACATGGGACAATGTTCTAATAAAGATGATCATCGTTTATTTACTTACAACTCGATATTACAATTCTATACTAGAACAAAGATATGACTCTATATGAATGCCTCCGGCGGTGTACCGAGATGTGCAATGACCAAGAGTGACATGTATGAAAAATATGAATGGTGGCTTTGCCACAAATACTATGTCAACTACATGATCATGCAAAGCAATATGACAATGATGAAGCGTGTCATAATAAACGTAACGGTGGAGTTACATGGCAATATATCTCAGAATGGCTATGTAAACGCCATAATAGGTAGATGTGGCTGTTTTGAAGAAGGTATAAGGATGGTTTATGCACTGGCGAAAGTTGTGCCACACTAGAGTGGCTAGAAAGGTGGAAGGGTGAGAGTGCGTATAATCCATGGACTCACACTAGTAAAAAAGAACTCACATACTTATTGTAAAAAATATACTTAGTCCTCAAAGCAAAACACTACGACGCATGCTCCTAGGGGGGAGGTTGGTAGGAGTTAACCATCGCGTGCCCCCGACCTTCCCACAAAGATGAAACAATCAAGATACAGTGCACGCCAGTTCGGTTACATAGGCCATACGTGCATGCTTCAGGAATCACAAACCTTAACACAATTATTTATTTAACCTCACAAACTACCTCTAGCATGACTCTAATATTACTGTAATCATATCTCAAAACAATTACAAGGAGTCAAACTTCACATAATATTCAATGCTCTCTATATGAAGGTTTTTATTATATCTCCTTTGGATGCCTATCATATTAGGACTAATTTCATAACCCAAGAAAATTACCATGTTGTTCTTTAGAACTCTCAAAATAATATAAGTGAAGCAAGAGAGTTCAACAATTTCTATAAATAAAACTACTGATGTGCTCTAAAAAGATATAAGTGAAGCACTAAAGCAAAATTGCCTAGCTCAAAAGATATAAGTTAATCACATAGAGTATTCTAATAAATCACGATTGAAGCATGTTCCTCTCAAAAGGTGTGTACAACAAGGATAACTATGGCAAAATAAAAAGAAAATACTCATATCATACATGACACTCCAAGCAAAACACATATCATGTAGTGAATAAAAATATAGCCTCAAGTAAAGTTACCGATGGATGAATACAAAAGAGGGGATGCCTTCCCGGGGCATCCCCAAGCTTAGGCTCTTGGACGTTCTTGAATTTTACCTTGGTGTGCCTTGGGCATCCCCTAGCTTAGGCTTTTTCCACTCTTTATTCCATAGTCCATCAAATCCTTACCCAAAACTTGAAAACTTCACAACACAAAACTCAACAAAAAATCTCGTGAGCTTCGTTAGCGAAACAAAGCAAATAACCACCCAAGGTACTGTTGTGATCTTATTCTAATTTCATATTGATGTAATATCTACTGTATTAAAACTTCTCCATGGTTCATACCCCCCTATACTAGCCATAGATGCATCAAAATAGGCAAACAACACATAATAAATAGAATCTGTCAAAAACAGAACAGTGTGTAGCAATCTGTAAACTTCGCATACTTCTGTAACTCTAAAAATCTTGAAAAAAATTGGAAGACATGGGGAATTTGTATATATATTTTGTGTAAAAATTGAAGAAGGTTTAGATGTTCCAGTGAATTATTGAATTTTCTGCACTGGGCGCAAAAGTTTCTGTTTTTCAGCAAAATCAAATCAACGATCACCGTAAGCCATCACAAAGGTCTTACTTGGCTCAAACACTAATTAAAACACCAAAACATAATTACTACAGTAGTAATATTGTGTAAAACTTGCAAAACAGAACAAAAAAGTAAAAAGCAAAAATAAAATTAGGTTGCCTCCCAACAAGCTCTTTCTTTATAGCCATTAAGATAGGCTTGAGAATTCAATGATGCTCACATGAAAGACAAGACTTGAAGGACAAAAAGAGCATCATGTAGCATGTGAAAATCACATCTAAGTCTAACATACTTCCTATGCATAGGCATTTTATAGGAAAAAAATTAGCAAGACAAGCAAGATCTAGCATATGCAAGGATGAAGAAAGAAATAATAGCAATCTCAACATAACGAGAGGTAATTTAGTAACATGAAAATTTCTACAACCATATTTTCCTCTCTCATAATAATTACATGTGGGATCATAATCAAATTCAGCAATATATCTACCACATAAAACATTCTCTACATGATCCACATGCATGCAAAAGTTGTTAGTCTTTCAAAATAGTGGGATTAACATAGAACAAAGTCATTACTTCTCCAAGCCCACTTTTATAAAAAAATCATAAGATTGATCAATATCCAAAGTAGTGGAATCAAATGTTTACATTCTTTCAAACCCCCTTTCAATATTATGGAATCATTATTATCAATCTCATATTCATCATGGGGCTTAAATAATTTCAAGATCGTAAGAAGCATCACCCCAATCATGATCATTGCAACAAGTAGTGGGCATAACAAAATAAGCATCCCAAGCTTAGGGTTTTGCATATCATTAACACAATTGGCATTAATAGAATTTACAATAGTATCATTGCAATCATGTTTTTATTAAAAGAGCTATCACGAATCACTTCAAAATTTTCTTGTTTCAACACTTCATCACAATTTTTTGATTCACGAATTTCAAGCAAAACCTCATAAAGATAATCTAGTGCACTCCACTCACTAGCAATTGGTTCAACATGATTGGATCTTTTAAAAATATTAGCAAGCGGATGACGATCCATAGATTGATTTTTAGCAAGCGAAGATGCAAGCAAATATAAGGCACATGGAAACACGAGCAAACATAAGATCGAATGATAAAAAGGCAAATGAAAAGAGGGCACTTTTTTGTGTTTATCTGAAAACATTTTAGAAGTGGGAGAGAGGAAAACGAGAGGCGAATGGCAAATAATGTAAATGCGAGAGATGAGATTTTAATGAAGGGTACTTGGTGGGTCTTGACTTGGCGTAGATCTCCCCGGCAACAGCGCCATAAATTCTTCTGCTTCCTTGCTACTTTCCCGAGGTAACGTCGGTGTTTCCCTTGAAGAGGAAAGGGTGATGCAGCAGAGTGAAGTAAGTATTTCCCTCAGTTTTTGAGAACCAAGGTATCAATCTAGTAGCAGATTACACACAAGTCGCCAAATACCTGCATAAACAATCAAACAACTTGCACCCAACGCTATAAAGGGGTTGTAATACCTTCTAGTTTATTTGCAAAAGTGAGATCCGATAGAAATAGATTAACAAATAAAGTAAATATTTTTTGGGTTTTTGGTTTATAGATTGAAAAGTAAAAGATTGCAAAATAGTAGATCTGAAACTTATAAGATGTAAAATAGACCCGGGGGCCATAGGTTTCACTAGAGGCTTCTCTCAAGATAGCAAAAATTACGATGGATGAACAAATTACTGCCAAGCAATTGATAGAAAATAGAATAATTATGAAGACATCTAAAGCAATGATCATGAATATAGGCATCATGTCCGAGACAAGTAGACTGACTCCTACCTGCATCTACTACTATTACTCCACACATCGACTGACTCATGCCTGCATCTAGAGTATTAAGTTCATAACAGAGTAACGCCTTAAGCAAGATGACATGATGTAGAGGAATTAACTCAAGCAATATGATGAAAACCCTATCTTTTTATCCTCGATGGCAAAAATACAATACGTGTCATGTCCCCTACTGTGAATGGGAGGATTGAACCCAAAGCAAAGCACTTCTCCCATTGCAAGAAATATCAATCTAGTTGGCCAAACAAAACTGATAGTTTGAAGAGAATTACTAAGATATTAGATCATGCATATAAGAATTCAGAGAAGACTCAAATAATATTCATAGATAATCTGAACATAAACCCACAATTCATCGGATCTTGCCAAACACACCGCAAAAGAAGATTACATCGAAGAGATCTCGAAAAACAACGAGGAGAACATGGTATTGAGGATCCAAGAGAGAGAAGAAGCTATCTAGCTACTAGCTATGGACCCGTAGGTCTGTAGTAAACTACTCACACTTCATCAAAAGGGCAATAGGGTTGATGTAGATGCCCTCCGTGGTTGATTCCCCCTCTGGCAGAGTACTGGAAAAGGCCTCCAGATGGGATCTCGCGAGAATAGAAGGTTACGGTGGCGGAAAACTGGTTTCGATGGATGTTCTGATGTTTCTGGAACATATCGGTATTTCTAGGCAGAAGAAATAGGTCAAGGGAGGCACGAGGGGCCCACTAGGTAGGGGGGCGCCCTACCCCCTAGGGCGCGCCGTCCACCCTTATGGTCGCATCGCAGATCCCCTGGCGTGTACTCCGAGTCCAACTGATGTCTTCTGGTCCAAGAAAAATCTCCAAAAAGTTTCGTACCGTTTGGACTCCGTTTGATATTCCTTTTCTGCGAAACTCAAAAACATGGAAAAAACAGAAACTGACACTAGGCTCTGGGTTAATAGGTTAGTCCCAAATATCATATAAAATAGCATATAAATGCATATAAAACATCCAATATAGATAATATAATAGCATGGAACAATCAAAAAGTATAGATACATTGGAGATGTATCAAGCATCCCCAAGCTTAATTCCTGCTCGTCCTCGAGTAGGTAAATGATAAAAAACAGAATTTTTGATGTGGAATGCTATCCAACATATCTATCAATGTAATATTCTTTACTGTGGCATGAATGTTCAAATCCATAAGACTCAAAATAAAAGTTTCTCAATATCAAAACAAGAATACTTTAATCATACCAAAAGCAATCTATAAATCTTCAAAAATAACATGGCTAAAGAACTTTATCCCTACAAATCATATAGTCCTTATGCTCCCTTTTCTTAACACAAAGCACCCCTCATGCCCATCCCTGAGTCAGCCAAGCAATTGCTTTCATGCTCTACACTTTCAAACTTTTCAACTCTTCACACAATATATGAGCGCGAGCCACGGACATAGCACTATGGGTATATATATAGGAATGAGATTTTCTACAATAGCTCACCACAGAACTAGTTAAGGTTTTCGACGGTGTAAAAGCTCTCAAAAATCCTGAAAAAATTCCTGAACCAACGAACCTATAATATAACATGATCGAACGGAGGGATTTAAAAAATATGACTGAATGTGTTCTCGACTAAAAGAACAAATGTTCCAGTATATATTGGTAATGTAGTGAGCTGAAATGCTTTTTTTTGCCGAGGACACATAAATGCATATTTTCACAATCACGCCGTTGGATCATATATTATATTAGAGTGAGCCTCCCCTATTTATTTCATATTTTTTTAATAACCTTTAAACCGTTAAATGTTTAGCAAGCCTTAACTAGTACTGTGGCAAGCTATGATAGCGACATTTTTACCTATATATATATATATATAGGGGGAGGGGCAAGACACACAACGATCCCCAAGCCATGTCTGGCGTCCCGTTTCCCTTTAGTTTTAGTTCCTCCTCCGTCCACGTCCGTTGTGCTTGGCGAAGCCCCGCGGATAGATTCACCACCATCGTCACCACGTCGTCGTGCGGCCAAAACTCATCTACTACTTCACCTCTCTTGCTGGATCGGCACATGTCATCTAGCTGAACGTGTGCTGAACGCGGAGGTGCCGTACGTTCGGTACTTGATCGGGACGGATCGTGAAGGTGTATGACTACATCAACCACGTTGATAAATGCTTCCACTTAGCGATCTTCAATCGTATGAAGGTGCTCTCCCCCTCTCGTAGCTATGCATCTTCATGGATAGATCTTGCGTGTGCGTAGATTTTTTTGTTTTCCATGCAACATTCCCCAACAACAACAATGTGAAAAATAATAATAAACTAGACCAAAAGCGCGCCTTGGCGCATGTTTTCGGGTCCTACCATCTGTGGCTAAGCATGTGTGTCAAATAATTATAATCATGGAAAAATCTTAGCATATTTAGCCCGCATAATAACTTTAGTAATTTGCATGTCCATGACAAAGTAGAAGTATTTAGTTCTGTTTCGAAGTAGCATAACATAAAGTTTTGTCGCTCTTGTAGAATTGACTTGTTCAAGTGTCTAAAAGAACTCCGGCATACATTAAAAATATACCAAAAGCAAGGTAAGTAAGGTATAGTTGATGCACATGTTATAATCCCACCTGTTTCATTTCCATTCCAGCCTCATCAAGTTGAAAAGTCTATACAAAATATAAAACAGGAGCAGATATGGAAACTACATTCTCAAAGAGGTGGGAGAAGAAAACACATATAATAGTAATGGTTCACTATAAAACACATACAAAATTAAATGATACATGATAGTAATGCTTATGTATGTTCCACATTTTTAGGTTAAAAATCATAGTAAAAGTACTTAGCACCAGTCCATTCTATGATAGGCTCAAGCATCAGCATTTACACCATGTCATTGTAGTTAGTGGTAAAATAGATCATTTGATAGTTTCTCATTATCTGCATCCAACCAACATCATTAGATAGTTTCTCATTATCTGCATTCAACAAACAGAGACATGAATCACAAGCTCCAACTAGTTTACAGTTTCATAATCTTGTAGTGCACCAAATTGAGAAAAAGTGAATCACAGAAGAAGGAACAGTAGGCCAGCCGACACATCTTTGGCCAACTAGGGTGAAGTACGCACAACTGCAGACAACAAAAAAATACCTGTAAACTGGCAACGGCCGTAAAACATTACGAAAAAAACAATGGGAAAATAAAGGGGGTAATAGACATAAGACAAAACGGAAGAACATAACTATAGTTCGACCGTTAAACTTCAAGATGACACAAGAAAACACCGATACTTCCAACAACCAATGTACCCGTATAGGATACTCATGACCCACAAGTATAGGGGATCTATAGTAGTCCTTTCGATAAGTAAGAGTGTCGAACCCAACGAGGAGCAGAAGGAAATGATAGGCAGTTTTCAGTAAGGTATTCTTTGCAAGCACTGAAATTATAGGTAACAGATAGTTTTATGATAAGGTAATTTGTAACGAGTAACAAGTAATAAAAGTAAATAAGGTGCAGCAAGATGGCCCAATCCTTTTTGTAGCAAAGGACAAGCCTGGACAAACTCTTATATAAAGGAAAGCGCTCCTGAGGACACATGGGAATTATCGTCAAGCTAGTTTTCATCACGCTCATATGATTCGCGTTCGTTACTTTGATAATTTAGTATGTGGGTGGACCGGTGCTTGGGTACTGCCCTTGCTTGGACAAGAATCCCACTCATGATTAACCCCTATTGCAAGCATCCGCAACTACAAAAGAAGTATTAAGGTAATCCTAACCATAGCATGAAACATATGTGTCACACCCGGATTTTCATGCCACAACACTTAAGCTAATAATAATGCTAAAAATGTGGTTTGACAAAAACTTTTGAGTATTTTGGGCATTTCTTGATTTGATTTTTGTCTGCTGTTTGCTAGTGCTCTAAAAATCAAATAAATCCTCCAACTCTTATACTTCATCTCCTTGATCCAAAACCTTTTCCCAATGATCATGCCATGTGTATAGACCAGTATAGTATTTTCTTATAAAAATATTTTGGCCAAATAGTATTTTCTAAAATTAGTTTTCAAAAAACCCCTTAATTGAGGTTTCTACTGCAAGTACCTTATTTAGGGTGTGAAAAATCTTTCAAAAAGTATATTTGAATCCTATTAGGTATAGGACTCCCATAAACCACAAAATTATAATTTTAAAAGTTATTTTTATATTTTATTTAAATGCTTTTTCTTTAGGCCAGAAATGGTCTTTAATAGGTAAAAATCATTTAACTATTTCAAAAATATTTGCCAAAATTCAGGGAAACTCATAGGACATATATTGTCCATATATAAGAGTTTCAACACATGGTCATGTTCAGAATATTGGACAAATCCTTCCAAAACCCTTTCTGGATATTTCAAGCTTTTGAAATATTTACAAAGGAAATATTCTTTAAAAATTCCAGGGAAAATTCTATCATGTCAGATATGACATATTTGATGATCTTACAAAGCCTCATGCCTTGAAGATCAAGAAAACATCATCTAATCCCATCAAAACCATTTCTGTCCATTTTGAAGTTTGAGCAACTTTACATTGCCAAACTTGTCCAAAAGCTCTCAAACTTGTTACACATGCTAAAATGATGTAAACATGCGTCTATGCCAAATGGCACAAGTTTTGGAGAAGAATAACTTGATCTCTAAGTGCCCCAAAACCCTTTCTGACCAGATCCAAATTTGAACAACTCTACATTGCCAACTTTTTACTTGGGGCCTCAAATTTTGTGGACATGCTCACAACCCCAAATGATGACACTACACCAAGTGGTGCATCAAGGAGGGATGATTTGCTTGACCTAATCATGGAAAATCCATTTCTGTTGATTTCTAGGGTTCACCAAAGTTACATTGGCAAGTTTCTTCGAATGAGCTCAAACTAGGTGAAATACCCTATTTCTATATGCCATTTGATCCTGTTAAGTCTCATGTCAAGTGGAGTTAATTTGCTTTCCCAAATTTGCATCAAACACCTTCTGCCATTTTTCCAAAACCACTGTTTTGACCCCTTTCACTATTCCCCTTTACCTCTAATTCTTACCACAGGTGAACCTGATCACCCGCTACCTCCACGAACTCCTTCCCCTCCTCAGATCAATGATTGAGGGGGGGGGGGGTAAAACCCCATTTACCCTTCTAGACAGAAGCATTCTCCTCTTTTCTCACCTCCCTCCTCACTCCAGTGGCCCTCCATGGCATCCAAGGCCACAACCCAGTTCTTTACTCCTCCCCTGACCCCCTAGACACCATTGGACAAAGTGGACGCGTCCAGAGCGGTGAGGACACGGCCATGCCGGCCATACAGGCGCTCTGGAGCGCGCTACAGTGTGCTCCCGCACTGTAGCCGCGTCCTGCCGAGGCACCCGACAGCCTAGGGCGTTGGGATCGTGTCCCCCGAGGCCACCTCGATGTCCGGGACATGGCAGCTGGTCGGCCCCCTTCTTCCTCTCTCTCTCCGGCCCCTGCCCGCACGCGCACCGTGGTCACCGAGAGCTCCAATGAGCACGCTCACACGCGCGCTGCCCCACGCTCCTTCTCTCCCTTCCTATGGGTGTAGACCACCCCTACAAACACCCCGGACTCGCCCATGCGCGCCCCCGTGGCTTGCAGCGACGGCAACTAGCTCGCCGGCACACGAGTCCTCGGTGGACCGACGCCCACCTATATAAGGCCTCCCCCGAGCCCCCTCGCTGCTCCTTGGGCTCTCTCTCTCTCTCCCGTACGCCCCCCGGGCCGCGCCATTCTTCCTCCCGTGTCCCCCATCCACCTCCAAGGCCGAAGCCGAGCCGCCGTCCATCGCCAAAATTCACGCCGTCCTGAGCTCGCCTCCCTCCCTTTCCTCCATGCAGAGGCTCCCCGTGGTCCGGCGAACCTCCCCACCTCCTCGAACTGTTGAGGGGATGCTCGAACGCCGAGGGCCACGGATGGCCGACGACCTTCCCCGCCACCGTCAAGCTGTGGTCACCTCGGCCCCCTCCGACGGCAGTGACCTGCACCAGTGGATGCCCCACTCCGTGCTGAGCTCGCCCATAGGCAGAGCGCCGCGGGAGATGGTCGGAGACGCCGGCTATCGCCGGACGAGCACCGGCGTGCACTCTGCCTCCCCTGCTCTGGCTCGAGCGGGAGGTAGAGTACGATCGCCCCGCCAGCTGGCAGGAGGGGCCCGCCCGTCAGCGTCAGAGGCAACCGAGCTGGCCCACCAGTCGGGTTAAGTGGAAACCGCTTCGGGCCGATTCGCTTCCCCCGATGGGTGGCGCCTTCCCGTAGTACGCCTTCAACGTCACCACTTCTGTCCGGACAGCCGAGCCGCTGGGCCGGCCCACAGTCTATCTGTCGCCATGTGCGCAGTATAAGGGTATAAACCCATTTCCTTTTCTTTTTCTTTTTCTAGTCAACTTCAAAAATCCATAAATAATTCAAATGAACTCCAAATTTGATGATTCAAATTTCTAGGAGTTTCTAAACTCATGATCTACCGTTTGGTGCAACATGCACATTTTTCCAGAGACTCTTTCTTCACAAATATTATCAAAATGTCATTTTTCCATTTCTGTGATGAACTTTAGAAAATCACAGAGAGCTCAAATTTGATCCAAATGCAATGGTTCAAATTCCTAGATACTTGTAATATCAAAACTTAGTTTTGGAACATTTTGCCTAATACTTTCTGTACCCCACAAAATAATGAGCCATTTCTTCCTATTTGTCAACTTTGCAAAATCCTAGGAAATTCATTTGAACTCCAAATCAAGTGAAACCAACTCCTAGCTGCTTCTAAAATCATGATTTGTTAAATGGATGCCTTTGCTCATTTTTCAAAAATATATTTCTGTACACTTCTTGCAAATCCATAAACCCCTTGATTCCAACATATTGAAATGATCAAAAGCATCCACTAATCCAATCCCAATGAAACCACTCTGGTTATTTTTCATATAACCAGGGATATCCTAGAAAAGTCCAACTCCTATTTTTAGAGCACTTTTATTTTTGCCTTGTTGTGTTGCTTATTGCGATTATTTCCGACGATAGTTGACGAAGTACGGAGTACTCGGAGAAGGACTAGAGGATTTGAAGACCCCAAGGACTTGGTTAAGACAGGCAAGCAGCCCTTTGACCATGATACCCCTTTTGTTCCTCGGAACCCTCTTATTTCCGATTGCATGATGATAAAAAGTGACGGTGGCAAACTTGTTGAGAGCCACCACGTGATGCATACCCTACTCATGATCGTTACCATGTGCATAGATGCAAAGACAAAAGATTAGTTGTGATGCATAGTGTTGCATATGAACGATGAACCCTTCGTGGTTACATCCTTTCGAAAACCCCATCGGGTGCCCCTAATGCCCGAGGGTGATGTTGAGTTAAGGTCACCACTTGAGGAAGAATTGGTGTACCAAAGAAAGTTCTCGTGTGTGGGTAAAATGATGGATTAGATTTATGTGTGATTACCATCCCAACCAAACATGTGCAACCACTCTACCCCTTTATGGGACGGGGTATTATTGATTACTTAGGCTGATACTAGCATGGTGCCCACATCACTAGTGATGGGGGAGACTTGAGGTCACTCCCGGGATGGGGTCGTGCTTGGAGAGGCGACCATGACTATTTTACAGGGCACCAGACACACCGTTGGTCCCTTCGTGTATGTGTGACATTGTAAAAAGGGCAAGTCCCATAATCTATCATTTGTACACGAGGGCCGTGCACTAACGAGTGGACCCTATGTTAGTGTCGTCTAGGGAAAGGTAGTGACCGGGTGCTTCCCTCGAGTACTTGAGGTACTGCGGGATCGTGGGTGACATGAAAGCTTCCCGGATCTTGTGGGTAAAGTGCGCAACCTCTGCAGAGTGTAAAACAAATCGAATAGCCGTGTACACGGTCATGGACAGTTGGGAGGTGCTACTTAAACTATGTACAGAATTTTACAATCTCGGTGAAAGTGTGTGTGTGAGTTGAGTCAAGGTGGTGTGTTGACTCGTTGATTATGAATCGAACTCTTTTTGTGTTGATATATGTAACTTATCTTCAAGGTTACCCAAGTACATTGATGCATGTTTCACAAATGGTAGAGCATCTTATCTAGCTTGTAGCTAGGCTGGTTATTGTTGTACAACTTGCATTGTTGCCTTGAACCAAATCATGGGTTGCTTGCGAGTACATTCAAAGTACTCATTGGCTTGCCACTGGTTATTTTATTGACCAGGCATGAAAGAACAAGATATGATGAAGATTTCTTGGTGACGAACATGCGAGCTAGGACGCTTCTTAGTCGGAATGCCTGTAGGGTTAAGGCAGATGACATGGGTCCAAGTTGTTATTGAAGATTTCCGCTGCAACGATGTACTCAAGACTTGACCATAATGGTCCTATTTGTGTAATACGGTATGTATGGATGTAAGACTCTTGTTATTCAGCTTCTGTGTGTTCAATGAGCATTGATCTCTGGGATCACTGTACACGTGCATTCGGTGATCACGACTTATGAGTCGGGGTCCCCACAGAGCTGGTATCAGAGCCATCCTGACTGTAGGAAGCCTTAGTTAGCATGGTCGTTAGTTAGGGTAAAACTATTTCCAAAACTATTACTAGTTTTCAAAACTATCTATACTTCTCTTTCCTTCTCAGTTTTTCGAAAACTAGGCTATACTTGATCTCTTCCCCTTCAAAACTTTGGTCGCTAGAACCGTTATGCCCCAGACCACTGGATTTCCTTGCAATCCTCGTGGATAATCTGGAAGGAGTACACCTTGCCAAACACTCACCCATCCCTTCTGAACACAAGATTGGCAACACCATAACAAGACGATGCCAACAAAAGATACATCCTCGAGGAATGAAGAAATGAAAACCCAGAAGATGGTGACATCCTTGACACTGCCCCAAGATGGTGCAACCTTAGCCTACGATGACCATGGCATGAGTTGTGCAAAATCATGATATACATCGCTAATAGAGTAATCATGTCACTACCGTTGTTGTATCGGCAACCACCGGTGGATGAGAACCTCGCCATTTTGGTCCGCCTCACTATAGTGAGCAGGAAAACGGTTCTCTTCGTCCCCCGCTCTTGGTGTCGATGTTTTCACCAACAAAACCGACATGTTTGACCTCTATTATGCCTTGTTATTGTTATTTCACAAGGATTGCCTACCTGATACCCTCGACGCCCCGGAAGGCACAAGGGATCGTCATGATTAAAGAGACAAGAGAAGACCAAGTCAACGCGAGCTACGAGGAGACACCTTCACCACATCACCTCATCAGGCGAGAAGTTGTTGAAGATTCTTCAAGCTCAACTCGGGTCGTTCAAATAACTACAAGAGGCATAGCAACACCTGAGGAAAACTTAGAAGACTGCACGAGGCTCAAGTCACGACTGCTGAGTCCGAGAACCCCTAGGGTAGGATGAGTCGTGTACCCCCTATGCGCAATCGAGTCCGTATGATGGTTCGAATAGAACTATGATTGTGTGTTGCTTGTTTTTATTGTTTGTGTTTTGATATAAGTCGCACTATTGCCCTAGGCAACAAGTACACGACTATATCATCTTCCTTACCTTGTTTCTTTTGTTTCGCTCTTTTTGCACCTGTTTGTTGGCACTTGCACTATAGAACCCCCTTTTAGGCATTCCCCTCCTCTATGCTACTTTTGCCCTCTCTTCTCTCTCCTCAATTGAAGACCAGCAAGACAAGAAGTACCAAGGATTCCAACTCGGCAACCAGCTAACCATGAAGACCTCTGCCACAACCTCCACGACCAAGTGCAACCCCGTGAAGATATGTTTACCACTCCAGACTAAAAACCCATTCCTAGACCCTTTGAGACTTCATGAGATACTCCAACACGAATCCTTAACCATGCGCCTAACCCATAGAATTACAAGAAAACCAGTTAAGCCTCTACAACCTTGCCCAACACTGGATTCGTAATGGAACTAGTGGACACAGTGAGTGAGCACATTTTCATCCTAATATAGCACAAGAATTGACGATGCCATGGATGGACCAATTTGAGGATATATGACAAACGATACGGTGCCTTTATATCAGTGACTTCGAGGAATTATCTGAGGCCTTGATGGATTGTGAGGTTTTCATGTTGGTGGGATCATGATTAATAGAGTAGCGTAACTATCACCACCCTGGAGTAACTTGGATTTGCAGGGGAATTGTGATTGCAAGATGAAATTCTTGGAAGTATAAGGTTTTGACTTCATCGGAGGATAATGATTGGAGATAGTTGGCATTTTGAGAATGACTTGGGGGAAAATGTAGGAATTCTTGGCGGACATGAGATTTGGATTTATGTAGGTGATTCTGGTTGGGTATAGATGCTAGGTATGTCTACATGGTTCGGAGTAAACTGGATTTAGACTGATGATCCCGATCATGATTCCATGTTTCTCGGTGGACGATAAACTAGGAGATTGGATTAATTATCGGAGCTTATCTAGGGATCTGTATGAGCTTGATCTTGGAGTTTACTTGGTCATGATAATCGAATTTGGTGGACTTACTATCGTAATGCATAGCCCTTCCAAGTATCTGGATATTATAGGGACTAGAGATCTTGAGGAACACCATAGACATCGGATTTGTAGAATTGTTGGATTATGTGGTGATTAATGGAAGTTATCGGGCTGTTGGAGTTGATCTATAGGAAGGAAACGAGATCTTGGAGTGGCATGTGACGTGTTTCCTTAGAATAGAGATGCATTATCTTGAACCTTGCAAGAATAGGTTGAGCGCCTGGATTGTGGTGTTTAATTCCTGCTTGGCAGCTTGTATGATCTACCCATGGATTTTAGGGGTAGACATACATATGGATTTGGGGATCATAGACAAGTACAATTTTGTTAGACCTCCTTTTGGAGTCATGAGGATATGTGTGGCATGAGTGGGGATTGAAGTTGGCCTATGCGAGATGATGCCTTCGGTGGTTTAAGGATTGTAGGACTAGGAAGAACTATTGGCATCTCAAAAACTGTGCTCAAGGATAAGATAATAAAAGTTCACTCACACACTAGAATCCTTGAGACCCATAAGCCCCACCAAGCCACAACATGGTCAGATCCTGACCATGGGCCTTGACTCTAAGTCAAGAAGACCATTGCCAATATTCAACGGAGAGCACCACCAATACCCCAGCCTACCTTGCGTACCCCGTAGACTTCATGGAGTACTTGGACAAGCTGGGTAACATCATTATTTGATGACCTACTTGTCTGCCCAAAGACAAAGAAGAGACGGTCAGCTGGATGGAAGGCATTTGAAGACTGACATGTCAAGAAGGAAGAACTACACCAACCACCATCATCAAGAAATAAACTTCCGCGTCGAAGACCGGGCGTATCCGCAAACCACTCCTCTCGAAGGAACCAAGCATTTCCATGTCGAAGGGACGCTCACACCAAGACTTATCGACCTTCTTCAAGTTCACTGCAAGATGAGTAGTAGATGGCTACCAACTAGATTTACCACCTGGAATACCCACCGCACACCTAGTTTTTCCATGAGTCACCACTCTGGAAGTACTTCTTACTTCCTAACTAGCCCGGTCCCTGCAAGGACATCGATCACCGAGCCCTTGATGTCTAGCTCAACCTAACCTATGCAAGAGACCCCTCAACAACCTGCTTCAAAGAGGGCAACATGCGAGAAGCCACACCACCAAGTACTTCAAGGCTCCATGCAGAACCGACAAGAAGAAGTGAAGACTACCCCATATCCAAGTTTTCATGTTCCTTCCCACGCCTAGTCTGGGAATCTCGGGGACGAGATTCTTGTAAGGGGGGTAGGTCTGTCACACCTTGATTTTCATGCCACAACACTTAAGCTAATAATCAAGCTAAAAATGTGGTTTGACAAAAACTTTTGAGTGTTTTGGGCATTTCTTGATTTGATTTTTGTCTGCTGTTTGCCAGTGCTCTAAAAATCAAATAAATCCTCCAACTCTTATACTTCATCTCCTTGATCTAAAACCTTTTCCCAATGATCATGCCATGTGTATAGACCAGTATAGTATTTTCTTATAAAAATATTTTGGCCAAATAGTATTTTCTAAAATTAGTTTTCCAAAACCCCCTTAATTGAGGTTTGTACTGCAAGTACCTTATTTAGGGTGTGAAAAATCTTTCAAAAAGTATATTTGAATCCTATTAGGTATAGGACTCCCATAAACCACAAAATTATAATTTTAAAAGTTATTTTTATACTTTATTTAAATGTTTTTTATTTAGGCCAGGAATGGTCTTTAATAGTTAAAAATTATTTAACTATTTCAAAAATATTTGCCAAAATTCAGGGAAACTCATAGGACATATATTGTCCATATATAAGAGTTTCAACACATGGACATGTTCAAAATATTGGACAAATCCTTCCAAAACCCTTTCTGGACATTTCAAGCTTTTGAAATATTTACAAAGGAAATATTCCCTAAAAATTCCAGGGAAAATTCTATCATGTCAGATATGACATATTTGATGATCTTACAAAGCCTCATGCCTTGAAGATCAAGAAAACATCATCTAATCCCCTCAAAACCATTTCTGTCCATTTTGAAGTTTGAGCAACTTTACATTGCCAAACTTGTCCAAATGCTCTCAAACTTGGTGAACATGTTAAAATGATGTAAACATGCATCTACGCAAAATGGCACAAGTTTTGGAGAAGGATAATTTGATCTAAGTGCCCCAAAACCCTTTCTGACTAGATCCAAATTTGAACAACTCTACATTGCCAACTTTTTACTTGGGGCCTCAAATTTTGTGGACATGCTCACAACCCCAAATGATGACACTACACCAAGTGGTGCATCAAGGAGGGGTAATTTGCTTGACCTAATCATGGAAAATCCATTTTTGTTGATTTCTAGGGTTCACCAAAGTTACATTGGCAAGTTTCTTCGAATGAGCTCAAACTAGGTGAAATACCCTATTTCTATATGCCATTTGATCCTGTTAAGTCTCATGTCAAGTGGAGTTAATTTGCTTGCCCAAATTTGCATCAAACACCTTCTTCCATTTTTCCAAAACCACTGTTTTGACCCCTTTCACTATTCCCCTTTACCTCTAATTCTTACCACAGGTGAACCTGATCACCCTCTACCTCCACGACCTACTTCCCCTCCTCAGATCAATGATTGAGGGGTGGTAAAACCCCATTTACCCTTATAGACAGCAGCATTCTCCTCTTTTCTCACCTCCCTCTTCACTCCTGTGGTCCTCCATGGCATCCAAGGCCACAGACCACTTCTTTACTCCTCCCCTGACCCCCTAGACACCATTGGACAAAGTGGACGCGTCCAGAGCGGTGAGGACACGGCCATGCCGGCCATACGGGCGCTCTGGAGCGCGCTACAGTGTGCTCCCGCACTGTAGCCGCGTCCTGCCCGAGGCACCCGACAACCTAGGGCGTTGGGATCGTGTCCCCCAAGGCCACCTTGACGTCCGGGACATGGCAGCTGGTCGGCACCCTTCTTCCTCTCTCTCTCCGGCCCCTGCCGGCACGCGCACCGTGGTCACCGAGAGCTCCAATGAGCACGCTCACACGCGCGCTGCCCTGGCGCATCCCCGCTCCTTCTCTCCCTTCCTATGGGCGTAGACCACCCCTACAAACACCCAGACACGCCCACGCGCGCCCCCGTGGCTTGCAGCGACGGCAACTAGCTCGCCGGTGCACGAGTCCTCGGTGGACCGTCGCCCACCTATATAAGGCCTCCCCCGAGCCCCTCACTCCACCTTGGGCTCTCTCTCTCTCCCGTACGACCCCGAGCCACGCCATTCTTCCTCCCGTGCCCCCCATCCACCTCCAAGGCCGAAGCCGAGCCGCCGTCCATAGCCAAAATTCACGCCGTCCTGAGCTTGCCTCCCTCCCTTTCCTCCACGCAGAGGCTCCCCGTGGTCCGGCGAACCACCCCACCTCCTCGAACCGTCGCGGGGATGCTCGAACGCCGAGGGCCACGGATGGCCAATGACCTTCCCCGCCACGTCAAGCTGCGGTCACCTCGGGCCCCTCCGGCTGTAGTGGCCTGCACCAGTGGATGCGCCGCTCCGCGCTGAGCTCGCCCATAGGCAGAGTGCCGCGGGAGACGGCCGGAGGCGCCGACTATCGCCGGACGAGCATCGGCGTGCGCTCTGCCTCCCCTGCTCTGCCTCGAGCGGGAGGTAGAGGACGACCGCCCCGCCAGCTGGCAGGAGGGGCCCGCCCGTCAGCGGCAGAGGCAACCGAGCCGGCCCACCAGTCGGGTTAAGTGGAAACGGCTTCGGGCCGATTCGCTTGCCCCGCTGGGTGGCGCCTTCCCACAGTACGCCTCCGATGTCACCACTTCTGCCCGGACAACCGAGCCGCTGGGCCAGCCCACAGTCTATCTGTCGCCGTGTGCGCAATATAAGGGTATAACCCTTTTCCTTTTCTTTTTATTTTTCTAGTCAACTTCAAAAATCCATAAATAATTCAAATGAACTCCAAATTTGATGATTCAGATTTCTAGGAGTTTCTAAAATCATGATCTACCTGTTGGTGCAACATGCACATTTTTCCAGAGACTCTTTCTTCACAAATATTATTAAAATGTCATTTTTCCATTTCTGTGATGAACTTTAGAAAATCACAGAGAGCTCACATTTGATCCAAATGCAATGGTTCAAATTCCTAGATACTTGTAATATCAAAACTTAGTTTTGGAACATTTTGCCTAATACTTTCTGTACCCCACAAAATAATGAGCCATTTCTTCCTATTTGTCAACTTTGCAAAATCCTAGGAAATTCATTTGAACTCCAAATCAAGTGAAACCAACTCCTAGCTGCTTCTAAAATCATGATTTGTTAAATGGATGCCTTTGCTCATTTTTCAAAAATATATTTCTGTACACTTCTTGCAAATCCATAAACCCCTTGATTCCAACATATTGAAATGATCAAAAGCATCCACTAATCCGATCCCAATGAAACCACTCTGGTTATTTTTCATATAACCAGGGATATCCTAGAAAAGTCCAACTCCTATTTTTAGAGCACTTTTATTTTTGCCTTGTTGTGTTGCTTATTGCGATTATTTCTGACGATAGTTGACGAAGTACGGAGTACTCGGAGAAGGACCAGAGGATTTGAAGACCCCAAGGACTTGGTTAAGAAAGGCAAGCAGCCCTTTGACCATGATACACCTTTTGTTCCTCGGAACCCTCTTATTTCCGATTGCATGATGATAAAAAGTGATGGTGTCAAACTTGTTGAGAGCCACCACGTGATGCATACCCTACTCATGATCGTTACCATGTGCATAGATGCAAAGACAAAAGATTAGTTGTGATGCATAGTGTTGCATATGAACGATGAACCCTTCGTGGTTACATCCTTTCGAAAACCCCATCGGGTGCCCCTAATGCCCGAGGGTGATGTTGAGTTAAGGTCACCACTTGAGGGAGAAGTGGTGTACCAAAGAAAGTTCTCGTGTGTGGGTAAAATGATGGATTAGATTTATGTGTGATTACCGTCCCAACAAACATGAGCAACCACTCTACCCCTTTATGGGACGGGGCATTATTGATTACTTAGGTTGATACTAGCATGGTGCCCACATCACTAGTGACGGGGGAGACTTGAGGTCACTCCCGGGACGGGGTCGTGCTTGGAGAGGCGACCATACTGTTTTTACAGGGCACCGGACACACCATTGGTCCCTTCGTGTATGCGTGACATTGTAAAAAGGGCAAGTCCCATTATCTATCGTTTGTACATGAGGGTCGTGCACCAACCAGTGGACCCTATGTTAGTGTCGTCTAGGGAAAGGTAGTGACCGGGTGCTTCCCCCGAGTACTTGAGGTACTACGGGATCGTGGGTGACACGAAAGCTTCCCGGATCTTGTGGGTAAAGTGTGCAACCTCTACAGAGTGTAAAACTATTTGAATAGCTGTGTCCACGGTCATGGACAGTTGGGAGGTGCTACTTAAACTATGTCCAGCATTTTACAATCTCGGTGAAAGTGTGTGTGTGAGTTGAGTCAAGGTGGTGTCTTGACTCGTTGATTATGAATCGAACTCTTTTTATGTTGATATATGTAACTTGTCTTCAAGGTTACCCAAGTACATTGATGCATGTTTCACAAATGGTAGAGCATCTTATCTAGCTTGTAGCTAGGCTGGTTATTGTTGTACAACTTGCATTGTTGCCTGGAACCAAATCATGGGTTGCTTGCGAGTACATTCAAAGTACTCATTGGCTTGCCACTGGTTATTTTATTGGCCAGGCATGAAAGAACAGGATATGATGAAGATTTCTTGGCGATGAACATGCG
The DNA here is from genome assembly GCA_902687465.1 of Secale cereale. Classification (NCBI taxonomy): domain Eukaryota; kingdom Viridiplantae; phylum Streptophyta; class Magnoliopsida; order Poales; family Poaceae; genus Secale; species Secale cereale. Next base: position 458,594,556 of record LR738709.1, read on the forward strand.
AGCTAGGACGCTTCCCAGTCAGAATGCCTGTAGGGTTAAGGCAGATGACATGGGTCCAAGTTGTTATTGAAGATTTCCGCTGCAATGATAGACTCAAGACTTGACCATAATGGTCCTATTTGTGTAATACGGTATGTATGGATTAAGACTCTTGTCATTCAGCTCTGTGTGTTCAGTGAGCATTGATCTCTGGGATCTCTGTACACGTGCATTCGGTGATCACGACTTATGAGTCGGGTTCCCCACAATATGGATCCAAATCAGCCCCTTACGAAGCAACACATAAACTAGGGTTGCAGCTTCTGTCACTCTAGCAACCCATCATCTACTTATTACTTCCCAATGCCTTCCTCTAGGCCCAAACAATGGTGAAGTGTCATGTAGTCGACGTTCACATAACACCACTAGAGGAAAGACAACATACATCTTATCAAAATATCGAACGAATACCAAATTCACATGACTACTTATAGCAAGACTTCTCCCATGTCCTCAGGAACAAACGTAACTACTCACAAATCATATTCATGTTCATAATCAAAGGGGTATTAATATGCATAAAGGATATGAATATATGATCTTCCACCGAATAAACCAACTAGCATCAACTAAAAGGAGTAATCAACACTACTAGCAACCCATAGGTACCACTCTAAGGTTTTGGGACAAAGATTGGATACAAGAAATGACCTAGGGTTTGACCCCCACCCGATGAGAGAATCGATGGTGATGATGATGGTGACGATTTCCCCCTCCCGGAGGGATGTTTCACCGGCAGAATAGCTCCGCCGGAGCCCTAGATTGGTTCCGCCAAGGTTCCGCCTCGAGACGACGGCGCTTCGTCCCGAAAGCTTCCTTCTGATTTTTTCTAGGGAAGAAGACACCTTATACCAGAAGATGGGCATTGGGGGGCTGCCAGTTGGCCCATGAGGCAGGGGCGCGCCCAGGGGGTAGGGCACGCCCCACCCTCGTGGACGGTGGGTGGCCCCCCTCTGGTGCTTCCTTCGCCCAATATTTTTAATATATTCCAAAACCGACTTTCGTGGAGTTTCAGGACTTTTTGAGTTGTGCAGAATAGACCTCTAATATTTGCTCCTTTTCCAGCCCAGAATTCCAGCTGCCGGCATTCTCCCTCCTCATGTAAACCTTGTAAAATAAGAGAGAAAAGACATAAGTATTGTGACATAATATGTAGTAATAACCTATAATGCCATAAATATCCATATAAAAGCATGAACCAAAATGGACGTATCAACTCCCCCAAGCTTAGACCTCGCTTGTCCTCCAGCGGAAGCCGATATCGAATAACATGTCCACATGTTTAGAGATAGAGGTGTCGATAAAATAAAATATGGACATGAGGGCATCATGATCATTATTATAATA
>LR738709.1:458596064-458620144 GCA_902687465.1 Secale cereale
ACACACACACACACACACACACACACACACACACACACACACACACACATATATATATATATATATATATATATATATATATATATTGTCATATGATTTCTTATCCTGAAGTAACAATCTATTCAAAATGTCAAGTATGAATCAAAAACTTCATTGAAAACTAACAAACTTTGATCTCGGTCATTGAAGCAATTGTAATTTATGATAACATCGGAAAGAGTTAATATAAGAGCTTTTCAGCAAGTCCACTGATGACCCACAAGTGTAGGGGATCTATCATAGTCCTTTCGATAAGTAAGAATGTCGAACCCAACGAGGAGTAGAAGGAAATGATAGGTAGTTTTCAGTAAGGTATTCTTTGCAAGCACTGAAATTATCGGTAACGGATAGTTTTGTGATAAGGTAATTTGTAACGAGTAACAAGTAATAAAAGTAAATAAGATGCAGCAAGATGGCCCAATCCTTTTTGTAGCAAAGGACAAGCTTGGACAAACTCTTATATAAAGGAAAGCGCTCCCGAGGACATATGGGAATTATCGTCAAGCTAGTTTTCATCACGCTCATATGATTCGCGTTCGTTACTTTGATAATTTGGTATGTGGGTGGATCGGTGCTTGGGTACTGCCCTTCCTTGGACAAGAATCCCACTTATGATTAACCCCTATTGCAAGCATCCGCAACTACAAAAGAAGTATTAAGGTAAACCTAACCAAAGCATGAAACATATGGATCCAAATCAGCCCCTTATGAAGCAACACATAAACTAGGGTTGAAGCTTCTGTCACTCTAGCAGCCCATCATCTACTTATTACTTCCCAATGCCTTCCTCTAGGCCCAAACAATGGTGAAGTGTCATGTAGTCGACGTTCACATAACACCACTAGAGGAAAGACAACATACATCTTATCAAAATATCGAATGAATACCAAATTCACATGACTACTTATAGCAAGACTTCTCCCATGTCCTCAGGAACAAACGTAACTACTCACAAATCATATTCATGTTCGTAATCAGAGGGGTATTAATATGCATAAAGGATATGAATATATGATCTTCCATCGAATAAACCAACTAGCATCAATTACAAGTAGTAATCAACACTACTAGCAACCCACAGGTACCACTCTAAGGTTTTGGGACAATGATTGGATACAAGAGATGAACTAGGGTTTGAGAGGAGATGGCGCTGGTGAAGATGTTGACAGAGATTGACCCCCACCCGATGAGAGGATCGATGGTGATGACGATGGTGACGATTTCCCCCTCCCGGAGGGATGTTTCACCGGCAGAATAGCTCCACCGGAGACCTAGATTGGTTCCGTCAAGGTTCCGCCTCAAGACGGCAGCGCTTCGTCCCGAAAGCTTCCTTCTGATTTTTTCTAGGGAAGAAGACACCTTATACCAGAAGATGGGCATTGGGGGGCTGCCAGGTGGCCCACGAGGCAGGGGGCGCGCCCAGGGGGGTAGGGCACGCCCCACCCTCGTGGACGGTGGGTGGCCCCCCTCTGGTGCTTTCTTCGCCCAATATTTTCAATATATGCCAAAACTGACTTTCGTGGAGTAATATAACTTTTTGAGTTGTGCAGAATAGACATCTAATATTTGATCCTTTTCCAGCCCAAAATTCAAGCTGCCGGCATTCTCCCTCCTCATGTAAACCTTGTAAAATAAGAGAGAAAGGGCATAAGTATTGTGACATAATATGTAGTAATAGCCCATAATGCCATAAATATCGATATAAAAGCATGATCCAAAATGGACGTATCAACTCCCCCAAGCTTAGACCTCGCTTGTCCTCAAGCGGAAGCCGATATCGCATAATATGTCAGCATGTTTAGAGATAGAGGTGTCGATAAACTAAGATATGGACATGAGGGCATCATGATCATTCTTATAATAGCAACACACACACACACACACACACACACACAATATATATATATATATATATATATATATATATATATATATATATATATATATATATATATATATATATATATATTGTCATATGATTTCTTATGCTGAAGTACAATCTAATCACAACGTCAAGTATGAATCAAAAACTTCATTGTAAACTAACAAACTATGATCCCGGTCATTGAAGCAATTGTAATTTATGATAACATCGGAAAGAGTTAATATAAGAGCTTTTCAGCAAGTCCACTGATGACCCACAAGTGTAGGGGATCTATCGTAGTCCTTTCGATAAGTAAGAGTGTCGAACCCAACGAGGAGCAGAAGGAAATGATAGGCAGTTTTCAGTAAGGTATTTTCTGCAAGCACTGAAATTATCGGTAACAGATAGTTTTGTGATAAGGTAATTGGTGGCAAGTGACAAATAGTAAAAGTAAATAAGGTGGAGCAATATGGCCCAATCCTTTTTGTAGCAAAGGACAAGCCTGGACAAACTCTTATATGAAGGAAAACGCTCCCGAGGACACATGGGAATTATCGTCAAGCTAGTTTTCATCAAGTTCATATGATTCGCGTTCGGTACTTTGATAATTTGGTATGTGGGTGGACCGGTGCTTGGGTGCTGTCCTTACTTGGACAAGCATCCCACTTATGATTAACCTCTATTGCAAGCATCTTCAACTACAAAAAAAGTATTAAGGTAAACCTAACCATAGCATGAAACAAGTGGATACAAATCAGAACCTTACGAAGCAACGCATAAACTAGGGTTTAAGCTTCTGTCACTCTTGCAGCCCAGCATCTACTTATTACTTCCCAATGCCTTTCTATAGGCCTAAACAATGGTGAAGTGTCATGTAGTCGACGTTCACATGACACCACTGGAGGAAAGACAACATACATCTCATCAAAATATCGAATGAATACCAAATTCACATGACTACTTATAGCAAGACTTCTCCCATGTCCTCGGGAACAAAAGTAACTACTCACAAGACATAATATTGTTCATGATCAAAGGGGTATTAATATGCATAATGGATCTTAACATATGATCATCCACCAAGTAAACCAACTAGCATCAACTACAAGGCGTAATCAACACTACTGGCAACCCACAAGTACAAGTCTGAGGTTTGGCTACAAAGATTGGATACAAGAGATGAACCAGGGTTTGAGAGGAGATGGTGCTAGTGAAGATGTTGATGAAGATAACCCTCCCCAAGATGGGAGAGTTGTTGGTGATGACGGCGGTGACGATTTCCCCCTCCCGGAGGGAAGCATCCCCGGTAGAACAGCTCCGCTGGAGCCCTAGATTGGTTCCGCCAAGGTTCCGCCTCGAGACGGCGGCGTCTGGTCCCGAAAGCCTCCTTATGATTTTTTTTCCAGGTCAAAACACCCCATATATGACAATACAGGCATCGGGGGGTCACCGGGTGGCCCACGAGGCAGGGGGCGCGCCTAGAGGGGGGGGGCCCACCCTCGTGGACAGGTGGTGGCCCCCTGGTAAATCTCTTTTGCTAGATATTTTTTATATTTTCTGAAATGGTGTTTCGTGGAGTTTCGGAGCTTTTTGAGTTGTGCATAATAGGTTTCCAATGTTTGCTCCTTTTCCAGCCCAGAATTCCAGCTGCCGGCATTCTCCCTCTTCATGTAAACCTTGAAAACAAGAGAGAAAAGGCATAAGTATTGTGAGATAACGTGTAATAACAGCCCATAGTGCAATAAATATCAACATAAAAGCATGATGCAAAATGAATGTATCAACTCCCCCAAGATTAGACCTCGCTTGTCCTCAAGCGGAATCCGATATCGAAAAATATGTCCACATGTTTAGAGATAGAGGTGTCGATAAAAATAAAATACGGACATGAGGGCATCATGATCATTCTTATAACAAAAACACACATATATTGTCAGATGATTCTTATGCTAAAGTAACAATTCATTCACAATGTCAAGTATAAATCAGAAACTTCATTGAAAACCAACAAACTATGATCTCAGTCATTGAAGCAATTGCAATTTATCATAACATCGGAAAGAGTCAATATAAGAGCTTTTCAGCAAGTCCACATACTCAACTATCATCTAGTCTTTCACAATTTCTCACACTCACGCAATACTTATGAGTATGGAGTTTTAATCAGACACAGAGAAAGATAGGGGCTTATGGTATTGCCTCCCAACATTTTACCTCAAGGGTAATGTCAACAGTAATAGACCATGATAACTTACATCCAAGTAGGTATATATGTTAGGATCTTTCCAACACAATGTTCTTGCCAAAGGATAAAATGTAAAAGGAAAGGTGATTTTCACCTTGACTCTTGTAAGGCAAGAATAATAGATAGGCCCTTCGCAGAGGGAAGCAGAGGTTGTCATGTGCTTTTACGGTTGGATGCACAAAGTCTTAGCGCAAAAGAATGTCACATTATATTGCCACTTGTGATAGGGACCTTTATTATGCAGTCCGTCGCTTTTATTACTTCCACATCACAAGATCGTATAAAGCTGATTTCCTCCACACTAATAAATCATACATATTTTTGAGAGTTTGCAACAATGACAACTTACTTGAAGGATCTTACTCAATACATAGGTAGGTATGGTGGACTCTCATGGCAAAACTGGGTTTTAAGGATGTATGGAAGCACAAGTAGTATCTCTACTTGGGGAAAGGAGTTTTGGCTAGCATGAGGGGGAAAGGCAAGCTCAACATGTTGGATGATCCAGGACAATATACTTTATTTCGAATATAGGAAAACATAACCCATTATGTTGTCTTCCTTGTCCAACATCAACTCTTTAGCATGCCATATTTTAATGAGTGCTCACAATCATAAAAGATGTCCAAGATAGTATATTTATATGTGAAACCTCTCTTTCTTTACTACTTCCTATTAATTGCAATGATGACCAAAACTATGTTTGTCAACTCTCAACAACTTTTATTCATCATACTCTTTATGTGTGAAGTCATTACTTCCCATAAGATCCATATGATCTCTTTGATACTTTTTATATTTTATTTTATTCTATCATGACCAAAGTAAGGAAATCAAGCCCTTGACTCAACACTAATCTTTATTATATAGCTCACAGACTCGGTTACAAAGGTAAAGATCAAAAAGCAAAAGCTCACAACTAGATCATGATAACTTTATTCTACTAGATCAAGATATTACCAAAAGGATCGAACTAATAAAAACGGTAAAGATAGGAGTGTGATGGTGATACGATACCGGGGCACCTCCCCCAAGCTTGGCAGTTGCCAAGGGGAGTGCCCATACCCATATGATTATGTCTCCTTCGGAGGTGGAGATGATGGAGTTGTTGATGATGTAGGCTTGTCATCCATCTTCCAAGAGGCATGGGCTCACCATCGTAGAAGGATGATCGAGTCTCCGGGATACTCAAATCTGCAGCCAAACTCATCTTCTTGAATCTATATTCATACTCACAGTTTTGGTTTTGCGGGTCATAGATCTGGGCCTGGAGGTGTTCGATTTTCTCTTGGAGATTGGAGATGGCTTTCCCGAAGATCCTTGTGTCCAGCTTGTGGTTGTTGGCGAGCTCCGTGATCATCATGTGGTTGGCGTTGAGTCCTCGTTCCACTATACCTTGGCACTTGAAAACTTGCTGCTCCGTTGCTTCGAGTCTCATCTCCATGCTTCCGGTCCTCCTTGGCCCCTCAACATCGCGGATGTGCAGCACCCCTTCACGCAACTCCATGGTTTGAGGGTGATGCAGCACCTCCGCGAGGTAGGGGTTGATGACCTTCTCGAAGAACTTGTCCTTGAGGGTGCTGGAAGACGCCATGATGATCTAGATCTATCAGAAACAACAGCTCGAAACGAAAACAGAGGATTTTTTGCATGATACGGTGGTCAAAACCTTCGGGAGATTATATAATGAATTTTTACCGACCAAATGGAGTAACTTGCAAGAAATCGGAGTCCGGGAGGCACACGAGGTGCCCACGAGGCAGGGGCACGCCCAGGGGAAGGGGGGGCGCCCTCCACCCTCGTGGACGGCTCGTGTCTCTTCCGAACTGCCTCTTATTTTTCTATTTTTCTAAATATTCCAAAACGGTGAAAAATTGCCATTAGAACTGTTTTGCATGTCCATGACAAAGTAGAAGTATTTAGTTCTGTTTAGAAGTAGCATAACATAAAGTTTTGTCACTCTTGTAGAATTGACTTGTTCAAGTGTCTAAAAGAACTCGAGCATACATTAAAAATATACCAAAAGCAAGGTAAGAAAGGTATAGTTGATGCACATGTTATAATCCCACCTGTTTCATTTCCGTTCCAGCCTCATCAAGTTGAAAAGTCTATACAAAATATAAAACAAGAGCAGATATGGAAACAACATTCTCAAAGAGGTGGGAGAAGAAAACACATATAAAAGTAATGGTTCACTATAAAACACATACAGAATTAAATGATACATGGTAGTAATGCTTATGTATGTTCCACACTTTTAGATTAAAAATCATAGTAAAAGTACTTAGAACAAGTCCATTCTATGATAGGCTCAAGCATCAACATTTACACCATGTGTCGTGGAAATAACACGGCAGATGTCCGGTTTAGCGGACTTGATGATGGAACCATCGCACGGGTTAGCTTGAAAGGATTCATGGCACACAAAGGACACAAAGGATTTATACTAGTTCGGCCCCTTCAGAGAAGGTAAAAGCCTACGTCTAGTTGGTTTGGTATTGCTTGGGCGTCGGTTTACAGGGAGCGGATTCGCTTTGCCTGTGTCTCAACGGATTGTTTGTTGCTTGTCCCTGAACCGTCCAGGCCGTCCCCTTATATAGAGGCAATGCCTGGTCCGGTTTACAGAGTCCCGAGGCCGGCTCATAATCGTGTCCGCCTCGGTCTCTGTCTTTTCTTTCTTATCTCTCAAGTTACATCTCTTGGCGGTTTACAAACCATACTTCTATACATGGGCCTTGAAATCTCATGGGCCGTAGTCTCTACTAAAATATTAAAACCAAGTACAATATAACTAAGCCGGTTCACAATATCCGGTTTATACCTACTAACCATATCCCTGACATTAGGCCCCAGAATGATTTGAACTTGTTCACATCAGTCTTCTTTGTCTTGTATAAATTTCTTCTTTATCTTCATCTTTTTGTAAACCGGCTCTGACGTCATCCTCCAAGATCATTAAAGTCTGACAATGACATCATCTCCGCATTTAACGCCGTGAGCTGTACTGTAGCGTATTTTAAGGGTTATCCCGAAGATCGAGGCGTCACGGGATCTTTATCCGATTTTCTGTCTCCTCGATTCTCGCACTTGTCATTTCAGATCTGACTCCTGGTTATAAATACTGCCACGCCCCATTCATTACCTCCTTCTCACTTCGTCCTCTTCCTGCGTCTTCTTCCTCCGTCGCCGCCCGAGCTCAAACCGCCGCCGACGACCGCCGGATCTCTAGTCCTCGCCCGGCCGCTGCATCAACCTGAGCTTCGACCAGATCCGTCTCCGCCGTCAATTCTTGCTATCTCAGGTATGCTTATCCTCCTTATTGTTGATCTGCATCTGCCAGCGCTCCTCCTTGTTCTTCCGCCATTAGGGCTTCCAACGAAAGCTTCCCCTCTTTCTTCGTAGATACATTCCTCACAGAGAGTTTGTGACCTTTAGGCCTAGTCAATAGATCTTCCGCTTAGTACTAGCTTAGATCTCGCCATCTATACATAATGCTGTAGATTTATCCGTTCCGCCATTAGAACTTTTAGCAAAGCTTCATCTTGTTCGTTCTTTGAACCCGTGACTCGTAATAATTTTGCTTTTCGATCTTCTCCATTTTTACCCCGCAGTAGATGCGTCGAATCTTCATCACTCCTGTCTGGCATGTAAATCCATCCTTTTAGTATAAAGTCTGTGTAGCTTTCTTTGCATACTCTTAGATTAGTTTCTTTTTCCTCAGCATACTCAGATCTTTCCCCCTTAGCAATCTTTCGGAAACCTGTTTTTCTCCTTGGTAGATTCGCTAAGTATGTTCCGGTTTAAGTTGATATGCTCTGCTCTTGAAAAAACTCTGTAAACTGACGCAATGGTTGAACTGTTCCTCTTCAACTGCCATAAACCGGAAATGATATAACTTGTTTTATGATTGCCGGTTTAACCATGCCAACTAGTTCTCAGTTTAAACCGTTGCGTAATTTTCATAGATAGATCCCGGATCATTGTACTTTCATAATCCGTTTCTGTATTTTATCTTCTTCAGCACTTTGTTCAATGGCTAAGCAGTATGTCTCCTGCGATTGGGTCCGTTCCGTCGTTACTGAGGATGACCTAATCAAGCTGTCTAAAATCGGCACATTAGGCCCTCAGTCTGAGTTAAAATGGCGTGCTCCGGGTAATGAATGCCCTCCTACTCCTAGATCCGGGGAAGTCATCGTGTTTCTGGACCACATTTCTAGAGGCTTCTCTCCCCCCGGTTCAAGATTTTTCCGGGATGTTCTTGCCACCTTCCAGCTGCACCCACAGGATATCGGACCCAATTCTGTTTCAAACATTTGTGATTTCCAAGTATTTTCTGAAGTGTATCTGCAAGAGGAACCTTCAGTTGATTTATTCCGGGATTTCTTTCATGCAAACCGGCGCACTGAATTTACCAGCGGACCTCACCAAGAACTTGGCGGGATTAGTATTCAGAAGAGGAGGGATGTAGTCTTTCCTCACGCCGCTTTACATACTCATCCAAAAGATTGGAACAAGTCCTGGTTTTATTGTGTAGACACTTCCCCTGAAGGCGAAAATCCTTTGCCGGGTTATCGCGAAACTCGTATTCCGGCGAATCACCCCTTGCCGCAACGGCTTAGTGCTGCTGAACGGACCCGGTTCTCATCACAGCTCTCCAAACTGAGAGCTTTTATGGAAAATGGTCTGATCGGCACTGATTTCCTTCGCTGCTGGCTATCTTGGAGCATCCTTCCCTTAAGCCGGCGTCCTAAGCTAATGTGCAAATACTCTGGCAAACCGGATGATCCTTAGAGGTTTACCAAGGATAAGCTTTCTGAATCGGAGGTAGTGGAGTCAGCCAAGAAGATTGTCAATCCTTCCTTAACAGATTGCGCTAAAGTTGGCTTGGCCCCATACTTCAAGAAGAATAAGCTGCCTGAAGTAAGTTTTTCTTTGCCCTGTACTTTGTAAACCGTCCTCTTTGAACCGTCTTTCAATTGCCCTTGCTTTTTCAATTAGGCTGATGACCCCTTCTGGAGGAGAAAGCCTCAGGAAAAAACCGTAAAGCAGGCTCGCCGGAAAACCCCTGCAAACAAAAAGATGAAAGCAGCCGTCGATGCCGGTTCTCCTTCTGAGGATGATGATCCGGACTCCGAGGTATGCTTTACTCCGGTTTAAATTCTCGCTTTCATGTACTTGTAATCATACCTAATGATACCTTTTCACAGGAACTGCCTGAAGGTGATAACCCGACTGAGATTGAGGTAACTCTTATTTCTTCTGATTCAGAACCTCTTCCTCAGAAAAGCCGTCGGACCGTCAGGAAATATCAATTTTCTCATCCTTATGCTAAGTTAGACCCTAACTTTACTTTGAAGAAGCAACAGCACGAAGCCTTTCGCCGGACCACTCGCCACAGTGGCCTGGCGGTGGAGTCATCTGGGATCTCATTAACTCCGGTTCGAAAGCGCCGCGCTGAGGTGATACTCTCTCCGACTCTTCTTCATCCCAAGGCCGGACTTATCCGAAAACCCCTTAAACCGTCTGATCCTGACTATCAGGAAACTCCGCTGTCTTCTTCCGGTGAATCAACCGCTACGCAGCTTCCTCCTTTGAAGACCGTCCCGGGGTAACTCTCTTCACCTTTTCTCGGTTTATGACACCCCCCCTTTTTTTTATAATGCTAACTTATTTTGCATGTTTTCCAGCAAACCAAAACCCAGCAAAAAGCCCAAAGCGAATAAGCCTGTTGCTGACCCTTCTGCTGATGATCCGGTGATTGATCCGTCCACAGTTGTCCCTCTAGAAGGTACTCCTGCAGCTCCGGTTGAAGAACCTGCTCTTGAAACTCCACTTACAGAAAACGTCCAAGATCCACCAAGTCCAGCCCGGGTTAATTCTCCTCAAGTTAACCCGGCGTCTCCTGATCCGGCTCATGTTGAAGTTATTCCCCCCAATGTACCCACTTCTCCTGATGTCGTGGTTACTGGTGCCGCTTATGTTGCTCCAGCTGAGCCCACCGTTTTAGCAAAACATACAGCTAAAGCGGAAAAGATAACTCAAGAAAAAGGGAAATGGAGTACTGATATATCCAGTCTTTCCAGTATGAGCGCTCAAGATATTTATTCCGGATATTTGAACCGGCTCCACAGCAGTCGGGATTATGAAGCCAGCTTGGTGAACCTGATGAGAGAAAAATATGAAGTAAGTTTCCTCTTCTGACTTTGCTTTTTTGACGCATCTTTATCTCATAGCAGCCCCCAAGTTCCGGTTTAGCTGCTTTACTGAAGGTGATCCGGAACTTTGTAGTTTGAACTGCTGATCCATACATTAGCCCCCAAGTATCAAGTAGATAACTTGGTTATGTAGTTGATACTTGTAATTTCAAATTGTCTTTGGTGCATTGCTTCAACTGCCATTAGCCCCCAAGTGTCAAGTAGACAACTTGGTTGTGTGCTTGAGACTTGTACTTTCAAATTGTCTTTGGTGCATTGCTTCAACTGCCATTAGCCCCCAAGTGTCAAGTAGACAACTTGGTTGTGTGCTTGAGACTTGTACTTTCAAATTGTCTTTGCTGTATTACTTCAACTACCATTAGCCCCCAAGTGTCAAGTAGACAACTTGGTTGTGTGCTTGAGACTTGTAATTTCTAATCTTGCTTTTGAACTTTGTCTGCAGGCTGAGCTGAACCGGAATGCTCTGGAGATCAACGAACATCGAAGCCGGCTTACAGAGACTGAGTCAGCCGCTTCAAAGGCTAAGACAGAACTTCAAGTGAGCTTAAAGACTGCTGAAGACTTGAAGAAATACTTTGAAGAGGAGCGGACTACTTTTCAAGTCCAGAAAAAAGATCTTGAGAAACGTGTTCAGGATGCCGAAGGAGCACTTAATCCGGTTACTGAAGAATTGACCGGGTTAAAGCGCCAAATTGACTTGATGATCTCTGCTATTTTTGGTAAGTATAATCTGAACTCCTGTCTTTATCTTTGTAACCTGTGGCTTGCACCGGTTTAACTTTCATTGTTGTATGTAGGACGCCGTGTCTCCCATCTTGGGGACGACTTACGGAAAAAACTCAAAGCCTGCTATACCTTGGTCGAACAGTTGTACTCTGGAACGCAAAGGATTATCAGTGCCACTTCATTTGGTAAACCAGCTCCTTCAACTATCCAGGATACTTTGAATAGTTTGTCCATTTTACCGGCTCGTCTTGAGGAAGTTAAAAAATCGGCCGCTCGAGGAGGTGCTCTTCTGGCCCTTACAAGGGCTAAAGCTTGGGTCCCGGACCTTGATCCGGAGGAGGTGTTAACCGGATTTCCTGATACCAAGGAGGACGGTTCAACCTTCAATGAAAAAGATCTTTATGCCCTGACAAAAAAGATGCGTCCCCTCGCCAGCAAGCTTGCGGTGGAATCTGACTTGTCGCGATATCATCCATCATACAACCTGCAGAACGAGCGGGTGGAGCGACCGGTTTACGATATTGTAAACTTAATTCCGCCGGTTCGTCCTCACACCTTTGCTCCTGATATTGATCCTGTTGAGCTTATCAACGATGAAGTATATTTCCGTGCCTTGGCAAAGATTGATTGGCGTGCACCGGACTTCCAACCGCTTCACGAGGATGAAGTCGTTCCGGATCAAGACGGTGGCCAGCCATCTCAGCAAGGAGAAGCACAATCTTAAATGCTATTGTTGTAACCATGATTGTTATTCCGTCAAACAATGTTTCCAACTATTGGGCTTTTTATGCCTTGTAATAGGTTTAGCTGAGACTTAATGTGCTGTGATCCGACATTTTGTCTTTATGAAGTATTCATCCGTTGATCCGTTGCCTGATACAGCTGCTTTCTTCTGTTCATATAAAAATATCGAAAAATATGTCCTAGTGGCTTACCACTGAACGGGTTAACTTGTTCTCTTAACACATCCAATAAACATATCTTTATACTAAAGATAATTGTCATACCTGAGATGTATGTGGCCCATATACTTTAAACCGGTCAGGACTTTAAGTCACTTTAATCAGTCTTCATTGATCCTAATAGACACTTGAAACTCTCCGGTCTATCTTGTCGATAAATCCGGTTCATCTTGTTGCAGAAAATTGTAACTTGTGCCTGATACGCCATCCGGGTTTTAATGATCACCGGGCTTGATCACCATTGGGCCGGGTTAATAAACTCCGGTCATTGTCTTTGTCTCATACTGGTGACTTATAGTCAAAACCAGGCCGGTTTTAAAAAACACTGGTCATTATAACTGATCTAGTACTGCCAATTTGTTGGCTCCTCATGGAGGTCGATCCGGGTTATGATGAACGCCGGTTTAACTCTCGCTGGTGTTCATGACCCAGACTTTATAACTTTATGGATAGGTGGTCAACTTCTGGAGCTGTTCCACTCGGTTTAAAAGGTTATAGAACACAAGAAACACCAAGAAACACACAATTTTTGCAAATCAAACCATATAGTCGAGGCTTTTTCAAAGAGCTGCCAGGCTCAAAGCAAGGATCAGCCAATCAATGGGACGTGGGCAAACCTACTGTCCCAAGGAGCCTAGCCAATCACTGAACGTGAGCGTATCAACTGTTCAGAGGGCCGATAGAACCGCAAACAAAAACCGAGCCAATCAATGGGACGTGGGCAAACCGACTGTCCCAAGGGGCCTAGCCAACCACTGAACGTGAGCGTATCAACTGTTCAGAGGGCCGATAGAACAAACAAAGCCAATCAATGGGACGTGGGCAAACCGACTGTCCCAAGGGGCCTTTAGGGTTCTTCCTGAATCTGTGGGTTTTGCTTTTCATGGAGCTTTTTCTCTTCTCGAACCGGATATGATCTCTTCTTCCTGAGAGTTCTATCGCTCCTTCACATACCCTGCAAAAATTAGTTTCTAAACCGGTCCACATTGAAATATGATATTTGATAACAAACTGATATGGTTACTTGTCACAAGATTTGTGTATGTAGAGAAAGGGCTGAGCCCCCGGTTTACCGAGGGTGCCGGTTTATTCATTATTTATAATATATACATAGGATACATTGGAGCACATAGCTCAAGTATAGTATGGCCGTAAATGGGCAATGTTCCACGGCCTCTTCGTCTCCTCTTCCGATGTCCGTGAATCCTTGTGTTCTCGAATGTCCACCAAGTAATATGAACCGTTGTGTAAATTCTTGCTGACCACAAAGGGCCCTTCCCATGGCGGGGATAGCTTGTGCATATCTGTTTGATCTTGGATGAGCCGGAGTACCAAGTCACCCTCCTGGAATGTCCTGGTTCTAATCCGGCGGCTATGATATCTGCGCAGATCTTGCTGATAAATCGCCGACCGTGCTGCAGCTATATCACGCTCTTCATCCAACCGGTCTAAACCGTCTTGTCTTGACTCCTCATTAACAGCTTCAACATAGGCCGCTACCCTTGGTGAATCATGGCGTATGTCACTTGGAAGAACTGCCTCTGCACCGTAAACCATGAAGAAAGGTGTATACCCTGTAGACCGGTTTGGTGTAGTGTTAATACTCCAAAGGACAGACGGTAATTCTTCAACCCAACAACCTGGGGTTCTCTGCAAAGGTGTCATAAGCCGGGGTTTGATTCCTCGCAAAATCTCCTGATTTGCCCTTTCTGCCTGACCATTGGATTGGGGGTGAGCCACAGAAGACACGTCCAAACGAATATGCTCTCGTTGACAGAATTCTTCCATCTCACCCTGAGATAAATTGGTGCCGTTATCTGTGATGATGCTGTGTGGAAAGCCAAACCGGAATATTACTTTTTTGATGAATTTGACCGCTGTTGCCGCATCACACTTGCTTATAGGCTCCGCTTCAACCCACTTTGTAAACTTGTCTACTGCTACCAGTAGATGAGTTTTCTGATCTTGGGATCTCTTGAAAGGACCAACCATGTCAAGCCCCCAAGTTGCAAAAGGCCAAGTTATTGGTATCATCCGGAGTTCCTGTGCCGGGACAAGAGCACGTCTTGAGAACTTCTGACAAGCATCACACTTTCGGACCAGATCCGCCGCATCTGAATGCGCGGTTAACCAATATAAGCCATGTCGGAATGCTTTTGCCACTAAAGACTTTGATCCGGCATGATGACCACAATCCCCTTCATGAATCTCCCTTAGAATCTCACAACCTTCCTCAGCTGAAACACATCGTTGAAATACTCCAGAAGTGCTACGATGGTGCAACTCTCCGTTTGCAATTGTCATAGACTTGGAACACCGGATTATCTGCCGTGCTTCCTCTTCGTCCTCCGGTAACTCTCCTCGGCTTAAGTACGCCAAATAGGGTAACGTCCAATCCGGAATAATATGGAGTGCTGCAACTAATTGTGCCTCTGGGTCCGGAATAGCTAGGTCGTTCTCCGAAGGTACTTGAACCGAAGGACTGTGCAATTCATCCAAAAAGGTGTTTGGTGGTACCGGTTTACGTTGCGACCCCAGCCGGCTTAAAGCGTCGGCCGCTTCGTTCCTCCGCCGGTCTATATGATCCACCTGATATCCCTTGAAGTATCCTGCGACCGCTTCAACCTCTCGCCGATAAGCCGCCATGAGGGGGTCTCTTGAATCCCACTTGCCAGAAACTTGCTGTGCCACTAGATCTGAATCACCCAGGCACTTAACCCGGCTCAAATTCATCTCCTTTGCCAGTCGCAAACCATGAAGTAGTGCTTCATATTCTGCTGCATTATTAGTACAAGGAAATAATAAGTGGAGGACATAGCAAAATTTATCACCTCTGGGGGAAGTTAACACAACTCCAGCCCCCGAGCCCTCCAACTGTTTTGAACCGTCAAAGTGAATCGTCCAATAAGTAAGATCCGGCTTCTCCTCGGGAGTCTGCAACTCTGTCCAGTCATTGATGAAGTCTACCAATGCCTGAGATTTTATAGCAGTACGTGGTACATACTTCAACTCATGCGGGCTGAGCTCAATGGCCCACTTGGCTATCCTGCCTGTAGCTTCCCTGTTCTGGATTATGTCTCCCAACGGAGCTGAACTAACCACAGTTATTGGATGCCCTTGGAAGTAATGCTTCAGCTTCCGGTTTGCCATGAACACCCCATATACCAACTTCTGCCAATGCGGATACCTTTGTTTAGACTCAATGAGTACTTCACTCACATAATAAACGGGGCGCTGAACCGGATGTTCCTTCCCTGCTTCCTTGCGCTCAACCACAATCGCAACGCTGACTGCCCGTGTATTCGCAGCAACATATAACAGCAAAGGCTCCTTATCAATGGGAGCAGCTAAAACCGGTGGTTTTGCTAGTTGCTGTTTCAGATTCTCAAATGCTGTATTTGCCTCATCACTCCAAATGAACCGGTCCGTTTTCTTCAACATTTGATAAAGTGGGATCGCCTTTTCTCCCAAGCGACTGATAAACCGGCTTAGCGCCGTGATCCGGCCAGCTATGCGCTGAACATCATTGATGCAAACCGGTTTTGTCAAAGATGTGATGGCCTTGATCTTCTCCGGGTTGGCTTCTATTCCCCTGTTCGAGACCAGGAATCCCAGAAGCTTACCAGCCGGAACACCAAAAGCACATTTCTCCGGATTAAGCATCATCCTGTAAGCTCGAAGATTATCAAAGGTTTCCTTGAGGTCCTCTATCATTGTTCTTTCCTCCTTTGATTTGACCACAATGTCATCCACATAAGCATGCACGTTCCTTCCTATCTGCCCTTTCAAACAATTCTGAACGCAACGCTGATAAGTTGCCTGTGCACACTTGAGCCCAAAGGGCATAGACACATAGCAAAAAGCACCAAAAGGAGTTATGAAAGCTGTCTTCTCTTGATCTTCAACTGCCATCTTGATCTGGTGATAACCTGAATACGCATCCAGAAAACTCAGCCGCTCACACCCTGCTGTGGCATCGATAATCTGATCAATGCGAGGTAGAGCAAAAGGATCAGTTGGGCAAGCTTTATTGAGGTCTGTGTAGTCCACACACATCCTCCACTTCCCATTCTTTTTTAGAACCAGCACCAGATTAGCGAACCATTCCGGATCAAAAACTTCCACTATGAACCCTGCCGCCAAAAGTGTGGCCACTTCTTCTCCTATAGCCTTGCGCCTCTCTTCATTAAAGCGGCGCAGATACTGTTTTACCGGTTTAAACTTCGGATCAATATTCAACTTGTGCTCAGCGAGTTCCCTCGGTATACCTGGCATGTCAGAAGGTTTCCATGCAAAGATATCCCGGTTCTCACGGATGAACTCGATGAGCGCGCTTTCCTATTTGGGATCAAGGTTAGCACTGAAGGTGAACTGTTTAGACGAGTCTCCAGGCACAAAATCAATCTGCTTAGTCTCCTCCGCCGATTTGAATTTCAATGCTGGATCATGCTCGGTCGTTGGCTTCTTCAGCGGAGTCATATCTGCCGGATCGACATTATCTTTATAAAATTTTAACTCTTCCGTGGCACACACCGCTTCTGCATAAGCTGCATCACCTTCCTCGCATTCCACCGCTATCTTTCGAGTGCCATGAACCGTGATCGTGCCCTTATGACCCGGCATCTTAAGCTGCAAGTAAACATAACATGGCCTAGCCATAAATTTAGCATAAACCGTCCTTCCAAACAGAGCATGGTACGGACTTTTAATTTTGACAACTTCAAAAGTGACCATCTCCGATCTGGAATCATACTCATCTCCAAAGGTAACTTCTAAGTCAATCTTACCAACTGGATAAGCTGACTTACCTGGGACCACCCCGTGAAACACTGTGTTTGATGTTCTTAACTTTTTATCTGTCAGACCCATACGACGGAAGGTCTCATAATATAGTATATTGATACTGCTACCCCCGTCCATGAGGACTTTAGTAAACTTGTATCCTCCCACCTGAGGTGCTACCACCAAGGCTAAATGCCCCGGATTATCTACCCATAACGGGTGGTCCTCTCTGCTCCATACATTGGGCTGCTCCGACCATCGGAGAAATTGTGGCGTCGCCGGTTCTACTGCATTAACAGTCCGCCTTAAAACCTTCTGGTCTCTCTTACATAAACTCGTGGTGAAAACATGATATTGACCGCTGCTCAACTCCTTTGGGTTACTCTGGTATCCGGATTGCTGCTGTTGTTGCGGACGCTGTTGCTGCTGGCTTCCTTGATTATTATAACTCCCTTGGCCCTGCTGCTGATTATTCTGACTGTTGTAACCACCTTGATGATGCGATTGATTTCCCTGACCATTATGACCACCTTGATGATGCGATTGATTTCCCTGACCATTATAACCACCTTGATGATGCGATTGATTTCCCTGACCATTATAATTCCCTTGACTATTTTGGCCGCCTGGCCGGGGTTGATAACCGCCGTTATTGCCCCTATATCCTGATCCGGAACTGTTCCCCTGATAACTCGAACCATAAAACCCGGGCCCTGAACCGCCGTTCGGGGGCCGGCTAGGAGGATTAAAACGGCCATTCTCCGCCTTCATAAAGGGTATGCATTCTCTTATAGTATGCCTTGCAATCCTCCCCCTTCCGCTATGCTTTTGACAAGGTCGATCCAAATCCTGCTCCCAGCCTGGATCCCCTCCGCCGGTTTGGAGAGCGGAACCCCCCGGATTAACCTGAAAGCCGCCTTGAACCTGAGTATTAGCCACAAAATCGGAACTACCTTCTGCCTTCCGTTTACCCAAAAAGCTTGAAGTAACCGGATTAACCGGCGCCGGTTTACCAGACTTGCTGGCCTTCCCCGCTTTATCTCCTTCTGCTTCCGGATACTTTGTATTATCTGAGTCTCCGTATTTCACCAGAGCACTCATTAAAGTCCCCATGTCATTGCAGTCCCTTTTAAGCCGTCCGAGCTTCAACTTTAAAGATTCAAATCGGCAATTGTTTTCCAACGTCACTATCGCCGTACTAGGATTAATACCATTCGAAGAGTGTAAGATCTCTGCCACTCTGCGTACCCAAGCTGCTGTAGACTCCTGCTCTCCTTGCACACATGCTGCTAAATCTATCACTGACATCGGTTGCTTGCATGTATCCTTGAAGTTTTTGATGAACTGACTGCGTAGTTCCCCCCATGACCCGATAGAATTCGGGGGTAGCGCCTTTAGCCAGGTCCGGGCCGTGCCCTCAAGCATCATAGTGAAATATTTGGCACAAGCCGATTCATCCACATCCAGCATCTCCATGGCCATCTCATAACTTTCCACCCAAGCTTCGGGCGGTAAATCGGCTGTGTAATTAGGTACCTTACGAGGTCCTTTGAAATCCTTGGGCAGCTTAACACTCCGTAGGGCGGGGACAAGACATTGTATCCCGAAACCGCTCACTGTAGCTCCTGTCCCTGTAGTGGCTGTGTGAACCGGCGTCGACTGACGAATTTCCTCTCTGGCCTCCGATCTAGGCCGGTTTAGGTCCGGGGCTGGCATCTCCGCCCTTGCCGGATTATCCTGCCTGCGCTGATGTCTCCTGCGCTCACTGCTAGACACTTTTGGCTCCTCCCAATGCCTAGAATAACTTCGGTTGGGACATGGTGTTGAATGTAATCTTTCCCTGCTATGAGAGTACGCTTGCTGCTGTATTAACGCAGTATTAAGTAGCTTCTGGGCCCTGCGCGCCTCTATCGCCACCGGAGACGTTTCTTCCACGGGTAAAGCGGCCAACCGCGCCGCCGCTGCCGCAATATTATCCAAAGGGTTTGAATAGTGTCCTGGAGGGACAGGAACATAAGGCGCCGATGTAATCCGACGCTCCTGTTCTGCGGCGGGCTGCTGAACCGGCTCATCCCGAGCCGGGGGTGTTCTCCGGTTTAAGGCCGGATTATTACTGGCCCCAGCCCCAGGTGTCCTGAACAAATTCGCGGATTCATAACCCGGCGGTAGGCGGGACCGATACTTTCGCCCCCTTACTCCTTCCACAGAGGCCTGTTCCATCCTCAAATGAAAGGCTTGATCATCCAACTCTGCTTGCCTTATGGCTAACATCTCTCCTTCCGCCTTTAAATCCTCCTTTAACTGATCGATTCGACCCTTCAACTGAAGAAGCTCTGCATCATGATGCGCCTTGTCTGCCGGAGCTACGACCTCCACCGCCTTAGCCGTGAACTCCTCGATCAAGGTGGATAGAACTTCAGTAAGGGAGGGATTTGAACCGCTTCCCCCTAAACCAGCTTCTGCTGTCGTTCCGTTCGTCGGGGGTTGTGAACCGGCCATGAAGACCGCCACCCAGTTTGGCGGGTCAAAGGGGTCCGGAATACTGTTTCCACCAGACTCGCCCTCAGACCGGCCGTCCCGCAACTGATACAGAGATTCAGTTTCCCCGGATGAAGATTCGTCATCTGAGAAGACGACGGTTGCACCATCAGATTCCGATCCGTCCTCGGCCCGGCCTCCGTGAATTGCTCCAACGAACACATGCTTCATGGCAGGCTGAATCCGGGTCGATCTCGCACGCTGAGCCGGCTCGACGATGTTGGGGAGGGTGTCCGGCTCAGGTCCCGGTTCACCAATTTTGCCGATGAAGACTTGGATGCTGCCGAAGGGGACCCGGTACCCGTATTCGATCGAATCGGCCTCCGGTCCCCAACCCGCGTCGTCGATGTAGATCCGGCCACGACGACTCTTGGTCATCCGGCCGACTGCGTAACCCTTTAACCCTTCGAAGCCGCCTTTCAAGAACTCGAAACCATCGTGCGCAGGCCCCACGGTGGGCGCCAACTGTCGTGGAAATAACACGGCAGATGTCCGGTTTAGCGGACTTGATGATGGAACCATCGCACGGGTTAGCTTGAAAGGATTCATGGCACACAAAGGACACAAAGGATTTATACTAGTTCGGCCCCTTCGGAGAAGGTAAAAGCCTACGTCTAGTTGGTTTGGTATAGCTTGGGTGTCGGTTTACAGGGAGCGGATTCGCTTTGCCTGTGTCTCGACGGATTGTTTGTTGCTTGTCCCTGAACCGTCCAGGCCGTCCCCTTATATAGAGGCAACGCCTGGTCCGGTTTACAGAGTCCCGAGGCCGGCTCATAATCGTGTCCGCCTCGGTCTCTGTCTTTTCTTTCTTATCTCTCAAGTTACATCTCTTGGCGGTTTACAAACCATACTTCTATACATGGGCCTTGAAATCTCATGGGCCGTAGTCTCTACTAAAATATTAAAACCAAGTACAATATAACTAAGCCGGTTCACAATATCCGGTTTATACCTACTAACCATATCCCTGACACCATGTGATTGTACTTAGTGGTAAAATAGATCATTTGATAGTTTCTCATTATTTGCATCCAACCAACATCATTAGATAGTTTCTCATTATCTGCATCCAACCAACAGATACATGAATCACAAGCTCCAACTAATTTACAGTTTCATAATCTTGTAGTGCACCAAATTGAGAAAAAGTGAATCACAGAAGAAGGAACAGCAGGCCAGCCGACACATCTTTGGCCAACCAGGGTGAAGTACGTGATACGTCCAAAACGTATCTATAATTTCTACTTGCTCCATGCCTCTTTTGTGTGATATTGCTATGATATTTATGAACTTCCATACACTTTTGATCATATTTGGACTAACCTATTAACTCAGTGCACCATAGTGCCAGTTCCTGTTTTCTGCTGTTTTTCTATTTCAGGTTTCCCCAATATTAAAAGTGCTCCAAAAATTCCGGGAAAAATACAGGAAAAAATCAGCGTACAGGAAGCTTCGCGAAGAACCAAAGCGGGGCCAGAGGGGAGCCAGGGGGGCCCAGGCGGCCACCTGGCACGGCCCCACCCCTGGCCGCGCCAGGGGGGCGCCTGGGGCCCCAGCTCCGCCTCTGGTTGCCCCCCTTCGCATATATATTCCTCTCGTCCCGAAACCCTCGAGGACGGAACCCTTTTTCGCGATCTCGCCTCTGTTCCGCCGCCGCAGCGCTTCCAAGATCAGGAGCATCAGGAGAACTCTTCCCGGCACCCTGCCGGAGGGGAGAACCACCACCGGGAGCTTCTCCACCACCATGGACGCTTCCCGGATGAGTCGTGAGTAGTCCCCCTTGGACCATGGGTCCATGATCAGTAGCTATGTGATGTTCTCCTCCCCTCTTTGCTCTTCATGGTTTAGACCTCGTGAGCTGCCCTACATGATCGAGGCACATATGTAATCTTTCTGCTGTTGCTTTGCTGAGTTTGCTGGGATCTGATGGATTATGAGATTATGTTCAGATTGTGTTTGAGTAATATATTTGATTCACCTCTTTTATATTTATGTTCTTGAGTAATTCTTGCATGTTCTCCGTTGTTGTTTATTGCTTTGGTCAAGTAGTAGGTAGTAACTCCAAGAGGGAGCGTTATGCTTGATTGTGGGTTCATGCCCCCTGATGACTAGCTTGAGTGACAGAAACATGAGTCTAGGGGATGTGCTGTTGCCACAAGGGAGAAAACAACGGTGCTTGTACTTGCAGGTGCAAGGATTGTTTACTTTACGCAAAGTTCTTTTAATGCAGTTGTCTGTTGCTTTGAGTTTACACTTTGGGTGGGATTCGCAACTTAATACCAGCGAGATGTTCTGGATAGATATCTCAAGGTGGATGATTAGTAGTAGATGCAGATGGATTTCGGTCTACTTGCCTTGGCGTACCGCCCATGCTTTTGAGCCTCTACCTTTCTTTGCAGCATAGTTAGCATTGGTTTGCGCACATAATCCTGGCAATTGCCCAGCTGTAATTTGTTTACCTCGCTTTGTTGTTTTATCGTCTTTTGGGAGAGAGACATCACTAGTGAACATCATGGGACCCCGGTCCATATTACCACCACTGATCACACCTTCTATTTACTTCCTGTTTTTTATTTCCTAGTTGCAGTCATAGCTATCATTATTATCTCTTGTGTTTGATCCTTTGTAAACAACAAGGCCGGAGGGATTGATAACCTCTCTGTACTCGTTGGGAGCAAAGTTATCTGTATCTGTGTGCAGGTCCTGTCAACCGCTAAGTTTCTGGCGCCGTTGACACCTACTTGTCGACCCTCGGAGTCTCACGGGATTCGATCCTTGGTATCTTTGCCAAGGGAAATTTGCCGCTACGCTACATCTCAACCTTCCACTTGGGGTAACCAACGAGGGGCGAGAAGCCATCAGTACGCACAACTGCAGACAACAAAAAAATACCTATAAACCAGCAACGGCCGTAAAACATTACGAAAAAAACAATGGGAAAATAAAGGGGGGGGGGAATAGACATAAGACAAAACAGAAGAACATAACTATAGTTCGACCGTTAAACTTCAAGATGACACAAGAAAACACCGATACTTCCAACAACCAATGTACCCGTATAGGATACTGATGACCCACAAGTATAGGGGATCTATAGTAGTCCTTTCGATAAGTAAGAGTGTCGAACCCAACGAGGAGCAGAAGGAAATGATAGGCAGTTTTCAGTAAGGTATTCTTTGCAAGCACTGAAATTATCGGTAACAGATAGTTTTGTGATAAGGAAATTTGTAACGAGTAACATGTAATAAAAGTAAATAAGGTGCAGCAAGATGGCCCAATCCTTTTTGTAGCAAAGGACAAGCTAGGACAAACTCTTATATAAAGGAAAGCGCTCCCGAGGACACATGGGAATTATCGTCAAGCTAGTTTTCATCACGCTCATATGATTCGCGTTCGTTCTTTGATAATTTGGTATGTGGGTGGACCGGTGCTTGGGTACTTCCCTTCCTTGGACAAGAATCCCACTTATGATTAACCCCTATTGCAAGCATCCGCAATTACAAAAGAAGTATTAAGGTAAACCTAACCATAGCATGAAACATATGGATCCAAATCAGCCCCTTACGAAGCAACACATAAACTAGGGTTGAAGCTTCTGTCACTCTAGCAACCCATCATCTACTTATTACTTCCCAATGCCTTCCTCTAGGCCCAAACAATGGTGAAGTGTCATGTAGTCGACGTTCACATAACACCACTAGAGGAAAGACAACATACATCTTATCAAAATATCGAACGAATACCAAATTCACATGACTACTTATAGCAAGACTTCTCCCATGTCCTCAGGAACAAACGTAACTACTCACAAATCATATTCATGTTCATAATTAGAGGGGTATTAATATGCATAAAGGATATGAATATATGATCTTCCACCGAATAAACCAACTAGCATCAACTACAAGGAGTAATCAACACTACTAGCAACCCACAGGTACCACTCTAAGGTTTTGGGACAAAGATTGGATACAAGAGATGAACTAGGGTTTGAGAGGAGATGGTGCTGGTGAATATGTTGATGGAGATTGACCCCCACCCGATGAGAGGATCGATGGTGATGACGATGGTGCCGATTTCCGCCTCCCGGAGGGATGTTTCACCAGCAGAATAGCTCCGCCGGAGCCCTAGATTGGTCCCGCCTCGAGACGGCGGCGCTTCGTCCCGAAAGCTTCCTTCTGATTTTTTCTAGGGAAGAAAACACCTTATACCAGAAGATGGGCATTGGGGGGCTGCCAGGTGGCCCATGAGGCAGGGGGCGCGCCCAGGGGGGTAGGGCACGCCCCACCCTCGTGGACGGTGGGTGGCCCCCCTATGGTGCTTTCTTCGCCCAATATTTTTAATATATTCCAAAACCGACTTTCGTGGAGTTTTAGGACTTTTTGAGTTGTGCAGAATAGACATCTAATATTTGCTCCTTTTCCAGCCCAAAATTCTAGCTGCCGGCATTCTCCCTCCTCATGTAAACCTTGTAAAATAAGATAGAAAAGGCATAAGTATTGTGACATAATATGTAGTAATAGTCCATAATGCAATAAATATCGATATAAAAGCATAATCCAAAATGGACGTATCAACTCCCCCAAGCTTAGACCTCGCTTGTCCTCAAGCGGAAGCCGATATCGCATAATATGTAAGCATGTTTAGAGATAGAGGTGTCGATAAAATAAAATATGGACATGAGGGCATCATGATCATTCTTATAATAG
>LR738709.1:458621510-458717589 GCA_902687465.1 Secale cereale
GGGGGGGGCGCCTGGGCACCCCTGACCCCCTCTGATGCCCCCCTTTGGCATATATTTACACCGTGTCGCGGAAACCGTGATTCCAGACCCCTTTTCTCCAGACGCGATTCCGATCTCCGCCGCCATCGCCATCAAGCTTGGGGGGACCAGAATTCCTGCGCCGGCACCCTGCCGGGACGGGGAAGTGCCCCTGGATTCATCTCCATCGACGTTGCTTCCTCCCTCCATGATGCGGGAGTAGTTCCTCCTCGGGGCTGAGGTTCTTATCAGTAGCTATGTGGTCAATTCTCTCTCCCATTATGTGATCTTCGTTGTGATCATAGGCTATGTTAATCTAGGGTAATCCCATGATATTTCCCCTTCCTTTATGTATTGGATTGATGTACTCACTTGTCTTTATCTAGTATAATCCCCGAGACCAAGGTGACATCGGTCTATTGGACATGGATTAGAAAAGTATTTTCATGAGTGATTTCCTCTCTTGTGTGTTGATTGAAGATTGAGAGTCTCTTCGTGCTTGTCTTTGACTATCCTTTAGATATGTTGTGGTGATTGTGGGACTCTCTTTGGATGGCCGCGGTGACATTGGGAAATCCTTAGATTGAGAACTACGAACTTTGAGGTGTGCTTTTGTAGCCCTACATAATTCTCGTCCTCTCTTGACCACGAAGGAATGACCTCCGAGTGTGTCCCCTTTGCATGTTTTATGGGAAATATCATGTGATTCGATTATGTTAATGTTTTTGGGAGTTGCCACTAGTGAAAGTATGAACCCTAGGCCTTGTTTCCACCATTGCAATACCATTTGTGCTCATGTTTACCACTTGTTTGCTTGCTGCACTTTTTATTACAGATTTATATTACTTTGCTTTGCCACTCCTATCATCCATATTTTACCATCTCTTCGCCGAACTAGTGCACCTATACAACTCCTAGTTGTATTAGGTGTGTTGGGGACACAAGAGACTTCTTGTATCTTAGTTGCAGGGTTGCTTGAGAGAGACCATCTTCAACCTCTACTTCCCTGATACGTCTCAAACGTATCTACTTTTCCAAACACTTTTGATATTGTTTTGACCCATGATAAGGGGTAAATCGGCCAGTTTATCGGCATATCGGCCAATTTATCGCCATATCGGCTGATTTGTCGGCCGATTTATCTTATCGGTCAGACAATGGTAAGCGATAAATCGGCCGATTTATCGGCATATAGGAAGATATCTTGAACAGTGATTTGAACTAAACTAACCCGGACTGACGCTGTTTTCAGTAGAGCTGCCTATATGGTTTTATTGTGTGCAGGAAAACGGATTTTTAGGTATCTCAGAAAAATCCACGAAAAATAACAGAAAATCCACGCACCCGAAGGAACCAGGTGCCAGAAGTGGGGCCAGAGGGGGGGCAGGGGGTGCCCAGGCGCCCTGTGGGAGCGCCCCCCCTGGGCCGCGTCGGGGGGCTGCCTGGGTGGGTCCCACACCCCCTGGTGCCCTACTTTGCCTCGTATTTTTACTCGCGACGCAGAAACCCCAGATCAGAAGTTCTTTCGCAGTTTTCCGTCGCGGAGCCGCCGCCACCCTCTGTTCTTCCTCGGGAGGGCTACTCTGGAGGCTGAATTGGCCTCCAGAGAGGGGAGATCGTCGCCATCGTCATCACCGTCACCACTCCATCATCCCTCCATGACTTCTCCCTCCATGCGTGAGTAATTCCCCTGCTGTAGGCGAAGGGGATGGTAGGGATTGGATGAGTTAGATCATGTAATAGTTTATCAGATTGTTGGGGGCATGTTGCCTATCATCTACTATGGTGTTTATCATCTTTGCTTCAACTTGTTATTCTTAATGCTTGACACTTAGGGCTCGAGTGCCATGATTTCAGATCTGAACCATATGTGCTTGTATGAATATATTTGTGTTCGTGATCCTATCTATGAGTTGTTTGCACCTATTACGGTTCGGAACCGGCGATCCCAAAAGTGACAGCTTGGGACACCAAAGGGGACGGTCCGTAGTTTGAGGATTACATGTATCCATTGAGTTCATTGCTTTGTTCCGGTGCTCTTTGACAGGAGCACCTTAATATCCATAAGTTCCTTTTGGCCCCGTTCGTAGCGGGATGGTAGGACAAAAGATGTTGTGCAAGTTCTTATTGCAAGCACGTACAACTACCTATGGGATACATGCCTAATGTTTGATATTTCCCTAGATGATCATTACTTTTCCGTGTGCCGTGCCCCAAGTTAGAATCTATCTCATCCATGCAGCGCCCAACCATCCATCTCCCTAGCCTACAGTGTTTTAAATCCTGCTTGTCACTAGTTGCTATTCTTGCCATTTACTTTTGCTATTTACTTTTACTGTTACTTTTACTATCACTATCATCACTATCATATCACTGTTACCACTTATCTTTTGTTGCAAGTAAGTATATTTCAGGTGCGGTTGAATTGACAACTCAACTGTCAAAGCTTATAAATACTCTTTGGCTCCCCGTGTGTCGAATCAATAAATTGGGTTATTCTTACCCGCGAAGACTATCTCGATCCCTTACGGTTGAGGGTTATCAAGTACCGTTTTCTGGCGCCGTTGCCGGGGACCATAGCAATATTTACAAGTCTACTTGAGGTATCCTACCTGCTGCACTTTGTCCACTATGGGTAAGAAAGGAGACCCCAAGGTTCCGATCTTACTATCCACTACAAGAAGAGGTACTGCTCTGAGCACTAGTGCTACACTTGATTCACCTTCCGTTATGAGTAAGTTTGCCTCACCACCACCACATGATGCTCCTACTGAATCTGTTACTATGTCTGATACTCTTGATGATGCTTCTACTACTTTTGATGATATTAGTTCGCTTGGTTATGCTCTTGAGAAACAAATTGCTGCTGCAAAAAAAAATCTGGAATTGAACTTCCTGTTACTCGCTACCCTATTGGTGAAACTTATGATTATCCTGATTTGAGTAAACTCAAGGAGAATCTCCTTGATGATGATTACTATATACTAGATGAAGATTTATGCAGGGAACTGACAGAGTTTTCCGGCTCTGACCCTGAAGCTATTAAGAAGTTATTTGAAAAACACTCTTTGAAGAACAAAACCGTTCCTAATCCTGAATTTGCTACATCTCCTATATGTATTGATGATCCTGATTATAATTTCTCTGTTGATCTTTCAGTTATACCTATGGTTGAAGCTGACCCCTTTTATGGCAGAGAAAATGATGATGCTATTGCACACCTGACTAAACTCGGTGAGTTGGGTAGCCTGTTTACCACAGATGAGAAGATACGATACTTTTATGTGACCAAGCTTCTTCCTTTCTCCTTGAAGGAGGGTGCTAAAGCATGGTATGATTCACTCCCATGCGGTTCCATTAAGAGTCCTCAGGACATAGCTCACTCTTTTGTTGATAAGTACTTTCCTGCTCACATGCAACATGCTGCTTTACAAAGAATTTATAACTTTAAACAGTTGCAGGATGAGTCCCTCCCTAAAGCTTGGGGGAGGTACTGCGGTCTGATTCGGGCTAGACCTGGACATGAAATCCCTAAGAATGAATTAATCAATATATTCTATGCTGGTCTAACTGATGAATCCAGGTCCTATTTGGACAGTTGTGCTGGTTGTGTTTTCAGGAAAAGAACTCCGAACGATGCGGAAGATTTGATGGGCAGGATTGCCAAAACCCATGAAGATTGGTCCGTCCCTGAACCACCTCCACCAACAAAGAAGAGGGGCATGTTTGTTCTGAGCCCCGAGGATATGCGAGAAGCAAAGAAGTCTATTAAAGAGAAAGGTATTAAAGCTGAAGACGTGAAGAATCTACCTCCTATTGAGAAGCTGTGTGAGCCTACCACTCACCCTCCTATGGTAGAGGTACACTCTCTTTTAGATTTCAACGCAAGTGACATCCCTCATGGTAAGCCTCCTGATCAATGTTTAGATGAGTTTGATAATTTTATTATGAAACAGAATCATTTTAATGAGAGGATAGAAAGTCAGTTGCATGATAATTCCCTTGCTATCAAAAGACTGCTTGATGTTTTAGATAGAACAGTTAATGATGTTCAATGTCTTGTGAAGCATTTTCATATGGTTCAAACTCAGCTTGATCAAATTTCTAATGTGCAAAGAGATTTGCTTGCTAACAATGCCAAACAAGATAATTTGCAGGCTTTCGGGATTAAGACCCGAGGAGGAACTAGCACTCAAGATCCTCTCTACCCAGAGGGTCATCCGAGGAGAATCGAGCAAGATTCTCAAATGCAGGAAGAAGAAATTGTTGTCTCTCCAAACAAGAAGAAGAAACATAAAGAGACTGACAATTCTAATGATCCTATTGCAGATGAAGAGCCAGCTATTGATCCCAACAGTGTATCTATCTCCGATGCTGAGACTGAAGACGGTGCTGAACCTGAAGGTAATGATAATGAGAAGAATGATCCGCCTGAAGTGTGAGAAGAAGAAGCACCTGACAAACATAAGAGGTACACTAAAGAAGACTTCATCGCGAGAAAACATGGGAAGGAAAGAGAACCATGGGTACAGATACCCATGCCCTTTCCAGGTAAGTCCATCAAATCTAAAGAAGAAGAGCATTACAATAAGTTTTGTGAGTGGATTAAACCTCTTTTTCTTCAAATCCCTTTGACTGATGCTGTTAAGTTACTTCCTTATTCAAAATATATGAAAGATATTGTCACTAATAAAAGAAAAGTTCCTAATGATGCAATATATACTATGCTTGCTAACTACTCTTTCAGTGGCAAGATTCCTGAGAAGCTCGGTGATCCAGGTATACCCACTATTCCTTGCTCCATAAAGAATAATTATGTCAAAACTGCTTTATGTGATCTTGGAGCAGGTGTGAGTGTTATGCCTCTCTCTTTTTACGAGAGGCTTTGTTTAGAGAAACTAATTCCTACAGATATCTCCCTTCAGATGGCTGACAAGTCAACCGCTGTTCCGATAGGTATTTGTGAGGATGTTCCCGTAGAAGTTGCTAATTGTTTAATTCTTACTGATTTTGTTGTGCTTGACATGCCCGAGGATGGGAGCATGTCCATTATTCTTGGTAGACCTTTTCTTAACACCGCAGGTGCTATTATTGATTGCAATAAAGGGAAGGTTACCTTCCATGTGAATGATAAAGAACACACGATATATTTTCCGAAGAAGATCGACAGGAGGCATGGGCTCAACTCTATAGAGAATATCGAGACCGTGAAAATTGGAGAATGGGACTGTCCACTACATGTGCCTCACAAATACAAAACTATCATGGTAGGGACAATGTCCATCAAAGTAAAGGTTCAATGATTACTTCATAAGAGGTGAGACTTTTTGCTCTATATATCGCTTGTTTGTTGGTAAGACTTGATCAACCTTACTAGTGAACATGTTTTATATGGATAAAAAGTTGAGCTTGTTATGTTTTCACTTGTTTTTAGTTTTGTCCTACTTGCTGTACCAAGTATTTATGTTTTTGAAGCTTCACAATACTACTAATTGCTTCAAGATTTCAAAGAGTTTCGCAGCTTTTTGAACTTCGAAAAAATTTCAACAGTGAAGTTTTCAGAAAAATTCCAGAAAAAAATAAAATAAAAATTTCCACGACGGGAGAGACCCAGAGGGGCCTGGGCCGGCCAGGGGGGCCACCAGTGGCCCAGGCGGCCAGCTGGCGCGGCCCAGCCCCTGGCCGCGCCCACAGGGCGCCTGGGGCCCACAGGACCCCCCTCCAGGTATGTCTTCTTCCTCCCTCTCTCTCTTTCTCCAAAAACACGAGTTCTGCTCTTGTTCTTGTGTTCTTGCTGTTCTTGGAGGCGATTCTTCGATCTCTCTCTACAGCCCATCATTTGAGCTGAAATTTTGAGCAAATACTCCCTGGTATGTGACTCCTCCACCCCTCCAATTAGATTTTTGATTGGTGGCCTCATTTGTGAGTATTTAGTAGTTCTTGGTGCTGTAGAGATGAGCTTGCATGCATGTGTAGAAAGTTATTTTCCAAGTTTTGATGCAAGTTTATGCCTTGGGCAAGTGAGTTGAGTAGTTTGCCTTAGCTCACTTTGTTTTAATCCTCGTTTTTGTAAACTATAAAAAAATTCAGAAATGAGTTTGTTAGGAATGGCAAAAGGGTGGCTTGAGAAGAGGAGGCCCGCACGCTCCGATCGAGTTACTAGAGCCGCAGCTTCACCATCGACTGCTAGGGTGAGCTATAATGAAGATCATGTGCCCCTGGAGTTGTTGGAAGATACAAGTCCAGCACGTGCGATGACATTTCCATGTGATGAATTCATGGAAGCTGCGGGAATCAAGGATGAGTTTTATAATCTTTGTGCTAATGCAGGTTTGACACGACTCGTCACGAGCCGTGTTACTCAGTATCAAAAACTCACCTCCAGTTTCATTAACAATTTTAGATATAATCCTGATTCAGGTGCTATTGAGTTTAAAATTTATAATGATCTTATCACCATGACTTTGGGAAATTTTTGTGAAATAATAGGTGTGCCGAACGTTGGGAGGACGGCTAGGATGGCCACTCAGCCCTCCGAGCTGAAAACCGTCATCAACTCTCTCTGCAGCATGGGTACGAGGGATATTCATCGGTCGAAGATCTCCAGCATCTTATTTCCTCACCTCAGGTATTTTGCATATTATATTGCTAGAGGGGTGTTAGCTCGTAATAACACGAGCAACATTTCTGCTCCGGATATTGCTATCCTGGCAGCAGCCCTCTCAGGGAGGTCTGATTATAATCTGGGTGCCTTAATTGCTCGACGCCTTGCTATGAACAGTAACAAGGGAGACTTATATGGTGGCGTTTATGCCACACTTATCTTAGAACATCTTTGAGGCACCCCACACCCTGATGATACTCCTTTTACTTATTTAAGCTTTGATCTTGCTGCTATGAAAAGCCATAAGTTCGTTACCATGGGTTCTGAACTTGATAATCTTGTTTATATCTTGCGTTTCGGAACTACCGCGGAACGCGAGATCCGTCTACCTGCACCTCTTTTGTTTGATTTTTCTCGCAGGAACGGATGGTCTTTTGATGTTGTTCAGTTCGATGAGTTCATGGTCCAGCATCAGTTTCATAACCCCATGGAGGGGGTTGTGCCCGACGAGGAGGAGCACGGTGAGTTACCACCTTTTCAAGAAGAGACCGCCACCGAGTTTGGTGAAGGTTCTTCCTCTGTTTGGCGTTCGGAACCTTCCTCGTGGGAGACTCCGAGGAGTTCAGTGTACGCGCCAGCATCCTTCTACGACCCTTGGACTCACCACCATACCCCTGGAGCAGGAGGCTCCTGGGGGCAGTAGCTGCTACCAACTTAGGCCAAAAGCCTAAGCTTGGGGGAGTACGTGCCCTTCTCACTTTTCCATTGTATTATCCGTTTTATTCACTTTGATCTTTTCGAAGTTTTTGCCCGTTCTTCTTTGTTTCTCTCTTTGCAAAAATAACAAAAAGATTTTCTCTTTCTTTTGCTTTTATTCAACCTTTAAAAAAAACCAAAAAGATTTCCTTTCTCTCTTTAGTTTGCTTTGTTTTCAGAGATCAGCTCGAGTCCGTGATGGCATTTAATTACATTTCCTACGTTTGATCGTGCAAGTGACAAGCAGTAATGACGAAGATCGACTGAAGGGGAGCAACAAGGAAGACCGGTATGAACTCTTTTTGTTTCTACTTTTGTACATATGCCTGTACTTATGATCTAGAGACCAGCTTGTAGCGACATAGTGCTATGTTTACAATGCTCTTCCAGCGGTTCATGCTTTCCTTGTGGCTAGTCTCGAATAACTAGAGTACATAATGTGTTATTGAAATGATCTACATGCACTGCACTGTTCATAGTCTGGTATACTAAGGTGGTATTTCCCTTTAGAGAATTTTTGGATTGACTTGGCACATGCTTACACATGTTTAAGACTAAAAAGTCTACTCTGCCTTGATGATCTTTGAGTTTCAGAATAGTTATATCACTTTCATGCCCAATTCAATGTTGCTTTGTCGCTCTGCATGATTATGACCGTTATTGCTTTCTAGTTGGTCGCTTCCCAGTCTTTTGCTAAACCTCCACCTGTACTAAGCGGACTGACTGCTTGTGCATCCAAATCCTTAAAACCAGTTATGCCATATGAGTCCACTATACCTTCCTATACATGGTATTTACCTGCCATTCCTAATGAAGACTTTCGTGTACCATCTCGAAATTAATCAAAAGCATTTCTCTTTTGTGCCTATGTTTTAGCTCATGAGGAAGTAGTAGTTAATTCATAATCTTTTTAAGTTGGACAAGTTTCACCCCTGGATTGCATGTATAATGTGCAAACCCCTAATACGAAAAGGAACTGGCATTGAGTGCGCCCGGCTCAAAAAGATAATATAACAAACAAACCCTCCTTCACGCTTTGTTCATGAGAAATCAGAAAACTTTGGCAGTGATAAACAAAGGAGATTAAGAGGATGTGATCGTCCTCATGCGGGAGCCGTTCCTCGAGACTTGTCCACTCAAAAAGTGATTGAGTTATCTGCTAGCATTCGTTGACGAAATATGCACTTCTCAAAACATGTTTACTTCTGTTTTTAAAACCAAGAGCTCTGGTACATGTTTAGTTTTTTCTTCCGATCACGGGTTTTCAACTTTGCCAACAAAAGCCACGGTTCGAGAGTCTCCACCTTCTTTCTTCAAAGCACCAACTAGGAGAGCATAATTGTCATTCTGAGTGTAATGTGCATTGTCCCAAAGTATTACATTGTCTTCTGCATACTTGTGATATGATTTATTCTGAAATTCTTAGTTCTAGTCTCCTTTAAAACTCTGGAGGAGTTTCTGCATTTATGTTTTGCTTCACTCATGGAGACTAGCGAGATACCACCCTAGTATGCTCAAGCTATGTGCAATGTAATCTTGTCTTGATTTTCAGTAGTATATTATTTACTTTTAAGTATTTGTGACTAGTCAATTGAAAGAAGGATTGCTCCTTGCATTGTCCTCATAGTACTGTTTCAATACTTGCTAAACTCTTTTCGTAGTACATGCTTATATACATCTAATGAAGCAAAAGAGTTTGTCAAAGTTTTCTTTGTCGCGTCCAGTTCGTTGAACTGAATTGCTTGAGGACAAGCAATATGCTAAGCTTGGGGGAGTTGATACGTCTCAAACGTATCTACTTTTCCAAACACTTTTGATATTGTTTTGACCTCATTCTTGCATGATTTGAACTAAACTAACCCGGACTGACGCTGTTTTCAGCAGAGCTGCATGTATGGTTTTATTGTGTGCAGGAAAACGGATTTTTAGGTATCTCAGAAAAATCCACGAAAAATCACAGAAAATCCACGAACCCGAAGGAACCAGGTGCCAGAAGTGGGGCCAGAGGGGGGCCGGGGGTGCCCAGGCGCCCTGTGGGCGCGCCCCCCCTGGGCCGCGCTGGGGGGCCGCCTGGGTGGGTCCCACACCCCCGGGTGCCCTACTTTGCCTCGTATTTTTACTCGCGACGCAGAAACCCCAGATCAGAAGTTCTTTCGCAGTTTTCCGTCGCGGAGCCGCCGCCACCCTTTGTTCTTCCTCGGGAGGGCTAATCTGGAGGCTGAATTGGCCTCCGGAGAGGGGAGATCGTCGCCATCCTCATCACCATCACCACTCCATCATCCCTCCATGTCTTCTCCCTCCATGTGTGAGTAATTCCCCTGCTGTAAGCGAAGGGGATGGTAGGGATTGGATGAGTTAGATCATGTAATAGTTTATCAGATCGTTGGGGGCATGTTGCCTATCATCTACTATGGTGTTTATCATCTTTGCTTCAACTTGTTATTCTTAATGCTTGACACTTAGGGCCCGAGTGCCATGATTTCAGATCTGAACCATATGTGTTTGTATGAGTTGTTTGCACCTATTACGGTTCGGAACCGGCGATCCCAAAAGTGACAACTTGGGACACCAAAGGGGACGGTCCGTAGTTTGAGGATTACATGTATCCATTGAGTTCATTGCTTTGTTCCGGTGCTCTTTGACAGGAGCACCTTAATATCCATAAGTTCCTTTTGGCCCCGTTCGTAGCGGGATGGTAGGACAAAAGATGTTGTGCAAGTTCTTATTGCAAGCACGTACAACTACCAATGGGATACATGCCTAATGTTTGATATTTGCCTAGATGATCATTACTTTTCCGTGTGCCGTGCCCCAAGTTAGAATCTATCTCATCCATGCAGCGCCCAACCATCCATCTCCCTAGCCTACAGTGTTTTAAATCCTGCTTGTCACTAGTTGCTATTCTTGCCATTTACTTTTGCTATTTACTTTTACTCTTACTTTTACTATCACTATCATCACTATCTTATCACTGTTACCACTTATCTTTTGTTGCAAGTTAGTATATTTCAGGTGACGTTGAATTGACAACTCAACTGTCAAAGCTTATAAATACTCTTTGGCTCCCCGTGTGTCGAATCAATAAATTGGGTTATTCTTACCCGCGAAGACTATCTCGATCCCTTACGGTTGAGGGTTATCATTCCCTGAGTTCGATAAACCTTGGGTTACTCACTTAAGGGAAATTTGCTGCTGTCCTACGAACCTCTGCGCTTGGAGGCCCAACATAGTCTACAAGAGTAGAAGCGTGTGTAGACATCAAGCTATTTCTGGCGCCGTTGCCGGGGAGGTGAGCGCTTGAAGGTATATCTTTAGATCTTGCAATTAAATCTTTTCGTTTCTTGTTTTTAGTTTCACTAGTTATCTTTATGGAAAACCGTGCTATTGGATCGTTGCTTGCGGGAAGACGCCCCACACCTGTGGTGGTTGCTCCTCCCCCTACTGAACTTGTGCCCTATAAAATACCAGCTGGTATTATCGATTATGTTTTGGCTAATCGTTATGCAGGAGACAGACATCCCGGTGAACACTTGCTATATCTGTCACAATTATGTGCATTATTTAAGCTTGCAGGTGTATCAAGGGAGTTTGTCATGAGGAAATTGTTCGCCGTATCACTTATAGATAAAGCTTCAGAATGGTATAGGCTACTAGATGACTCTCACCTGCTGGAGTGGGAAGAGATCCAGTCTCTCTTTTACTCCAAGTTTTATCCTCTTCATGAAGTCCATGAGAATAGGAATTATGTTATTTTTATCCTCATGACGGAGAGAGCATAGCTCAAGCTTGGGGGAGACTGAAAACGTTAATGCTAAAATGTCCTAACCATGGGCTCCCCAAAGATATGATTATTACTAATTTCTATGCGAGGCTTTCTCGACAGAATAAAGATTTGCTCGACGCTTCCTCTATGGGTTCTTTCACAAACGAAAAAGACTGTTGCTAAATGGGAACTCCTTGAAAGAATTCAACGCAACACTGAAGATTGGGAGATCGACAAAGGTAAAGAGTCAGGTATAATTTATGAGTATGATTGCATTGAGTCCTTTGTTGAAACTACAAGTTTTAATAAGTTTAGTGCTAAGTTTGGGCTTGATTCTCAACTCCTTGTTGATTTCCTCAAATCTTTTGCTTCACATCTTAATATGCCTAAGGAGGATTGGATCAAGTATCATAAACCTTTTAAAGAGACTTGCAAAGAAAATGAAATTGTTCATGATGATTGCAACATGCATGATCCAATTCTTAAAAATGAAGTTTTATATAAGCATGTTAATTTTTGTGGAGTGGATAGACCTTGTGAAAGGCCTATGATTGAAGAAGAGAAGTATTGTAAGCAACATAAGCATGAAAGAACAATCACTTGGGTCAGAGATTGAAATGAAATTGCTAGAGAATTGTGTGACCTTTATCCTTTTACTTGTGAACTTTGCTGTATAGAGGGTCACTTTAATTTTCAATGCATGAACTTTCAAAACATAACTGTTAACCAGTTGTGTGATAACATGATCACCTCTGATCTTTATGATGAGCTTATGTTATTTTTGATGTGTGAGGAGTTAACAGAAAAGACTTCTTGGCTAGATGTTAATGCCATAGGTATAAAAAACACTTTGCAAAATTGCCATCTCTATTGTGTTGTTAATTGCCATGAAAATGATTACATAAGTAAGATTAGAAAGGAGGGAACTTTACCAAAGTATAAAAATGTCTCTTATATTTCTGCTAATAAAAAGGAGAGTATCTCCCAAGTTTCCCCTATTGTTTCTAATGATAAATCAGGATATGTGGAGAAGCTTCATCTCCAACCACTCCCTCCTAAGGTGAAGAAGAAGAAAAAGAAGAGGAGGAGGAAGAGGAGCAAGAAGGAAGAAGAATGGGTATCAACCTGGCCTAAGCATATTCCTCCCATCAACTTTTATCCTAACGGTTGTAAGTTTAAAGAAAAAGGTGAAGTTTATTGCCTTAATTATCATCTTGATGATACGTCCGTAGGTACTATTGAAGATGATTTTGATTATGATATGCATGTTACTTATTGTGATTGGGAAAATGATGATAATGCTACTTATGATCTTGAAAATCTTTTTGGTACAAACTCTGAAAGTGATGATATGGGAAGCTCTAAGCTTGGGGATGATAGGATTGCAAATCCTTTACCCACTAGTGATGTGATAATTGATAATTCTTTTGCTAGTAAGAATAAAGACAACATGTTTACAAATATAGTTGCTAGCAATGATAATGCTCTTCTCTACTATGATGATGTTATAACTCCAGTCTATAGTGATTATAAAGGTACCTATGACATAAGGAGAAATTATCCTTATGAAACTTGTCATAATCATGGAGGGAATTACTCCCTTGTTGAACACCATCTTCCTAATACACAATTAATCTACAGTGTTCAAGTTGTTTATGATAGTCCTACTCCCACTATTACCAATGAGAAAGATTCACTACAGGAATCGGGCATTTTGCCGTCAGGCTCCTACAGACGGCAAAAGCTGGATTACAGACGGCAAAGATTTTGCCGTCAGCCCATGACGGCAAACCTTGTCTGCAAAGTCAAAGTCCGCAAAAGGGGATTTGCCGTCAGCATTTTATCGGGCAGACGGCAAATAATTTGCCGTCATTAATCTTTATACCAGACGGCAAAGAAGAAGGTTTGCCGTCAGTCAAAACACATAATCTTTGCCGTCATCCGACCTACTTTACAGACGGCAAAAAAAAATTATAACTTAAAAAAAATAGCAGATCCACCCTGTATCACAAACTCCTACCATAACATCAAAACATGTTTACTTTACAGACGTCAACATCAAAACATTTTCCATAACATTCTGTATAGATCGATTTACACAACAAATCATACATACACATCCACCCTTGAATATCACAAACTCCTAGTTTGTTCAATCATACATACATATTTACATTTGCTTGCTTTCTCTAGAACATCATACATAATTGGTACTATTTATTCACACTATTTGAACTACCAAGATTGGCAGGGGTGGTGCCGGCGAGGTGGTGGCTCAGGCGACGGGTGGAGCGAGCAGGGGAAGCAACCTGAGGAAGAGCAGCTCGCTGTGGGGTGGCTCGACGGCGAGGTTGGCGAAGGGAATCGCCCATCCTCCACCCGTCCGTGCATTGGAGGCCTCACCTACGACCAACTATAGCAGTAGGCTAACAAATCAGCCATGGAGATCCAACAATCAATTTAGGGGTGGGATTGGGAACGGGATAAGTGGTACCATGCGAGGTGAGCGCCATGGACACGATTGAGCACAGGAGAAGGAGAAGGCCAACCTTGGCGCAGAACTACCTGAAGAAGGAGCCAACATCCGGCGCTCCTCGGTGGATCTGGAAGCACCGCTGCAAATCGGGAAGCACCTTGGCCTGCTCGATCTTGGGGGGCGTCTAGTTTAGGAAGATAAGGAGGGGAGACGGTGGGAGGTGTGCTCTGGATCTGGAGCTCCTCTCCAGATCGAGGAGCATGGGCGGGAGGCCGCGACCGGTGGTGGGCAGGGGGCACGAGCGGCCAGCCGGCCTGACGGTGAGTTGCAGCGGGAGGCCGAGGCCGGCGGAGAAGTGCGGCCGGAGGCCGAGGCCGGCGGAGAGGTGCGGCCTGAGGCCGAGGCCAGCGGCGGCCTAGCTGGTTCGGTAGTGGAGGCGGAGGGAGCGGGAGGCAGAGGGAGTGGGCACGGGCGGGAGGCCGGAGCCGGCGGGCGGTGGGCAAGGTCGGCCAACCGGCCTGACTGGGAGATGCGGTGGGAGGCCAAGGCCGGCGGCGGTTTGGCTGATTTGGTGGAGGCGGAGGGAGCGGTCCGCAGAGGGAGTAGTGGGCGTGGTGGGATGGGGAAGGGACTTGTCGAGGGGATTGGGTAGGACGTGCCCACGTGAGGGTGAGGTGGGGATCGACCAAACTGCCAGTGGGGTGGGAGTGGGTGAGATGTGTGTCTAGGATCTCGCCACCTCATCGATCCGAGAGATCGATCCGCGAGGTGTGTTTCTTGTTTTGCCGTCTGCGTTTTTATTTTACAGACGGCAAAATATCTTTGCCGTCATCAGTTTTTTTACAGACGGCAAAATATGTCTTTGCCGTCATAATTTTTTTTTACAGACGGCAAAATATGTCTTTGCCGTCATCTTTTTTTTTACAGACGGCAAAACATGTTTTTGCCGTCATCACTTTTTTTTTACAGACGGCAAAACATGTCTTTGCCGTTAGTCATCATTTGCCGTCTGGTTTATGACGGTGAAATAATCTTTGCCGTCTGCCCCGATGATTAGCTGACGGCAAAGAGGCTTCATGTCGGCAAAATAGCTGATTCCTGTAGTGATTATGCTTATGTGGAGAGTAAGAGTACCTTTTTTCATGTGGATCATGGTAACAATGCTTTATGTGATGCTTATATTGTTGAGTTTATTCGTGATCCCACTAAAAATTATTATGAGAAGGGAACATATGCTTATAGATATTTCAATAATATCAAGTTCCCTCTCTTTATGTTGAAGGTTTTGAAGTTGCACTTGTTTTGTCTTCCTATGCTTATTGCTTTGTGCTTCAATGAATTATTGTATTGCAATATTCCTATGCATAGGAAGCATGTTAGGCTTAAATGTGTTTGGTATTTGCTTTTTGATGCTCTCTTTTGTTCTTCAACTCTTATTCCTACGAGAGCATCATTAAAGTCTTAGGCCTATCTTTATGGCTATAAAGAAAGAGCTCTAGGGAGACAACCCTTGTTATCTTTGCTTTCAGTTTGTTCTTTCAGTTTTAGTGGTCTTGATGTTGTTACTACAGTAGCATCATCATTGTATCTTTACTTTTCAGCCTTGTGCCAAGTATAGCCTCTGATTGCAAGAAAGTTCAAAAATTGTGACGTGCTGTCCAGGAAACAGATTCTGTCCTTGGATGGAAAAATTCGTATAAAATCGCCAGATCATCTTTTAGGTCTGAATTTTTTTGACAGGGTGCTCTATATAATTGTCTTTCGTGTGTCTGTTCTGAGTTTTTTGATTAGAGTTGCAGAAGTGCCCTGAACAAATCATTTACTACCTGCTGTTCTGTTTTTCACAGATTCTGTCCTGTTTTGCCTTTCCTTTATTTTGCAAACCTAGAGCTTGCTTTTTCTTTGCAAAAACCTTTTGGCAATCTTGAGAAACAGTAGACCTTCAAGAATATCTTTATTTCCAGCAAGGAGCAATTATTTTATTAAGGGTACTAACTTCGCTAATCAGATTATTATGAGTTATGTATGAAGGGAGTTTTCAAGTGTGCGAGGGAAGATGATAAAAAGATTCAGGAGTGTCAAACGCTCAAGCTTGGGGATGCCCCCATGCACCCCCAAGAAATATTCAAGGAGACTCAAGCGTCTAAGCTTGGGGATGCCCCCGTGCATCCCCTTCTCCATCAACATTATCAGTTCATCTTTCGTTCCACTATATTTTTATCACTTCATGTGTTATGTGCTATGCTTGGAGCGTCTTGCTTTTAGTTTCCTTTTTAGTTTTCCTTTAGCTTTTCATAACGAGTCGGAACTCAGCTTTCTTTATGTGGGAGAGAAACACGCTCCACTTCTACCTAGAACATAACATAGAATTTTCATGTCTATCCTTGCTGTGTGTGTTCTTTGTCTTTTAATAGCTACTATCATGCTTAGCTCTTAGTATTCATGCTTATCTTTTTAAAGAGCTTTTGTTTAGTTGGTTGCTTGAACTCTCTTTAGTTATCATGCTTATCTTATTAAGAGAGTTTGCTTCCGTTGCATTGGTTGATATGTCTATGATAAAGATGCTACGTGCATAACGGCGCTTAGTAGTTCATGTTTTCTTATGGTTAGTCTCAAATAGCTGGGGGATTCCCAATGTGTTATTGGAGTACCAACATGATTTGTTTGCCTATTATGTGGTATGGTTTAGTAATATCTTCCTTCAAAGAATTTATTTTGATTGACTTGGCGTATGCTCACGCATATTTAAGACTGTAAAGAAAGTCTGTCAAGCCTTGATGATCTTTTGTTTCTGAGTAGCGATATAACTTCCATGCCCGATTCAATGTTGCTTTGTCGCTCTGCATGATTATGACCGTCATTGCTCTCTTAGTTGGTCGCTCCTAGTCTTTTGCTAACCTTCGCCTGTACTAAGCGGACTGACTGCTTGTGCATCCACATCCTTTTAATCCAGTTATGCCATATGAGTCCACCATATCTTCCTACATGGTATTTACCTGCCATTCCTAACGGAGACTTGCATGTACCATCTCAAAATTATTCAAAGAAAAAGCATTCCTATTTTGTGCCTCTGTTTTAAGTTCATGAGGAAGTAGTAGTTAATTCATGATCTTTTTAAGTTGGACAAGCTTCACCCCGGGATTGCATGTATAATGTGCAAACCCATAATACGAGAAGGAACTGGCATTGAGTGCGCCCGGCTCAAAAAGATAATATAACAAACAAACCCTCCTTCACGCTTTGTTCATGAGAAATCAGAAAACTTTGGCAGTGATAAACAAAGGAGATTAAGAGGATGTAATCGTCCTCATTCGGGAGCCGTTCCTCGAAACTTGTCCATCTCAAGAAGTGATTGAGTTGTCTGCTAGCATTCGTTGACGAAACATGCATGATCTAAAAAAAATTATTACCTCTGATTTAAAACCAAGAGCTCTGGTACATGTTTTGTCTTTGTTTCCGACTACGGGTTTTCAACCTTGCCAACAAAAGCCACGGTTCGAGAGTCTCCACCTTCTTTTAAAGCACCAACTACTGAGAGCATGATTGTCATTCTGAGTGTAATGTGCATTGTCCCAAAGTAGCATTGTCTTTTGCATGATTGTGATATCGTTTATTCTGAAATTATTGTATCTAGTCATCAGTTAAACCTTGGAGGTGCCCCTACATTTATGTTTTGCTTCACTAAAGGGGGCAAGCGAGATATCACTTTATCATATTTGCACACCATGTTCATTACAAATCTATTTTATGTTTCAGTATCATATTGTAAAACTTTCAGTTCTTTGTGATTTTCTCATGAGGCAACTTAATTACTATAGATTCATTGTCTCAGTAAGCTTTTGTCATATGACTATGAAAAGTCCTATATGGTTAATAGCATGTCACCACAGAAATTATTCTTGTTATCATTTACCTACTCGAGGACGAGCAGGAATTAAGCTTGGGGATGTTGATACGTCCAAAATGTATCTATAATTTTTGCTTGCTCCATGCCTCTTTTGGGTGATATTGCTATGTTATTTATACACTTCCATACACTTTTGATCATATTTGGACTAACCTATTAACTCAGTGCACCCCAGTGCCAGTTTCTTTTTTCGGCTGTTTTTGTATTTCAGGTTTTCACATTACGAGAACTGCCAGAAAAAATCCAGAAAAATTATATAAATAATCAGCGTTCCGGAAGCTTCCATGCGGCCAAAGTAGGGCCGGAGGGGACCCACAGGGGCTCCAGGCGGCCTGCCCATGCGCCCCCCTCCTGGCCGCGCCGGGGGGGGGGGGGGGGGCGCCTGGGCACCACTGACCCCCTCTGATGCCCCCCTTTGGCATATATTTACACCGTGTCGTGGAAACCCTGATTCCAGACCCCTTTTCTCCAGACGCGATTCCGATCTCCGCCGCCATCGCCATCAAGCTTCGGGGGACCAAGATTCCTGCGCCGGCACCCTGCCGGGACGGGGAAGTGCCCCCGGATTCATCTCCATCGACGTTGCTTCCTCCGTCCATGATGCGGGAGTAGTTCCTCCTCGGGGCTGATGTTCTTACCAGTAGCTATGTGGTCAATTCTCTCTCCCATGATGTGATCTTCGTTGTGATCATAGGCTATGTTAATCTAGGGTGATCCCATGATATTTCCCCTTCCTCTATGTATTGGATTGATGTACTCACTTGTCTTTATCTAGTATAATCCCCGAGACCAAGGTGAGAGCGGTCTATTGGACATGGATTAGAAAAGTATTTTCATGAGTGATTTCCTCTCTTGTGTGTTGATTGAAGATTTAGAGTCTCTTCGTGCTTGTCTTTGACTATCCTTTAGATATGTTGTGGTGATTGTGGGACTCTCTTTGGATGGCCGCGGTGACATTGGGAAATCCTTAGATTGAGAACTACGAACTTTGAGGTGTGCTTTTGTAGCCCTACATAATTCTCGTCCTGTCTTGACCACGAAGGAATGACCTCCGAGTGTGTCCCCTTTGCATGTTTTATGGGAAATATCATGTGATTCGATTATGTTAATGTTGTTGGGAGTTGCCACTAGTGAAAGTATGAACCCTAGGCCTTGTTTCCACCATTGCAATACCATTTGTGCTCACGTTTACCACTTGTTTGCTTGCTGCACTTTTTATTACAGATTTATATTACTTTGCTTTGCCACTCCTATCATCCATATTTTACCATCTCTTCGCCGAACTAGTGCACCTATACAACTCCTAGTTGTATTAGGTGTGTTGGGGACACAAGAGACTTCTTGTATCTTAGTTGCAGGGTTTCTTGAGAGAGACCATCTTCAACCTCTACTTCCCTGAGTTCGATAAACCTTGGGTTACTCACTTAAGGGAAATTTGCTGCTGTCCTACGAACCTCTGCGCTTGGAGGCCCAACATAGTCTACAAGAGTAGAAGCGTGTGTAGACATCACCATCATCTACTTATTACTTCCCAATGCCTTCCTCTAGGCCTAAACAATGGTGAAGTGTCATGTAGTCGACGTTCACATGACACCACAAGAGGAAAGACAACATACATCTCATCAAAATATCGAACGAATACCAAATTCACATGACTACTTATAGCAAGACTTCTCCCATGTCC
Organism: Secale cereale; assembly: GCA_902687465.1. NCBI lineage: Eukaryota > Viridiplantae > Streptophyta > Magnoliopsida > Poales > Poaceae > Secale > Secale cereale. The sequence goes on from LR738709.1 coordinate 458,640,719, forward strand.
TCAGGAACATAAGTAACTACTCACAAGACATAATATTGTTCATGATCAGAGGGGTATTAATATGCATAATGGATCTTAACATATGATCATCCACCAAGTAAACCAACTAGCATCAACTACAAGGAGTAATCAACACTACTAGCAACCCACAGGTACAAATCTGACGTTTGGCTACAAAGATTGGATACAAGAGATGAACTAGGGTATGAGAGGAGATGGTGCTGGTGAAGATGTTAATGAAGATAACCCTCCCCAAGATGGGAGAGTTGTTGGTGATGACGGCGGTGACAATTTCCTCCTCCCGGAGGGAAGCATCCCCGGTAGAACAGCTCCGCCAGAGCCCTAGATTGGTTCCGCCAAGGTTCCACCTCGAGGCGGCGGCGTCTGGTCCCGAAAGACTCCTTATGATTTTTTCCAGGTCAAAACACCCCATATATGAGAAGGCAGGCATCGGGGGGTCACCGGGTGGCCCACGAGGCAGGGGGCGCGCTTAGAGGGGGGCGCCCCCACCCTCGTGGATAGGTGGTGGCCCCCTGGTAAATCACTTTCGCCAGATATTTTTTATATTTTCTGAAATGGTGTTTCGTGGAGTTTTGGAGCTTTTTGATTTATGCAGAATAGGTTACCAATGTTTGCTCCTTTTCTAGCCCAGAATTCCAGCTGCCGGCATTCTCCCTCTTCATGTAAACCTTGTAAAACAAGAGAGAAAAGGCATAAGTATTGTGAGATAACGTGTAATAACAGCCCATAGTGCAATAAATATCAACATAAAAGCATGATGCAAAATGAACGTATCAACTCCCCCAAGCTTAGACCTTGCTTGTCCTCAAGCGGAAGCCGATATCGAAAAATATGTCCACATGTTTAGAGATAGAGGTGTCGATAAAAATAAAATACGAACATGAGGGCATCATGATCATTCCTATAACAACAACACACATATATTGTTAGATGATTCTTATGCTAAAGTAACAATTCATTCACAATGTTAAGTATAAATCAGAAACTTCATTGAAAACCACCAAACTATGATCTCAGTCATTGAAGCAATTGCAATTTATCATAACATCGGAAAGAGTCAATATAAGAGCTTTTCAGCAAGTCAACATACTCAACTATCATCTAGTCTTTCACAATTTCTCACACTCACGCAATACTTATGGGTATGGAGTTTTAATCGGACACAGAGAAAGATAGGGGCTTATGGTATTGCCTCCCAACCTTTTACCTCAAGGGTAATGTCAACAGTAATAGACCATGATAACTTACATCCAAGTAGGTATATATGTTAGGATCTTTCCAACATAATGTTCTTGCCAAAGGATAAAATGTAAAAAGGAAAGGTGATTTTCACCTTGACTCTTGTAAGGCAAGAATAATAGATAAGCCCTTCGCAGAGGGAAGCATAGGTTGTCATGTCCTTTTATGGTTGGATGCACAAAGTCTTAGCGCAAAAGAACATCACTTTATATTGCCACTTGTGATAGGGACCTTTATTATGCAGTCCGTCGCTTTTATTACTTCCACATCATAAGATCGTATAAAGCTTATTTCCTCCACACTAATAAATCATACATATTTTAGAGAGTTTGCAACAATGACAACTTACTTGAACGTTCTTACTCAATCCATAGGTAGGTATGGTGGACTCTCATGGCAAAACTGGGTTTTAAAGATGTATGGAAGCACAAGTAGTATCTCTACTTGGTGCAAGAAGTTTTGGCTAGCATGAGGGGGAAAGGCAAGCTCAACATGTTGGATGATCCAGGACAATATACTTTATTTCGAATATAGGAAAACATAGCCCATTATGTTGTCTTCCTTGTCCAACATCAACTCTTTAGCATGTCATATTTTAATCAGTGCTCACAATCATAAAAGATGTCCAAGATAGTATATTTATATGTGAAACCTCTCTTTCTTTATTACTTCCTATTAATTGCAACGATGACCAAAACTATGTTTGTCAACTCTCAACAACTTTTATTCATCATACTCTTTATATGTGAAGTCATTACTTCCCATAATATCAATATGATATCTTTGATACTTTTTATATTTTCTTTTATTCTATCATGACCAAAGTAAGGAAATCAAGCCCTTAACTCAACACTAATCTTTATTATATAGCTCACAGACTCGGTTACAAAGGTAAAGATCAAAATGCAAAAGCTCACAACTAGATCATGCTAACTTTATTCTACTAGATCAAGATATTACCAAAAGGATCGAACTAATAAAAACGGTAAAGATAGGAGTGTGATGGTGATACGATACCGTGGCACCTCCCCCAAGCTTGGCAGTTGCCAAGGGGAGTGCCCATACCCATATGATTATGTCTCCTTCGGAGGTGGAGATGATGGAGTTGTTGATGATGTAGGCTTGTCATCTATCTTCCAAGGCATGGGCTCACCATCGTAGAAGGATGATCGAGTCTCCGGGATACTCAAATATGCAACCAAACTCATCTTCTTGAATCTATATTCATACTCACAGTTTTGGTTTTGCCGGTCATAGATCTGGGCCTGGAGGTGTTCGATTTTCTCTTGGAGATTGGAGATGGCTTCCCCGAAGATCCTTGCGTCCAGCTTGTGGTTGTTGGCGAGCTCCTTGATCATCATGTGGTTGGTGTTGAGTCCTCGTTCCACCATACCTTGGCACTTAAAAACTTGCAGCTCCGTTGCTTCGAGTCTCATCTCCATGCTTCCGGTCCTCCCTGGCCCCACAACATCGCGGATGTGCAGCACCCCTTCACGCAACTCCATGGTTTGAGGGTGATGCAGCACCTCCGCGAGGTAGGGGTTGATGACCTTCTCGAAGAACTTGTCCTTGAGGGTGCTGGAAGACGCCATGATGATCTAGATCTGTCAGAAACAACAACTCGAAATGAAAACAGAAGATTTTTTGCATGATACGGTGGTCAAAACCTTTGGTCGATTATATAATGAATTTTTACCGACCAAAAGGAGTAACTTGCAAGAAATCGGAGTCCGGGAGGCACACGAGGTGCCCACAAGGCAGGGGCACGCCCAGGGGAAGGGGGCGCGCCCTCCACCCTCGTGGACGGCTCGTGTCTCTTCCGGACTGCCTCTTATTTTTCTATTTTTCTAAATACTAGCAAAGTGGCCCGCTCGATGCGCGGGCTAGGATTTTACGAAGTTGAATTAGAAGATTTATTTTATTTTTATTTTTTGAAGTAAAATTGAAACCAATTGTTGAGACATTTCTTAAGTATTACTCCCTCCGCCCGGAAATACTTGTCATCAAAATGAATAAAAGGGGATGTATCTAGATGTATTTTAGTTCTAGATACATCCATTTTTGTCCATTTTGATGACAAGTATTTTCGGACGGAGGGAGTACAACCTTGAAAATGTTATTCTTTGATTTTTTTTTTATCGATATCTGAATATAATTGTTATTCAATCACCCTTTATCTGCTAATTATTCATCCCATACTAATTTGATACGATATGTTTATTTTTGTTTTTCGTAACTGTTTTTATATATTAAAGAAACCATCTTACATTTTGAGACGGGTGTACTATTTGTTTATTAGCAGTAGCAAGGGTGATGATCACTTGCATATGTACGGTGTCTAAAAAAACAGTACTCGTATATACACATATTTCAGTGTTAGAAGATACATTCGTTTGAGCCAGAACTAATATGAAACAAAGCGAGTACGTTTCCTAATGTTTTTTAAGAGTAGTATCATGCCATGGTTGTAGCTATACAAATATTGTCTTGTGTTATTCTCATGTTGCTAACCAATCATCATCAGGTAATGTAGGTTTGACTGGGATAAACATATGTCTCTATTTGGAGAGTAAGCAAATTAATGTTTGCAATTATAACATGATATAGGTATTTTAGATTTCACTGGGGTAAAGTTTTTTTCTTCAGTTTTTATGTTCGGTTGAATTCTTCAAATTATATTTGTTTTTTCTAACATTTTTGTGATGTTGCTTTTTGTGTGTGTAAATTATTCTTGTTGTTATCGTTTAGTCATAGATTAATTCACTAACCCTGTGAAATATTGGCAATTTTTTTTGTAGAGTAAATGATGAATTGTTTTTATATACTACTTCCTACTCCCTCCGTCCGGAAATACTTGTCATCAAAATGAATAAAAGGGGATGTATCTAGATGTATTTTAGTTCTAGATACATCCTTTCATGTTCATTTTGATGACAAGTATTTTCGGACGGAGGGAGTATATACTACCTTCGTTCAGAATTACTTGTCTCGAAAATGGATGTATCTAGAACTAAAACACGTCTAGATACATCCATGTCCGCGACAAGTCATTCCGAAAGGAGGGAGTACATATATGCATAAAAGGTTTGTTGGTGTTTGTTTCCATACACGTACACTCAGTAGTAGTACTAAATTTTGTATTAAAAAAAAGCTCGGCAGTAGTGTGCCTTACATTTTGATGTTACGTTGTTTTACCTCACAGTTTCTACAATACATAGTTGGTGGCATGGGTCCCACCACTATTACTCTTTGCTTTACCCATTCTGTAGTCGTGTAGACTACTCCATTCTTCTTTCCTCACTCTTGGCTGATCCCCTTTCTCCTCTCCTCTTAATTTTTCTCCTCAGTTAAAATTTGCTGATGTTGGATAGCTCCCATCAGGTTTCTCTGTTGATTCACTTCATTCAGGATGCTCGTCCTAACCTGAAGCCACCCCCGCACCTGGTGCTTCATCGAGAAGTAGGCGATTGAGGGTTAGCAGGACCCAAGGATCTACTGCACCAGGAAGTAGGCGCGATCATCGATCTGGTCCATGCAGTTGATTTGGTCGCGGATTTTCTCCCGTAGGCCTACAACGACAACATTGTTTCAAGTTGAACTGCAGGTCCTTATTTTTCCTTTTCCCGACTAATATTTCCCCTTTCTCCTAGCCTTTTCTTGTCGCTGTACCATTCAACCAATATAATGTAATTAAGGAAATGCTAGTTAGCTGTAAGTATTTCATTTTTTTCCTTAAATTTTTGAATAGCATGTGTTTTTTTAAGTGATCTATAAGTGTTGAAAGAGGTACATAATAGATGCTAATAAGTTAGTCCGCACTTTAAAAATGTAAGTATATGTAAGTTACTGTATACTCCCTCCGTCCGAAAATACTTGTCATCAAAATGAACAAAAAATGATGTATCTAGAACTAAAATACATCTAGATACATCCCCTTTTATTCATTTTGATGACAAGTATTTCCGGACGGAGGGAGTACTTTACCAGGGCATCTTGTGCGTCACCATGCGGTGTGTGTTGACGACGTACACGATTTTTACTCTGCCGAGTATCCAAGCCAGCACCCATCTAGAAGTTTTATAGCAACTGCAAAATGTTTTCCTTTAGTCTATTTTATAGTAATTTATTTTATTCTCTTGTTCAAATATCAATTTTTGTTTGATTTGGACTGGTGATATCATATTTTTTTGAAACTAGGTGATATCATATTTGGGACATGAAGAGTAAGAGAGCCACATGTCAATCTTAAGGAGGTGTTTTTGGGAATGTTCATATGTTCCAATCATGCTATGTATCTTCATCTTTAGTTGGGTATGCCTCATTCGATTTTCTTTCAATTCTTAATAAACAATTAGTGTTTATTTCTTTATGGGCGATGTTAGTGTTGAATGAGGTAGATGCTAAAGATGACACAGGCAAGTGTAACTAAAAATAATTTAAGTATATGTCTGAGTACACATGGTAACTTCAATCCGTACTCTCATGGAACATAAAATGATCATAATTGTATATCAATGCAAACTACTACTAAGTATAGAGTGTGTATAGTGTATTATTCAATTCTTGCACCTATTGGATGTGTGTAAGCACTTGCTCCTGTATAATGCCTAGCCCCTGTATCTCTCTAGTTCTCTCCTAATCCTCTTAGTCTATAATGCAAGGTTGGTTGCATGTCTTCAAATGCTTTTTTCCCCTTTATGGAATCGGTCCTTTCCTTCTTTGTTCTGCTTCTAGTTTTGGCGTTCCATTCACAGCCATCCGTGATGGTACAGTTGTTGTCGGCGTGACTATTGTTGTTTCACTGCATAAATGCAAGAACACTGTTATTATTGAAACATTTGTAAATTTTCGTAAATGCATGGTAGATATTAAGCTTGTATATCATCCTCATATTTACCTTGTTCATTCTTCTACCTTCTTTAATTTTTTTGTTCCTTCTATCAATATTTGTTCTGCTGATTTCCTTACTTTTGTCGTATTACTGGTAAGATGAAAACCATTTGTTATATCTTGGAATTAATACATTAAATAAATGTTTTTTTATTTGATATTACCTTATCATTGATTTCTTCGATTGTGAAATCACCATCTATGTCATGTCCTTCCTCTTGTAGTTCCTTGAATTTAACTTTAAGTCGGAATATGAGTGTTCTGCCATAAAGGTCTTGAATAATATCTCGTACTATGTTGTTGAATCCCTCATGCTCTAATAGGGTCGATGCATATGTTTCCTAAAAGACTCTTTGGTACCTCATTCAACATCACGAAAGTTGTTGTCGTCGTGTCATTGCGTACCTTGAGTTTAAGTAGGTACCTAATATGATAGTGTCAGTTATTACTGGTCTATTATTAAAAGAAATGGCACCAAGGACAATCTAGTGCACAACATGCTCACCGTATGTTGGGATTTTCAGATACTTCATGACAGGAAGTGCAAATATAGTTATGGTTTTCCATTTTTGCAACACAAAAGCACAGTTTGCATGCCATGTACCACCAGCCTTTATCTGTTATAATATCATCAATTGTTGCTTTTGTTGTGCATACAAATTTCTATTAAAGATAAAACATATGAGTTTACATAATAATGTATAATAGAGAAGTTATAAAAAAATTGTGATCAAGGTTAGAGGGAAACCTTTCTTTTAACATTAGTATATCGCAATTCTATAATTTCCCTCAATGTTTCTCTATTGTATAACATTTTCTCTTCAATTGTTCCTTGGGTGCTTTCGTCAATTCCAATGATTGTTGGAATAACTTCCTTGAATTTAACTTAAGTCGGAATATGAGTGTTCTGCCATAAAGGTCTTCAATAATATCTGGTACTATGTTGTTGAATCCATCATGCTCTAATAGGGTCGATGCATATGTTTCCTAAAAGACCCTTTGGTACCTCATTCAACATCACGAAAGTTGTTCTTGTTGTGTCATCGCGTACCTTGAGTTTAAGTAGGTACCTAATATGATAGTGCCAGTTATTAATGGTCTATTATTAAAAGAAATGGCACCAAGGACAATCTAGTGCACAACATGCTCACCGTATGTTGGGATTTTCAGATACGTCATGATAGGAAGTGCAAATATAGTTATGGTTTTCCTTTTTTGCAACACAAAAGCACAGTTTGCATGCCATGTACCACCAGCCTTTATCTATTATAATATCATCAATTGTTGCTTTTGTTGTGCATACAAATTCCTATTAATGATAAAACATATGAGTTTACATAATAATGTATAATAGAGAAGTTATAAAAAAAATATGATCAAGGTTAGAGGGAAACCTTTCTTTTTAAAATTAGCATATCGCAGTTCTATAACTTCCCTCAATGTTTCTCTATTGTAGAACATTTTCTCTTCAATCGTTCCTTGGGTGCTTTCGTCAATTCCAATGATTGTTGGAATAACTTCGCTTTCGCAATGCGTATAATATATACAATATGAGCACAACAACTTGTAACTTCAAAAATATACATAATTGCATTATTATATACATACCTCTCCCTAATTTGGTCTGTCTTTGGAATTTCAGGGTCCAGGAAGACTTTAGATGCATTTGTCGTGCATAGTGATAGACCTGGTAATAAATTGTCAATAATTTGGATTTGGGTTACACATAGAGATTATAGTTCTCACCATTCAATTTTCTGACAAAATTTGAAGTGACAATCACTATTGTTTTTTGTGCAGAAGCTTTTGATTCACCATATTTGCTAAAATATTCTCCCATAGTGTGATTCAGATCATCTCACCATTGCATGCATTTAATCATGAAATGGTGATATAAATATCATATATGTAATTCAAAAATATCTATAGTAATATAATCACTTACTCCAGTAAAAGGACTTCAATATCACGGATGTCTGAAGTTTTCGCCATTCCCGTCCCTTTATTTTTTTGCACTTGCTCTATTGGCTTCATTGCAGTAAGCAATCCAATGATATTTGCACATAATCATATTTAAAAATCTAGTTCACCGATGCTTGTTCTTTGATATGGATTTTGGTCATACCCGAGCACTATTTATCGATATTCACCCTACTATCCAAGGTATCACCATCAGTAAATTTGAAGGGGTAGTCTAAAAACTTGGATTTCCCTTCATCCACTTCCTTGTATCATAGACGAAACTGATTTTGAGATTGTTCTTCAATTGTCGGTATTTTTCATACTCCCAGACTTTGAAGGGGATTTTCTAAGCTAATTATCTTTATTCTCGTGACCCCGTCAAGTACTTTTATATATAAATAGATTCCAAAATGGTGTAAAATTGCCATTAGAACTGTTTTGGAGTCGGTTTACTTACCATACCACATACCTCTTCCTTTTTGGGATCTGAATCGTTCTGGAAAGTGTTCCTTATGCATTCCTCCGGGGTTACGGTTTCAATAACATTAGTTTCAACATTTATAGGATTACCTGAGATATAATGTTTGATTCTTTGACCATTCACCGCCTTCGGATTTGTGTCTTCGAAGTTATTGATTTTTATGGCACCGGAACGATAGACCTCCTCGATAACGTAAGGACCTTCCCATTTAGAGGGAAGTATTCCTAAAAAAATCTTAAACGAGAGTTGTATAGCTAGACATAATCACCTACGTTAAACTCACGCTTTTGTATCCTTTTGTTATGCCATCTTTTAACTTTTTCTTTAAACAACTTGGCATTCTCATAGGCCTGGGTTCTCCATTTATCAAGAGAGCTAATGTCAAATAGCCTCTTCTCACCGGCAAGTTTGAAATCATAATTGAGCTCTTTAATAGCCCAATATGCCTTATGTTCTAGCTCAAGAGGTAAGTGACAAGCTTTTCCATAAACCATCTTATATGGAGACATACCCATAGGATTTTTGTATGCAGTCCTATAGGCCCATAATGCATCATCAAGTTTCTTGGACCAATTCTTTCTAGACCTATTAACTGTCTTTTGCAAAATTAATTTCACCTCTCTATATTGCTTAATTCTACTTGACCACTAGTCTGTGGGTGATAAGGGGATGCAATTCTATGGTTATCATCATACTTAGCAAGCACTTTACGGAAAGCACCATGAATAAAGTGTGAACCACCATCAGTCATTAAGTATCTAGGGACTCCAAACCTCAGAAAAATAACTTCCTTAAGCATCTTAATAGAGATGCTATGATCAGCACTACTAGTTGGAATAGCTTCTACCCACTTAGTAACGTAATCTACAACAACTAAAATATGTGTATACCCATTAGAGGAAGGAAACGGTCCCATATAATCAAAGCCCCAAACATCAAATGGATCAATAACAAGTGAATAATTCATATGCCTTTCTTGATGTCTACTGATATTACCAATTCTTTGACATTCATCACAAGATAAGACAAACTTACGAGCATCCTTGAAGAGAGTAGGCCAATAGAAACCAGATTGCAATACCTTATGTGCAGTTCTATCTCCAGCATGGTGTCCTCCATAAGCTTCGGAGTGGCACTTGCGTAGGATCTGTTCCTGTTCATGCTCAGGTACACAACGTCTAATAATACCATCTACTCCTTCTTTATAAAGATGTGGGCCATCCCAGAAGTAATGTCTTAAATCATAGAAGAACTTTTTATTTTGCTGTTATGTTAAACTAGGTGGTATAAACTTAGCAACAATGTAATTAGCATAATCAGCATACCATGGAGCGTACGAGAAGTATTTATGACAACTAATTGTTCATCAGGAAAGCTATCATCAATAGGTTGTGGGTCATCAAGAATATTCTTTAGCCTAGACAAGTTGTCTGCAATGGGGTTCTAAGCTCCCTTTCCATCAATAATATGCAAATCAAATTCTTGCAGCAAGAGAACCCATCTAATAAGTCTAGGTTTAGCATCTTTATTTTCCATAAGGTATTTGATAGCAGCATGATCAGTGTGAATAGTTACTTTAGAATCAACAATATAAGGTCTAAACTTATCACAAGCGAATACAACTGCTAAAAATTCTTTCTCGGTAGTAGCATAATTTCTCTGGGCACTATCTAGAGTTTTACTAGCATATTGGATAACATTCAATTTCTTATCAACTCTTTATCCTAGAACAGAACCTACAGCATAATCACTAGCATCGCACATAATCTCAAACGGTAAATTCCAGTCAGGAGGCTGGACAATAGGTGCAGATATCAATGCTTTCTTAAGTATTTCAAATGCTTCTAAACAATCATCATCAAAAACAAAAGGAATATCTTTTTGTAAGAGATTAGTCGGAGGCCTGGTTTGGAGAATTCCTTAATGAATCTCCTATAAAACCCAGCATGACTAAGGAAACTTCCTATACCTTTGATGTCCTTGGGACACGCCATCTTTTCAATAGCATCCACTTTAGCTTTGTCAACTTCAATACATCTTTCAGAAATTTAATGTCCCAAGCCAATGCCTTCATTAACCATAAAGTGGCACTTCTCCTAATTCAAGACAAGATTAGTGTCTTCACATCTCTACAAAACTCGATCAAGGTTGCTCAAGCAATCATCAAAAGAAGTTCCGTAAACGGAGAAATCATCCATGAAAACCTCAACAATCTTTTCACAAAAATCAGAGAATATAGCCATCATGCATGTTTGAAAGGTAGCAGGTGTATTACATAAACCAAAGGGCATACGTCTATAAGAAAAGGTACCGAAAGGGCAAGTAAAAGTGGTCTTTTCTTGATCCTCTTTTGACACAGGTATTTGAGAGAAACCAGAATAACCATCTAGAAAGCAAAAATGAGTATATTTGGATAACCTTTCTAGCATTTGATCAATAAAAGGCAAAGGGTAATGATCTTTTTTAGTGGCTTTATTTAATTTGTGGAAGTCATTACCATCCTATAACCTGTAAAAATTCTTTGCGGGGTCAATTAATCTTTATCATTAGGAACGACAGTCATACCTCCCTTCTTAGGGAAACAATGGACATGACTTACCCATTGGCTATCAACAACTGGATAGATTATACCTACCTCTAGAAGCTTTAGTCTTTCTTTCCTTACCACTTCTTTCATCTTAGGATTTAACCGTTGTTGATGATCTATAACCGGTTTAGCGTCCTCTTCCAATTTTATCTTGTGTTGGCATAAAGTGGGACTAATGCCCTTAAGATCATCCAGAGTATATCCAATAGCAGTACGGTGCTTCTTCAGGGTTTTCAATAATTTTTCTTCTTCCTGCTCTGAAAGGTTAGCACTGGTAATAACAGGATATATCTTCTTTTCATCAAGATAAACATACTTAAGGTTATCAGGTAATGGTTTGAGTTCAAACACGGGATCACCCTTGGGTGGAGGAGGATCCCCAAACGGCAAGTTGTTTTTCAATACGGGTCCTTGTTTAAAGAATATTTCATCTATTTCCCTTCTCTCATTCATATACATATCATTTTCATGGTCTAGCAGATATTGTTCTAGAGGATCGTTAGGAGGCACAACAATAGAAGCAAGACTAATAATTTCATCCTTACTAGGTAATTCTATATCATGGGGTTGTCTACGAAATTTAGCAAAGTTAAAGTCATGAGACATATCCCCTAAACCAACAGTAACAATATCTTTTACGCAGTCTATCTTAGCATTAACAGTATTCAAGAAGGGTCTACCAAATATAATGGGACAAAAATCATCTTGTGGGGAACCAAGAACAAGAAAATCAGCAAGGTATTTAACTTTCCCACACAAGACTTCAACATCTCTAACAATCCCAATTTGTGAAATAGTGTTTCTATTAGCAAGCTTAATAGTGACATCAATACCTTCTAGCTCAACGGGTGCAATATCATGCATAATTTCATCATATAAGGAAATATGTATTACACTCGCACTAGCACCTACGTCACATAAACCATGATATCAATGATCTCCTATTTTAACAGAAATAACAGGCAAGCCTACAACTAGTCTACGTTTATTCCTAGTATCAGGTTTGGCTATTCTAGCAGCTTCCTCTTAGAGGTAAATAACATGTCCATCTAAATTTTCAACCAAGAGATCTTTAACCATAGCAACACTAGGATCAACTTTAATTTGCTCACAGGGTGTAGGTGTTCTAGTATTACTCTTACAAACCACAGTTGAAGCTTTAGCATGATCCTTTATTCTAACAGGGAAATGTGGTTTCTCAATATATGCAGTAGGAACAATAGGATCAACATTATAAGTGATAGTCTTTTCTTCAACTTTAACAGGTTCAACTACTTTTACTTCAATGGGAGCATGGTATTTAAACAACTTCTCCTTAGGGAGGTCAACATGAGTAGCAAATGATTCACAGAAAGAAGCTACTATCTCAGAGTCAAGTCCATATTTAGTGCTAAATTCATGGAAAACATCGGTATCCATAAAAGCAATAACACAATCAAACTTAGGGGTCATACCTGACTCCTTACCTTCATCGAGATCCCAATCTTCAGAGTTGCGTTTAATTCTTTCCAATAATCCAATTTGAATTCAATAGTCTTCATCATAAAAGAACCAACACAAGAATTGTCGAGCATGGTGCGATTATTGAGAGAAAGCCGAGCATAAAAAATTTGAATGATCATTTTTATTAATAGCTCACGATTGGGGCATGAATATAACATTGACTTAAGCCTCCCCCAAGCTTGAGTGATGCTTTCTCCTTCGCGAGGCCAAAAATTATATATATAATTACGATCACGATGAACCTGATGCATAGGGTAGAACTTCTGATGAAATTCCAACTTCAGTCGATTATAGTTCCATGATCCAATATCATCGCATAGCCTAATCCATGTCAATGCATATCCCTTCAAAGATAAAGGGAATACCTTCTTCTTGATAACATCCTCGGGCATACCTGCAAGCTTAAATATTCCACAAACTTCATCCACATAGATTAGGTGTAAATCGAGATGCAGTGTTCCGTCTCCTGTAAAGGGATTATCTAGCAGTTTCTCTATCATACCTGAAGGAATTTCAAAGCAAACATTTTCAGTAGATTCAGTAGGTTGAGGAGTAACACTTTGCTCTTCTGGTCGGGGTGAAGATACCCAAAACAAGCCCGTCAAAGGATGATGAGCCATAGTAACAAGTGACAGTAAATTTCAGCACACTATATAAATTTTTCCTTATCAAAGGCGCTTCACTCCCCGGCAACGGTGCCATAAAAGAGTCTTGATGACCCACAAGTGAAGGGGATCTATCGTAGTCCTTCCGATAAGAGTGTCGAACCCAACGAGGAGCAGAAGGAAATGATAGGCAGTTTTCAGTAAGGTATTTTCTGCAAGCACTGAAATTATCAGTAACAGATAGTTTTGTGATAAGGTAATTGGTGGCAAGTGACAAATAGTAAAAGTAAATAAGGTGCAACAAGATGGCCCAATCCTTTTTGTAGCAAAGGACAAGCCTGGACAAACTCTTATATGAAGGAAAACGCCCCCGAGGACACATGTGAATTATCGTCAAGCTAGTTTTCATCATGTTCATATGATTCGTGTTCGGTACTTTGATAATTTGGTATGTGGGTGGACCGGTGCTTGGATGCTGCCTTACTTGTACAAGCATCCCACTTATGATTAACCTCTGTTGCAAGCATCCGCAACTACAAAATAAGTATTAAGGTAAACCTAACCATAGCATGAAACAAGTGGATCCAAACCAGCCCCTTATGAAGCAACGCATAAACTAGGGTTTAAGCTTGTGTCACTCTAGCAACCCATCATCTACGTATTACTTCCCAATGCCTTCCTCTAGGCCCAAACAATGGTGAAGTGTCATGTAGTCAAGGTTCACATGACACCACTTGAGGAAAGACAACATACATCTCATCAAAATATTGAACGAATACCAAATTCACATGACTACTTATAACAAGACTTCTCCCATGTCCTCAGGAACAAAAGTAACTACTCACAAGACATAATATTGTTCATGATCAGAGGGGTATTAATATGCATAATGGATCTGAACATATGATCTTCCACCAAGTAAACCAACTAGCAACAACTACAAGGAGTAATCAACACTACTAGCGACCCACATGTACCAATCTGAGGTTTGGGTACAAAGATTAGATACAAGAGATGAACTAGGGTTTGAGAGGAGATGGTGCTGGTGAACATGTTGATGAAGATAACCCTCCCCAAGATGGGAGAGTTGTTGGTGATGACGACGGTGATGATTTCCCCTCTCGGAGGGAAGCATCCCCGGCAAAACAGCTCCGCTGGAGCGCTAGATTGGTTCCGCCAAGGTTCCGCCTCGAGACGGCGGCGTATGGTCCCGAAAGCCTCCTTATGATTTTTTCCAGGTCAAAACACCCCATATAGGAGAAGATGGGCATCGGGGGTCACCAGGTGGCCCACGAGGCAGGGGGTGCCCCCCCTTTGGGCGCGCCCCCCACCCTCGTGGACAGGTGGTGCCCCCTGGTGAATCTCTTTCGCCAGATATTTTTTATATTTTCTGAAATGGTGTTTCGTGGAGTTTCGGAGCTTTTTGAGTTGTGCAGAATAGGTATCCAATGTTTGCTCCTTTTCCAGCCCAGAATTCCAGCTGCTGGCATTCTCCCTCTTCATGTAAACCTTGTAAAACAAGAGAGAAAAGGCATAAGTATTGTGAGATAACGTGTAATAACAGCCCATAGTGCAATAAATATCAACATAAAAGCATGATGTAAAATGGAAGTATCATCCACACACTCAACTATCATTTAGTCTTTCACAATTGCTAACACTCACGCCATACTTATGGGCATGGAGTTTTAATCGGACACGGAGAAAGATAGGGGCTTATAGTTTTGCCTCCCAACCTTTTACCTCAAAGGTAATGTCAACAATAATAGTTTATGATAACTTACATCCCATTGGGTATATATGTCAGGATCTTTCCAACACAATGTGCTTGCCAAAGGATAAAATGTTAAAAGGAAAGGTGAAGATCACCATGACTCTTGTATAAGGTATAAGACAAAAAATAAAAGATAGGCCCTTCGCAGAGGGAAGCAGAGGTTGTCATGTGCTTTTATGGTTGGATGTACAAAATCTTAATGCAAAATAATGTCACTTTATATTGCCACTTGTGAAAGGGACCTTTATTATGCAGTCCGTCGCTTTTATTACTTCCATATCACAAGATCGTATAAAGCTTATTTTCTCCACACTAATAGATCATACATATTTAGAGAGCAATTTTTATTGCTTGCAACAATGACAACTTACTTGAAGGATCTTACTCAATCCATAGGTAGATATGGTGGACTCTCATGGCAAAACTGGGTTTAAGGATATTTGGAAGCACAAGTAGTATCTCTACTTGGTGCGAGAAGTTTGGCTAGCATGAGGGGGAAATGCAAGCTCAACATGTTGGATGATCCATGACAATATACTTTATTTCGGATATAAGAAAACATAACCCATTACGTTGTCTTCCTTGTCCAACATCAACTTTTTAGCATGTCATATTTTAATGAGTGCTCACAATCATAAAAGATGTCCAAGATAGTATACTTCTATGTGAAAACCTCTCTTTCTTTATTACCTCCTATTAATTGCAACGATGACCAAAACTATGTTTGTCAACTCTCAACAACTTTTATTCATCATACTCTTTATATGTGAAGTCATTACTTTCCATAAGATCAATATGATCTATTTATTTATTTTTATACTTTCTTTTATTCCCTCATGATCATAGTGAGATAATCAAGCCCTTGACTCAAAACTAATCTTTATTATATATAGCTCACGGACTCGATTACATAGATAAGGATCATAAAGCAAAGCTCACAAATAGATCATACTAAACATTATTATACTAGATCCTGATAAAATCAAAAGGATCGAACTAAGAAAAACGGTAAAGATAGAAGTGTGATTGTGATATGATACCGGGGCACCTCCCCCAAGCTTGGCAGTTGCCAAGGGGAGTGCCCATACCCATGTGTTTATGTCTTTTTCTTAGGAGGTGGTGATGATGGAGTTGTTGATGACGTAGCCTTCTTCCTTAATTTGCGCTTGAGGATAGAATTTTGCTCCCTTAGGTCATCGATCTCCTGCTCAAGGGTTAATATATTTTTGCATAGTTCCTGTTTGTTCTCCTGCAAGAGGCGAAAAGGGATAAACTCGATCTTAGGTTTCTTTGCTCTATGAGGGAGGCTTGACTTTTTGAACTCCATATGCATGTCCCCAGGTTAAGGTAATCGGACTTCATCTTCATCTGAGCTCGTCTCCTCCTTTCCCCTAGGATCATAGTCTTCTTCTTCCTCCGTGGTCCAACCACAATGCTCCAAGTCCCCGTAGACCTTAGAGTTTGCAAGGTAATCAGCCACATAGCTTTCTCCCTCCGAATCCAAGGACGACATTTTGCTCTAATCTGCGGCAGAAACAACTCAAAACAAAAATAGAGGATTTTGTCGTGGTACCGTGGTCAAAACCTTCGGGTGGTTATATAATGAATTTTTACCGACTAAAAGAAGTGTTGTGCAAGAAAACGAAGTCCGGAGGGCACACGAGGTGCCCACGAGGTAGGGGGTTCGCCCAGGGGGGTAGGGCGCGCCCTCCACCCTCGTGGATTCCTCGTATCCCTTTCGGACTACTTCTTATTTTCCTATTTTCTTAAATATTTCAAAACGGAGAAAAATTGCTATTAGAACTGTTTTGGAGTCGGTTTACTTACCATACCAAATACATATTCCTTTTTGGAGTCTAAAATATTCTGGAAAGTGTCCCTTATGTATTCCTCCGGGGTTACGGTTTCAATGACATTAGTTTCAACATTTATTGGATTACTTGAGATATAAGGTTTGATTCTTTAACCGTTCACCACCTTTGGATTTGTGCCTTCGAAGTTGTTGATTTTTATGGCACCGAAAAAATATACCTCCTCGATAACGTAAGGACCTTCCCATTTAGAGAAGAGTTTTCCTGCAAAAAATCTTAAACGAGAGTTGTATAGCAAAACATAGTCACCTACATTAAACTCACGTTTTTGTATCCTTTTGTCATGCCATCTTTTAACTTTTTCTTTAAATAATTTGGCATTTTCATAGGCCTGGGTTCTCCACTCATCAAGTGATCTAATGTCAAATAGTCTCTTCTCACCAGCAAGTTTGAAATCGTAATTGAGCTCTTTAATGGCCCAATATGCCTTATGTTCTAATTCGAGAGGTAAGTGACAAGCTTTTCCATAAACCATTTTATACGGAGACATACCCATAGGATTTTTATATGCAGTTCTATAGGCCCATAATGCATCATCAAGTTTCTTGGACCAATTCTTTCTGGATCTATTAACAGTCTTTTGCAAAATTAATTTTAGCTCTCTATTGCTCAGTTCTACTTGACCACTAGACTGTGGGTGGTATGGGGATGCAATTCTATGATTAACATCATACTTAGCAAGCATTTTACGAAAAGCACCATGAATAAAATGTGAACCACCATCAGTCATTAGGTATCTAGGGACTCCAAACCTCGGAAAAATAACTTCTTTAAGCATCTTAATAGAGGTGTTATGATCAGCACTACTAGTTGGAATAGCTTCTACCCACTTAGTAACATAATCAACATCAACTAAAATAGGTGTATACCCATTAGAGGAAGGAAACGGACCCATATAATCAAAGCCCCAAACATCAAATGGTTCAAAAACAAGTGAATAATTCATAGGCATTTCTTGACGTCTACTAATATTACCAATTCTTTGACATTCATCACAAGATAAGACAAACTTATGGGCATCCTTGAAGAGAGTAGGCCAATAAAAGCCGGATCGCAATACCTTATGTGCAGTTCTATCTCCAGCATGGTGTCGTCCATAAGCCTCGGAGTGACACTTGCGTAGGATCTGTCCCTGTTCATGCTCAGGTACACAACGTCTAATAACACCATCTACTCCTTTATAAAGGTGTGGGTCATCCCAGAATTAATGTCTTAAATCATAGAAAAACTTTTTCTTTTGTTGGTATGTGAAACTAGGTGGTATAAATTTAGCAAACAATGTAATTAGCATAATTAGCATACCATAAAGCAGTACGAGAAGCATTTATGGCAGCTAATTGTTAATCAGGAAAGCTATCATCAATAGGTAGTGGGTCATCAAGAATATTCTCTAACCTAGATAAGTTGTCTATAAGGGGGTTCTCAGCTTCCTTTCTATCAATAATATGCAAATCAAATTCTTGTAGTAAGAGAACCCATATAATAAGTCTAGGTTTAGCATCTTTCTTTTCCATAAGATATTTAATAGCAACATGATCAGTGTGAACAATTACTTTAGAATCAACAATGCAAGGTCTGAACTTGTCACAGGCAAATACAACAGCTAAAAATTCTTTTTCTGTTGTAGCATAATTTATCTGGGCACTGTCTAGAGTTTTACTAGCATATTGGATAACATTTAATTTCTTACCAACCCTTTGTCCTAGAACATCACCTACAGCATAATCACTAGCATCACACATAATTTCAAAAGGTGAATTCCAATCAGGCGGCTGGAAAATAGGTGCAGAAATCAAGGCTTTCTTAAGTATTTCAAATGCTTCTACACAATCATCATCAAATACAAAAGGACCATCTTTTTGTAAGAGATTAGTTAGAGGCCTAGAGATTTTTGAGAAGTCTAATGAACCTCCTATAAAAACCGACATGAGCAAGGAAACTTCTTATACCTTTAATGTCCGTGGGACACGGTATATTTTCGATAGCATCAACTTTAGCTTTATCAACTTCAATACCTCTTTCAGAAATTTTATGCCCCAAGACAATACCGTCATTAACCATAAAGTGGCACTTCTCCCAATTCAATACAAGATTAGTTTCTTCACATCTCTACAAACTCGATCAAGGTTGCTCAAGCAATCATCAAAAGAAGTTCCGTAAATGGAAAAATCATCCATGAAAACCTCAACAATCTTTTCACAAAAAGCAGAGAATATAGCCATCATGCATCTTTGAAAGGTAGCAGGTGCATTACATAAGCCAAAAGGCATACGTCTATAAGAAAAGGTATCGAAAGGGGAAGTAAAAGTGGTATTTTCTTGATCCTCTTTTGACACAGGTATTTGAGAGAAACCAGAATGGCCATATAGAAAGCAAAAATGTGTGTGTTTGGATAATATTTCTAGCATTTGATCAATAAAAGGTAAAGGGTAATGATCCTTTTTAGTAGCTTTATTTAATTTGCGGAAATAAATTACCATTCTGTAACCTATAACAATTCTTTGTGGGATCATTTCATCTTTATCATTAGGAACAACAGTAATACCTCCCTTCTTATGGACACAATGGACATGACTTACCCACTAACTGTCAACTACATGATAAATTATACCTGTCTCTAGAAGCTTTAGTCTTTATTTCCTTACCACTTCTTTCATCTTAGGATTTAACCGTCGTTGGTGATCAACAACTAGTTTACCGTCTTTCTCCAATTTTATTTTGTGCTGGTATAGAGTGGGAGTAATGCCCTTAAGATCATCAAGAGTATATCCAATAGCAGCTTGGTGCTTCTTCATAGTTTTCAATAATCTATCTTCTTCTTGCTCTGAAAGGTTAGCACTAATAATAACATGATATATCTTCTTTTCATCAAGATAAGCGTACTTAAGGGTATCAGGTAATGGTCTGAGCTCAAACATGGGATCACCCTTGGGTGGAGGAGGATCTCCTAGGATTTCAACAGGCAAGTTGTGTTTCAATAAAGGTCCATGTTTAAAGAATAATTCATCTATTTCCCTTCTCTCATTCATAAACATGGACCTTTATCGTGCATAATTTCTTCGTATAAGGAATTAGGTATTGCATCCGCACTAGCACCCATATCACATAAGCCATGATAGCAATGATGTCCTATTTTTAACAGAAATAACAGGCATGCCTACAATAGGTCTATGTTTATTTTTAGTATCGGGTCTAGCAATTCTAGCAGCTTCATCACAAAGGTAAATAACATGCCCATCAATATTATCGACCAGGAGATCCTTAACCATAGCAATACTAGGTTCAACTTTAATTTGCTCAGAGGGTGTAGGTGTTCTAGCATTACTCTTACGAACCACAATTGAAGCTTTAGCATGATCCTTTATTCTAGCATGGAAGGGTGGTTTCTCAATATAAGCGGTAGGAACAATAGGTTCAACATTATAAGTGATAGTCTTTTTTTCAACTTTAACAGGTTCAACTACTTTTACTTCAATGGGAGAATGATATTTAAACCACTTCTCCTTAGGGAGATCAACATGAGTAGCAAATGATTCACAGAAAGAAGCTACTATCTCAGAGTCAAGTCCATATTTAGTGCTAAATTCAGGGAAAACATCGGCATCCCTAAAAGATTTAACACAATCGAACTTAGGTGTTATACCTGACTACTTACCTTCGTTAAGATCCCAAGCTTCAGAGTTGGGTTTAATTCTTTCCAATAAATCCCATTTGAATTCAACAGTCTTCATCGTAAAAGAACCAGTACAAGAAGTATCGAGCATGGAGCAATTATTGAGAGAAAGCCGAGAATAATTTTTTTGAATAATAATTTCTATTGAGAGCTCATGATTGGGGCATGAATATAACATTGACTTAAGCCTCCCCCAAGCTTGAGCGATACTTTATCCTTCACGAGGCCAAAAATTATATATATAATTACGATCACGATGAACCTGATGCATAGGATAAAACTTCTAATGAAATTCCAATTTCAATCAGTTGTAGTTCCATGATCCCATATCATCACATAGCCTAAACCATGTCAATGCCTTTACCTTCAAAGATAAAGGGAATACCTTCTTCTTGATAACATCCTCGGGCATACCTGGAAGCTTAAATAATTCACAAACTTCATCCACATAGATTAGGTGCAAATCGGGGTGCAATGTTCCATTTCCTGTAAAAGGATTAGCTAGCAGTTTCTCTATCATACTTGAAGGAATTTCAAAGTAAACATTTTCAGTAGGTTCAGTAGGTTGAGGAGCAACTCTTTGCTCTACTGGTCGGGGTGAAGATACCCCGAACAAGCCCCTCAAAGGATTATGTTCCATAGTAACAAGTGACGATGAATTTTAGCACACTATATAAATATTTCCTTACCAAATTCCACTTACCAAAGGCGCTTCACTCCCCAGCAATGACGCCATAAAAGAGTCTTGATGACCCACAAGTATAGGGGATATATCATAGTCCTTTTGATAAGTAAGAGTGTCGAACCCAACGAGGAGGTGATAGGCAGTTTTCAGTAAGGTATTCTTTGCAAGCACTGAAATTATCGATGACAGATAGTTTTGTGATAAGGTAATTTGTAACGAGTAACAAGTAATAAAAGTAAATAAGTTGCAGCAAGATGGCCCAATACTTTTTATAGCAAAGGACAAGCCTAGACAAACTCTTATATAAAGGAAAGCGCTCCCGAGGACACATGTGAATTATCGTCAAGCTAGTTTTCATCACGCTCATATGATTCGCGTTCGTTACTTTGATAATTTGGTATGTGGGAGGACCGGTGCTTGGGTACTGCCCTTCATTGGACAAGCATCCCACTTATGATTAACCCCTATTGCAAGCATCCGCAACTACAAAATAAGTATTAAGGTAAACCTAACCATAGCATGAAACATATGGATCCAAATCAGCCCCTTACGAAGCAACGCATAAACTAGGGTTTAAGCTTCTGTCACTCTAGCAACCCATCATCTACTTATTACTTACCAATGCCTTCCTCTAGGCCCAAACAATGGTGAAGTGTCATGTAATCGACGTTCACATAACACCACTAGAGGAAAGACAACATACATCTTATCAAAATATCGAACGAATACCTAATTCACATGACTATTTATAGCAAGACTTCTCCCATGTCCTCAGGAACAAACGTAACTACTAACAAATCATATTCATGTTCATAATCAGAGGGGTATTAATATGCATAAAGGATCTGAACATATGATCTTCCACCGAATAAACCAACTAGCATCAACTACAAGTTGTAATCAACACTAGTAGCAACCCACACGTACCGATCTGAGGTTTTGGGACAAAGATTGGATACAAGAGATGAACCAGGGTTTGAGAGGAGATGGTGCTGGTGAAGATGTTGATGGAGATTGACCCCCTCCCGATGAGAGGATCGATGGTGATGACGATGGTGACGATTTCCCCCTCCCGGAGGGATGTTTCCCTGGCAGAATAGCTCCGCCGGAGCCCTAGATTGGTGCCGCCAAGGTTCCGCCACGAGACGGCGGCGTTTCATCCCAAAAGCTTCCTTCTGATTTTTTCCAGGGCAGAAGACACCTTATACCAGAAGATGGGCATCAAGGGGCTGCCAGGTGGCCCACGAGGCTGGGGGGCGCACCCAGGGGGGTAGGGCGTACCCCCCACCCTCGTGGACAATGGGTGGCCCCCTCTGGTGCTTTCTTCGCCCAATATTTTTAATATATTCCAAAACTTACTTTCATGGAGTTTCATAACTTTTTGATTTGTGCAAAATAGATCTCTAATATTTGCTCCTTTTCCAGCCTAGAATTCCAGCTGCCGGCATTCTCCCTCCTCATCTAAACCTTGTAAAATAAGAGAGAAAAGGCATAAGTATTGTGACATAATATGTAGTAACAGCCCATAATGCAATAAATATCGATATAAAAGCATGATGCAAAATGGACGTATCATATACCGTATCTGATAACCATTCTTTCCTAATATGTCCCTAATACCTCTCTGGCTCTAGTGGTGCCGGTTGTGGGCGCCCTTCCCCGGTTTAGGGCATATTTCCCCCTTACTAGTTTTGGTGATTGATGACAATGCATCTGCGGACTAATCGTGTGCATTGAGCTTTTCATATAATTGATCATATGGCACAAGACGATTCTAGCCCCTCAGAGTTTCAAAAGTGAGCACGGTTATTTTCCTACGTTTCTTTTTCGCTAAATTTGAGTCATAGGAGAACCGTACTTTTAAGAGGGGGTCTGCTTCGTAAAGGTTTGGGTGGAATTGTCACGTACACTCTCATTTGCACCCTTGATCTTTCTCACTTCAATGGAGTTGCCCTTCTATTTACTGTGCAGTGCTCCTGAAGGCCCCAAGTGGAAGTACTGAGCACTACTACCGCTTGTAGGCGGCAGTACCATGGTCCAGTGCTGTGCGTGGTACCGCTCCTTCCGGGGATGCAATTTTTCGTGTCGGGTTGCACATCAGTGGAACCGTAGTATGAGTGGTGCTATTGTTGTCAAGCGGTAGTACCCCCCCGTGCACTATCACTCCCCTTCGGGTTCATGGGTGTTTCTAGCGGTTGTAGAGCGGAAGTGGGTGTGCGGCAGTACCTCCTGTAGGCGGTAGTACCACTCGCTTGTGCGGCACTACCTCACCCCACATGTTCTGATCTCCCTTCTTAGAGCCCTGAGCTGCAAACCGGGTGGTAGTACCGCTGGGGCAAGTGGTACTACCGCTTCGGCGTCACTACCGGCTCGTGGTCTCACACCTTTGCACTTCTCTATATGCACTACTACACAGGCAGTAGTGTCGCTTGGTGTGGGCTGGAAACTGGGTGATGGTTCGATTGGTTCCCCACTATATAAATGAGGTCTTCTTCCCCAAGAATACCCCCCCCCCCCGCGCAAACTCCATTGTTGCTCCAAGCTTCATTTTTTGCCCAATCTCTCTCTCTAGCCAATCAAACTTGTTGATTTTATAGGGATTGGTTGATAAGGCCTCGATCTACATTTCCACCAAGAGAAATTTGATTCCCCCACTAATCCCTTGCGGATGTTGGTACTCTTGGGTGTTTGAGCACCCTATACGGTCGAGGTCACCTCGGAACCTCAATCCATTGTGGTGAAGATTCACGGTGGTGTTGGGACCCTCCAATTAAGTTATGGAGATTGCCACAACCTTGTTTGTAAAGGTTCGGTCGCAGTCTTCAGGGGCATCACTAGTGGAATCATGACATCTTGCATTGTGTGAGGGCATGCGGAGAATACGGTGTCCCTAGTGGCTTCTAGGGGAGCATTGTGCCCCCACACCGCTTCAATGGGGACAAACTTCCCCTCAAAGGGAAGGAACTTCGGTAACACATCCTCGTCTTCACTGGATCCACTTGCGGTTACTTCTTACCTTTACTTTGTGCAAGATTTACTTGTGTTATATATCTTGCTTGCTCGTGTTATTGTTCTTGTCGCTAGCATCATATAGGTTGCTCACCTAGTTGCATATATAGACAACCTATTTGTTACTAAACCTAATTTGTTAAGAAAAACTAAAAATTGATAGTTT
This sequence comes from Secale cereale, assembly GCA_902687465.1. Lineage (NCBI taxonomy): Eukaryota > Viridiplantae > Streptophyta > Magnoliopsida > Poales > Poaceae > Secale > Secale cereale. The sequence continues at coordinate 458,665,185 of LR738709.1, forward strand.
CCTATTCACCCCCTCTAGTCAACTATATCGATACTTTCACTCGTGCTCCTGCTCCCCTTACCCCCACTATCCTGTAGTATTCTATCTAATGGAAGGTTGCTGATTTCCTCCTCCCTTTCTCTCTAACTAAACTTTTATGCTTGGTGAACCTGTTGGCTGTTGGTTCTTACTTTTGTTGAAACCATGGATAAGAAGGTAGAAAATAATGCACTACACTTACTAAATATATTCTAAATGGCTTGATGCATATTGATAGCCTATTTTTGATATTCTTTTCAAAAATAGTCAAACATATCCCGTATTGACGCTTTTTATAAAATGTTGTATTTACAAATCTGTATCACCTGATACTGATGCGTGTATCCATATCGCTTAGGGATGCAAGGCGGCTATCACGCCCAAGATGCGATTCTATCCCGATCACGTGATGACTCGTGATTGGGGCACAACCGCATTTCGGGCGCTTAGCAAGATGGATATCATTACAATGTACCATTACGTAAATAGATGGGGATACATACAAGTCATACAATAGCCACATGAATACATCAACATCATACACAAGACATCCGACTACGGATGAAAAACATGGAAAGCACAACGACATCCATCCTGCTATCCCAGGCTGCCGACCAGGAACCTATCCCAAGATCGACGAAGAAGAAGAAGAAAGAACTCCAACACAAGTAAACATCGCTCTCACGTCAAATCATCGGAAAAACCTGTACCTGCAACTGTTGTTGTAGTATCTGTGAGCCACGAGGACTCAGCAATCCCATAACCATGGGTATCAAGACTAGCAAAGCTTAATGGGTATGGAGAGGTTAAGTGGTGAGGTTGCAGTAGCGGCTAAGCATTATATGATGACTAACTTATGAGTACAAGAATAAGATGAGCATCTACGCAAATGGTCGCAAACTAGTAATGATCGCTAAGAGATCCTGAACTACCTACGAGTCAAACATAACCCCACCATGTTCTCTTCTCAAAATGAAAAGAGACGGTCACGGTTACACACGCGGTTGATGTATTTTATTTCGAATCCTCTGCCAAGTTTTCTACAACCGAGCATTAACAAATTCCAATCTGCCACATAACCGCGGGCATGGCTTTCGAAAGATCATAACCCTGCAGGGGTGTCCCAACTTAACCCATCATAAGCTCTCACGATCAGCAAAGGTAAAAAACCCTTATCTTAGGGACAACCCGATCAGACTTGGAATCTCGGTGCACAAGACATTTCGACAATGGTAAAACAAGTCCAGCCAGACCTCCCGACATGCCGACACCCTGATAGTAGCCGTGCGTATCTCGTCTCTGGCCACGACCGGATGGGACAAGCTACGGTCGGTCCAAATACCTCGAGTTTCCCCGAGGCGGCCCCGTGGGCTGCCCGTTTGGGACCAACACCATCAGCACTGGCCCCCCGGTATGTAGAAAAGAATCCCGAGGGACGCGACACCCTACGCAATTTAATTAATTAATTAATAGTTTTATTATGTTGCAAATTAAAACCAAATTTGGGCCTTGCTGGAGGATTCAAAGCGAACTGTCAAGGGGTCCCCATAAACCCAACCACGTTAGGAACGCAAAATCAAGGAACATAACACCGGTTTATCGGTTCTTAAGGCGGCATGAGTGGAAGAAAACACCGAGCAAAAGGCCAAGCCTTCCACCCATTGCCAAGTATATAGGTGGGTTAATTATAGTAATAGATATTGTGATATTCCAAACATCCAAGATCCGACATGGAGCAAACTTCATCTTCTCCTGCAACTAACAACACTATAAGAGGGGTTGAGCAAGCAGGAACATAGCCAATCAACGGTTTGTCGGGATGGTGTCAAAGGTTAGAGGGTGTTTCATGGCAACAATGAGGGGCTGACGAACAAATAGATAGGCAGCGCGGCATATAGCGATAGAATCGAGACAACTAGCATAGCAATGGTAGTAATGAGATCCAAGGTGACGGTCATCTTGCCTGAAATCCCGCAAGGAAGAAGAATGAGATCATTAAGAAGAAGAAGCCAGGAAGTCGGACCAAGCATAGTCGGACGAATCCTCTCGATCGCAACGAACCAGGAACTACCAAGAAGAAGCAAACAACATGGTAAACACACGACACATAAACAAGACAAGATGCTCAACCAAGTATGATGCATGACAAGGCTACATGATGCTTTACATGGCACAGTATGAAGCATACAAGAACATCACACAAAGCAAGTTTAAATGAAGCCGGAAACAACATATAACAATTCCGGTAAGTCCTCATAAGAAAATTTCGAAATTGTTCCAGATCTGAACAAACCTTATGTTAAAGTTGTTAAACAGCAAGTTAACATGCACGAAGATGATCTACATGAAATTCTAGTCAAGTTACATGTAAAGTTCATTTAATTCGGAGCTACGGCTTAGAAGATATGAGCAAAACAAGTTGATCATGGCAATGATGCAAGAGGCATTCAAACATCAAGCAAACACACTCCAAACATGTATACAACATTATATGATGCATCTACATGCAAAAACAAGCAAGTTTCATATAGATCATGCCCAAAACGGAGCAACGGTTCAACACATACACACGAAACAAGATATAACAACAATCTGTCCCAAAACAGCAACTAGGCACTTTGCAATCATCAAAACAACATGCTACAGGAACATTTCATGGCATCAAAGGGCATGGCAAGCATATATATGTCAAGCACTACAAACATGATCACTGAACTACTGCTAAATACCACTAGAACATGCTCAAAACATCATGGCAAGATTGCAAATAATAATAGTTTCACAGACTTAGTGAAATAAACTGAACATGGCAGCAACAATGACAAGTAGGCATGTTTGCAAGCTTATGCAACTCATCTCAAAGCATATCATGGCATGTGAATACAACCAACAACAATAATACATGCTTATGCAGCTACTCATGGCAAGAACATGGCCATAGGATGCATAGAACACTAGCTATTCACATGGCAAAACTGAACTTACTGATAACAGGCTGACAGAAACATTATATAGCAATTTGAGAGCAAGAAAGAGACAAGCTACAGCAACCTATAATTGCAAACAAGGGCATTGATGGATAGAGCATAGCATGGACTTCAAGTCATGGTCACTGGACATCCAAAAATATGCATGGATATGACTGTAGCATCAAACAAACATGGCATCACAATATAACAGTTCCAGACTTAGCAGTTTTCAACAAGTCTCAGAAAATAACAAACAGCGAGTAGGCCACTTTACAAGCTTGTTTCACTCACGACAAGGCATAACATGAAAATTCGATTGCACCAGAGCAAAGATGGCATGATTGTGCTCCTAAAACATATTGACACGATGCTCAAACAAAAAACACACAAAAAGATATGAAAAAGACAAATCAGCGAGTTATATCAAGTTCCAGCAGTTAACATCACTTAGCACTTTTGCAACAGAGATTATGCCAACAAGATGAACAATAAAATGCATGATAATGCAACTAACATATAGAGCAGAGAGAGATGAACATTTTGACATGTAGTATGCTCAATTTGGATATTCATGCACAAAGTTACATGTCACACAAGAAGCCAACATGTTATGCAAAACCAGGGACTTAGTCATTTTCAAACAGAGAAGTCAGTGAGCACTAAATAACAAAATGATGAACAGGGCAAGGTTTAGGCGGGCTCGCTCACCTAGGGCCCATTGGGTAGGCTCGGGGCTGGCTGGACTGGTTAACGCGGACCGGGCCAGTTCGCCTAAACCGGCCGGATCACTGGCCCGATCGGACTGGGGCGGTCCAGGGCGGCAGGCGAGGTCGACGGGGCTCCAAGAGCAGTGCATCTCACCGGGAAAGGACGTGCGGCGCGGCAGCGGCCATTACCTGTAAGGAGGGACAGCGGAACAGCTGCGCAAGGGCCCAACGAAGTGGGGCGGCGAGGACGGTGGCACCCGGCGGAGCTACGCCGGCGAGGGGCGCGGCCAGGCAGATCGGGAGTGGTGGCGGCAGATCCCGGGCTCGGGGCGGCAGGGCGAAGGAGCTGGCTGCGGGGGAGCGCGCACGGCGGCGCATGGTGGCGTTCTCTGGCAGGGCGAAGCGGCGGGCGGTGCTAGAGGCAGAGGAGCAGTGTAGCAGGATCGCCGACGGCCGGCGGCGAGGCTGGAGACGGGGAGCTCAGGGAGGTTGCGAGAAGGTGGACGTCGGCGCGGGATCAGGGCCTGGGTGGGTGGCGGACGGACGCGGGCGGGCCTGGCGGGCCGCGTGAGGCTGGCGGCAGCGATGTGGGCGCGGGGTGGCCGATGTGTCAGCTCCTGATTGGCTGGGGAGGCGGCTATGGACATGTCTGGCGCTGGGCGGACATGTCCGTCGGCGCGAGGAGGAGGGTCCTAGGGTTTGGACCCGAAATTTCGGAGGGGGAGGCCTATTTATAGGTAGAGGGAGCTAGGAGAGTCCAAATGAGGTGCGATTTTCGCCCACGCGATCGTGATCCAACGACGGAGAGCATGGAGGGGGTTTAGATGGGCTAGTGGGCTGTTATTGAGGGGTTCTAGGCTGCAAAGACAAGGGGGGTTCCGGCGGTTAACGCGGTTAACCGTTGGGGCATCAAACAGACTCCGAATGCGACGAAATTTGACAGGTGGTCTACCTACACTATAATAAGACCACACACCAAGTTTCAACCCATTCTGAGAACATTTTCCGGCCACTTATAAAATAAATATTCGGAGGTGCCGCGGGCGCGTGCAAGTGGGTCTGGACTCAGAATGGACAACGGAGAGGACGAGGCAATATGCAACTACGAACGGGTGCAAGTTTGGAAAACGATGCAGATGCAATGCACATGATGACATGGCAAAGTGCAACACGCAAGCAGATGACTTGGCAACGGCGGCGAATAACTGGAAGACACCTGGCACATTGGTCTCGGGGTGTCACAGCGGCGCGTGTGTCAGGACCCCGATCCTAAGTCACACCGATCAAGCATGTAACACATCATATCACTTTGCGACCTCACGCACGGTATCCCCACGGGTGCTACCTTACTTGGCCCGGGATCGTTTGCGCATTCTGGCTCACATATATGATAGTGTCACTAGCATCCATATGACAGAGAACCCGGGCCGACATGACTAGTTATAAACCAAAAGTGGCGCGAAATTACAGGGACATGCATACATGACCCAACAATGCACGTGTCGGTCAGCAGCGAGTGTTACCGGGTTGTAGCAAGCTGACAGGACTTCGGTATACACCGCGTGACATTTCCCCATAGGGGACAGACACAGGAGCAAGGAAGGGCACATGCCGGTCAATCCATGTGTTCCGGAGCAGTAGCAAGCTACCAAGGCTCAGTGGAAGTACTAGGAGGCATTTCCCCATAAGATAGGCTACCAAGGGTAAACAACTAGGTGTCGGATCCCACACATACCAAGCATTTCAATAACATACACACAATATGCTCGATATGTGCAAATACAACATGGCATCACAACAAAACTCTATGAATCAAAGTATTTATTCATTAGGCTTCGAGGAGCCAGATATTACAAACATGGGTCTCATGACCCAACATACATAGATAATAAGCAATGGAAGCATAACATGTATGGGTACAGACAACTACAAATGAAAAAGGTTGTGAAGCCTGACTATCTACAAGACCCTGCCAAGGGTACAAGATCGTAACTGAGGTAACAAGCTAAACGTCAAAGTCCACGCAGAACCACTAGTGAGACTGAAGTCTCTCTGCAAAACATAAATTAAGCAAATGTGAGTACAAATGTACTCAGCAAGACTTACATCAGAACTAGCTACATATGCATCAGTATCAATAAAGGGGTGGTGGAGTTTAACTGCAGCAAGCCACCTTTGATTTAGTGGCTAACCTATACTATGACTGCAAGTAACTCTTTTGAGGTGGCGCACACGATTCCACATATTCACCATATCAATACACCACTATGGATCTCCTCCCATCTCCCTATGAGAAGGCCATCCATAGCACTCACACGTATCTTGCGCATTTTAGAGTATCCAATTTCACTTGTCTATGAATTGTACAGGCAAACCAGAAGTCCTTTACCGCGGACACGGCTATTCGAATAGATCATGTTAACCCTATAGGGGTGTACTTCTTCACACACGCTCTCACCACTTATCGCCGTTTACACGACATGTAATCGGCAACCTTCAAGCGGAAGCCCAGCGAGGGTCTCGGCCACGACCTGACTAACCACACAAGTCTCTAGTCCAGGTTTATCACCTATTCGGGTTCCGTCCACAAGGAAATCCGGCCGTGGTGTCCTCAACGGCCCCAAACGATGTGTACAGGGTTCCCGGGTCACCAAATGGGCGACTCGGTACACCGGGCCACATGCCTACCGCATCACAGCCCACCCCTCGGGTTAGCGCTCCGCACGGCCTCCATCATACTACAAACACCAGAAACTAGTTGCAACTCTTGGACAGAGATCAAGGCGATTAATAAGTCGAGAGGGGCACTTAAGCATTCCAATGTGTGGTAGTAGCTATTCATGGATCACAAACACATAACTCAGTTCCCGAGGACGGTATAGGATCGAAAGTATGTCTAGAGTGGGTGATTAGACTACTTGACCAAATAAAAACTTAGCCTTTCCCAATTTTAAGTCTTGGCAGATTTTAGCAATTATGCACATGTCAAGCAATCAACCTACACATGCAATTCTAAGAGTATAGCAGCGAAATGTAAAGCAATTGCATATGAAGGTAAAGGGAGGGGTTTGGAGAGTGCAAACGCAAGTGGAGACACGGATGTTTTTGGCTTTCTTCCGATAGGTGGTGCTATCGTACATCCACGTTGATGGAGACTTCAACCCACGAAGGGTAACGACTGCGCTGGTCCACGGAGGGCTCCACCCACGAAGGGTCCACGAAGAAGCAACCTTGTCTATCCCACCATGGCCATCGCCCACGAAGGACTTGCCTCACTAGGGTAGATCTTCACGAAGTAGGCGATCTCCTTGCCCATACAAACTCCTTGGTTCAACTCCACAATATTGACGGAGGCTCCCAAGTGACACCTAACCAATCAAGGAGATACCACTCTCCAAAAGGTAATGGACGGTGTGTTGATAATGAACTCCTTGCTCTTGTGCTTCAAATGATAGTCTCCCCAACACTCAACTCTCTTTCATAGGATTGGATTTGGTGGAAAGATTATTTGAGTGGAAAGCAACTTGGGGAAGGCTAGAGATCGAGATTTATGTGGTTGGAATGGAATATCTCGACCTCAACACAAGTGTAGGTGGTTCTCTCTCAGAAAATGTATGTTGGAAGTGTAGGCATGTTCTGATGGCTTTCTCCACGAATGAAGAGTCGGTGGAGGGGTATATATAGCCTCGACACAAAATCTTCCATTACACACAATTTACCAAACTCGATGGGACTGACTCAGAGAACTCGGTCAGACTGATTTAGTTCATAATGTGATTGTTAGGCATTTCGGTGGGACCGATATGATCAACTCGGTAGGACCGATTTCATTAGGGTTAGGTCATAACGTAATCTTGGTGAGACCGATTACACAAACTCGGTAGGATCGAATTTGGTAATAAGCTAACCAGAGAGTTGGCCAGGCAAACTTGGTGGGACCGATTCGCTCGTTTTGGTTGGACCGAAACGTTAAGAAGGGGAAACAGAGAGTTTGCATTGCGAACTCGGTGGGACCGATCACTCATCTCGATTAGACCTAAACGTTATGAAGAGAAATAGAGAGTTTGCAATCCCATCTCGGTGAGACCGAGATCCCTATCGGTGAGACCGAAGTGACTTGGGTTTGTGGCAGTGGCTAAGTCAACTAAACTCGGTGGCGCCGAATAGAAAGTTTTGGTGGGGCTGAGTTTGACTTTTGGTTTGGGACATATGTGGATGCGAGAAAGTGGTTGAGGGTTTTGGAGCATATCACTAAGCATTTTGAAGAAGAAACACATTAAGCAACACCTCATCCCCTTTTAATAGTATTGGCTTTCCTATGGACTCAATGTGATCTTGGATCACTAAAATAGAAAATGTAGAGTCTTGAGCTTGAGCCAACATGTGTCCTTAGCATTTTGAGGGGTCCACATTTCTAGTCCATGCCATGCCAACCATTGAACTTTCTGAAATGATCATCTTGAAAGAGCGTTAGTTTAATGAGCTATATGTTGTTAGGAATTACTAAAACCACCCAGGGATAGTTGCACTTTCAATCTCCCCCCTTTTGGTAATTGATGACAGCATATAGATCAAAGCTTCGACAAATGATAATAAGATTTAAATACATCGTCGCTTTGAGAAGTATGTGATAAGCAAGAGCTCCCCCTAAATTTGTGCATTATTTAAAATTTGTGTTTGAATGCAAATGCACAATCGATTAGGATCGTGGGTTACTCTTCCATGTCACATACATCTTGGTGGAGGGCTCAAAATGATAGAAGGTGAAAATATGCACTCATCGCCAAGGCTAAGTGAATGATCATATATGAGAGATAGATAATAGCATCATTTAAGCAAGCATTAAAATATGATATGATCAAACAAGTATCTCACACACATAACGTAAAGTATCAAGCAAACACACAAATGTATCAACCAAATAGCAAGAGACCAAGAAGCAAAAACACTCTCTCTCGGAGCCTATGATCTATACATATTTCCCCCCCTTTAGCAACAAGTTACCAAAAAGTTCAAATATGCATAGTGTTATGCGTCTCTCAGGCTTGGTCTTTGGGAGGTGGTGTAGGGAGAACTCCAGGGACAAAGGCATCTGTAGATGTTGTTGGACCTGGTGGAGTGGCAACTGGAGGTGGCACTGACGCTGTAGCTGCTGGTGCTGATGTAGTAGCTCTAGTGTCAGGTATAGGCACTGCAGCAGATCTCCGTCCTCTAGGCACTCGCTGCAATGCATCAGTAGTTGCCTTCCCTTTTCTCTCTTCTGCTTCCTCCTGGAGCTGCTCAACTGCAGTCTATATCTCAGTCACCTTCAGATCAAGATCATAGAATTTTTTTTCAATGATCCTCTCCAAGCTCTCCTGATTTTGAGTCAGGGTGGCCAATCCCTTCTCAATCCTCAAAGTTGCTTGAATCAGATATGCCATTTGATCTTGTTTAGATTTGAGGGATACTTGAAATGCCTCTTCAACACTTGCCATCTTGGCAGCTTTCTCAGCTCTAGCTTTAGCTCTTTTCTCTCGTGCTTGCACTAATGAGGGTTCATTCTCATCCATCACAACTGCGTTGTCTTCAAATTGTGGATATAGGGGTAAATGCTCCTTGTCCAACAAGTATGTGCATGTTCCCATCATGGAGTTGATGAGCTCCTGAATGTGTGGAGCGTACCAACAAGATCTCTTCTAGTCAGCAGTTGTCCTCTTGATTGTCTCTACAATCAGACTCATGACCTTGAACTTTTGAGGGACATAAACAATGTGCAGCAAGTTGATTGAGTGTCCTCTGATCATCTTATGATCTCCTGACTTGGGTAGCAAAGTATGCCTCAATATAGTGTTGATTGTAGCTAGACCAGACAACATGTAATGTACAGATCCAAGCTTATGTGTTTCCGTTGCTTTGTTTGGGATCTCTTTGTACACGTTGGCCATAGAATTGTGGTCTTTCTTCTTCTCGGCATAGACATCCAAGTCCTCCTCGTGCTCCCTAGTGCATTTTATCAACTTGTCCCACTCATCAACAGTTGACTGATACCTTGTACCCTCAGACATCCACACAATTCTACCATCTGGATAGAAATGTGTTGTAGAGTAGAATTGCATGATGAGTTCATCATTCCATTTTGTCAGCTTCTGACCCACAAACTTGTCAACACCACATGATTTGAAACTTTCATGCACACTTGGGAAGTGATCTTCATTTTCCTTGATGTATTCCCAATCAACCCATCTCATGTCACATACCATTGGCTTCTTGACAAGCAGAATGGTCTCGTAGAAATCTTGTTGTTCTTTTGTGTGGAACCTATAATCCACAATAGTCCTTCTCCTCACATCATATGGATCAGATTGTCTCCATCTTCTAAGACCTGCATCCTTCCACAACTTCATGTCCTCAGCAACAATATGAATATCATCATGATCAGGGATCTTGGGCTTCAATTTTCTGAGCACTTGGACCTCATCATCTTCATCAATCTCAGGCACTGGGCCTTGTTCTTTTCTGCAGCTGGAATGTTCCTTGTGCTTCTCTTGGTTGCAGACTTGGTGGCTTGAGCAGCAGCTTTGGGGGCAGTCTTGGGATTTGAAGGAGCAACCCCTGACTTAATGGCATCCCCCATCAGCTTCTGAGATTTAGGTGCTAGTGCAACATCCTCTTCTTCTTCTACAGCTTCATCATCATCGTCATCATCTCTCATGGATGGCTTGCCAATCACTCTGGCTGTGGTCTTTCTAGCTCTCTTCTTTGTTACTGCTGGCTCATCATCTCTGGTTTCAAGAGTGAACACCATTGTTTCTTGAGTTGATGATCTGGCCTTTGACATTGGAGCTCTTTTGGCAGGGGCCTTCTTATTCAAACCTGGCTTAATAGCCCTAGTTGATTCTTTCATAGCTTGCTTCTTTGAAGTGACCTCATCAGCCACAAAATCCTCATCCTCACTGTCATAAGTTTTCTTGTTCCTTGTCTTGGTAGCAGCCTTTGGAAGAATACTTGGAGTGCTCATGCTACTCTCATAGTAGCTGCTATTTGAAGGACTAGAGCCCTCACTCAACTGTGCTTGCTCCTCTGACCTGTTCTGGCTGTCACTTTGATCAGACATTGTTGACACTGCAAACTGAAAGTTGACCCTGTGAATAGTTGTAGATGAGATAGAGTGGATGAGCATCACAAAGTGCAGAGTTTTTGCAAAACAGATGACTCAAAAACTTAGTTTTAGTTCTCCATAGAAAGCATTTCGGAGCTACCGATTTGTTAAACTCGGTGATACCGAAGCAATTTTGGAACCTAAACTAGTGAACTCAGTCAGACCGAGTCACAGTTCGGTGGCACCGAGATTGCTAGGGTTTCACACAGAGTCAAACTCGGTCACACTGATTTGCAATTTTCAGTCAGACCGAAAATCGCATGTGCAATGGCCTAAGCCAAATCGGTGAGACCGATTTCTACAACTTGGTCGGTCCTAGATGAGTTCGGCGGAGACCTAACCCTAAATTTTCAGATCAAATGTAATATAAGGATGTTTTTCAGTGGATAGGTAGTTTGCATGCGTGGTAAAGATCATGGCAAAGTAATGTGCTATGAATCAGAGTTAAAGGAATACCACATAGAGTCGAACCCATACCCTAGTTCGGCGGGAGTTCGCTACGACGACAACGGCGGAGCAGATTTCCGTTGACGGCGATGGAAACCAGCGGCGAGAGGTCGCTGGCGGCGAGGAGACGAACCGGAGACCTGAGGAGGTAGAGTAGGACACACGATCGGGCTGAGGAGTTTGAAGAAATTTCCAAAATCTCACCCGTGGGTATATATATCCCGACCCTATCGGTGTGACCGAGTGGAACAACTCGGTGGCACCGAGATGCAGAATTGCAAGCGGTTACTGCAACTCGGTCTGACCGAAAATTTCAAATCAGTTGCACCGAGATTGAAAACCTAGATCAACTTAGTGAACTCGTTGTGATCGAAGTGGATGACTTGGTCATATCGAAATGCACAAAGAGTCTTTGGAAGTTTAAGTCTATGATGAATTGGGGACTCTGAGTGCTCCTCACACAGAGTGGTTCGAATCTGACTTGATCAAACTTTGTGATGTAGCATGAAAAGAGTTTGAGACGAGAAAAGCATAGATAGCTAGAGGAAGTTCCTAGGCATTCTTGTCCATCCATTTGGCAAAAGAGAAAGAGCCAAACAATCAAAGCAACAAATGGATGTCCTCGAATGAGTAAAATATGCATCCAACATGCTCACACAATAAGATGGCAAATGAAATATGTGACAAAGCATGAACAATCACTCTAGCATTTATCAAGCAATTTGGCGTTGACTAGGTCATTTATATATGAGTATATTGACTTAGGAGTCAAATGATAACGTTTGATCATAGGTCATACTCATCGTTTAAGCACAAGTGGGGTTACCACTTTTACATAAAGCATTGTTGTGTTCACATCATTAGAGTTGCTTTAGCTCAATTGATTAGAGTAAAGTTCCCCCTAGATGTGATATCCCCCCTAAGAAGGATGAACTAACCTTTGGTTTTGTCGATGATGACTTCATGTAGATGTTGAAGATGTGGATGCTCAATGTTAATGTAGATCATTTGGAGCAATCCATTGGAGGGAGTCGCACTTTCAATACCTACACGTGTTAGTCCCACAAGGAATAGACAAGGATATCCATGGACGTAGAGTGAATTGCAGACAAGATGATGTCCATGAAAGCATTTGGTTACCTTGTCCCTTGTCTTACCAACAAGAGGGTTTGTGACTCCTTGAACTAGTGCAAGATGTGGAAGTTGTTGCACTTGTCGTCGCCAATATGATTAAGAGTGAAGTATGTTGGCGGATTCACCCTCAAGAACTCTCTAGTTCTTCTTCTTCAGGATCCACACCATCTTGATGGGAATCCTTGGAGTTGTAGTCGTACTTGATGAAGTAGAACTTGATGTAGTCTTGGGAACCCACTTGACCAAGGCCTTGGGAGCTTCTTTAAATGCATCAATCTCCTCTTAAAGGTTGTCCTTGCCCTTTAGCTTGTGATCTTGTGGTGGAATATCATCTTGTGCTTGTGTCCCCTTGAAGGAAGTAGGATCATACTTCTCTTGTTGAGGAACAAACTTGGTCTTGGAGTATTGATCTTATTCCCACTCAACTCCATTGGCATTGAACTTCCGTTCAAAACCAATACCTTGATTCTTCCGGTGTCTTCCTTGCTTGCGTACAATCTCCTCAAATTGCTTACTTCCGGCAAGGCTCTTGTAAACACCTTTTTCTATAATTCCCTTCAATAGGATATTTTCTTGCTCAAGTGTAACTTGGCTAAGAGAATCATTAGTAGAATCAAGAGTACTACTAGAAGCAACAATATTTGATTTAGCATGATTATTCTTACTACTAGATGAAGAATCTTTCTTGTTCTTGTTGCTAGATTTAACTTGTGGCATGTAAGTAGACAAGAGTAAACGTTTGGCAATGTAAGAACAACTTTTCTTGCGAAGATCATCATTGATTGCTTTTAAGAACTCATGCTCTTGCTCAAGGTTGAGCTTTTCAAAGCTTAACTTCTCATGAGTCTTTAAAAGTTCTCGACGATCTTCCAAGGTAGTTTCATGAGCTAACTTGAGAGTGTTTAATTCTTTAGTTAGACATTCAATCTTCTCCTTACCATTGTCATTCGTTTTATCTTGATTAGCATGATTAATAGCAATTTCATCATAGGTTTCGTCACTATTGCTACCCACAAGTAAATCATCATCTCCTAGCAAGTCATCTTCATCACTATTAAAATCAAGATATCCGCGGTGTAATACCTTAGGGCCTTTAGCCATGAAGCATATTCCAATTCCTTCATTTGGTGAGTCAAATATGTCGTAGGAGTTGGATGACACAAGAGCAATTCCGACAACACCTTCATCTTGAGTATCTTCGGAGTCGGAGTAGTAGCTTCTTTCGGAGTGGTCATCAGAGTCAGAACCGAATACCCATTCACCAACATGAGCTTGATGTCTTCGTCTTGTATAGCTCCTTGATGATTTGTCCTTCCTTTTCAAATCTTTGCTTCTCCGAGAAGGTCTTCGTTCATAACAGTCATCTCTACTCCTTCTCTCTCTTGGTGGTGAATCTTCTCTTCTACTCCTCCTTTTAGGAGAATATTCTCTTCTTTTGTAGGGAGCTGTACACTCATTGGAGTAGTGTCCGGGTCTTCCACAATTATAGCAATTTCGTTCACGACTTGAAGATCTTTTGTCATTGTAGGAGATTGACTTGGAATTTCTCTCTTTGCTTCTATTCTTTTAGAACTTGTTAAAGTTCTTCACCATTAAGCTCAATTCTTCAGTGAAGACTTGTTTCTCACTTGATGATGTAGGAGCGTCACATGAGGCTTCGTAAGCACCACTAGACTTGTTGTGAAGCTCTTCTTTATCTTTGAGTGACATCTCATGAGCAACAATTCTTCCAATGACTTCCGTTGGCTTGAGATCTTTGTAATTGGGCATCATTTGGATCAATGTGCACACGATGTCATATTTTCGATCCAAGGCTCTTAGGATTTTCTTGATGATGCGCTTCCTAAGCTGGCAATCTCATTTGTGATGAGAGCAAGCCTAGAGTACATTTCAATGACACCTTCATCATCCTTCATCTTGAACTTGTCAAGTTGACTTTGAAGCACATCCAACTTAGATTCCTTGACGGAGTCAGTACCTTCGTGCATATCAAAGTATCCCAAATTTCCTTTGCATTCTCAAGATGGCTGATTTTGTTGAATTCTTCGGGGCACAATCCATTGAAGAGGATATTGCAAACTTGAGCATTGTATTGCAACATCTACAATTCTTAAGCGGAGGCTTCACGGTTTGGTTCCTTCCCATCGAAGAATTCACCTTGCAAACCAATACACATAATAGCCCAAACGGTGGTGTTATGTCCAAGAATATGCATTTTCATCGTATGCTTCCAACTAGCAAAATTAGTACCATCAAAGTAAGGACCTCTACGGTGGTAATTTCCCTCGCTAGACGCCATACTCTCCTAGGTTGTGAAACCAAGGCTATGATCACCAAAAGCTATGGAAACCAAGGCAAATGGAGACCTTAGCTCTGATACCACTTGTAGGATCGAAAGTATGTCTAGAGGGGGGTGATTAGACTACTTGACCAAATAAAAACCTAGCCTTTTCCCAATTTTAAGTCTTGGCGGATTTTAGCAATTATGCACAAGTCAAGCAATCAACCTACACATGCAATTCTAAGAGTATAGCAGTGGAATGTAAAGCAATTGCATATGAAGGTAAAGGGAGGGGTTTGGAGAGTGCAAATGCAAGTGGAGACACGGATGTTTTGGCGTGGTTCTGATAAGCGGTGCTATCGTACATCCACATTGATGGAGACTTCAACCACGAAGGTTAACGGCTGGGCGAGTCCACGGAGGGCTCCACCCACGAAGGGTCCACGAAGAAGCAACCTTGTCTATACGACCATGGCCATTGCCCACGAAGGACTTTCCTCACTAGGGTAGATCTTCACGAAGTAGGCGATCTCCTTGCCCGTACAAACTCCTTGGTTCAACTCCACAATCTTGACGGAGGCTCCCAAGTGACACCTAACTAATCTAGGAGACACCACTCTCCAAAATGTAATAGACGGTGTGTTGATAATGAACTCCTTGCTCTTGTGCTTCAAGTGATAGTCTCCCCAATATTCAACTCTCTTTCATAGGATTGGATTTGGTGGAAAGACGATTCGAGTGGAAAGCAACTTGCGGAAGGCTAGAGATCAAGATTCATGTGGTTGGAATGGAATATCTCGACCTCAACACAAGTGTAGGTGGTTCTCTCTCAGAAAATATATGTTGGAAGTGTAGGCATGTTCTGATGCTTTCTCCACGAATGAAGAGTGGGTGGAGGGATATATATAGCCTCCACACAAAATCTAACCGTTACACACAATTTACCAAACTCGGTGGGATCGACTCAGAGAACTCGGTCAGACCAATTTAGTTCATAATGTGACCGTTAGGCATTTCGGTGGGACCGATATGATCAACTTGGTAGGACCAATTTCATTAGGGTTAGGGCATAATGGAATCTCGGTGAGACCGATTACACAAACTCGGTAGGACCGATTTCGGTAATAAGCTAACCAGAGAGTTGATCAGGCAAACTCGGTGGGACCGATTCGCTCGTTTCGGTTGGACTGAAACATTACGAAGGGGAAACAGAGAGTTTGCATTGCGAACTCGGTGGGACCAATCACTCATCTCGGTTCGACCGAAACGTTATGAAGGGAAATAGAGAGTTAGCAATCCTATCTCGATGAGACCGAGATCCCTATCGATGAGACCAAACTGACTAGGGTTTGTGGCAGTGGCTAAGTCAACTGAACTCGGGCCCGGATAGAAAGTTTCGGTGGGGCCGAATTTGACTTTTGGTTTGGGACATATGTGGATGTGAGAAAGTGGTTGAGGGTTTTGGAGCATATCACTAAGCATTTTGAGCAAGAAACCCATTAGGCAACACCACACCCCCTTTTAACAATATTGGCTTTCCTATGGACTCAATGTGATCTTGGATCACTAAAATAGAAAATGTAGAGTCTCGAGCTTGAGCCAACATGTGTCCTTAGCATTTTGAGGGGTCCACATTTCTAGTCCATGCCATGCCAACCCTTGAACTTTTTGAAATGATCATCTTGAAAGAGCATTAGTTCAATGAGCTATATGTTGTTAGGAATTACCAAAACCACCCAGGGATAGTTGCACTTTCAGAAGGTTTCAATGAGACAACCCACCATATACTCCTACATGGCCTCTCACCGCTACCTTTACCAAATCGTGTTCACACACTTAGCTCTCAATAGTAGGACATGCTCACCACATTCCAATTCATCCCCGATGAATCAGACCTGACTCAACTCTAAGCAATAGCAGGAATAACAAGCAAGCAAGAATGGGTAGGCTCATCATGGCTCAAACAACTCCTACTCATGGTAGTGGGTTTCAACTATTTATTGTGGCAATGACAGGTCATGCAAAGGAAAGGGGTTCAGCCACCACAGCAAATAGCAGTTGAAACGTTGTTGTCCTAATGCAGTAAAAAAGATCAAGAGCAAGAGAGTGGGATTTTATCGGAATGTTCAATGGGGGTTGCTTGCCTGGCACTTCCGAAGATAGCATAACTCTTCATCGGTGTCATCAAACTCATCGTCGGAACTACGTCCATTGAGAGGGAACAAATATCGGCAAAAAGGGAAAGAACACAATCAATGCAATGCAACAATATGATGCATGATCCTGACATGTCAAATATGCTATGGATAGTGCTAATGCAACTAGCAACAGGTTAGTGAAGCTCATTTTAATCAAGGATTCAAATGCAACTCCAAACATAAGCATTTAAAGTGTCCTTTATGTGTTTTCACTTATACAGTAGGTATAAGTTGGTTTTTCATGCATGAAATGGTACAGATGAATATATTGAATTTTTCTGATAATTTTTCATATATAAATTATTTCATTTGGAGTTACGGTTGAATTTCTATGAATTTTTGAAGTTTTAAACATTTTCTGAAATTTCCTGGATTATTTTTAATCCAGAAAATAGTTAACTGCGTCAGCATGGTCAACAGTGATGTCAGCAGGTCAACTGACCCGGTCTTGGTCAAACCTGGCTGGTGGGACCCATATGTCAATGCCGGAGTGGCTAACAGGGTTTAGTTAAATCCTAACTAAAGTAATTAGAAGGGCATGGGCCCACTGTCAGTTCCTGGGGGTTAATTAGACAGGGTGATTAGCCTTAAGCTAAACTGCCATGTCAGCCCGCCAGAGTTTGGCCGGCGGCGAGCATCTCGCGCGGCGGAGGGCGTCGGGTTTGAGCTACGGTCGATTGTTTCGAGCACGGTTTGCGGCTATAGATTGCTGGCACACGCGCGCATCCATCGGTGGCCTCAGGAGGGAGCGAGGTGGACCATAGCGGCGGTGGAGTCGAGTTGGGCGGCGCCGGAGTTTGGTGGTGCATGGGCGCGGCGCTGGAGCACGTGGGGAGGAGTTGACGGTGGCTATGGGCTCCTGGAGCTGCATTGAACGCAGTGGTGTGCTCGGCAGTGAGCCATTCTAGCTATGGCCACGGCTACGCCATGGCCGGCGGCGAGAAGCTCTCGTCAGCGGTATATCTATGGGTAGTGCACGAAATAGACGCGGGGAGGAGAGGGGAATCGACCGGAGGCTCACAGAGATGACGAGGGGATGCTCGTCGAGGTCGAGGACGGTCTGGAGCCGACGAATTTGATGAAGATGTCCGGCTGTCATGAGGTTGAAGAAGGCGTCGATGGCAGGGTTGATGGGCGTCCGGGGTCGCGTGCTTAAGCTTGGAGCTTCATGGCTTCTAGGCGGATCCTTTGGACAAAACAGCATGGCGACGGGAGCTCGGTGGCGGAGTCTACAGCAAGCGGCGGCGATGGGCACGCTTGGATGCGAGTAGAGGAGCAAGGGAGAGAGAGGTAGAGGGGGAGGAGCTCGAGGGAGAGTGAGAGAGAGCCAGGGGTACGTCGTCTTGCTGGCACGGCTGGAAGGGGCGGGGCGTCGTGCTGGAGCAGGAGGTGGAGTCGACGGCTGTGTGCGTGCAGGCACGCAGCTGCTTCGGTCGGCGGTGGTTGAAGATGACTGGCATCTTGGGCCGGCTAGGCTATGCTAGCTACAGTAACGGGCGAGGTAAGTCCTTGTAGGTTTCTCTCTCTCTCCTTTTATTTCTGTTTTTATTTTGCAATTTTGTTTTGATTTGGTTTTCAAACCAATTCACTTTTATAAATTCTGAAAATAGTTATGGGCACTAAATGAATTATTCCAGAGGCCCTCAACTAATATCAAAATTATTGGAGCATTTAGAAATATTTATAGTATTTAAATGCCCCAATTCAAATACAATAGGAGTTAATACAAAAATCCATAAATGACCTAGAAAAATATGCACCACTTTTGGCATAGGTTGTCACCCATTTCAAAACCGATGAACTTTTCTGAAGGGCATTTTTGGTTCATTGAAAATATCTTTAACTTGAACCTAGTTGAGTTATTATCTGCTAGGGTTTGAACATCCCCAATTCAAATTCATTTGAAAATAAACATGATGCATGGATGCTCACAAATGCAACTAATTGCAATCAGATTCTAGGGCTGTGACAGCCTGACCCGTCCCGCTCCGTATTCAAGATTAGTCTGACTTAGTTGTAGCCAGCGTGAGGTGGTTCTACTTTAATTTGTGCTAACTCGGTGATACGTCTCCAACGTCTCTATAATTTATGAAGTATTCATGCCATGTTTACAACAATTATATATCGTTTTGGTGTGATTTGCATGGAACTAACCCGGACTGACACTATTTTCAGCAGAACTACCATGGTGGTGTTTTTGTGCAGAAATAAAAGTTCTCAGAATGGGCTGAAACCTTTTGACGATTTTTTGTGGAATAAAAGAGACCCCCGAAGTTTTGTGGCAGGGCCAGAAGAGCCACGAGGAGGGTGCAACCTACCGGGGCACGCCTGGAGCCCAACCCGTGCCCCGGTGGGTTGTGCTCACCTCGAGGCCCATCTTCGCATGAAACCGACGCCAAAATATCCTATAAATAGGGAAACCATCAGAAATAACCCAAGATCCGAAGTTCCGCCGCTGCAAGCCTCTGTAGTCCACAAAAGAACCAATCTAGACCTGTTCCGGCACCCTGTCGGAGGGGAAAATCATCACCGGTGGCCATCTTCATCATCCCGGAAACCACCATGATGAGGAGGGAGTAGTCCACCCTCGGGGCTGATGGTTTGTACCAGTAGCTATGTGTTTAATCTCTCTCTCTCTCTCCCGTGTTCTTGAGATGGCACGATCTTGATGCATCACGAGCTTTGTTAATATAGTTGGATCATATGGTGTTTCTCCCTCTCTATCTTGTTGTGATGAATTGAGTTTTCCCTTTGACATTTCGTTCTTATTGGATTGAATACTTTTATGGATTTGAGAACACTTGATGTATGTCTTGCTATGAATACTCGTGGTGACAATGGGGTATCATATTGATTCAATTGATATGTGTTTTGGCACTCAACTTGCGGATTACCGAGGTGACATTAGGGTAATCTATGCATGGGGGTTGATGCACGTTCTCGTCTTTGTTTCTCTCGTAGAAATCTTAGGGCACTCTTTGAGGTTCTTTGTGTTGGATTGAGTATTATGAATCTGAAATTGTTTGATGCATATCATATAATTAACTCGTGGATACTCACGGTGACATTGGAGTATGTGGGTGACATTAGAGTTGGTTGATGTGTATCATATGGTGTTATTTTAGTACGAACTCTTAATAGATCGATCGGAGAGGATACCTTGATGTTATTTTAGTATGAACTCTTGGTAGATCGATCGGAAAGAATAACTTTGAGGTGGTTTCGTACCCTACAAACAATTTATTCTTATGTTCTTTGCTATATAGGAACTTTGGAGTGATTCTTCATCACAAATTGAGGGATGGTTATGTGATCCAATTGTATTAGCATTGTTGAGAAATTGCACTAGCGAAAGTATGAAGAGAAAATTCCTTATATAACACTATTTTAAATATTGTTTCCCTATTTGACACTCGAAATTTCTTTCTTCTCTATTTAACACCGTGTCTAAATTTTATTCCCTTTATGACACTTCTGTCCATTTTAAGCCTTAACGGTGTTAAAAGACATCTGAAAAGTCCTATTTGCCCCTTATGGAGTATGTGACTAAAATTTAACCCCACTAGATGAAGCTTATATGGATGACCGATCCCCAATTTACCAGATTATAAAGTAATCAATTATTAGTCTTTGACAATGATAGAGTAGTAGAATAAAAGACATATGTGATTGAAGCTAAAACGGAAGAACATAAGTACGTACTTGACCTCCTAGGTGACCGAGTAATTAAACAATGATTAGTTGGTTCATATGTGTATGTGCTAACCGAGTAATGTGTTAATGTTCACCCGCAAAACAAAAGTAATGTGTTAGTGGCCTAGGTTAAGTGCGTGAGTGGCAGAATATTAGGGCCAACTTGTGGCTCGGCTGTGTGTGTGGGTGCTATGTAAGAATGTAATCAGTTTGGTTGTGTTAATGAGAGGAAGCGAAAAATGTAGGATATGTGTTTCCACTCGGAGAGAAGGCAAAACTAGTTCTTTCCTAGGTGAAATGTACTCCCCCATAAAGAAATATAAGAACATTGCTTAACATAATATAAGCAAACAGCTAAATAGCTGGCTTCGCCACTGCCGGCAAGTAACTTACATATTTGAATACCGTGTGCCAGACGGCCACGTACACATACATCTACGCATATCTAAATACCAGTGTGTACCTAGCTAAAGAAGAGGAGCTCAGAAAGGTAATGGACACACGTCATGTAATAAGATATGTACACATACACCTAACATACGGGTGGGCAGCTCGCATCAACAGAAACTCACACACAAGGAGACGTCCCCGCATCGGCACGTACAAAAGACCTACCAGAAGCACTCGGTCGATTTTCAATAGAAATTAGCTCACACACATAGCAAAACGAGTTGGCTGGATACACACATACACGTAAAATTTTGGTCACATATCACATGAGGGGAAAATAGGTCTTCTCACGTATGATTTAACACCATTAAGGTTTAAAATGTACGAAAGTGTTATAAAGGGCATAAAATTTAGACTTAGAGTTACATAAGGAATGAAAAGTTTCTCAATGTTAAATAAGGCAACAAATTTTAAGACAATGTTAAATAAAGAATTCTCTCAAGTACGAACCCTAGGCACTGTTTTCAAGCATTGTGATACCGTTTGTGCTCCGTTTTATCACTTCCTACATTGCTTTTTTATTGTTACTATTACAACAATCAATATCTACTATTCATATTACACTTGTATCACCATCTCTTCGCCGAACTAGTGCACCTATACAATTTACCATTGTATTTGGTGTTTTGAGACTCTTTGTTATTTGGTTATAGGGATGTTTGAGAGAGAACATCTTCATCCTACGCCTCCCACGGATTGATAAACCTTAGGTCGTCCACTTGATGGAAAATTGCTATTATCCTACAAAACTCTACGCTTGGAGGCCCAACACGACTCTACAAGAATAAAGTTGCATAGTACACATCGAGCTCTTTTTTGGCGCCGTTGCCGGGGAGGTGAGTGCTTTAAGGCATATCTTTAGATCTTGCAATCGAATCTTTTAGTTTCTTGTTTTATCACTAGTTTGGTTTATAAAAAAAACCCATAAAAAATGGAATTGAGGTTGCCTCATATTATTCGTCTTTATCATGTCTTTCTTGAAAATGGTGGAAAGGAAAATTGTGATCAATTGATAAAAGAAGAATTCAATAAAATGTTTGGCATAAAATATTTGAATGATGAACATGATTGCAATGTTATTAGTATAATTCTATGATTATCTGTGATGCTAATGATATGCAACGCCATAAGCTTGGGGATGCTATGTTTGATGAAGATGATATTTTTAGTTCCCCAAGATTTGATGTGCAAATTTGTTATAGTGGTATGAAGATGATATTTTTAGTTCCCCAAGATTTGATGTGCAAATTTGTTATAGTGGTAGCATGCCTCCTATTTATGATGATTATGATGATGACATGTATGCTATAGAGAATAATGATAACCATGAAACTTGTCATCATGATTTTAATGCTCAAATTTATTATGCCAATCAAGTGTCTCATGATAGTTATTTTGTTGAGTTTGCTCCCACTACTATTCATGAGAAATAAATTGCTTACATGGAGAGTAGCAAAATTTCTATGCTTATGCATCATGAAAAGAATGCTTTATGTGAATATTTTGTTGAATTTATTCATGATGCTACTGAAAATTATTATGAGAGAGGAAAACATGCTTGTAGGTATTGCAATAATATCAAGTTTCCTCTTTATGTGTTGAAAGTTTTGAAGTATTTCCCGTTGTGCCTTCCTATGCTAGTTGATTCTTGCTCCCATAAAAAAAATTCTCACAAAATACCTATGCATAGGAAGTATGTTAGTCTTAAATGTGCTAGTCATATGTTTCATGATGCTCCCATTATGTTTTACTTTTATGTGAGCATCATTGAAATCATCGTGCCTAGCAAAAAGGCATTAAAGAAAAGCGCTTGTTGGGAGACAACCCAACATTTACCCCTAATGTTTTAGTGTGTTCACAAGATTATGCTACTGTAGTAATCATGTTTTATAGCTTCCGTTTCAATCAAGTGCCAAGTAAAGCCTTTGGGATAGTGTGGATGATAGTTGACTTGATACTGTGCAAAAACATAAACTTTTGCGTCCAGTGGTGGAATTCTTGTACTTCACTGGAACGTGATAAAATTCTGAATTTTTTACATATGATTTGTATTCAAATTTACTACACCTTACTAATTTTTCAGTATTTTGTGAGTTGCAGAAGTATGACATCAATTCAGATCTTCACAGATTGTTCTATTTTTGACATATTCTGTTTTCAATGCATAGTATGCTTGTTTTCTAGTTTCTATGGCGTATATTGGTCAATATAAATTGTAGAAATGATATACTACAGTAGGCATTGTGTGGAAACAATTATGAATCTTGTCTTTGACAGTACACAAAGTGAATGATTTGCTTTATCATACTAACAGATCTCATAGAGGTTTTGTTAAGTTTTGTGTGATTGAAGTTTTCAAATTTCGGGTGAGAAAGTGATATGGGGAGAATAAGGAGTGGCAAGACCATAAGCTTGGGGATGCCCAAGGCACCCCAAGGTCATATTCAAGGAATACCCAAGCAACTAAGCTTGGGGATGCCCCTGAAGGCATCCCCTCCTTCGTCTCTAACATTATCGGTAACCTAACTTGAAGATGTGTTTTTATTCGTCACATGATATGAGTTTTGCTTGGAGCACCGTTTTTTTATTTGCTTGCTATTATTTATAATATATTTTTGTATCTTTTATTTCAATAAAAGTGTCAAGGAAAGCCTTTACCATGCTTATTTTGCAAGACTATATGTTGCTGTTTGAAAACAGAAAGTTTTCTATCACTGTCTGGATTCTTATGGATAGTCAGAACGTGATAAAATCTTAAAATATTTACACAGTGAGAATTAATAAGTTCTCTTTTACTTGGTAATTTTTTATAGTATTTTGAGCTAGGGAAGTATGAGGAAAATTGCACTCTTTACAGACTGTCCTGTTTAGATAGATTGCTTTTATGTTTGCATTGTTTGCATATGTTTGCGTGTTTAATGATTCTATGTGAGGATAGGAGTATTAAATATTTAGAGGTATTTAGTATGCAATGTTAAATTATAATTTTAGTGATTTGCTACAGTAGAGAATGATAAGGTTTTGCATTGATTTATACTAACTTATCTCACGAGTTCTTGCTGAGTTTTGTGTGGATGAAGTTATTGAGATTTAGGAAACCGTGATATGAGAGGAATTAGGGAGACACAAAATCTCAAGCTTGGGGATGCCCAACGAATCGCAAGGTAATATTTCAAGAAGTCTCAAGCATCTAAGCTCAGGGATGCCCCAGTAGGCATCCCACCTTTTTTCATCGACAATTACCGGTTAGTATCGGTTGAGCCTAAGTTTTTGCTTCTTCACGTGATGTGTGCTATTCTTGAAACGTCATTTTTTTGCTTGCGATTTAAATAAAATACTTTGTTCTGAAAGTTTTAAATAAGAGAGAGTCATCACGTAGCTACCTATTAACTTAACTACTCATGTGAACTTCACTTATATCTTTTTGGAGTAGTTTGTCATTTACTCTCATGCTTCACTTATATTATTTTGAGAGTTAATAATAGTGATGACAAATTGCACAAGCTATAAAATTGGTTCTAATATGATGAATATCCAAGAAGGATATAATAAAAACTTTCACATAGATCATTGTATATGATAAGTTTGATTCCTTGCAATAGTTTTGCGGTATGGAGATAGTAATATGGGAGTCATGTTGGTGAGTAATTATGCATTAGTAAGAATATTGGCGTTAAGGTTTGTGATTCCCTATGCATGCACATTAAATCAATAGTTATGCAATGAAGTTATATCCTACTTGTGTTGCATTATTCGGGGTTAGTTATGTTTAATGTTCGTTTATGATGGATTTCGTTCCTTGGTTGGTCGCTTCTCAATCTACTTGCTAGCCTTCACCTTGTACTAAGTAGAAATACTACTTGTGTATCGGAATCCTAAAAACCAAGTTGCGCCAAATGAGTCCACCATACCTACCTATATGCGGTATTTCTGTGCCGTCCCAAGCAAATTTGTATGTGCCAACTCTAATTTCAAAATAAACTTCTCTTTTGTGAGCCCATACCGCTCATGAAGCGGCGAGGAGTGGCCGATATTTTTTCATGCTAGATGTGTTATTCTCAAGAGGAGTGTTTATTCAGTTGTCATTGCACGAGAGTATGGCGGTAATAGGGATTCCCAGTCTCGAATGAAAAAGAAATTTAATTTATGTTGTCAAATAATAAATTCCTTGGAAAGTGTTGGTATGGACGGTACCTGTGGATACGGCTAACCGTGGAATGTGAATGTATGGTGGAAAAAGGAATAAAATTTATTTTATGTTTGGGAACCGCCTATGATGTATCTAGCATGGAAAGTGCAGGGAACTCTTAGTCGTTCTCGTTGACGAGAAAGCATGCCACCCAAAATAATTTTATCTCTCAACTTAAACTTTGAGCTCTGGCACCTCTACAAATCCCTACTTCCCTCTGTGAAGGGCCTATTTATTTACTTTATGGAATTTTTATTTTTATTTGAGTCTCATCTTGTCTTATAGAACACCAACTACGGAACACTAGTATCACACTTGAGTATTGGATGTAGCTAATATTTGAATGTGTTTCATGAATGGATCAATGATTGAGCATAATGGGCTCGGGATAGCTTTCTTTAGCATTGATATTTTGAAAGACATGGTTGCTTGTTAGCATGCTTGAATATTGATGTCTTCATGTCAAATAATAGACTATTGCTTTGAATCATTCAAGTCCAAATGTCCACTCTACAAAAGAAAAGAGTATACGATGAATATGATAAGTAGCATTTCACATGAAAAATTCCATTTTCAATTGCTACTTTATCATGATGAGTTTTATGAGAAAGGGTTGCAGTTATGATGCTTGGAAAAATGATTGAAATTATCATTGATCAAACTTGTGCACTATGCTAGCATTCACACTTCATAAATTATTTATTTTGTCATTTACCTACACGAGGACGAGTAGGAATTAAGCTTGGGGATGCTGATATGTATCCAACGTATCTATAATTTATGAAGTATTCATGCCATGTTTACAACAATTCTATATGGTTTTGGTGTGATTTGCATGGAACTAACCCAAACTGGCGATGTTTTCAGCAGAACTACCATGGTGTTGTTTTTTGTGCAGAAAGAAAAGTTCTCGGAATGGGCTGAAACTTTTTGACAATTCTTTTTGGAACGAAAGAGACCCACGAAGCTTTGTGGGAGGACCAGAAGAGCCACGAGGAGGGCACAACCCACCGGGGCACGCCTAGAGCCCAACCCGTGCCCCGGTGGGTTGTGCTCACCTCAAGGCCCATCTTCATGTGAAATTGACGCGAAAAAATCCTATAAATAGAGAAACCATCATAAATAACCCTAGATCCGAAGTTCCGCCGCCGCAAGCCTATGCAGTCCACGAAAAACCAATCAAGACCCATCCCGACACCCTGCCGAAGGGGGAAATCACACTAGTACGCGTCGGTGCTATACAAACGGTTTTTAAACCCTTTCTGCGATGGTGTTTGGAATCGTCGCCTAGTGAGTGTGGGCGATAAGGGGGTCCTTCCCACACGACCCAGAAATCGTCGGGGTTAGGCCCTCCTGGGAACCAAATGAGCTCGTGTGCGATCGGGTGAGGCATCGAAACCCAATCATTTCCGTAGGTATGTACATCCCACACGGTGAATCCTAGAAAAACATTTCCGTAGGTATGTAAATCCCACACGGTGAATCCCAGAAAAACATTTACGTAGGTATGTATATCACACATAGTCAATCGAAGGAATATGTTTCCGTTCTTATGTACATCCCACACAGTCAATCCAGGGAAAACGTTTCCATTCATATGTATATCACACACAGTAAATCCAAGGAATACGTTTCCGTTCGTATGTACATCCCACACAGTTTTATGTGTAGGCTCGTGTGTGAAAGGTGTAACTATCAAACACGCTCTGCCTTGGTTAACTGTTTGCTTTTATCAACTACATCACACACGATTTGATGAAGAAAACTGTGTGGCATTGGGCTATCCATCACACACGCTTTTACTGCTAGAACCGTTTGCAAAGTTCCATGGCACGTTTAGCAGGTTTATTAGTTTACAATTAATAATATCAGTATTACGCAAATTCACATTTCATATCGAACAGTTGTTTGCCAATTTCATATCAGGCACATAAATATATTATAATATCATAGTATGATAGCTACATGAAAACAACACAGTACAACATATAGCTAGTTAAACTTCATAAGAACAATATTAGAACAATATATTCATTTCCCTAATCGAGATCATCCAGGCTCGTCTTATCCACCTCTGCTTTCAGTTCAATAAGAACCTGTTTTGCACGGGCCAACTAGGAAAGTGCCTCCTCCTTCGCCAACACCATCTTAGCAATGTCTGATTTAAAAATTGAGCTTATTCTCCACCTTCCACTTTTTATCCCGCATCTTCAAATATTCTTCAGCGTTGACAACAGTTTCTCTAAGCCTACATATTTTCTCTTCCTCATACATTCTCCAGAGCTTCGCTAGGCACATCTTCAAAGACTGTGGCCACTCTTGATCAATCCACTCCAAGTAAGAACACTTCCGTTCATCCTATAATATTTAAAACTAGATTAGTAACAATTGTAGGGGAAATGGTTTTATAGCAACATAGAAAATCACCAATGCTTATTTTGGAAAACTGAAGAAACATGTTAATTATGACATATCTGCTCAAAAAGATTAATGTGCAAATGTATTAATTGCTATTGAGACAACAACCAAATTCTGGAACATTTTATGAGGAAGGTAAATAAAAAATTAACTACAACAACACTGCAAGTTCTTACTCATGTACAATAAATAAAAACTTGAACATTTTATGAGGAAGGTAAATATAACTGCAACAGCATAGTGACAGTGTCTGGATGACAGAAAATTGATACTAATAGGTGTGTACCTGCACAAATTTAGTAACATGGAACTATTAGCACTAAGACCGTCCACTATGTATGCCAAAATTGATGTAAAGACAACTGCTGCTACATCTCACACCGGTGCCCTGCACTGGCGAGCCGATGTAGTGGAAAAAAATTAGGGTCCCGGACTCCAGAGCACGTAGTTGCTCCGATGCCTAGTTCCTTCATGCCATAAAGATTTATTATTTTACTTCTTGGCTGCTCGGATGTGTGGACCAAAGTGGGATGCACAAACTGCTGAAGCGGTGCCAAATAATTTTCTAATGGCACCGCTGATGAGATGGCAACAATTTAAGATACTAGGTACGAACTGTGACACTGTCTTAGGATGCGTTTAGTTGAAGGTGTGGTATGAATGGGTTGGGACCGTGAGAGTGTCTGAATCACATCTAGCAAATGATTTGTAACAACGAAAGAGGGCATAACCTTCTCTGCACATGCCAGAAACTTCCTCCCACTATCCACAGATTCAAACGCAACTAGCTTCACGCATGGAGATTGATGGTGACAACGAGCAGATAGATCTTCAGCCACCCCGCTCCATTCGTTATCACTGATGGTCCTAGGGAGCTACTAGAGGAAGAAATGACCCAAATCGACCACCGGGTAAAAATCCTTCATTCCAAGTCATGGCCCGAGAGAGAGAAGAGAGGCATACCCGATGGTGAAGGAGTCGTTGCTGGAGGAGGAATCGCTGGAGAGGTCTTTGAAGAAGACCATGGCGACCCCGGCAGTAGGATGCGAGACGGCGAGAGCGAGGAAGCGGCTATAGCTTAGGAAGGAAGGAAGGAAGGAGGAAACAGGGGAAATATGACTTGTGGTTGGGGAGAAAAGGGGTGGGGAAGGGGGGAGGTCGGGGTAGATATTTTGGCGGTAGGCCAAAATTTTGGAAATGTGGAGGGAAACTTTGCGCGCGGTGCCGCCGGACCATTCACTTTGAAAGATTGTGTGCATCGCAAACGATTCTTTTGCTTTACGCGCATGGGATGAGTTTGATAATTCAAATTTTGGTGGAAATTTCCTCGGGTACATCATTGCATAATTTAACATTGCTTGCTAATTTGGGCACACAAAAGAGCGTATAGCAGCCATACCACACTTACTGAATCGAGCAATTTTAGTAATTAAACAGAGCCAGTTGACCTGAACATTGCTCTAACAAAAGACCAACATTAAAAGCAAAGCCTAAGTATGCATAATTTTAACAAAGCCGCCACCGCGCCGACTTATGCATCGCTGGTGTGAGATGAGACGTCGATGACTTGTCCTGATGACATGCCGTCGTTGGTGGACTCCGTGCTCCCCTGTTGAAGTTGACCGCGTCCTCGTCCTCGTCCTCGGCACTACCCTCAAGGTTGTAGTACTCGTAGTAGTGGCTGCGCCAGAGCTCACGTTAGTACTCCACCACCGATTCCTCGATGGACAGACTCTTGTCTACCTCGACCTCGGCCACGCGTAACTCCTCCTCCCGGCGCTCCTCGATCTCCGCCGCCTCCTGCATCTCTAGCTCCCGCTCGGCGACCTCATGAGGAAGCAGGTGCTCCATGGCCACCGCCGCCTTTTCAGACGTGGGTTGCATTCTGGAGTCCGAGGTGGCCTGGAATATCTTGGCATGTGCATCCTCGATCTTGGCATGGATGCCTCGACCCGGGCCAGGGAGACATCGGCGGCACGGACGGCAGCTCGAGCGCTCTCGATGTTTGCAGCCGTCGTCGCAGCAGCAGCTGTAGCCGTCTCGGCTACTGCAGCTGCCCTGTTGGCTGCCGCAGATACCCTCTTGGCGGAAGTGGTCGCGCTCAATGCAGATGCAGAGGCACTCTCGACATAGGTGGCCGCGCTCTTAGCGCAGGCGACAGCGCTCGGGGGGACGCGGCCATCGTAAAACCTTCACGAAGTGTTTCCACGACGTAATCTTTGCAAGAAGGGGGTGCGGGAATGGGGATCGGGATTCGTGGATTCGGGGGTTGCCGACATTGGAGCAGACGAGCCGGCGAATCTTAAGGAGGGAGACTTAAATAGACCCAGATATTTTCATCGTAAACGGTTCCTAGAAAACAACTGTGTGTGATGTTGTACATGTTTTTTATTAAAATATGACCTTTTTTGATGCATCCGTCATCGCAAACATTTTGCATCTTTTTTTACGGTTCTTTTACACCACCGTTTGCGATTATGGCATCGCACACAGTTTCGTCGAAGGGTCTCTGATCGTAGTGTCGCATTTGGACCATCCTGCAGTAGCACTTCGTGTACAAAATGTTACAAAGGTATTTCATATTTTTGAACCTATTTGAACTCCAGACTTTTTGTGTGTTCAAAATGCACCATTCAAAGCCACATAATCAATTTTCAACCCTTTCTGACTTCATTTGGTATTTTCCATGCATTTATTGGTTTTTTAAAGCTAAATGACCCTGAAATTGAAAAGCACTACAAATGAACTCTGAAAAGGTTGAAAGTTGACATGGTATTATCATTCCACCCACATAGCATGTGCTAAAAAGTTGAGAGCGTTACGACAAAAACTGGATGCACTTCGTGTATAAAATGGACAATCACTAGTACAGCAAGCTCCTAAACAAACGGTTTTTAACCCCTTTCTGCGACGGCATTTGGGACCATCGCCAAGTGAGTGTGGGCGATATGGGGGTCCTTCCCACACGACCCATAAACCGTTGGGGTTATGCCCTCCTGACACACACGTTCGGCAAAATGAGTTCGTGTGCGACCGGCGAGCGCTCAAATACGTAAATATGTACAGTAGAGCTAAAAAAAATACAATTATACGGCGAAATTGTTTCTGGTCGCAAGTACATCCCACACAGTCAGTCCCCGCTAAACGTTTCCGTTCGTATGTACATCCCACACAGTCGCTCGAAGGAAAACATTTCCGTTCACAGGTACATCACACACAATTTTTCCTGTTAAATCGCTTGCGTTATTGAATATATCGCACACGGTCCATGGAATAAACTGTGTGGCAAAGGATGTCCATGATACACAGTTCTCATGTGGTAAACGTTTGCGCAAGGTGGCCTAGCGCAAACAGTTTTCAAGAGAAAGTCATGTGTGATTGCTCATTGATCCAACACAGTTTATTCCTAGAAACTATGTGCGTTGCCTGCGGTCATCGCCCACGGTATTTTTTCAACAATCGTTTGCAATAGCAAAACCCAATTAGGAGGCTAATTCGCCACTAGCAGGCTAATTATCAAATTACTCATAATCCATTTGTTAATCTAATTGACAGTTCATATTAAGCACACAATATATTTCATTTTCATAATTGAAATGCATCAAAGTACAACATCATATAGCTTCAGCACTCAGCTACCCCATTACACAACTACACCAGGACCAAGTTTCACATGCAACATATATAACCTTTCGAAATTAGCATCATAGATGGTACGTAGACAGATGTATCTCATCTGAAAAACTGCTGAAGCAGAAGGCGAATATTGAGCCTTCATTGATGTTGAAGGTCTTTGTAACTTTAGGCCAGTGCCTGTGGATGATTGACCGTCCATCCTTCGTCCTCTTCAGGAACACTTCAATATTGAACCATGGGTGTTTTATGAATACCTTCCTCGCCTCCTGACCATACAGGCGGTTTGAGAGGTAATCATCAATGAACTGCTTTGGAAAGGCCTGAAACAAGGATGTGCATAAATATCTTCTCTATATTGGAAATGGGGCAAAGGAATTAAAAAGGCAAGGTATAATAGTTAGTACCATCCTGTAGTGAACTGATGTCTTGTTCATTGTGCAGACAAAGATCTTGTTGTTTTTTCTCGCTAATTTCTTTATAATAACAATCTTTCTGAGTTTCTTGACTTGACTGATATTCATGGACAACTCATTTTCCCATATGCAAAAAGGGTCGAACAGTGGGTCAAAACCTCTGACAGCAGTACCTACATGTGCAAAACCAAATTTTTAAAAACCTAAATATTATAATGGTTCCTGCAATTGCACAATAATGTGATATTAGACAACGGACCATGCATGTGCTAACCTCGATTGTAAACCTCAGTTCTTCCCATTGTTTCCCTACAACACATATAAGGTAGTTAGCCATCAGGTTAAGTAAGGGTTCGCATGCTATTAGTAAAATATGTTGATGAAAAATAATCACATTGCAGATTCATTAGATTAATTCAAGCCAAAGGGAAAACCCATTTATCCAAACCAGGCATGATTAAGAACTAGGAAATATAGCGCTTGTATATGTTTCTTATGTATTAAGTGCAGCCAAATTCGATTTATTCCTCACATGCACAACAATACAAAATTCTACCCACGACAATTGGACATCGCATTGCAGAATTGAACCAAACAGTTAACTAAACACCACAACAAATGAACCAAACATTAACTGAGCACCACATTGCACAATATAACATACTCCTAATAGAAGATCAGACAGTTAACCAAACCAAGCATGCTTAACAACTTGGAAATATTGCACCCTGAAGAATTGAACATCACATTTGCAGAATTGGACCAAGCAGTTAATTGAACACCACATTGCACGACATATAGATCATATACACTATAGCAGAAGATTGCATGGTGAAAGTAGATAGCACAATTCACTAGAATTGTTTACGGAAAGGCAGTAGCTAGCAAATTGAACATGGGTCCTTATAGTGAGCTAATAAGACATGCTACTCCTCATTGTCGGAGACATCCATGACATTTGGCTCCTTGGACATGGAAGAGGGCGAGGCCTCCGCATCGCGGGTGCCCTCTATGTAGTGGTGAGTTGCCCAAGCCGCTCCGGGCACCAACCTTCTGGCTCTCGAGATGAGGTAAGCACGTGCACGCTGAGAAAACACCTCATAGTCTTCGTCGAAGGCACCGACGGTGGCCTCGAGAAAATGCCATGAACTGTCGTTTAAAGCAGCCAACCGCATCGCGGCGTCGGTGCGCGAGGCGTCAACGGTAGCCTCGACGGTGAGGTGCTCCTCCAAGATCCGGGGGTCGATACGAATGGCTGCCATCGCGACCTCATCCGCGCATGCGGCCGCGATTTGCTCCTCCGCTGCCAAATGCTCCTTGAGGTCCTGGCTATACTGTGTGCACCATGTCTTAGGCTGGCGCTTATTTGGTGGAGGGGTCAGTGATTTGGGTGGAAGGTGTTGCGCTTGCGCCGCCGGTCGGGGCATGTGGGGTGTGGAAGGAGGAGGAGGATGGGGGCCGGGTGTGGATTACCTGCCTGGATAGGCGAGGCCGAGCAGCGTGAAGGAGGGTCGCCGGCGAGGAGGTGGCGGCGCTGCAAGCAAGGAGTGAGCATGTCAACTTGGAAAGGAAGGCGGAAAGATAGGAAATGTGGCTTTTGGTAAGGGGGAGGGGGAAGGGACGTAGATATTTCCGTGGAAGCCGAAAATTTGGAATCGCTTCAGCCAAAAAACTGGCGCGCAAAGTGTCATCATATACGGTCCCTTATTCAGACACGGTTCAAAGATATTTTGTGTTGCATCTCACGCGATTGGTTATAATAAACTGTGTGCGATCTACTTGATTTATCGTCTTGATCATTTGAATTATGTAATGGGGTCACTACTACAAAGGATGGTGTTTGAATTGTTAGAACTTTTATCTGCAGTGAACATGCAACTATAAGTGTGTCGTAAAAAAATTGGAATTATTCAGAGTTCGTTTGTACATTTTTATACATTAACTGGGTTTACCAGGCATTTTATGCGCATAATTCAAATTTGAACTACATGCACATACTCCAGTGCATATAAACTTATTGAAAAATCAAATATGTGTCCTTGGTTGCATGCTTAGGTCCCATGCAAGAAATGGGAATGAATTTCAAACACTTTGCCACCGTCACTCGGACGCAAACATTGAGATGCCTATTTTTAAATTCTAGTAAATCCAAAACTCGTCTGAAATTCATGAAACTTGGCATGCTATCATGGAGCAGCATCAATATGTTGTGGTACAAATTTTGTCCCATTTGGGGCAGGTTTGGGTATATGCTTCTCACAAACCGGAGCTTCTCACAACAAGCATGATGGTTTTTGGTATGGAACTAAAGGAAATATGCCCTAGAGGCAACAATAAAGTTATTATTTATTTCCTAATATCATGATAAATGTTTATTATTCATGCTAGAATTGTATTAACCGGAAACTTAGTACATGTGTGTCGGTGTATTTCGATCGACACCAATGGGATCACAAGAATCCCTACTACGGTTGCGGGGTGTGGAGTTGAGAGAAGATCGGATCTGATAGTCAGGACACAGTTCCTTTACCCAGGTTCGGGCCGCAAAGATTCGTAAAACCCTACTCCTGCTTTGGTGGATTATATGTTTGTGTTCTACAGCTAGTGAGGAGCTCCAAAAGAGTCGCGAGGAGTTCTAAAAAGCCGAATCCTCCTCCTGGTCGCCTCGGGCCTCCTTTTATAGGAAAAAGGGGTCGCCACAGTGGCACACAGGAGGTGGAAAGGGTACAGTGATGCGAGGTTATCCCTCGCACTACAGGACAAGGCGCATTTAATGCGCTTAGCTTAGGTGTCCTTGCTTTATCGGGGACGGGGAGAGACGTCCGTCTTGTCCGTCTCCGCTCCTCCTCGTCTTGACACGCGCCCTGGCCAGCGGTACCTGACGTGCCATGTAGGCAGACAGGCAGCTGAGGTGGCGCAACGGCGGGTCTCCACGAAGATTTGCGGGTTGCCACGCAGGAGCCTGTCCAGCTGGTCAGGTCGGCAGCTGCGTGGGTCGGTGGAAAACCGGTTGGTGCGGGACTGACGGTGGCCCTGCGGGCGTCCTCGGCAAGGGCCTTGCCAGGGCTCGGGCAAGGGTCCTGCCGTGGCGCCTGCTGTCATCCCCGTCAAGGTGCTTGCAGGGGGCCTTGTAGTTCTCCTTGGCTGGGATCCCGCCAATGGTCGTCGTCTTCTCAACTTGTATCTGATCTTGGATGTCTTCACAAAGATCTGCATGCCACCACGGGGATATCTCCCGTATCCTCACCCCATGGGGGCGGTGGACTCAAGGGTGATCCGCTCTGTAGGCGCGGGGCGAGCTGCCGCGGCAAGGGTCTTGCCGGGGCTGCCAGAGCCGGCTTGTCGGAGATATTGACCATGGGTACCATCGGCGACTACCCTTGGTATTTTTAAGACAAATGACAGCCGCTTGGTTAGCTGCGGCCGTCTGCTCCTCGAGCCGCCTCCTAGGGTAGCCTACCCTAGGAGCCGGCTACCAGCAGGCGGCAGGGACCCAGCAAGCGGCAACACCAACACCACCAGCCAGCAGACGGCCCCGCACTCCTCCCTCAGGGAACACGCTGAGGGGGGTCCCAGCATGGCGGGGCGTGGCTACAGGAGAACATGTCCTTAGAAGATCTGTAAGGGTGTGGCTACAATGGCCGTGTACCTTATAAATATCCTCTAGGAGGCGGGTCACTGTAGCCACGAAGCTCATGACCAAGCAACGGTCAGAGGAGGCCACGATCCCACTACCCGTAAACGGCGGGGCCAGCAGGCGGCTGGCCCCATCGGTCAGTGGGCAAGCTCACGAACGAGTCGCCCCTGGCAGGCGGCCAGGGGAGACGGCCGTCTGGTAGCAGACGGCGAACCCCACCCTAGAAGCCCGAGCCTCATCGAGACGATGGGACGGGGCGAGGTGGCAGCGTATGGCGAGGGGTGGTGGCACTATAGCCATCTCCTTCCTGACGAGGTTGTCGTCAGCAAAAGCATCCCCACAGTGAAAGACAATCACGAGGGGCCCGCAGGCGGCGGGCCCCAGCAGACAGGCGGCGAGGCCGGTGCCAGAAGACGCTGACGGCTGGGGGCCACACCGTCAAGTTTACCATTGTACCCCTGGGGGGTAGGCCTATATAAACCCCCCAGGGTCCTCCATGAGGAGGGGTTGGCTATGAGAAGATCACAAGACAAAAACTTTAGATAGAGAGAGGAGGTGAGCTAGCCTTGTTCATCCTTTTCCTTTGGACCTCACAGCTCAAGGAGCAATCTTGTAGCTACCCTAGTGCTATGAGTCATGACGTGGAGCCCCCACAGAACAGGACTAGGTGTGTTATCTCCTCGGAGAGCCCCGAACCTGGGTAAGATTCGTAGGCGTCCTAAGTATCGCTTTATCCCGCTTCCCGAGCCCGGCGACGTTCTTTTGACCCCACGCATGATAAGCCATCCGTTGGCATATGTCGTCCCAAAACCCCGACATTTGGCGCCCACCGTGGGGCTAGGTGCACCGTCGTCCGGAGACATGTTCTGGACGGGAACCTTGTTCCTTCCTGGCGAGAGTAGCCAGCCCGGCACGCCCACTGGCGTGGAGACCGGGATGCTTCGCAACGCTAAGGCTGCATGCACCGTGAGCCGGCTCGCCGATCTGCTCGGCGCCGCCCGCATCCACGACGAACCCTCTCCGGCGGCCGAGCCAGTGGCGCGGAGAGCTTCCTCGTCGAGCTCCTCGACAAGCTCCACCTCGTCGATGAGTGCGCCTCTGACGTGGAGTCAGTGGGCTATTCTGACCCACTAGTAGACATGATCGTCGACCCCGACGCAGGACCGGACGACTCCTTCCCCGAGCACGTGGAGATCGTCAACGACCCTCTTCCCGTTCTTCCAATCTGCGGCACCATCGGCATTGTCACGGAGGTGCTCGTCACCGACCACGGCAAACCATCGTGCAGAACGGGTCTAGACCCGCTCGAGGCCGCTCTACAGCACCTCGCCGCCCCTGTCGCGGCGGGGGCAGACGGCGCGGAGTTGGAGGCGCTCCGTGTTTCGCTCCTCGACAGCGCCAACAAATTGGCTGCCTCCCGACGCCTCACTGAAGCTTACCACCGCGAAATGGACCGCGCCATTTGTGGCACGCCGACTGCTGGCGAGCCTAGCCGAGCCGATGCTGTCCGCGATCGCGGCGGGCTGCTAGCAGACATGCTGGGGGCCCCGCGGCCTGTGTACCTCACTCCGTCGGAGAACCTAAGGGCTGCCCAGGCGGCAGTCGATGAGATGGGCCACTTGGAGGGAGATGAACTCCGTTGCATGACCCAGCGTGCCCGCCAGCTCCTCGACGCTGCTGCTACGCAGCAGGAGGCCCGTCGCCGGGCGTCAGAGGCGGCCGCGCACACCGACAACCACCCCTTTCGGCGGGAGCAAGGAGCCACATCCCGCTCTCCAACAGTCGGCGCCACCAATCGGCGAGACTCAGAGCCTGCTGCCAGCCGCAGCCGGCAGACGCGCTTCACCATCGAGCGCGACGAAGACGGTCGCCCAAGGGCCGTATAACGACGAGGGGAGCAGCCGCCTCCTCCCAGGAGGGAGAGGCGCATGTCTCCTCCGCCTGTTGACCACCCCTCTCTGGCAGGCCGCCTGGGCCGCCGCGAGGGGGTCGGGGAGAACGACGCCCGCCACCGCCTGGACCGTCTGGCTCGCTCCCAGGCGGTTGAAGAAGAAGATGACCTCGGTCCGGCCTGCTTCGGCCCCCGCATCCGCAACGAGCCTTTTCCCAAGGGCTTCTCGCTCCCTAGAGACACCCCCAAGTACAAGGGATCAGTGAAACCAGAGGACTGACTGGTGGACTACTCCACGGCTGTCAGCATAGCCACCGGCAACAGGCGTGTCGCGGTGAAGTACGTGCCCCTCATGCTCCAGGGCACGGCTCGGACGTGGCTGAACAGCCTCAAGCCCAACAGCATCAACGGCTGGCTAGACTTCACTGACGCCTTCACTCGCAACTTCACCAGCACCTACAAGCGCCCTCCCAAGCCGCGTCAGCTCTCCCTGTGTGTCCAAGGCCCGGACGAGTCGACCCGTGACTATCTGACGCGTTGGGCAGAGCTGCGAAATTCCTGTGAGGGAGTGCACGAGGTACAAGCCATCGAGTATTTCACGGCCGGGTGCAGAGAAAGCACCTTGCTCAAGCACCGGCTCCTGTGCGACGAGCCGGCCACGCTGGATGAGCTACTGAGCAGAGCAAACAAGTACGCCACCGCTGACTCCTCCATGAAGACCGAGCTGCAAGTGGATGCTTCTGGCAAGATGATCCCTCCAACGTCCAAGATGCCGGCAGGAGAATCCAGCCGGTGCCAGCAGACCAACGACCAGAAGCGCGAGGCCCACGCGCCGGCTGCCAACAGCCGGCTGGTGGCGGCGGTTGACGGACAGCAGCCAGAAGCTCAAGCGGGGCCCAAGCGCCAGAAGGGCGGCAAACCGGTGTGGCAGCCGGCCTTCTCCTTTGATCAAGCCTTGGACGCCCCGTGCAAGTTCCACAGCGGCGCGAAGCCCTCCAACCACACCACACGAAAGTTTCACTGGCTCACAAGGATTGCGAGGGGAGAAGCCCTGCCTCCGCTGCCTGCTGGACAGCCGGCTCCGCCTCCTAATCCGCCGGCTCCTCGTCCTGGCGGCCAGATCCAGGACGAATTCCCAGAAGAAAATGGAGCCTATGTTATCTTCACCAGCCAGATGGATGATAGGCACAGCCGGCGCCAGCAGCGCCGAGAAGTCAACACTGTCGCTGTCCAGAACCCAAAATTCATGCACTGGTCTGAAAGACCTGTCAGCTGGAGCCGAGAGGATCACCCGGCTGTCATGCCATCTCCAGGGGCCTATGCCTTGGTCCTGGACGCCACTCTCTCCACTGACAGGCGGGCCTGCCGTTTCTCCCGAGCCCTGGTAGACGGCGGTAGCAGCATCAGCATCATGTACCGGGACATCATGGAGAAGTTGGGCATCAAAGAGAAGCAGCTTCAGCCTACCAGGACCGTGTTTCATGGCATTGTGCCAGGCCTCTCTTGTTCACCAATCGGCAAGGCCAGGGTCGATGTCCTGTTTGGTGACAAGACGCACTTCCGGAGGGAGCCAGTCTGGTTTGAAGTGGTAAATCTGGAAAGTCCCTATCACGTGATCTTGGGCCGGCCCGCTCTTGCAAAGTTCATGGCAGTCCCCCATTATGCCTACCTCAAGATGAAGATGCCTGGTCCCAAGGGAATAATCACCATAACCGGGGACTACGAGAAGTCCATTGCATGCGCAATGGCCAGCAGCCGCCTAGCAGAAACCCTTGTTGTGGCTGAGGAAAAGCGCCGTCTGGAGCGGCTGGTGGCAATGGCTGGCGAGCAGCCAGCCATACCAGCCGATCCCAAGGAGGCGGAGCCGCAAGGCTCGTTCCAACCCTCCAAGGATACAAAGAAGATTGCCTTGGACCCGTCTCACCCGGAGCGATTTGTTGTCATAGGGTCAAGCCTAGACAGCAAATAGGAAAGCGAGCTCATCGATTTCCTCCGTGAGAATCGGGACATCTTTGCATGGTCCCCCAAGGACATGCCTGGTGTCCCGACGGAATTCGCCGAGCACAAGCTACACGTGAGAGAAGACGCAAAGCCTGTCTGGCAGCCGCTGTGCCGCCCATCAGAAGAGAAGAGAAGAGTCGTTGCGGAGGAGGTCGCCCGCCTACTAGCAGCCGACTTCATCATGGAAGTCTTTTATCCCGAGTGGCTGGCGAATCCAGTCCTGGTGCTGAAGAAGAACAATAAATGGCGCATGTGCATTGATTACACCAGCCTGAACAAAGCTTGCCCTAAAGATCGGTTTGCTCTGCCACGAATAGATCAAGTGATTGACTCCACGGCCGGATGCGAGCTGCTGTCTTTCCTTGATGCTTATTCAGGGTACCACCAAATCAAGCTTGATCTAGCTGACCGTCTGAAGACTGCCTTCCTCACGCCGTTTGGGGCCTTCTGCTACCTGACCATGACGTTTGGCTTGAGAAATGCCGGCGCCACCTTTCAGCGTTGCATGCAGAAGTGTCTCCTCAAGAAGCTTGGTAGGAACGCCCACGTTTACGTGGACGATATTGTGGTAAAGACGGAGAAGAGAGGAACCCTTTTGGAGGATCTCCAAGAAACATTTGAAAACCTGCGCTGCTTTCGGATTAAGCTAAACCCGGAGAAATGCGTCTTCGGGGTACCAGCAGGCCAGCTCCTTGGCTTCCTGGTATCCGAGCGTGGCATCGAGTGCAACCCCGCGAAGATCAAATCCATTGAGAGGATGGAACGACCGACCCGTGTGCGAGATGTCCAGAGATTCACGGGGTGCCTGGCATCTCTCAGCCGCTTCATCAGCCGGCTGGGAGAAAAGGCACTCCCCCTGTACCAACTGATGAAGAAGACCACTTGCTTCGAGTGGAACGACCAGGCGGATGAAGCCTTCCAGCAGCTCAAATGATTGCTGTCCACCCCGCATGTCCTGGCGGCGCCAGCAGACAAGGAACCCATGTTCCTTTACATAGCCGCCACCAGCCGGGTGGTCAACACTGTCATCGTGGTTGAGCGCCCAGAGGACGGTAGAGCCTTGCTCGTCCAGAGGCCCGTCTACTACTTGAGCGAAGTGCTATCAGCGTCCAAGCAGAACTACCCCCATTACCAGAAGATGTGCTACGGCGTGTACTTCACTGCCAAGAAACTCAAGCAATACTTCCAAGAGCATTCTATCACGATTATCTGCACGGCCCCGCTTGCTGAAATCATGGGGAACAGAGATGCCTCAGGAAGAGTGGCCAAGTGGGCCATTGAGCTGGCCCCCTTCACCATCTTCTATCAGCCGCGCACCACCATGAAATCGCAAGCATTGGCCGACTTCCTCGTCGATTGGGCTGAAACCCAGTACCTGCCGCCCGTGCCAGACTCAACCCATTGGTGGATGCACTTTGACGGGTCAAAGATGCGCACCGGGCTAGGAGCCGGTGTCGTCCTCACCTCCCCCAAAGGCGATAAGCTCAAGTACACCCTGCAGATCCACTTTGCCGCCTCCAACAACGTGGCTGAATATGAGGCACTTATCCACGGGCTCCGGATGGCCAAGGAGATTGGCATCCGCCGAGTGTTGTGCTACGGTGATTCGGACTTGGTTGTCCAGCAGTCGTCTGGGGACTGGGACGCCAAGGACGCAAACATGGCAAGCTATTGCTTCCTTGTCCAGCAGATCAATGGACACTTTGATGGCTGCGAGTTCCTCCATGTGCCACGATCTGATAACTTGCAAGCAGACACCTTGGCGCGAATCGGTTCCACCCGCCAAGCAATACCAGCCGGCGTATCTCTCCAATGCCTGTGCAAACCGTCTATCAAGCCTTCACAAGAGTCAGAGTCAATCTTCATACCAGTCGACCCCGGGGCAGGCGGCCTCGCGGTTTCGGCTGCTAGCCCAGAGATTGCCCCACCAGGCGGCCACGACACTCCAACTCCAACAGACGGATCACCTACGGCCGCGCCAGCTCCTGGTCCGGGGACTGCTCCAGCAGACGGCCAAGAGGCGCCGGCTCCAGCAGACGGCTCGGGGACTTCGGAGACACAACAGGCGGCTCAGCCTAGCCCTCCACCTCCCAGCCCAACCACCCTGGTCTCTCTGGCCGAAGCAACTGGAGTCTCAGCGTCGTCTTGGGCACAGCCAATCCTCGCATTCCTGCCCAAAGGAGAGCTGCCAGCAGAAGAAACTTCGGCACGACAAGTCCAACGCCGAGCCTCGGCTTACACCATTGTCAACAAAGAGCTCGTCAGAAGGAGCGTGACGGGCGTATTCCAACGCTGTGTAGAGGCAACAAAAGGGCTGGCCATCCTGAAGGACATTCACCAAGGAGAGTGCGGCCACCACGCGGCCTCAAGATCTCTCGTGGGCAAAGCTTTCCGCCACGGTTTCTTCTTGCCGACTGCTTTGGACGATGCCAAGGATTTGGTGAGAAAGTGCAACGGCTGCCAACGCTTCAGCTCCAAGCAACACTTGCCGGCTTCTGCACTCAAGACTATTCCGATCACTTGGCCATTTGCCGTCTGAGGTCTGGATATGGTAGGACCTTTCAAGACTGCTAGAGGAGGCCTGACACACTTGCTCGTGGCAATAGATAAATTCACAAAGTGGATCGAAGCCAAGCCAATCAAGAAACTCAATGGCCCAACTACTGTGACATTCATTGCAGACATCACAGTCCGGTATGGTATACCGCACAACATCATCACCGACAACAACACAAATTTTGCCAAAGGCGCACTTGCCCGTTTTTGTGCAACTCAGGGCATCCGGCTGGGCCTAGCGTCCGTTGCCCACCCACAGTCTAACGGCCAAGTCGAGCGCGTCAACGGCCTCGTCCTATCTGGCATCAAGCCCCGGCTGGTCGAACCTTTCGAGCGGTCGGCCGGCTGCTGGATCGAAGAACTGCCGTCTGTCTTGTGGAGCCTCAGAACCACTCCGAACAAATCCACCGGCTTCACCCCTTTCTTCGTCGTCTATGGGGCCGAGGCCGTCATCCCAACAGACGTTGAGTTTGACTCGCCTCGCGTCACCATGTACACGGAAGCTGAAGCCAAAGAAGCACACCAAGACGGCGTGGACTTGCTGGAGGAGGCCCGGCTGGTAGCACTCAGCCGCTCCGCCATCTACTAGCAGGGCCTCCGCTGCTATCACAGCCAGCGAGTGAAGCCACGCTCCTTCCGCGAGGGAGACCTTGTGCTCCAGCTGATCCAGCGAATAGCCGGCCAGCACAAGCTCTCGGCTCCTTGGGAAGGATCGTTCATCGTCAGCAAGGTACTGGGCAACGATGCCTACTACCTCATCGACGCCCAGAAGCCAAGAGCGCGCAAGAGAGACGACTCG
Organism: Secale cereale; assembly: GCA_902687465.1. NCBI lineage: Eukaryota > Viridiplantae > Streptophyta > Magnoliopsida > Poales > Poaceae > Secale > Secale cereale. The sequence continues at coordinate 458,707,763 of LR738709.1, forward strand.
GGCAAGGAGTCGGAGCGCCCATGGAACGCAAACCTTCTTCGTCGCTTTTATAGCTGAAAGACAGTATGTGTCGTGCTATCTAAAGTAATTTTGAGAATCAGTGGGAACCCCGAGGAGTTCTCGAGGACTGCCCAACCCTTTATCTATATGATAAGAATTATGCCTGTGAATGAGTGTTGTTCACTCCTTCGTTCGGCACCGGAGCCTACCAGATGGCCCGGGGACTGGCCGCCTAGCCCTATGTCTAGGGAATTCTCCTTAAAAAGCCAGACAAGTAATGTGATGGCATCCAAGCCCTCTCCTGTATCCAGTCACGGACTCGCAGAACGCGGCTGTCCGGCTGGCAGGAGCCAAAGGAAAGAAGTGGTACCCACATGAAAAATGGCTAAGGACAAAAGACATAGGGCCAGCCGGCCCTTAAAACTAACAGCCGGCTGCCGAGCAGCCGGCCAGCCGGTTCTAGGCATGGCCAGACCGTCTTCGAGAGGGCGAGATACTTGCCCACCCCAAAAACAGCCAAGTCCCCGATCCAGCCACAAAACCACAGAGTGGCCATCTGACTGGCAGGGCGGCAGTACAAGGGGTCGGCAAGGAGAAAATCGCCACAAGGAACTAGGGCAAGGCTAATCCTAGGACTCGGCACAATTGCATAAAAACGATGCAGCATTAAAAAGAATATTTATATCCAAAAGGCCTTAAGAGCCGCCTTGCAGCAATAACTTACTAAATACACCCAGCGGGTGGAATTGTTCGGATTAACCCTACAAGTCTTACAGAAAGGCAGAAGATACAAAAAAAATCCTAAGGAGCAGCAGGCTGGGCAGGTGGCACGACGGAGCCGGCTTCCGGGGAGGCCGCCTGGCGGGTCTCGGTCTGGCCGTCTCCTGTAGCAGGCGGGGCCATTACCCCCGGTCCGCTTGTTGAGGACTGGTCAGGCTGGCGACTGGCCGCTGGGTCCGCCTCGTGGGAGCTGGTTTCCTCGTCGCTGCCTTCCTCTTCTTCATCACCTTCGCTGGAGGCGATCTCCTCGTCCGGCTCTTCCGACGCCGCCAAGTCCAACCCGAAGTTATCAGGCGGCACCAAATGGCCCCTGTCATCCAACTCCGGGATGAAGAGGGAGGTGTCGGCGTATTCAGCAAGGGCGGCAGCATGTTGGACGAGCTCCTTCTGCTCCGCAGCCAGCTCCGGCTAGGCCTCCGCGCGGAAAGTTTCCAGCTGCTCAAGGCTCAGGCCAGGATACCAGCTCTTGGCGAACTCCAGGGCGGTCCGCGCGCCAGCCCTTGCCGCGGAGCCCTTCCAGGCCTCGAAGCGCTGGCCGGCCGCCTCCGGCCAGGCGATCGTCCGGCTGGGGGTGCGAAGCATTGGCACACCTGGCCAGAGGGCGGCCAGGACTTGGGCGCCGGCACGCTGCAGCCGGCGGAGAAGACGGCGGACTGGTAGAAGACGCACCCGAATGGCAAGAAGCTCCTCGGCCGGGGTCCTGGGCGCGTTGGGTGCGATTGCCCGGCTCGCCTGGCGCCTCGCAGCATGCTCGTCCTCGATGGCCTGGGTGGCGGCCACAGAGTAGCCCGGGAAGAACTCTGCCAAGACTAGAACAAGGATCAGAAGAAAAGCAAGATGGCTGCTGCAAACGGCGAAAACAAAATAAGAGGGTAGACATCTCACCGTCGAACATGTCTCCAATGGCTACATAGCCGTCTTGGTGAGCCGCCTCCTTCTCGGCCCAATTCGAGGGCTCAGTCTTGAATTCGGCCCGCAGAAGGGACTCAGCGTCAGACATCTTGTCGAGCTCGGCCTTGTGAGCCGCCGCCTGGTCCGCCAGCTCCTTGGCTAGGCGGTCGCGGTCCTGAGCGGTGAGACCGTGCTCCCGCTCCTTAGCGGTCAGCTCCGTCTGGGCCTCGCCCAGCTGGTTGTGGAGGCTGGTTGCGATCGCTGGCAAGGGAGAAAGAAAGAGAACGAAGGTCAGCAGCAAAAAATATAACCTTGGAGTTCCAAGCTGCCTGCTCAGCAGCCGGCTCGGAACTCGGGTACTACACCCAGCGGGTGCGCTGACGTGTCCCCGCAAGGAGAAGAGGAGGCACTCACCTCGGCTGTCTACCAAGGCAGCCTGCAGCTGCGCCAGCTCCTGGCGATGCGCGGTTTAGGAGGCCACACGGAGGTTGTGGTACTCCTGCAACAAGAAGCAAGATCAGATCTGGATGTACACTTTGGAGTTCCAAGCCGCATGCTCAGCAGCTGATGGCTTCTCGCCCCTCGTTGGTTACCCCAAGTGAAAGGTTTGAGATGCAGTGTAGCGGTAGTTTTCCCTTGGCAAAGATACCAAGGATCGATTTCCCCTGAGACTCCAAGGTTCAACAAGAAGGTGTCAACTGCTAACGGCGCCAGATATTAGCAATCAACTTGGACCTGCACACAGATACAAAATAACTTTGCTCCCAACGAGTACATAGAGGTTGTCAATCCCTCCGGCCTTGTCGTTTACAAAGGATCAAACGCAAGAGATAACAGTGATAGGTATAATTGCAACTAGTAAGTAAAAACAGAAAGTAAATAGCAAATGTGATCAGTGATGGTAATATGGACCGGGGTCCCATGATGTTCACTACTGATGTCTCTCTCCCAAAAGACGATAAAACAGCTATGTGAGGTAAATGAATTACAGCTGGGCAATTGACAGAATTATGTGCGCAAACCAATGCTAACTATGTTGCAAGAAAGGTAGAGGTTCAAAGCATGGGAGGTACGCCAAGGCAAGTAGACCGAAATCCATCTGCATCTACTACTAATCATCCACCTTAAGATATCTATCCAGAACATCTCGTTGGTATTAAGTTGCGAGTCCCACCCATAGTGTAAACTCAAAGCAACAGTAAACTGCATTAAAAGAACTTTGCGTAAAGTAAACAATCCTTGCACCCGCGAGTACAAGCACCGTTGTTTTCCCCCTTGTGGCAACAGCACATCCCCTAGACTCATGTTTCTGTCACTCAAGCTAGTCATCGAGGGGCATGAACCCACAATCAAGCATAACGTTCCCTCTTGGAGTCACTACCTACTACTTGGCCAAAGCAATAAATAGCAACGGAGAACATGCAAGAATTACTTACGAACATAAATATAAAAGAGGTAAATCAAATATATTACTCAAACACAATCTGAACATAATCTCACAATCCATCGGATCCCAGCAAACTCATCATAGCAACAGCATAAGGATTACATATGTGCCTCGATCATGTAGTGCAGCTCACGAGGTCTAATTAGTGAAGCACAAGAAGGGGAGGAGAACATCACATAGCTACTGGTCATGGACCCATGGTCCAAGGGAGACTACTCACAACTCATCCGGGAGAGGTCCATGGTGGTGGAGAGGCTCCAGGTGGTGATCCTCCCCTTCGGCAGGGTGCCGGGAAGAGTTCTCCTGGCGCTCCCGATCTTGGAAGCGCGGCGGCGGCGGAACAGAGATGAGATCGCGAAAAAGGGTTACGTCGTCGAGGGTTTCGGGACGCGGTGTAAATATATGCTGAAGGGGGGCATCAGCGGAGACCTGGGGGGGCCAGGCGCCCCCCCGGCGCGGCCAGGAGGGGGGCCGCGCCACCAGGGCGCCTGGAGCCCTGGTGGCCCCCCTCCGGCCCTACTTTGGCCGTGTGGAAGCTTCCGGAACGCTGATTTTTTATATAATTTTTCGGGGATTTTTCTGGCAGTTTACGTGATGGGAAAACCTGAAATACAAAAACAGCAGAAAACAGAAACTGGCACTGGGGTGCACTGAGTTAATAGGTTAGTCCAAATATGATCAAAAGTGTATGGAAGTGTATAAATATCATAGCAATATCACACAAAAGAGGCATGGAGCAAGCATAAATTATAGATACGTTTTGGACGTATCAACATCCCCAAGCTTAATTCCTACTCGTCCTCGAGTAGGTAAATGATAACAAGCATAATTTCTGTGGTGACATGCTATTAACCATATAAGGACTTTTCATAGTCACATGACAAAAGCTTACTGAGACAATGAATCTGTAGTAATTAAGTTGCCTCATGAGAAAATCACAAAGAACTGAAAGTTTTACAACATGATACTGAAACATCAAATAGATTTGTAATGAGCATGGTGTGCAAATATGATAAAGTGGTATCTCGCTTGCCCCCTTTAGTGAAGCAAAACATAAATGCAAGGGCACCTCCAAGGTTTAAGTGACGACTAGATACAATGATTTCAGAATAAACGATATCATAATCATGCAAAAGACAATGGTACTTTGGGACAATGCACATTACACTCAGAATGACAATCATGCTCTCAGTAGTTGGTGCTTTAAAGAAGGTGGAGACTCTCGAACCGTGGCTTTTGTTGGCAAGGTTGAAAACCCATGGTCGGAAACAAAGACAAAGCATGTACCAGAGCTCTTGGTTTTAAAAACAGAAGTAAAAATTATTTTTTTAGAATATGCATGTTTCGTCAACGAATGCTAGCAGATAACTCAATTACTTCTCGAGCTGGACAAGTTTCGAGGAACGGCTTCCGAATGAGGACGATCACATCCTCTTAATCTCCTTTGTTTATCACTGCCAAATTTTTCTGATTTCTCATGAACAAAGCGTGAAGGAGGGTTTGTTTGTTGTATTATTTTTTAATGAGCCAGGCGCACTCTATGCCAGTTCCTTCTCGTATTATGGGTTTGCTCATTAGACATGCAATCCCGGGGTGAAGCTTCTCCAACTTAAAAAGATCATGAATTAACTACTACTTCCTCATGAACTAAAACAGAGGCACAAAACAGAATTGGTTTTTTTTGAATAATTTCGAGATGGTACATGAAAGTCTTCGTTAGGAATGGCAGGTAAATACCTTGTATAGGAAGGTATGGTGGACTCATATGGCTTAACTGGTTTAAAAGATTTTGGATGCACAAGCAGTCAGTCCGCTTAGTACAGGTGGAGGTTAGCAAAAGACTGGGAGCGACCAACTAAGAGAGCAATGACGGTCATAATCATGCAGAGAGACAAAGCAACATTGAATCGGGCATGGAAGTTATATCGTTACTCAGAAATTAAAGATCATCAAGGCTTGACAGACTTTCTGTACAGTCTTAAATATGCGTGAGCATACGCCAAGTCAATCAAAATAAATTCTCGAAGGAAGATATCACTAAATCATACCACATCATAGGCAAACAAATCATGTTGGTACTCCAATAACACATTGGGAACCCCCCAGCTATTTGAGACTAACCATAAGAAAACATGAACTACTAAGCACCATTATGCACATAGCATTTTTATCATAGACATATCGACCAATGCAACAGAAGCAAACTCTCTTAATAAGATAAGCATGATAAATAAAGAGAGTTCCAGCGACCAACTAAACAAAAGTTCTTTAAAAAGATAAGCATGAAAACTAAGAGCTGAACATGACAGTAGCTATTGAAAGACCAAGAACATACACAGCAAAGATAGACATGAAAATTCTATGTTGTGTTCTAGGTTGAAGTGGAGCGTGTTTCTCTCCCACACAAAGAAAGCTAAGTTCCAACTCGTTATGAAAAGATAAATAAAACTAAAAAGGAAAACTAAAAGCAAGACGCTCCAAGCATAGCACATAACACATGAAGTGATAAAAATATAGTGCAACGAAAGACGAACTGATAATGTTGATGGAGAAGGGGATGCACGGGGGCATCCCCAAGCTTAGACGCTTGAGTCTTCTTGAATATTTCTTGGGGGTGCATGGGGGCATCCCCAAGCTTGAGCGTTTGACACTCCTGAATCTTTTTATCATCTTCCCTCGCACACTTGAAAACTCCCTTCATACATAACAAATCATAATCTGATTAGCGAGGTTAGTACCCAAAATAAAATAATTGTTCCTTGCTGGAAATAAGGATATTCTTGAAGGTCTACTGTTTCTCAAGATTGCCAAAAGGTTTTCGCAAAGAAAAAGCAAGCTCAAGGTTTGCAAAATGAAGAAAAGGCAAAACAGGACAGAATCTGTGAAAAACAGACCAGCAGGTAGTAAATGATTTTTTCGGGGCACTTCTGCAACTCTAATCAAAAAACTCAGGACAGACACCCGAAAGACAATTGTATAGAGCACGCTGTTGAAAAAATTCAGACCAAAAAGATGATCTGGTGATTTTATACGAATTGTTCTGTCCAAGGACAGAATCTGTTTCCTGGACAGCACGTCACAACTTTTGAACTTTCTTGCAATCAGAGGCTACACTTGGCACAAGGTTGAAAAGTAAAGATACAATGATGATGCTAATGTAGTAACAACATCAAGACACAACAAAATCAAAATAAAATTTTATTCATTGTGGGCTGCCTCCCAAAAGCGCTTTCTTTTATGCCTTTAAGCTAGGCATAATGCAAAGAGATCAAGTTTTATCAAGAGTAAAAGAATAGCTATCCCGTATAACAGACTCAAAAGGTAACTTAATCTTCTTCCTAGGAAAGTGTTCCATCCCTTTCTTGAGAGGAAATTGGAATTTTATATTCCCCTCTTTCATGTCAATGATGGCACCAACGGTGCGAAGAAAAGGACGTCCCAAAATAATTGGACAAGAAGGTTCACATTCAATATCCATAATAGTAAAATCAACGGGAACATAATTGTCATTGACAATGATAAGAACATCGTCGATCCTCCCCAAAGGTTTCTTTATGGAAGAATCAACAAGACGAACACAAAAAGAACAAGAATCAAAAGGTTTCAATTTAAGCATATCACATATTCTTTTGGGCATAACGGAGGTACTAGCTCCAACATCACATAAAGCATAGCAAGAGAAGTTATTCAACTTAATTTTAATCATAGGATCCCAACCATCTTCTAGCTTTCTAGGAATGGAGGCTTCTACTCTAAGTTTCTCCTCCCTAGCTTTGATGAGAGCATTAGTGATATGCTCTGTGAAGGCAAGATTAAGCGTGCTAGTGTGGGGATCTTTAGCCATTCTTTGTAGAAAGGTGATAACTTCTGAGATACTACAATTATCAAAATCAATTTTATCATTATTGAGCAGAATTGCAGTGTCATCTTCTTTGTTTGAATTGCTCTCTATTATAAGAGTTTGAACGTCTTCCCAAGTTTGGGGAAGCATCGGAGCAACTTTAAACTGAGGCTCGTACTCTTTACCTGGAAGACCATGCCATGGGCATAACTCTCCATTAAGACTAACATAATCACAAGGTTTATTACTTTTGTAGATCCCGACAGTGGTGATTGGCGTGATGGAAGAAGGGGTGTACTCCTCCCATTCAGTGTTTTTGGTGGAACCCATAGCAACAAGCAAGATAACTATTTTTGTGATTTTTGATAAAAGATACTAAAGTAAAAACTGAAAGGTAAACTAACAAGACTAAAAAGCAAAGGTAAAAGATAGCGTGCAACTCCCCTATCTTGAAGAGTGGAGTCCCCGGCAACGGCGCCAGAAAACTTTGCTTGATGGCTTCTCGCCCCTCGTTGGTTACCCCAAGTGGAAGGTTTGAGATGCAGTGTAGCGGTAGTTTTCCCTTGTCAAAGATACCAAGGATCGATTTCCCCTGAGACTCCAAGGTTCAACAAGAAGGTGTCAACTGCTAACGGCGCCAGATATTAGCAATCAACTTGGACCTGCACACAGATACAAATAACTTTGCTCCCAACGAGTACAGAGAGGTTGACAATCCCTTCGGCCTTGCCGTTTACAAAGGATCAAACGCAAGAGATAATAGTGATAGGTATAATTGCAACTAGTAAGTAAAAACAGAAAGTAAATAGCGAATGTGATCAGTGATGGTAATATGGACCGGGGTCCCATGATGTTCACTAGTGATGTCTCTCTCCCAAAAGACGATAAAACAGCTATGTGAGGTAAACGAATTACAGCTGGGCAATTGACAGAATTATGTGCGCAAACCAATGCTAACTATGTTGCAAGAAAGGTAGAGGTTCAGAGCATGGGCGGTACGCGAAGGCAAGTAGACCGAAATCCATCTGCATCTACTACTAATCATCCACCTTGAGATATCTATCCAGAACATCTCGCTGGTATTAAGTTGCGAGTCCCACCCATAGTGTAAACTCAAAGCAACACACAACTGCATTAAAAGAACTTTGCGTAAAGTAAACAATCCTTGCACCGCGAGTACAAGCACCGTTGTTTTCCCCCTTGTGGCAACAGCACATCCCCTAGACTCATGTTTCTGTCACTCAATCTAGTCATCGAGGGGCATGAACCCACAATCAAGCATAACGTTCCCTCTTGGAGTCACTACCTACTACTTGGCCAAAGCAATAAATAGCAACGGAGAACATGCAAGAATTACTTACGAACATAAATATAAAAGAGGTAAATCAAATATATTACTCAAACACAATCTGAACATAATCTCACAATCCATCGGATCCCAGCAAACTCATCATAGCAACAGCATAAGGATTACATATGTGCCTTGATCATGTAGGGCAGCTCACGAGGTCTAATTAGTGAAGCACAAGAAGGGGAGGAGAACATCACATAGCTACTGGTCATGGACCCATGGTCCAAGGGAGACTACTCACAACTCATCCGGGAGGCGTCCATGGTGGTGGAGAGGCTCCCGGTGGTGATCCTCCCCTCCGGCAGGGTGCCAGGAAGAGTTCTCCTGGTGCTCCCGATCTTGGAAGCGCGGCGGCGGCGGAACAGAGATGAGATCGCGAAAAAGGGTTCCGTCCTCGAGGGTTCCGGGACGCGGTGTAAATATATGCCGAAGGGGGGCATAAGCGGAGACCTGGGGGGCCAAGGCGCCCCCCGGCGCGGCCAGGAGGGGGGGCGCGCCACCAGGGCGCCTGGAGCCCTGGTGGCCCCCCTCCGGCCCTACTTTGGCCGTGTGGAAGCTTCCGGAACGCTGATTTTTTATATAATTTTTCGGGGATTTTTCTGGCAGTTTACGTGATGGGAAAACCTGAAATACAAAAACAGCAGAAAACAGAAACTGGCACTGGGGTGCACTGAGTTAATAGGTTAGTCCAAATATGATCAAAAGAGGCATGGAGCAAGCAGAAATTATAGATACGTTTTGGACGTATCAGCAGCCGGCTCGGAACTCGGGGACTACACCCAGTGGGTGCGCTGACGCGCCCCCACGGAAAAAACTGAAGGAATAAAACAGAGGAAAATGAAACACACTTACCCGAACGGAGGACCGCGTGGCGATGAACTCCTGCATCGCCGTCTGCACGACGTTGCTCAAGGAGTTCATGCGGTCCAAGACATCCCGCGACGCGACGAGCCATGCGCCGCCTCCCCCGGATCTCCAGCTCGATGGCGCCGTGTTGGTCGCCTCGTTCTCCGGCGCGGACGAGCTGGCCCCACCGACCTCCACCTGCTAGGGCATAGAAGCCGCCCTCACAAGGCGCCGGCGGGCTGGGCCTAGGGGGGGGGGCTGTTGTGGGCCAACCACCAGCACGCCCCCAACCGGCGGCGCCTCCGTCCCCACCGGCCGGCTGCCCTGCTCCCCAGCAGGCGGCACGGGGGGTGGTGGCGGCGTCTCCAAGATGACGCATTCGTCTCCCCCGTCGCCTGGAGCCGGCTGCTGGTCAGCAGCCGGCGCCTGGGCGGGTGGCTCCTAAGACCTGACGTCGGGCGGACGACGTGGCACGCCGGCTGCTGGGGGCCCTTTCCCCGCTCTCGGACACGGGCGGCGTCTGCCTCGGCCTTCTTGGCGGCTTCGGCCTCCGTCTGGGCGGCGGCATCGGCCGCCGCTCGCTCACGCTCCGCGGCCTCGCGCTTCGCGCGTGCCTCGCGGGCGTTCCTCTCTGTCGCCTCCCGGAGCGCGGCAGTAGGATCCACGCGGGG
>LR738709.1:458717756-458834268 GCA_902687465.1 Secale cereale
CACAAGAGGGGCATCTGGGCCTCCTACTACAGAGCCCGCTGGCACCCGCGAGAGGGAAAGCGGCGCGTTGCACGGACGTTCCAAATAAACAAAGAATCAAGAAAGAAAGGATCAGCTATGAAAGAAGAATAAGACGCAAAGAAGGAACGAAGGATACTCACCCGGATACGACCGGCCTGGCCTTGGGCTTTTTCGGCATGTTTGCCCTGGCGGCCGCCTCTTGACGCCTCGTGGCGGCGGTTGACAGCCAAAGCTTCTTGGGTGGGGCGCCAGTCGACCCTGACGAGGACCGCCATTTCCCGCCACCGGCTGTGCCAGACGGCCCCGCCTGCTGGCTGGCGAGGACGGGTGCCTCCTCCATCCCCTCATCATCATCCGGCCAGCTCTCGAGGCCGCCTTCTGGCTGGGCACCCGATGGCTGGTCCCCGTCGCCCGTCACCTCTTCCTCCTCCATGGCGGCGGCGGCCCCAAGATCGGGGTTGCTCGTATCGCTCTGGGAGCGATCCGGCTTTAGGGGGCGGCCCAGTTGGTTGGAGCCCGGCGCCGGCTGGCCTGGGAAGATCTGAGCCAGGTATTAGCACCAGACGGCTACGGCAGACGGAGAAAGAAAAAAGAAGGACAAAAAACTTACTGCGGGCGGCTGGTTGCTGCGGCTGTACGGAGCCTTGCCGAAGGCCTAGCCGGAATCAGAGACTTGGCAGCTGGAGATGTGGTTCACCAGCCGGGCCACCTCCCCGTAGGGCAGGGGCTTGGTGCAGGTCCGGCTGGGGTCTCGACGCCCGCTCATGTCATAGATGAGGTGGGGCTGGCGCTGCAGTAGCAGCACCCGGCACTCGGCAAACGTCAGTAGCAGATCTGCGAAGTCCAGGCCCTCGTCGTCTCTTAGCTCCCGGAGACGGTGCAGGGCGACGGAGGCGCCTTCTGTTAGGGCGACGGGCCGGGTCCTCCAGGAGTCCCGAGGCTCAGCAGGCGGCCCCGGCACCCACTCCGGCAGGCAGATGAAATCTTCCTCGAGGTCGACGTTGGAGACATAAAAGTACGTCTTCTGCCATTGCTTCACCGATCCAACGAGTTTTGGTGCCGGGAAGAAGTTTTTTGCCCCGGTGCGCTTCACAGCAATGCATCCCCCACACTGAGCGGCCACGCTCTGGACGGTGGTGCCAAGCTTCACATAGAAGAGCTCCGTCCAGAGCTCGATGGTGGGAAGGATGCCAAGATAAGCCTCGCAAAGAACGACGAAGGAAGAAATGGTCGTCACCGTGTTTGGCGTGAGGTGGTGAGGTTGGATGTGGAAGAAGTCGAGGAAGGAGTGGAAGAAGCCGCTCGCCGACAGGCCAAACCCGCACGAAAAGTGCGAGCGGAAGATGACCCGCTCGCCTTGTTGCGGGGCCGGCCTGAACTCCGTCCCCGGCGCCAGGCGCACGACGACCCTGTCGGCCGGCGGCAGCTTCCGCGACCGTCGGAGGACGTCCACGTGCTCTTGCAAGACATCGCTGTCGTCCCATTGGCAGTGTCGTCGAGGAGGCACTGGGCCAGACATGGCTCGGGCGGTGGTTTGCTGTAACGGCGATGAGGAAGAGCGAGGAAGAAGATGAAGGATGGGGGAGAGTGAGCGCGAGAGCGGCGCCAACCCTCTCCCCCGGCCTATATATAGGCCCAGGCGACGAAGGCGAGGGGACGGGCGTGGGCTTAACCACCCCACGTCTCGCACGGCCTCCGATTTTCTCGCGCCTAATCCGCGTGCATTAAATGCGCGTGGGAAGGTAATCGATTACCCCTGCCACTTTGGATCCGCGCGGGGCCCGAGGACCTTAGTGGCGGGCCCCGGCCCACTGCTACGTCCTGTCACGCGCGTGGGCTGGCAGGCCGATGCGACAGGACGGTGACGCGTGGGCGCTGCCAGCGGTCCGCGGGCCTGTTCGACTGTCCGTTGACCAGGTGGAGCCTTCCCGCCGAAGATTCTGAGATGGAGATGTGGCTGCCAGGGGCCGGCTCCAGCAGCGCAGAGCCGGCTGTCGGCAGACGGACTCCTTTAGCAGACAAGTGACAGACGATGAGCATGCCTGAGGGGAGAAGCTGCTGGAACCCCTCGGCATCTCCAACGCCCGCATCTGAGTTCCACCAGCTTCGGGGACTACTGTCAGAGATATTCACCATGGGTACCCTCGGCGACTACCCTTTGTATTTTTAAGACAAATGACAGCCGCTTGGTCAGCTGCGGCCGTCTGCTCCTCGAGCCGCCTCCTAGGGTAGCCTACCCTAGGAGCCGGCTGCCAGCAAGCGGCAGGGACCCAGCAGGCGGCAACACCATCACCACCAGCCAGCAGACGGCCCCGCACTCCTCCCTCAGGGAACACGCTGAGGGGGGTCCCAGCGTGGCGGGGCGTGGCTACACGAGAACATGTCCTTAGAAGATCTGTAAGGGTGTGGCTACAGTGGCCGTGTACCTTATAAATATCCCCTAGGTGGCGGGTCACTGTAGCCACGAAGCTCGTGACCAAGCAACGGTCAGAGGAGGCCACGATCCCACTACTCGTAAACGGCGGGGCCAGCAGGCGGCTGGCCCCATCGGTCAGTGGGCAAGCTCACGAACGAGCTGCCCCTGGCAGGCGGCCAGGGAAGACGGCCGTCTGGTAGCAGACGGCGAACCCCACCCTAGAAGCCCGAGCCTCATCAAGACGATGGGACGGGGCGAGGCGGCAGCGTACGGCGAGGGGCGGTGGCACTGTAGCCATCTCCTTCCTGACGAGGTTGTCGTCAGCAAAAGCATCCCCACAATGAAAGACAATCACGAGGGGCCCGCAGGCGGCGGCCCCCAGCAGACAGGCGGCGAGGCCGGCGCCAGAAGACGCTGACGGCTGGGGGCCACACCGTCGAGTTTACCATTGTACCCCTGGGGGGTAGGCCTATATAAACCCCCCAGGGTCCTCCATGAGGAGGGGCTGGCTATGAGAAGATCACAAGACAAAAACTCTAGATAGAGAGAGGAGGTGAGCTAGCCTTGTTCATCCTTTTCCTTTGGACCTCACAGCTCAAGGAGCAATCTTGTAGCTACCCTAGTGCTATCAGTCGTGATGCGGAGCCCCCGCAGAGCAGGACTAGGGGTGTTATCTCCTCGGAGAGCCCCGAACCTGTGTAAGATTCGAAGGCGTCCTAAGTATTGTTTATCCCGCTTCCCGAGCCCGGCGATGTTCTTTTGGCCCCACGCATGATAAGCCATCCGTTGGCATATGTCGTCCCAAAACCCCGACACGGCTCCCGGGAAGGACCTTGCCGGGAAGCCGCTTCGTCCCTTTGCTCTTTGTGGTCTTGTTCTTGGCATTGCTCCAGTCTCCATCAAGCTTCGATCTTACCCTGGCTCACCTCCATTGCCATGCTTGGTGTGGTGGCTCCCGTGGCTCAGACTGCCCGTGCACAGTCATAGGGGTACAAAAAGTGTACCCCTCTTTTTGTACACCGACAGGAGCCCCCGGGCCTGGGCCACACATAAGCGCGACACGTTGTTGGGCCAGGCCCAGAACGGTGCGCGGGCAGGCGGGGTGGTTTTCACCGTGGTAAAATTTTCCGCGCGCTGCGCCTCCCACGACCCGCGCGGCGCGGGGTGGAGGGGCGTGCGTGACGTGGGCGGCATGCGTGGGGTGGTTTCCGCAGGCATGCGGCACGTCGTAGTAAATGCGAAAGGAGGCGGCCCGCGCCTTCCCCGTTAACGGGGGGAGGCGTGGAGACGCGGCCCGCTTACTGGATGGGGCCGAGGCGCGGTCGTCTAGGCGTCCACTCCCCGTGATCACGGGGTGGGGAGAGGTCGCCTCACCCGTCCCTTCGGTCCCGCACGTTCGCCATGTGCCTTCCATGTGTTCGAGGTGGCGAGCGGTGGAGGCGGGAAACCTAGCCGTCGCTGGTTGGGGCGGCGGGTCGGCACCAGCCCCCCTCGCCTTCTGCGTCTTGATTGGCCGAGTGGGGCGGTCGAGCTCCAACCCCGCCCCTTTATAAAGGGCGGAGGGAGGGGACGGCGCCCCGCACTCCTCCATCTTCTTTCTCCTTCAGCTTCTGCTCCTCTCTTTTGTCCGCCATGAAGAGAGAAAACCTCGGCTCCTCAACGGTGGCGGCGAGGGTCGCTTCTCGACAACGCGTCCCCCCTTGTCCTGCACCTGCGGTGGCCGAACCAGCCACGAGGGGAAGAGGGAGGGGGCGGGGCCGTGGGCGAGGCCGGGGTGCTCGAGGAAGAGGAGGACGGGGCGGCCCGCCGGCCTCGCCCCCGCCAGCAGCTCCTCCTCCAATGGAAGGTCATATTGGAGATGACCCTTGTGAGTTCTTCGTTAGGATGCAGGGGTCGCCGTGCCGTCGCCTTTGTCTCCCGACTCCATTTGCGCGGGAGATGGAGGTGGACCCGCCGGAGTCGCTGCGGCTGCACATGAGGGGTTGTGGGATCAGTGGCATGCGGGCCCACGTCGACTTCCCTGCCCCTCATGTGATGTATCTTCTTCAAGGATGGAAGAGGTTCATTCGCATCCACAGCCTGACAGATGGGCTCACCCTCCACTTCAAGTTGATGGAGGACGGCCACCTCTCCGTCAAGGTCTTCGAGCACCTCGGGACTCGCGCGAGGTGCTGCATGGAGAGCTCCTCCGATGACGAAGACTCCTCCTCGAACGAGGGTGACGAGGAGGACAGCAGCAGCGGCGACTAGGGCGGTGGACGGCAGGATGACGGGTCCGACTAGGTGTCGGGCGCCGCTCCTGGTGGCACCGGCGACCCCATCATCCGCGTCGCCGGCTCCTTGAACTTCTCGGGGCCGTCTCCTTGGCGGCTGGCGTAGGAAGGCTGCGGAAGAGGAAGAGGAAGAAGGCGGGCGGCAAGGTCGTCATGTCGGAGTATGCGGGCACCGACGCCTTCGACGCATACTGACGTCCTGCCGCCTCGTCTTCGAGCTCTACTTCCGGCGCCGTCATCACCGTCCAGCCCTTGGGAGGCCGCCGAGATGCCTTCTCGGTGTCTTCTGCCACCCGTAGCTCGCCTAGGCGCCCCTTTTGCCCTTCTCGCCTCCTTGACCTGCCTCCTGAGGAGAGGGACAAGAAAGGCATTACGGGCATCTTATCTCTTTTTAGTCTGTAAGCCTTCGGGCATCTGTTAAGTTTAAAACTTGTAATCCCCTTATTCATGTTTTTCATTCCCTATGGATTGTACCTGAATGGAATGCTTTTAATGAAAAAGGAATGTTTGACGGGTCATTTGTTCGTAGGTAAAAACCCACAACAGGGAATAAATCCCTGATATCTTTAAGATAAACATTTCTTCGCCCGGCAACAGGCCCTGCTGTTTCCCTACTTCGCTCGACCTTTCTCACGCCCTTGGCGGAGGCAGGGATGAAGTGGGCTCAGACTCCTCGTTTCATCCTTCTGCTGCCGCGACTATGACCAAACTTAGTCCCAGGAACGAACCCTAGGGCCTAGAGTTATGGGAGCACGGTAGCTTAAGGAAAAGAACGAGGTTTCACATACCTCAGTCCATAATGGAATGCATGATAATGGATAAAGAACTTATCTGAAGCAGCAGCCCCCGGCAACCCTGGTCAGCCGTGGGCGAATTCTTGCCCTTGCAGCCTCCGGCAACACTGGCTCGCCGGGGCCTAGGCGCTGGTCTGTTCTTCTTTCATTCCCTCAAGTGGCTTCGGCAAGGATGTCTATGCGTCCTTTGAACCAAAGAATACAGAGGAAAGACAAAGACTCGACCTCTAAGCTAGGGGTTAGCCGCCGCTAAGCACTATCAACCCTAACCAAGGACGAGACTCGACTCAGCATGCATGCTATAACTTAGGGCGCCAGCGTTTCATTTATTTATGCTCAGGGTCTGCGCCTGGCTTTGTACAAAGGGTTACATGCCTTGCCGGCAAGGCTTGTACAAAAGGGTGTCTTGCAGGGGGTGCCCGGCAAGCCGCGCCTTATGGATAAAACATGCAAAGATGCTCGATGTCCCAGGAATTACTCACCGGAACGGCATCCTCGGTCTCCAGGCGGACAGCGCCAGGCCTGGTGACTCGTATTACCGATAAGGGCCTTCCCACTTCGGCGTCAACTTGTTCGTATTCCTGGCCGATTGAACGCGCCGGAGAACAAGGTCGCCTTCCTCAGAGCTTCGGGCACGGACCTTGCGGCTATGGTAGCGGCACAAGGCTTGCTGGTAGCGTGCTGCTCTCACAGCCGCCCAAAGACGATCTTCCTCGAGGAGCATTGTGTCGTCTTGACGCAGTTGCTCTTGCTCAAGCTCATCATAAGCGAGCACTCGAGGTGACCCGTATATGAGTTCCGTGGGGAGAACTGCTTCTGCCCCGTATATCAGGGCAAAGGGCGTCTGGCCCGTGGCTCAATTTGGCGTCGTTCTGATCGACCAAAGAACCACCGGCAATTCATCAATTCAGCGCCTCCCGCTCTTGTGCAGCCTGTCAAAGGTCTTTGTCATTAGTCCTCACAGCACTTCAGCATTTGCCCTCTCATCTTGACCATTGCTTCGGGGGTGAGCAACGGAAGCGAAACAGACCTTGCTGCCGAGGTCTTGGGTATATTGCATGAAGGTGCGGCTTGTAAACTGTGTGCCATTGTCGGTGATGATTCTGTTGGGTACACCAAAACGGCACACTAGTCCCTTGAAGAACTTGACGGCTGACTGAGCTGTGACCTTCCTTACTGCCTCCACCTCTGGCCACTTTGTGAACTTGTCGATTGCAACGTACAAGTACTCAAAGCCCCCGACGGCGCGGGGGAAAGGGCCCAGTATGTCGAGCCCCCAAACCGAGAAGGGCCAGGAGAGAGGAATGGTTTGAAGGGCTTGAGCTGGTTGATGAAGTTTCTTTGAATGGAACTGGCATGCTTCACACGTGGTGACCAGTGCCGTCGCATCCTGGAGGGCAGTGGGCCAGAAGAAGCCTTGCCGGAATGCCTTGCCGGCAAGGGCTCTCAACCCTATGTGGGATCCACATATGCCTCCATGTATCTCTGCCAACAGCTCCAGTCCTTCCTCTCGAGGGATGCACTTCAATTTCACACCGTTCAGTCTCCTTCTGTATAGGACGTCATCGACGAACTGGTACATGGCAGACCGACGGGCTACTTTCTCTTCTTCTTCCTGCTTCTCAGGAAGTTCCCCAGTCTGAAGGAATCAGACGGTATGATGCGCCCACGCTGGAGCCTGGGGCTCGACGGCGAGGACCAAAGGCATTTCCTCCGCCAAGGGAGTGGCCATCTCGACGGCAAAAGCTTGACGCTCCGCCGGAGTTAGCCCTCCGGTGGCGGGCTCAGTGTCTCTGGCAACATCCTTGCCGGCGGCTCCGGGGAGCTCGGCGGGAAAGTACTTGCCGGGCCCTGACTTCCTCCTCTTGTTCTGCTCTGTTGATGGATCAACGGATGGCTGAGAAAGCTGAAGCACAAAGGTACCTGGTTCCACAGGTAGCTTGAGAGCAGCGCGCTTTGACAGGTAATCGGCGATGTCGTTCTTCGCTCGGGGAACATGCTCCGCCTGTATACCATCAAAGCGCTCTTCCAACTTTCTCACTTCATCGACATAGGCCTTCATCAACGGGCTTTAGTAATCCTTGTTGACTTGTTTGACGACAAGCTGCGAGTCGCCCCTGACAATGAGCTTCTTGATTCCGAGGTCTGCCGCGATCCTATGACCAGCAAGCAGCCCCTCGTACTCAGCAGTGTTGTTCGTTGATACCTCCCTAGGGAAGTGCATCTGGACCACGTACTTGAGGTGCTCTCCAGTGGGCGCGACCAGCAGTACGCCAGCCCCGGCGCCCTGTAAGGAGAAAGCCCCATCAAAGTACATGATCCAGTTGCAACTCGCCTCTTTGCCAGGGAGAGCAGTTTCCTGGACCTCTTCATCAGGCGTTGCGGTCCATTCTGCGACGAACTCTGCCAGGACTCGGCTCTGAATTGTCGAGGTACTTTCAAACTTGAGGCCAAAGCTGGACAGCTCCAGTTCCCACTCTACAATCCTTCCCGTTGCGTCTGGATTGTGTAATATCCGTTGCAGAGGGAGGCGAGTGACGACAGTGATCTCGTGCGCCTACAAGTAATGACGCAGCTTCCTCGAGGCCATAAGAAGACCTAAGAGCAATTTCTGCACACCAGAGTACCTTGATCTAGCCCCCTGCAAGAGGGAGCTAACAAAGTAGACCGGGTGCTGCATCATTTTCTTCTTCGGCTGCACTCCAACCGGCTGTGTCGCCTCTGCACGAGTGGCACCAGGCTCTGTTGCTGCTATCACCTCATCATCGATTTCTCTCTGCGCCACTAGTGCGGCACTGACCACCTGGTTTGTTGCCGCTAAGTATAGCAGCAACGGTCCTTGTGGTCTAGGCGCAACCAGTATTAGCGTGGAGGAAAGATACCTCTTCAGATTTTGTAATGCCGCTTTGGCTTCTGGCGTCCACTCCATTGGGCCCGCCTTTTTCAAAATCTTGAAAAAGGGGAGGGCGCGCTAGGCAGACTTGGAAATGAATCTACTCATGGCGGCAACGCAGCCAGCAAGCCGACGCACATCCTTGACCCGTTTGGGTGCTTCAATCTGCTCTATAGCTTCGATCTTGTCCGGATTGGCTTCTATCCCACGCTGCGACACAAAGAACCCGAGAAGCTTGCTAGACGGGACGTCGAAGACGCACTTCTTAGGGTTCAGCTTGAGGTTGATCTTGCGCAGGTTCACAAATGTTTCTTGTAAATCCGGTACAAGGGTTGCCTTGTTTTTGGTTTTGACCACTATATCATCCATATAAGCTTACATATTTCTATGGAGCTGGGGTTCAAAATCAATCTGGACTGCCCTTGCAAACGTCGAGCCAGCACTCTTGAACCCGAAAGGCATTCGTACGAAACAGTACATACCACATGGGGTGATGAATGTTGTCTTCTCTTCGTCTTCTCTTGCCATGAAGATCTGGTGGTAGCCGGAGTAGGCATCGAGGTATGAAAGCAGGTCACACCCTGCCGTGGAGTCAACAATCTGGTCTATGCGTGGCAACGGGAAGGGGTCCTTGGGACAAGCTTTATTGATATCTGTGTAATCAATACACAGCCTCCACTTCCCATTTGCCTTGAGCACTACCACTGGATTGGCGAACCACGTTGGGTGGAGCACCCCTCTTACCAAACCCGCAGCTTCTAGTTTCCGGATCTCCTCGGTGATGAACTCTTTCCACTCCAAAGCTTGCTTCCTGACCTTCTGCTTGACGAGCCGCGCATGAGGACAGACAGCAAGGTGGTGCTCAATCACCTCCCTGGGAACACCGGGGATGTCGGATGCTTGCCAGGCAAACACGTCGACATTCGCCCGCAGGAAGGTGACGAGCGCGTCTTCCTATTTGTCGTCAAGGGCGGAGCTTATGGTAAAAGCCCCTCCCGTGCCGTCCTCCTTGACAGAAACCTTCTTGGTTCCCGGCGGTGTGGCCCTGGATCTCTTGTTTCTGCCGGTGGAGCCCTCTCGCACGTCCTCGACGGGAGCGCGACACTCCAAAGAGATGCGCTTGCCGGAGTGGGTGTCTGAAGTCTCACCGGTCTTCTTCTTTCCGGTGGAGCTCTCTGGCACGTACTCGACGGCGCGATACTCCGAAGATGTGTGCTTGCCAGAGTGGGTGTCTGAAGTCTCACCGGTCTTCTTCTTTCCGGTGGAGCTCTCTGGCACGTCCTTGACGGGAGCACAGCACTCCGAAGAGGTGCGCTTGCCGGAGTGGGTGCCCGAGGTCTTGCCGGTCTTCTTCTTCTTCCCTCCCAGGGCTCCAGTGGCAGGAGCAAGTGCCCACGTAGCGGCAGTTGCTGCAACTGCTTGCTGGTACAATTGGTCAGCGCAAATCAGCGCATCTTTCTTATCGGAGGGGATGGTGATGATCGTCATGGGCCCTGGCATCTTCAGTGTGTTGTAGGCATAGTGTGATGCTGCCATGAACTTGGCCAGTGCTGGGCGGCCAAGGATCCCATTGTAAGGCAGGGGGATCTCGGCAACATCAAACACGATCCTCTCTGTCCTGTAGTTCAGATCACTTCCAAAAGTCACGGGCAGCGTGACTTTCCCCTTCGGTTGACTTCTCCCTGGGCTGACCCCCTGGAACGTGCCCGTCTCTTCGAGGTCTCCATCAGGAACTTGCAGCTTCTCGATCACGGTGGGCGAAAGTAGGTTCAGACCGGCCCCGCCATCAACTAGCATCTTCGTCACCTTGAGGTTGCGTATTGTTGGTGAAACCAACAATGGCAAACACCCGACCACAGTAGTGAGATCAGGGTGATCCTCGGCGTCAAAGATGATAGGTGTGTTGGACCATTTCAGCGGCTTTTGGGCACCGGACGATGGCTCCGCTGCAATAATCTCACGCGCCCACAGTTTAAGCTGGTGGTGAGAAGCATGCATCAAGGCGCCACCATCGACGCACATGGCGTCCGTAGCCTTCTGAAGCTCTTGGCCGTCGGACTCGTCGTCCTCTTCGTGATCGTCGTCTTCAGGTCTTCTGTCGCGGCCCCGGGCGGGCCTTTCCTGATGTTTCTCCTTGCCGCGATGGCCTGCTTGGCAGTCACGCTTCTTGCTGGACCCCTCAGCGCCGTCTTGGCCCTCCTCCTTGTCCTGCCTCTCGTATTCAGCCCTTTGCTTCTCGGCAAGGAGCTCAACCTGGTGGCAGTCCTGGAGATCATGGCCTTTGGTGCGATGGATCTTGCAGTATCGCTTGCCGGAGTTTCCTAGCTTCTCGGCAGCCGCCAAGGCCTGGGAGGCGACACACCTGGCAATTTCCTTGCCAGGGTCACTCGCCTTGGTTTTCTTGGCGGAGCCGGTGTCATCAGATCCCTCGACGGCAAGCACGGCCTTCCCCTTGCGCTTCCTGTTACGGTGCCGACCCTTCTTCGCTGGGGCGGCAGTATCCTCGTCTGAAGAGTCGGTTTCCACACCGGCGCCTTCGCCAGGGTACTTCCTTCCCTCTTCAGCCCGGGCACATCTGTCGGCAAGAACGTAGAGTTCCGCCACATCCTTCACCTTGGTCATCGCCAGTTCTTCGCGCATCTTGCAGCTGCGCACGTTCTGGTGGAACGCGCTGATGATGGCGGCAGGGTAAACATCGGGGATATGGTACTGTACCTGGTTGAATCTCTGTATGTACTTACGCAGACTCTCGCCTTCCTTCTGGGGTATGACATGCAGGTCACTCGCTTGGCCATGGGCTTGGTGGCCTCCGGTAAAAGCGCCAACAAACTCATGGCACAAGTCGGACCAGGAGGAAATAGAGTCTACTAGCAAGTGCATCAACCACCACATGGTGATAGGTTTAAGAGCCAATGGAAAGTAATTCGCAAGCACCTTATCGTCACGGGCCCCGGCAGCTTGCATCGCGATGGTGTAGATGCTGAGGAACTCCGACGGGTGGGTCTTGCCGTTGTACTTCTCGCCAACGTCAGGTTTGAATGTGCGGTGAGAGGGCCACTGGAACTGCCGCAGCTCACGGGTGAAAGCTGGATAGCCTTCCTCGTAAGGTAGACCCCCAGGGCTCTCCGGTGCCGGGCGGTCCGCAGCAGGCCCTGCTCGCCTGTCTGACTGGTGGCGCGTTCCGTGCCGGCGCTTGATGGTGGTTCGAGCGTCTTCATGAGCTCACTCCTGAAGAACTTGACGATGGTCGTCACGGGTCCGTGGGTCGGACGACGCTATGGAGATGGTGTTGCCCACAACGTCTCAACGAGTTGAAGCACGCGGCACCGGGCGAGGAGGAGGCGAATGCACCGTAGCCACGACGCTGCCGGCTCTCCCGCCGCCGGTGCGTGGGACTCCATCGGAGCATCGACCTGGGAGCTCCACCGGATTTAGATCATCCTTGTTGGCGACTGCGACAAGGCTTCGGATGGTGGCTCTCCATTCGTCGAGTATCCCCGTAACGGGAGGAAAGTCGAGGAGCAACTGCGCGCGCGCCAAAGCTTCGGCTGGCATCAACGGTAGCGAAACCTGCATGGACCGTGACGCGCTTCGACCCCTGACCGTGTCAGGGGGAGCTCCATCACGATCCCGCGGTCGTCTATCGTCTCCACCAATGCTTCAGCGGGCGGGCAGGTCTTCTACGTCCCGGGAGTGGCGCTCGGGGCTCTTCCCATGGTGACGCCCGGGACCTTCGGGATGACGACGCCGTTCGTCATGCGCTGCTTGAGAAGAGCGTGCTGTTGGCGTCGGCGTGGGAGTTCTGGAAGCCCTTGCGTCGCCTTCGGGTGATGCGGCCGTGACCTTGGAAGGCCCCGCGCCACCCGTGGAGGGCCGGGCTCCATCTTTGGAACTGGCGGTGTGTGGCCCGTTACCAGGCGCACAAACATCGCCACCTCCCAAACTCCGGCTACCGGGATGGCGTTGGTGATCGCGAGCAGCGCCCCGGGTTTTTTCCGCAACCGGTCCGCTGCTCGCACGCGTCGGGACGGGCTGTCCGGCTTCTGACTGGCCAACCGCCACCGTCGTCTTCTTCTTGGGCGCCATGACGATGAAGAAGCGTCGAACTGACTGCCAAAGCCGATTCTCACAACTGTGCCCCCTACCTGGCGCGCCAAAGATGTCGGTGTATTTGGATCGACACCTATGGGATCACAAGAATCCCTACTACGGTTGCGGGGCGCAGGGTTGAGAGAAGAGCGGATCTGATAGTCAGGACACGGTTCCTTTACCCAGGTTCGGGCCGCAAAGATGCGTAAAACCCTACTCCTACTTTGGTGGATTATATGTTTGTGTTCTTCAGCTAGTGTGGAGCTCCAAAAGAGTCGAGAGGAGTTCTAAAAAGCCGAATCCTCCTCCTGGTCACCTCGGGCCTCCTTTTATAGGAAAAAGGGGTCGCCACAGTGGCACACAGGAGGTGGAAAGGGTACAGTGATGCGAGGTTATCCCTCGCATTACAGGACAAGGCGCATTTAATGCGCTTAGCTTAGGTGTCCTTGCTTTATCGGGGACGAGGGGAGACGTCCGTCTTGTCCGTCGCCGCTCCTCCTCGTGTTGACACGCGCCCTGGCCAGCAGTGCCTGAGGTGCCATGTAGGCAGACAAGTAGCTAAGGTGGCGCAACGACAGGTCTCCACGAAGATCTGCGGGTTGCCACGCAGGAGCCTGTCCAGCTGGTCGGGTCGCCAGCTGTGTGGGTCAGTGGAAAACCGGTTGGTGCGGACCTGATGGTGGCCCTGCGGGCATCCTCGGCAAGGGCCTTGCCGGGGCTCCGGCAAGGGTCCTGTCGTGGCGCCTGCTGTCATCCCCGGCAAGGTGCTTGCCGGGGGCCTTGTAGTTCTCCTTGGCTGGGATCCCGCCAAGGGTCGTCATCTTCTCAACTTGTATGTGATCTTGGATGTCTTCACAAAGATCTGCATGCCACCACGGGGATATCTCCCGAATCCTCGCCCCTGGACTCAAGGGTGATCCGCTCTGTAGGCGCGGGGCGAGCTACCGCGGCAAGGGTCTTGCCGGGGCTGCCAGAGCCGGCTCCCGGCAAGGACCTTGCCGGGGGAAGCCGTTTCGTCCCTTTGCTCTTTGTGGTCTTGTTCTTGGCGTTGCTCCAGTCTCCATCAAGCTTCAATCTTACCCTGGCTCACCTCCCTTGCCATGCTTGGTGTGGTGGCGCCCGTGGCTCAGACTGCCCGTGCACAGTCATAGGGGTACAAAAAGTGTACCCCTCTTTTTGTACACCGACAATGTGTGAATACATAGACAAAACACAGTGTCCCTAGTATGCCTCTACTAGACTAGCTCATTGATCAAAGATGGTTATATTTCCTAGCCATAGACATTAGTTGTCATTTGATCAACGGGATCACATCATTAGGAGAATGATGTGATGGACTAGACCCATCGTTAGCTTAGCACTATGATCGTTTAGTTTTATTGTTATTGCTTTCTTCATGACTTATACATGTTCCTATGACTATGAGATTATGCAACTCCCGAATACCGGAGGAACACCATGTGTGCTATCACACATCACAACGTAACTAGGTGATTATAAAGATGCTCTACAAGTGTCTTCGAAAGTGTTCGTGGTGTTGGCATAGATCAAGAATAGGATTTGTCACTCCGAGTGTCGGAGAGGTATCTCTGGGCCCTCTCGGTAATACACATCATAATAAGCCTTGCAAGCAAATGACTAATGAGTTAGTCACGAGATGATGTATTACGGAACGAGTAAAGATACTTGCCGGTAGCAAGATGGAACTAGGTACTGAGATACCGACGATCGAATCTCAGGCAAGTAACATGCCGATGACAAAGGGAACAACGTATATTGTTATGCGGTTTGACCGATAAAGATCTTTGTAGAATATGTAGGACCCAATATGAGCATCCAGGTTCCGCTATTGGTTATTGACCAAAGATGAGTTTCGGTCATGTCTACATAGTTCTCGAACCCGTAGGGTCCGCACGCTTAACGTTTGATGACGATCGGTATTATGAGTTTATGAGTTTGATGTACCGAAGGTAGTTCGGTGTAATGCCCCAAATGTAATACTTTCCTATAATGGCAATAAAGCTTCCTCTTTGATCCTTGTCATTATCCTTGGGGGTCCTTCTCTTTTATTATTTTTGCATTGCATACCTTTTATTATTTTTGCATTGCATCATCATGTCATCATGGCATCATAGTTTATTTTCTTTTGTGCATTGTTGAGACCTTGTGATGTATGTTGTGTGTGGGTTCAAGCTATCTTAGCTAAACCCTACCCCCTCCTCCTCTTCTTCTTTCTTCTTCTTCTTCTTCTTCTTCTTATTCTTCTCCTTCTTTCTTGCTGGCCTCTTCTTTGATCTATTTTGCAAACCAACTAGCAAGTGCCATAGTGATTCTTCTTTCTCCATTTAAACTTGCCCCATGTGAGCAACCTCTCCACCAAATATCATCTCATTTGAATATGATTTGGTTGGGTTTTAAAATATCAAGAGTTTGGCATATATTCAAACTCCTTTTATTTTTCTGCCTCTAAAAATGTCCAAGTCATTTTATTTAAATAGAGCATAATTCACTGAGCTCAGGGGTATTTTTCTTTTCCCCTAGTTCTTCTTCTTTAATTCTGTGCATTCCTTTCTTTTATGTCTGAAGAAATAAAAAGAAAAGAAGAAACTACAGCAGCCAGCAGCACAGCATGGGCCTCTCCCTTTTTCTCTCTCTCCCTGAGGCCCAACTCCACCCGTAGCGCAGCAGCCCAGCAGCGCGGGCCCAACTATAGGCGCACTGTCGCGCCGTAGCCACTCCGAGTGCACGGCCCCACACATCAGCGACCCATCTCCCTCGCCTCCGTCTTCCTCTGTCAGTAAAGCAGAGCACTCGACGCTTTCACCGTCGCGTCGTCAGCTCACGGACGGTGAGGCCGTGTGCCGAGCCCGTGTTTTAAACACAAATCATGTCCATCTCTTTCCCCTAGGTCTTCTCCTTCCCCTCTCGCCGTCTGGAGAGCTGGGATCCCCCAGATCTGCCGCCACCACCGACGCCCAAGCGCATCTAAGAGCTCCCTCTCGTCGCCGGCGACCTCCGCGTCGTCCTCGGCCTCGCCAATGTTGTCTAGCTTCTTCCCCGACGTCCTCTTCTTCCACCACGACAGCTACGTGGACCCGAGCGCCTCCGTCGAGCGCTTCTTCCTCTTCTTCCTCTACGGTGGCCGGAGCTGTTCGAGACGCGCCGTCGTCGACTCCGTCCAAGCCAGGGTCAGCCGAGCGCACCGCCGTGCTCGTGGTGAGCTCCTCTCTCTCCCCAGCCCTTTTCCCCTTCCTGTGATGGCTCTAGGCCATAGTTCCATGAGCGCCCGACCGAGCCGCCGTCGGACCTCGTCGTCGGCGAGTGTTCCGACCTCTTTAGCTGTTGCTGTGATGTCCGTTAGCTTTGCCTAGGTGCGTAGAGCCTCCCTGTGCAGTCGCCGTGCCTCCTAGTGCCTTGCATCGCCTCGCTGTCGTCTCGTCGCCGCCGTGCTATAATAGCTCGCCGCCGGCGATGAAGTGCACCTTAGGTGCTGCTGTTAGTTTGGTTGGATGCGGGATTCTTCTAGCTCCCTCTCGCACCCATCCGTCGTGCCTAATGGTCGTCGGAGCGGCTCCGACGAGCTTGCTCCGACGAGGGCCAACGCTCCCCTGTTTTGCTTTTGTGGTTTATTCTTCAGATATGATGTGCTCTCTCTGTCGAGATTGGTGCAGTGGCGTAGTGGTATGTTTCTGTCAGTTTCGTCAGAGAGACACGGGTTCGATCCCTCGCGGGCGATGTGGTTAGTTCGCCCCTTTTTCATTTTTGTGCGAGGCTGACAGCAGGGCCCCACCTGCCAGCCTCACAGCAGTAGTGCCAGCCCGCGCGCGCACCCGCTTGCCAGCTCAGCTCCCTCTGCCCCCCCTGCAGTGTTTGTGTCTCGCTGAGCCTGGGTCAGTTTAGACCTGGCGATTGTTTTGTTTATTTTCTTTTTCTGTTTTCTTTTTCTTTTTCTGTTTTTCTGTTTTATTTAATATCTGCATATTTATCCTTCATATGAATATGAGCCCTATATGATTTTTTTTTTAGAATTTTGTGTAGATTATGAAAATGTAACTTGCTGCCATGTTTGAAAACTTTTAAAATGTTGTTTGAATTTGAATTTAATTTAAATATGTTCAAACTTGCAAAAATCATAACTAATTCTCTACAACTCCAAATTTAACAAACTTTATATGCATTTGGGGTAGAAAAATGTGTAGAATATTTTGGTGCTGCTGTTTAGCATGTTTGAAAAATCCATCACAGTAGTTTTTTAAATCTGTCCCAAATGCAAATAAATGAATATGGGCTTTTCTGGAAATTGTTGTATTTAATTCTAGCCCATTTAAACTTGCAAGCATGTTGCTGCTGTGTTTAGTGCACCCTTGCCATGTTGACCAACCCCTTTAAAACATGTGGTTGCTTGTTTGATAATCTACATAAACTTTCTAAGTGGTTACTTCACTTGTTTCACATGTGTGGTTGTTCTTGTTTGTGGTGATGTTATTGTATTCTTGTGACCTAGGCCATGCATCATATCTTTCATGTTTACATGCTTCATGTTCATGCATCATGTGATTGAGCACTGCACATTGATTGATTTTGTTCCATTGTGCATTGTTGTGTTTGGTTAGAGCCTGGTGAAGATTTTGAGAACGAGGTTTCTACCGAGGTTGAGTGTGAGGAGCAAGATTACGTTCCCTCCGAGGATTCAACAGGCAAGATGACCTGACCTAGATATCATTACTATCTTTGCCTATTGCTAGATGTCTTGCTCTTTAGCTTATTGCCTCGATGCCCATGTTTGTTTGTCAGCCTCCTATTGTAGCCATGAATATCTCTAACCACCCAACCTAGCAAACCTTTGATTGGCTATGTAAGCTTGCTCAGCCCCTCTTATAGCATTGTTAGTTGCAGGAGAAGATTCGAATATTCTTTGCTTCATGTTGAAGTTATTGTTGGGATATCACACTATATAATCTGTTAATAACTAAATCATCTATATACTTGGCAATGGGTGGAAGGCTAAGCCTTTGCTTGGTGTTTTGTTCCACTCATGCCTCCCTAGGAACCGTTTAAACCGGTGTTATGTTCCTTGATTTTGCGTCCCTAACATGGTTGGGGTTTATGGGCCCTCCTCGATAAACCGCTTAGCGCTAAAGCTTTTCTAGCAAGTCCCAACATTGGTTTTACATTTGCCTAATAACTAAAACTTGCATAGGGAGTTATAAACCCTTTTCTTAATCAACAACCCGGGTCAGTGCTCCACATGAGTGTTGGTCCAAACTGGGCAACCTGCGGGGCCACCTTGGGGAAACCCGAGGGCTGGTAAAAACCTGTAGCTTGTCCCATCCGGTCGTGGCCTGAGACGAGATACGCGCGGCTACTATCAGGGTGTTGGCACGCTGGGAGGTCTTGCTGGATTAGTTTTACCTTAGTCGGAATATCTTGAGCAAGGGATTCTGAGAATACTCGGGTCTTCCCACCTTGCAGTTGCGACTCCGCAGATCGTTAGCTTGTGATGGGCTAAGTTGGGACACCAATGCAGGGTTTTGATCTTTCGAAAGCCGTGCCCGTGGTTATGTGGCAGATGGGAATTTGTTAATATCCGGTTGTAGAAAACTTGACACTATGATCATAATGCACTACCAGCGTGAGTAACCATGATGGTCGTTTTCTGAAGGGGTTCGGGAAGTGAACACGGTGGGGTTATGAATGACGTGCTTAGATAGGATCACTTTGTGATCACTTTGACGCTCGTGGCACTTCTCTTCTCGCTCTAAACACGTAAGCTAGTGCTAGTGCAGCTGCAACCTTGTTCTTCAGCTTTGTTCCACACCCAAGGCTTAGATAGCATTGCTACCCGGGAACGGGATTGCTGAGTCCTCCGTGGCTCACAGATTCTACACAACACCAGATGCAGGTACCATGGTGAACTACACAACTGGTGGTTTAGAGTTGTACTGGGAGTTCGACGAGGAACGTGGGCGATACTACGTGTATTATCCAGAGGATCAGTAGGGCTCTTACTAGGATGTTGTGATTGGGACCTTGTGTTATTTATGGTATCTTTCATTCGGATCTTCATCCGTAGTCGGACTCTGATGTTATTTGGTTCATGTTTGTTATGTAATGTATTGTGTGACATGATGAGTGTAAGCCAACTACTCTTTTGCAATTTCATCCCTCTTTTACATGAGTCGTGCAAGGATACCATACTTGCGATCATTCTAGTATGAGCTTATACCTTTAAGTCGTGCCTCGACACGTGGGAGGTATAATCTCATACTGGCATTAGATTCGGAGTCCCGAATGAGATCACGGACATGAAGAGGAGTCTCGGAATGTCCGAGATGTAAAGATCGATATATTGGAAGGCTATATTCGGACATCGGAAAGGTTCCGAGTGGTTCGGGCATTTTCCGGAGTACCGGGAGGTTACCGGAACCCCCCGGGAGAAGTTATGGGCCTTATGGGGCCATAAGAAGGAAGCACACTAGCCCACAAGGGGCTGGTGCGCCCCCTTGGGCAGGAGGCCGAATTGGAAAAGGTTTGGGGGTGGCGCCCCCCCTTTCCTTCTCTCCTACTCCTCCTTCCCTTCCTCTCCTACTCCAACTAGGGAAGGGAGGAATCCTACTACCGGTAGGAGTAGGACTCCTCCTAGGCACGCCATAGAGGGTTGGCCTCTCCTCCTCCTCCACTCCTTTGTATACGGGGGTGGGGGAACCCCATAGAAACACAAGTTGATCAGTTGATCTCTCCCAACCATGTGCGGTGCCCCTCTCCACAGAAACACACATCGGTCATATCGTTGCAGTGCTTAGGCGAAGCCCTGCGCCGGTAGCTTCATCATCTTCGTCACCATGCCGTCGTGCTGACGAAACTCTCCCGTGAAGTTCTACTGGATCAAGATCTCGTGGGACGTCATCAAGCAAAACGTGTGCTGAACGCGGAGGCTCCGTACGTTCGGTGCTTGATCGGTTGGATCGCGAAGAAGTTCGACTACATCAACCGCGTCACTAGACGCTTCCGCTCCCGGTCTACGAGGGTACGTAGACACACTCTCCCCTCTCGCTGCTATGCATATAGTAAATAGATCTTGCGCGATCGTAGGAATTTTTTTGAAATACTACGTTCCCCAACAGTGGCATCATAAGCCAGGTCTATGCGTAGATGATATGCACAAGTAGAACACAAGTGAGTTGTGGACGATACTAGTCATACTGCTTACTAGCATGTCATACTTTGATTCGGCAGTATTATTGGATGAAGCGGCCCGGACCGACATTACGCGTACGCTTACACGAGACTGGTTCTACCGACATGCTTCGCATACAGGTGGCTGGCGGGTGTTAGTTTCTCCAACTTTAGTTGAATCAAGTGTGGTTATGCTCGGTCCTTGTGAAGGTTCAAACAGCACATACTTGACGAAATTTCGTTGTGGTTTTGTATGCGTAGGTAAGAACGGTTCTTGCTAAGCCTGTATCAGCCACATAAAACTTGCAACAACAAAGTTGAGGATGTCTAATTTGTTTTCGCAGGGCATGTTGTGATGTGATATGGTCAAGACATGATGAGTGATACGTTATTGTATGAGATGATCATGTTTTGTAAAGTTATCAGCAACTGGCAGGAGGCATATGGTTGTCGCTTTATTGTATGAAATACAATCGCCATGTAATTGCTTTACTTTATCACTAAGCAGTAGCGATAGTCGTGGAAGCAATAGTTGGCAAGACGACAACGATGCTACGATGGAGATCAAGGTGACGCGCTGGTGACGATGGTGATCATGACGGTGCCTTGGAGATGGAGATCAAAAGCACAAGATGATGATGGCCATATCATGTCACATATTTTGATTGCATGTGATGTTTATCTCATTATGCTTCTTATTTTGCTTAGTACGGCGGTAGCATTATAAGATGACCCCTTACAAAATTTCAAGGTACAAGTGTTCTCCCTGAGTATGCACCGTTGCGAAAGTTCATCGTGCTGAGACACCACGTGATGATCGGGTGTGATAAGCTCTACGTTCACATACAACGGGTGTAAGCCAGTTTTGCACACGCAGAATACTCGGGTTAAACTTGACGAGCCTGGCATGTACAGACATGGCCTCGGAACACTAGAGACCAAAAGGTCGAGCGTGAATCATACAATAGATATGATCAACATAAGATGTTCACCATTGAAAACTACTCCATCTCACGTGATGATCGGACATGGTTTAGTTGATTTGGATCACGTGATCATTTAGATGACGAGAGGGATGTCTATCTAAGTGGGAGTTCTTTTAGCAATTTGATTAGATTGAACTTTAATTTATCATGAACTTAGTCCTGATAGTATTTGCAAATTATGTTGTAGATAAATAGCTCGCGTTATAGCTCCCCTATGTTTTTATATGTTCCTAGAGAAAACTAAGTTGAAAGACGTTAGTAGCAATGATACAGACTTGTTCCGTGATCTGAGGATTTTCCTCATTGCTACACAGAAGTATTATGTCCTTCATGCATCGCTAGGTGACATATCTATTGCAGGAGTAGATGTAGACGTTATGAACGTTTGACAAGCTCGGTATGATGACTACTTGATAGTTCAGTGCGCCATGCTTTACGGCTTATAACCGGGACTTCAAAAATGTTTGGAACGCCACGGAGCATATGAGATGTTCCAAGAGTTGAAATTAGTATTTCATACTCATGCCCGTGTCGAGAGGTATAAGACCTCTGTAGTACTTTGCCTACAAGATGGAGGAGAATAGCTCAACCAGTGAGCATGTGCTAAGATTGTCTGGGTACTATAATTACTTGAATCAAGTGGGAGTTAATCTTCCAGATAAGATAGTAATTGACAAAGTTCTCCAGTCACTATCACCAAGTTAGTAGAACTTCGTGACGAACTATAATATGCAAGGGATGACGAAAGTAATTCCCGATCTCTTCACGATGCTGAAATCGGCGAAGGTAGAAATCAAGAAAGAGCATCAAGTGTTGATGGTGAACAAGACCACTTGTTTCAAGTAAAGGGCAAAGGGGTAGAAGGGGAACTTCAAGAAGAATGACAAGCAAGTTGTCACTCCTGTGAAGAAACCCAAAGCTAAACTCAAGCCTGAAACTATGTGCTTCTACTGCAAAGGAAATGGTCACTAGAAGTGGAACTGCCCAAGATACTTGGCGGATAAGAAGGATGGCAAAGTGAAGAAAGGTATATTTGATATACAGATTATTGATATGTATTTTACTAGTGTTCATAGCAACCCCTGGGTATTTGATACCAGTTCAGTTGATTAAATTAGTAACTCGAAACGAGAGTTGCAGAATGAACAAAGAATAGTTATAGGTGAAGTGACGATGTGTGTTGGAAGTGGTTCCAAGATTGATATGATCATCATCGCACACTCCCTATACTTTCGGGATTAATGTAGAACCTAAATAAATGTTATTTGGCATTTGCATTGAGCATGAATATGATTTGGTAATGTTTGTTGCAATACGGTTATTCATTTAAAGTCATAGAATAATTGTTATTCTATTTACATGAATAAAGCCTTCGATTGTCATACACCCAATGAAAATAGTTTGTTGGATCTCGATCGTAGTGATACACATATTCATAATATTGAAGCCAAAAGATGCAAGGTTAATAATGATAGTGCCACTTATTTGTGGCACTGCCGTTTAGGTCATATTGGTGTAAAGCGCATGAAGAAACTCCATAGTGATGGACTTTTGGAATCACTTGATTATGAATCACTTGGTGCTTGCGAACCATGCCTCATGGGCAAGATGACTAAAACTCCGTTCTCCAGAACAATGGAGCGAGCAACAGATTTGTTGGAAATCATACATATTGATGTATGTGGACCGATGAGTGTTGAGGCTCGCGGTGGGTACCGTTATTTTCCAACCTTCAATGATGATTTGAGCAAATATGGGTATATCGACTTGATGAAACACAAGTCTGAAACATTTGAAAAGTTCAAAGAATTTCAGAGTGAAGTAGAGAATCATCGTAACAAGAAAATAAAGTATCTACGATCTGATCGTGGAGGTGAATATTTGAGTTATGAGTTTGGTCTTCATTTGAAACAATGTGGAATAGTTTCACAACTCACGCCACCCGGAACACCACAACATAATGGTCTGTCTGAATGTCGTGACCGTACTTTATTAGATATAGTGCGATCTATGATGTCTCTTACCGATTTACCACTATCATTTTGGGTTATGCATCAGAGACAGTTGCATTCACGTTAAATAGGGCAACATCTAAATCTGTTGAGACGACGCCTTATGAATTGTGGTTTGGCAAGAAACCAAAGTTGTCGTTTCTTAAAGTATGGGGTTGCGATGCTTATGTGAAAAAGCTTCAACCTGATAAGCTCGAACCCAAGTCGGAGAAATGTATCTTCATAGGATACCCAAAGGAAATTGTTGGGTACACCTTCTATCACAAATCGGAAGGCAAGATATTCATTGCTAAGAATGGATCCTTTCTAGAGAAGGAGTTTCTCTCAAAAGAAGTTAGTGGGAGGAAGGTAGAACTTGATGAGGTAATTGTACCTTCTCCCGAATTGGAAAGTAGTACATCACAGAAACTAGTTCCAGTGATTCCTACACCAATTAGTGAGGAAGCTAATGATGATGATCATGAAACTTCGGATCAAGTTACTGCTGAACTTCGTAGATCAACCAGAGTACATTCCACGCCAGAGTGGTACGGCAAGCCAGTTCTGGAAGTCGTGTTACTAGACCATGATGAACCTACAAACTATGAGGAAGTGATGATGAGCCCAGATTCCGCAAAATGGCTTGAGGCCATGAAATCTGAGATGGGGTCCATGTATGAGAACAAAGTGTGGACTTTGGTTGACTTGCCCGATGATAAGCAAGCCATCGAAAATAAATGGATCTTCAAGAGGAAGAACGACGCTGACGTTAATGTTACTATTTACAAAGCTCGACTTGTTGCGAAAGGTTTTCGACAAGTTCAAGGAGTTGACTACGATGAGACTTTCTCACCCGTAGCGATGCTTAAGTCTGTCCGAATCATGTTAGCAATTGCCGCATTTTATGATTATGAAATCTGGCAAATGGATGTCAAAACTGCATTCCTGAATGGATATCTTAAAGAAGAATTGTATATGATGCAACTAGAAGGTTTTGTCGATCCTAAAGGTGCTAACAAAGTGTGCAAGCTCTAGCAATCCATCTATGGACTGGTTCAAGCATCTCGGAGTTGGAATATACGCTTTGATGAGGTGATCAAAGCATATGGTTTTATACAAACTTTTGGAGAAGCATGTATTTACAAGAAAGTAAGTGGGAGCTCTCTAGGATTTCTGATATTATATGTGGATGACATATTGTTGATTGGAAATGATATAGAATTTCGGGATAGCATAAAAGGATACTTGAATAAGAATTTTTCAATAAAAGACCTCGGTGAAGCTGCTTACATATTAGGCATCGAGATCTATAGAGATAGATCAAGACGTTTAATTGGACTTTCACAAAGCACATACCTTGATAAAGTTTTGAAGAAGTTCAAAATGAATCAGTCAAAGAAATGGTTCTTGCCTGTGTTACAAGGTGTGAAGTTGAGTAAGAATCAAAACCCGACCACGACAGAAGATAGAGAAAGAATGAAACTCATTCCCTATGCCTCGGCCATAGGCTCTATAAAGTATGCCATGATGTGTACCAAACCTGTTGTGTACCTTGCCATGAGTTTGGCAAGGAGGTACAAAAGTGATCCAGGAGTAGATCACTGGACAGCGGTCAAAACTATCCTTAGTTAATGGATGATAAGGAAATATTTCTCGGTTATGGAGGTGATAAAGAGTTCGTCGTAAAGAGTAACATTGACGCAAGCTTTGACACCGATCTGGATGACTCTGAGTCTCGATCTGGATACATATTAAAAGTGGGATCATTTAGCTAGAGTTGCTCAGTGCAGAGCATTATAGACATAGAAATTTGCGAAATACATACAGATCTGAATGTAACAGACCCGCTGACTAAACCTCTCTCACAAGCAAAACATAATCACACCTTAGTACTCTTTGGGTGTTAATCACATGGCGATGTGAACTAGATTACTGACTATAGTAAACCTTTTTGGGTATTGGTCACATGGCGATGTGAACTATAAAGTGTTAAGTCACATGGTTGTAATGCCCAGGATGCGACTATGTCTCCCACATGTCGAGGCACGACTCAGAGACATAAGTGCGTTCTGGAATGATCGCAAGCGTGGTATCTTTGCGCAACTCATGTAAAAATTCAGGGATGAAAGTGTAAAAGATAGTTGGCTCACACTCGCCACGTCACCCAATGAAAACAATAACATACATTCAGCCAAATAACACAGGGTCCGACTACAAACAAAAATCAAACGAGAAAGATACCACGAATACAAGCCCGGATCACTCCTAATAGGAACCACTACTGATCGTCGGGATATGATACATAGTAACGACCACGCTCTTCATCAAACTCCCAGTGAAGTTCAGATCCATCTCCTGCATTGTTCTCAGCGGTACCTGCATCTGGTGTGTGCTGTAATCTGTGAGCCACAAGGACTCAGCAATCCCATTCCCGGGTATCAAAACTAACAAAGCCTTAGGTGTGGAATAGATATTAAAGTGTTTGCAGCAAGCACTAAGCAACTAGCTTACGAGTTTAGAGCGAGAGGAGAATATGTGCAAACGGTCGCCAAGTTGATCAAGAAGTGATCCTAGCTACTCACGTTCATGCATAACCCCGCCGTGTTCACTTCCCGAAGCCCTTCGGAAAGAGACCGTCACGGTTACTCACACAGGTAGTGTATTCTTATGGATAAGGTGTCAAGTTATCTACGACCGGATATTAACAAATTCCCATCTGCCACATAACCGCGGGCACGGCTTTCGAAAGATCAAAACCCTGCAGGGGTGTCCCAACTTAGCCCATCACAAGCTCACGATCTACGGAGTCGCAACTCCAAAGTGGGAAGACCCGAGTATTCTCGGAATCCCGTGCTCAAGATATTTCGACAAAGTTAAAACTAATCCAGCAAGACCTCCCGGTGTGCTGACACCCTGATAGTAGCCGCGCGTATCTCGTCTCAGGCCACGTCCGGATGGGCGATCCTACGGGTAATACCAGATACCTCAGGTTTCCCCAAGGCGGCCCCGCATAACCCCCAGTTTGGACCAACACTCATGAGGAGCACTGGCCCGGGTTGTTAATTAAGAACTCGGGTTTGCAACGCCCTATGCAAGTTTTAGTTGTTAGGAAAATGTAAAACCAATGTTGGGCCTTGCTGGAAAAGCTTTAAGCAGTGCGAATTATCAAGGGGGGGCCACAAACCCCAACCGTGTTAGGAACGCAAAATCAAGGAACATAACACCGGTTTATCGGGTCCTAAGGTGGCATGGGTGGAACAAAACACCAAGCAGAAGGCCAAGCCTTCCACCCATTACCAATATATAGGTGCATTAATTTAACAAGATATATATTGTGTTATCCCAATAAAACAAGTCCGAACATGGAGCAATCTTCAAATTTCACCTGCAACTAACGATGCTATAAGAGGGGTTGAGCAAAAGCGTACTTAGCCAATCAACGGTTTGCTAGGAAGGCGGTTAGAGTGTTTCATGGCAACAATAGGAGGCTGACAAACAGGAATAGGCATCGAGGCATAGCTAAAGAGCGAGCCAACTAGCATAGGCAAAGATAGAGGTGATATCGAGGAATGGTCATCTTGCCTGTTAAGTCCACGGAGGGATCGTAACCTTGCTCCTCAAACTCAGCCTCGATAGGAACCTCGAACTCCGAATTGTCACCGGGCTCTAACCAACACAACCATACAAACACCACAACAACAATTAATCATCATGCAATGCTCAAACACATGATGCAAGATATGATGCATATGAATATGGGCAGGATGTGATGCAACTCCAAGGTACATGATGAGTGCACATGTGACATGACAAAAGCCAGAACACAAAACATGTAGCGGACACATCATGCAAAAGATAACAAGAACAAGCATAGTCACAAGTGGTTACGTAATTAAATTATCCAAGCACCCAACAAGTTTGAAAAGTTATTTAGCATAGCAAGGGGTACAACTAGGAACATCAACATCATGCAAGCATTTTAAATGAGCCGGAAAGAACAAACAACAATATCCGGAAACTCCCATGTACATAAAAACACATATTGGACAGATATGTAGCCACCATGTTTTAGAGTTATTAAACATGCAAACTAATAGCACCATCTTAATCTACACATTTTTTCACCCCAAAAGCATATAAAGTTTGTCAAATTTTGAGCTATGGTTATTTAGTTATGAATTTAACAAGTTTGAACATATTTTAAACTCAAAATAATTCAAACAGCAATTTAAATGTTTTTAACATGGCAACAAACTGCATATAAATAATCTACACTAAAAATTAAGCAGTTTTCATATATAAAGTATTTTGAACAGATGCATATTTGAAAAGATATGAAAATTTGCAAAAGAAATGCAAAACTGAAATTTAAAACAAAAACAGAAAAGAGAGAAAACTAAACAGACCCAGCCTCGGCTAGCCACAGACCCTGACTAGTGGGTCCAGGGGGGAGCTGATGTCGCAGCATGGGTGCTGGAGTGTGTGCGAGCGCGCTGAGAGGCTGCTAGGTGGGGCCAGGCTGTTAGTGGAACATAGAAAAGCAAAAAGGGGCTTATTCCACTGCCCGACCGGGATTCGAACCCGCGTATGCGAGTAACAAGCGAGAGGCTCAAGCCACTGGGCTACGGTGCGTGTGACTGACAGAGGGGAGGTGCATATACTGAAATACAGAGAACAGCAGCTAACAGGGCCACTCGACGCCGGCGAGACAGAGGCGACGCCGAGGACGTTGGGACGGCTCCGACGACCAAATGGAGCGGCGGATGCACTCGATGGATTTGCTGAGGAATCTCGCACCCGCGACATGCACTAGCTACACCTAACGAGAACTACAGCGACGCCGGCGAGCAGCAAAAAGAATGGTGGCGACGAGCTGCGGCGAGGCCTAAGCAGAGCCTAACGGAGCGGTGGAGGCATCTAGCAGGACATACGCAGCGAGGCGAAGATGATGGGCGCAAACCACGGTGCTAAGGAGGTCGGAGCACTCGTCGGTGACGAGGTCCGATGGCGTTGGGTTCGGGCGCACGGGGAACTACCAGCTAGAGTCTGCAAATGAAGGGGAAAACTACACGGGGAGGATCAGAGGCTCACCACGAACACGGTGGTGTGCTCAGTTGGCCGGGAGGAGGACGGAGTCAACGACGACGTCGATCGAACGCCCGCGGTGGCCGGATTCGAAGACGAGGAAGAAGAAGAAGCAGCCGTGGACTTCAGCTCCGAGTAGCAGACGTAGAGGACGTTGTCGACGTCGAGGAAGAAGATGGGCACCGTTGGCGAGGCATAGGAGGTCGGGGAGCATGCCGGCGACGAGCCTGTGCGCTCAGATGCGCTCGGGACGATGGTGGAGCGACGGATCTATTGGCTCTCAGCTCACCTGACGGCGGGAGGAGGAAGAGGGGAACCCTAGGCGTCCAAAGGGCAAGGAGAGAGGGGTTAAAAGGGGCCAGAACGACGATGGCGCACGAAGGCGTGCTCGGCTCGTGGTCCCCATGGCGCGAACACGAGGAGGAAGAAAAGGTGGGTGCGAGGCTGTGCACGGTCGCTGACATACGGGCCCGTCTCGTCCACGTGGAGACGCAACCGAGGGGGAGAGTGTGTGCGTGGGTGAGAAAGGGCGTGAGGGACGTTGCGGGCTGAGCTAGCTTGGCTGCTGCGGCTGGTTAGCTGGGCCGGCCTGGTTAGCTGAGGCGCAGGTGGTGCTGTGTAATGCCCAGGATGGGACTATACCTCCTACGTGTCGAGGCACGACTTAAAGGTATAAGCCCATCCTAGAATGATCTCAAGTTTGGTATCTTTGCACGACTCATGTAAAAGAGGGATTAAAATGCAAAAGGAGATAGTTGGCTTACACTCGCCACTTCACACAATACATTACATAAGCAATCATCATTCAGAACATCACAGCCCGACTACGGGTAAGATCCAAAAGAAAGATACCAAAACAACATAAAGCCACAGGCCAAGATCGAATCCTAGTAGAAACCACTACTGAACATCGAAACGTCACAAACAAACAGCCAAACTCTTCATCGAGCTCCTGGTGAAGCACTGAACCAGCTCCTGCATCGAACTCGGCTGAACCTGCATCTGGTGTGGTGAAGTAACTGTGAGCCACAGAGGACTCAGCAATCCCGTTCCCGGGTAACACGACTATTTAAGCCTTGGGTGAGGACAAGGCTGAAGAAAGAATATGAGGTGAAGGAACAAACAAGAGTCTGCAGCAGCAACTAGCACTAACTTACGTAAAAGAGAGCGAGAAGAGAAGTGCATCGGTCGAAAGATGATCACGAAGTGATCCTAACTAAAGCCGGTCAAACATAACCCCACCGTGTTCAACTCCCGAATCCCTATTCGGAAATTGACAGTCACGGTACACACGCTGGTAGTGTATTAGAAACATTGTGTCAAGTTATCTACAACCGGAATTAACAAGCTCCCATCTGCCACATAACCGCGGGCACGGCTTTCGAAAGTTCAAACCCTGCAGGGGTGTTCCAACTTGGCCCATTACAAGCCCACGATCCGCGGAGTCGCAACTCCATAGGTGGGAAGACCCGAGTATTCTCGGAATCCCGTGCTCAAGTTAAACCGAACTAAGGTAAGGCTAATCCAGCAAATCCTCCCGGCGTGTCGACACCCTGATAGTAGCCGCGCGTATCTAGGTCTCAGGACACGACCGGATGGGCGATGCTACAGGTATACCAAATACCTCGGGTTGCCCCAAGGCGGCCCTGCAGGACCCCCGTTTGGGACCAACACCATCAGCGCTGGCCCCCCCTGCTATGTAGAAATAAAGGATCCTCGAGGGAGCGACCCTCTATGCAAATTTAATTAATTAAATAAGTTGTTATTATGAGGCAAATAGTACCAAATGTTGGGACTTGCTGGAAAAGACTTAGCACTTAGCGGTTTATCAAGGGGGTCCCATACACCCCAACCGTGTTAGGAACGCATAATCAAGGAACATAACACCGGTTTATACGGTTCCTAACGGCATGAGTGGAACAAAACACCAAGCAAAAGGCTTAGCCTTCCACCCTGCCAGTATATAGATGATTTCATTTAGCATTTATATAGTGTGATATAACCCAACCAAACTTCAACATGAAGCAAGCATCTTCAATCTTCACCTGCAACTAACAATGCTATAAGAAGGCTGAGCGAAGCGTACTTAGCCAAGCAACGGTTTGCGTAGGTAGGGTGGTTAAACATGGCAATTGGTTACAAGTAGGAGGCTGACAAGAAGAACATGGGCATCGAGGCAAAACTATAGATCGAGACTACTAGCAAGAGGCAAAAATAGTAATGGTATCCGGGTTCGGTCATCTTGCCTGGGATTCCACAAGGGAGAAGAACGGATCCAAGAAGAAGACGGAGCAACAGTCGAGCGGAACCTCACAACTCCGGAACGAAACCGAAGCTAACAAGAGAAGCAACCGGAAAGAAAACAACAACACGGTAAACACACAAGCATCAACATGGCATACGATGCACAAGCAAGCATGATGCATGTCCGGTTTAATATGCAAGGCATGGCAAAGTGCACAAACAAATACTACAAGTTAAGTGGAGATCAATATGCAACGAGTTGCATATTGACGAAACACCACATTTAATTATTTAGTTGACTCTCGTTATTTACAAAACAAGGTTAAATGTTTTAGCATGGCAAGAGGTGAAGCAAAAATAAAACTACACTATTAGGCAATTTAAATGAGGCCGGAAATAACAACAACATATCCGGAAAAATCCTCATGAGCATGTTTAATA
Source organism: Secale cereale (assembly GCA_902687465.1). Classification (NCBI taxonomy): domain Eukaryota; kingdom Viridiplantae; phylum Streptophyta; class Magnoliopsida; order Poales; family Poaceae; genus Secale; species Secale cereale. Next base: position 458,748,166 of record LR738709.1, read on the forward strand.
ATTATAAAGCAAACAACAATTAAACATTTAAGTGTTGTTAACATGATGCGGATGACATGAACAAGTTTATGCAAGTTTTATTAAAAGGTTGACTTAAAAGAGATATGAAGCATTTTGTCACCGTGGTGGAATGAAAGGGTGCCACGGCAACATTCCGAAAGTGATGCAACGCAACAATTCGATTCCGGTAACTCGTTGAGAGTCCGGGCAAAAGCAAAGGCGGAGTGAGTCAAACGAGACGAAAGGTGGGCGATCCCGTTGCCGGGTTTCCACGAGTCGGTGACGAGGCAACCGAGGACAACAAAAGGGACGAAACGGACACGGGCACACACAAGGGAGACATTTCATACAACACAAGCAAGCATGCACGGGTCACGTCTCGGGGTTATACCTTTGAAGCGTGCGTTTCGAGGCGGTTCGAGCTCGTAGTGGAAGTAGAGGAAGTAGTCGTTCCGTAGGCGGTAGTTGTACTCGGGCGACGGTAGAGGAAGTAGACGTTCACGGGGGTGTAGTGGAAGTAGTTGTTCCGTTCGTCTTGGCGGTTCCACGACGGCGGAATAACTACTTCCACTACACCCCCGTGAACGTCTACTTCCTCTACCGTCGCCCGAGTACAACTACCGCCTACGGAACGACTACTTCCTCTACTTCCACTACGAGCTCGAACCGCCTCGAAACGCACGCTTCAAAGGTATAACCCCGAGACGTGACCCGTGCATGCTTGCTTGTGTTGTATGAAATGTCTCCCTTGTGTGTGCCCGTGTCCGTTTCGTCCCTTTTGTTGTCCTCGGTTGCCTCGTCACCGACTCGTGGAAACCCGGCAACGGGATCGCCCACCTTTCGTCTCGTTTGACTCACTCCGCCTTTGCTTTTGCCCGGACTCTCAACGAGTTACCGGAACCGAATTGTTGCGTTGCATCACTTTCGGAATGTTGCCGTGGCACCCTTTCATTCCACCACGGTGACAAAATGCTTCATATCTCTTTTAAGTCAACCTTTTAATAAAACTTGCATAAACTTGTTCATGTCATCCGCATCATGTTAACAACACTTAAATGTTTAATTGTTGTTTGCTTTATAATTATTAAACATGCTCATGAGGATTTTTCCGGATATGTTGTTGTTATTTCCGGCCTCATTTAAATTGCCTAATAGTGTAGTTTTATTTTTGCTTCACCTCTTGCCATGCTAAAACATTTAACCTTGTTTTGTAAATAACGAGAGTCAACTAAATAATTAAATGTGGTGTTTCGTCAATATGCAACTCGTTGCATATTGATCTCCACTTAACTTGTAGTATTTGTTTGTGCACTTTGCCATGCCTTGCATATTAAACCGGACATGCATCATGCTTGCTTGTGCATCGTATGCCATGTTGATGCTTGTGTGTTTACCGTGTTGTTGTTTTCTTTCCGGTTGCTTCTCTTGTTAGCTTCGGTTTCGTTCCGGAGTTGTGAGGTTCCGCTCGACTGTTGCTCCGTCTTCTTCTTGGATCCGTTCTTCTCCCTTGTGGAATCCCAGGCAAGATGACCGAACCCGGATACCATTACTATTTTTGCCTCTTGCTAGTAGTCTCGATCTATAGTTTTGCCTCGATGCCCATGTTCTTCTTGTCAGCCTCCTACTTGTAACCAATTGCCATGTTTAACCACCCTACCTACGCAAACCGTTGCTTGGCTAAGTACGCTTCGCTCAGCCTTCTTATAGCCTTGTTAGTTGCAGGTGAAGATTGAAGATGCTTGCTTCATGTTGAAGTTTGGTTGGGTTATATCACACTATATAAATGCTAAATGAAATCATCTATATACTGGCAGGGTGGAAGGCTAAGCCTTTTGCTTGGTGTTTTGTTCCACTCATGCCGTTAGGAACCGTATAAACCGGTGTTATGTTCCTTGATTATGCGTTCCTAACACGGTTGGGGTGTATGGGACCCCCTTGATAAACCGCTAAGTGCTAAGTCTTTTCCAGCAAGTCCCAACATTTGGTACTATTTGCCTCATAATAACAACTTATTTAATTAATTAAATTTGCATAGAGGGTCGCTCCCTCGAGGATCCTTTATTTCTACATAGCAGGGGGGGCCAGCGCTGATGGTGTTGGTCCCAAACGGGGGTCCTGCAGGGCCGCCTTGGGGCAACCCGAGGTATTTGGTATACCTGTAGCATCGCCCATCCGGTCGTGTCCTGAGACCTAGATACGCGCGGCTACTATCAGGGTGTCGACACGCCGGGAGGATTTGCTGGATTAGCCTTACCTTAGTTCGGTTTAACTTGAGCACGGGATTCCGAGAATACTCGGGTCTTCCCACCTATGGAGTTGCGACTCCGCGGATCGTGGGCTTGTAATGGTCCAAGTTGGAACACCCCTGCAGGGTTTGAACTTTCGAAAGCCGTGCCCGCGGTTATGTGGCAGATGGGAGCTTGTTAATTCCGGTTGTAGATAACTTGACACAATGTTTCTAATACACTACCAGCGTGTGTACCGTGACTGTCAATTTCCGAATAGGGATTCGGGAGTTGAACACGGTGGGGTTATGTTTGACCGGCTTTAGTTAGGATCACTTCGTGATCATCTTTCGACCGATGCACTTCTCTTCTCGCTCTCTTTTACGTAAGTTAGTGCTAGTTGCTGCTGCAGACTCTTGTTTGTTCCTTCACCTCATATTCTTTCTTCAGCCTTGTCCTCACCCAAGGCTTAAATAGTCGTGTTACCCGGGAACGGGATTGCTGAGTCCTCTGTGGCTCACAGTTACTTCACCACACCAGATGCAGGTTCAGCCGAGTTCGATGCAGGAGCTGGTTCAGTGCTTCACCAGGAGCTCGATGAAGAGTTTGGCTGTTTGTTTGTGACGTTTCGATGTTCAGTAGTGGTTTCTACTAGGATTCGATCTTGGCCTGTGGCTTTATGTTGTTTTGGTATCTTTCTTTTGGATCTTACCCGTAGTCGGGCTGTGATGTTCTGAATGATGATTGCTTATGTAATGTATTGTGTGAAGTGGCGAGTGTAAGCCAACTATCTCCTTTTGCATTTTAATCCCTCTTTTACATGAGTCGTGCAAAGATACCAAACTTGAGATCATTCTAGGATGGGCTTATACCTTTAAGTCGTGCCTCGACACGTAGGAGGTATAGTCCCATCCTGGGCATTACATGCTGGCTGCGCCTGGGCTGCACTGCTAGTGCTGCTGTTTTCCTTTTTCCATTTTCTTCAGGCAGAAAACAAAAGGGAAAAGCCCGGGTCAAAAGAAAAGGAATTAGGAGGAAATAAGAATATTCCCTAGCTCCTGGAATTATGCCCTATTTTATAAAAATGACTTGGACATTCTGTAGAGGTAGAAAAATAAAACGAGTTTGAATATGGTTCAAACTTCTGTCATTTTTTAACCTGACCAAAACATTTCAAAATAAGGTGAGGTTTTGCACAGTGGCTTAGGACAAGGTACCAAAGAAGTTGTGAGGAGATGAACATTTAAGGAAGGGGTTAAAACCCACTTGCAAAATTTAAAGAAAGGGGAAAAGAAGGAAGGGAAGTGGTGCAAGTTGGAAGGGTATAAGTAATGAGCATGGTCTTGCATCCCCCACCTCAACAAGATCAAGAAGAACTCATTTGGCATAAAGGAAGAGCAATGCACAATGATGCAATGATGACCATGATGCAATGATGATGGTGAATTAATGCATGAATGCATAAAGAAAGGACAAAAAATGAAAAATATGACAATGCAAAGACAAGGCATAAATGATAAAGAACCCCCAAGGAAAGGACAAGGACCAAATGGTAAATGTTTATATTGCCATATAAGGAAGTGATGTCTACACACGCTTCTACTCTTGTAGACTATGTTGGGCCTCCAAGCGCAGAGGTTTGTAGGACAGCAACAATTTCCCTCAAGTGGATGACCTAAGGTTTATCGAACTCAGGGAAGTAGAGGTTGAAGATGGTCTCTCTCAAGCAACCCCGCAACTAAGATACAAGAAGTCTCTTGTGTCCCCAACACACCTAATACAACTAGGAGTTGTATAGGTGCACTAGTTCGGCGAAGAGATGGTAAAATATGGATGATAGGAGTGGCAAAGCAAAGTAATATAAATCTGTAATAAAAAGTGCAGCAAGCAAACAAGTGGTAAACGTGAGCACAAATGGTATTGCAATGATGGAAACAAGGCCTAGGGATCATACTTTCACTAGAGGCAACTCCCAACAACATTAACATAATCGAATCACATGATATTTCCCATAAAACATGCAATGGAGACGCACCCGGAGGTCATTCCTTCGTGGTCAAGAGAGGACGAGAATTATGTAGGGCTACAAAAGCACACCTCAAAGTTCGTAGTTCTCAATCTAAGGATTTCCCAATGTCACCGCGGCCATCCAAAGAGAGTCCCACAATCACCACAACATATCTAAAGGATAGTCAAAGACAAGCACCAAGAGACTCTCAATCTTCAATCAACACACAAGAGAGGAAATCACTCATGAAAATATTTTTCTAATCCATGTCCAATAGACCGCTGTCACCTTGGTCTCGGGGATTATACTAGATAAAGACAAGTGAATACAACAATCCAATACATAGAGGAAGGGGAAATATCATGGGATCACCCTAGATTAACATAGCCTATGATCACAGCGAAGATCACATCATGGGAGAGAGAGATAACCACATAGCTACACGTACGAGCCCTCGGCCCCGGAGAAGACTACTCACACATGGACATGGTGAGGAGGAGGTTGATGATGGTGTTGATGGAGAGGTGCAGCCCCGCGAGGAGGAGACGGCCGGCGGCAGCCACGGAGGCGGCGGCGGCGGCCCTCGGGGCGGCGGCGGCCCTAGGGGGCAGCGGTTCCTTGGCCCCCCTTCTTCCTTGTGGATGGTGCTACAACGGTGCTGGTCCTCCCCTCCAAGACGGCGGCTCGGGAAGAGGAAAATTCGTGGCCCTTGGTGACCTAGGTTTCCTCTCTTTATATAGACTCTCGGATTCCCGTCATCAGATTTTGGGCCTCAGTAAAACGGGCTTTACTCGGCCGTCCGGACTACAATTTGGACGAATTTTATATCCAGAAGCATCGCCTCGAAATTCCCCACAACTTTTGCAACTAGACTTTTTCCGTTTGACGTCATCTTCGGGCCAGAACGTGACCATCTTTAAAAAACGTTCTCAGACAGATTTCAGGAAAGTCAGAGTCCTACTCCAATACGACTCCTTTTGCGTTTTTGTCAATTTCCAAGTAATTCCTACACAATAAAGTGTAAAACAAGAACATTGTGCACTTTTGCAACCATTAGTAGGTTAGTCCAAATATGATCAAAAGTGTATGAAAGTGCATAAATATCATAGCAATATCACACAAAAAGGGCATGGAGCAAGCAGAAATTATAGATACGTTTTGGACGTATCAACATCCCCAAACTTAATTCCTGCTCGTCCTCGAGTAGGTAAATGATAACAAGCATAATTTCTGTGGTGACATGCTATTAACCATATAAGTACTTTTCACAGTCACATGACAAGTGCTTACTGAGACAATGAATCTATAGTAATTAAGTTGCCTCATGAGAAAATCACAAAGAACTGAAAGTTTTACAATATGATACTGAAACATCAAATAGATTTGCAATGAGCATGGTGTGCAAATATGATAAAGTGGTACCTTGCTTGCCCCCTTTAGTGAAGCAAAACATAAATGCAGGGGCACTTCCAAGGTTTAAGTGACGACTAGATACAATGATTTCAGAATAAACGATATCATAATCATGCAAAAGACAATGGTACTTTGGGACAATGCACATTACACTCAGAATGACAATCATGCTCTCAATAGTTGGTGCTTTAAAGAAGGTGGAGACTCTCGAACCGTGGCTTTTGATGGCAAGGTTGAAAACCCGTGGTCGGAAACAAAAACTAAACATGTACCAGAGATCTTGGTTTTAAAAACAGAGGTAAAAATTATTTTTTTAGAATATGCATATTTTGTCAACGAATGCTAGTAGATAACTCAATTACTTTTCGAGTTGGACGAGTTTCGAGGAACGGCTCCCGCATGAGGACGATCACATCCTCTTAATCTCCTTTGTTTACCACTGCCAAAGTTTTCTGATTTCTCATGAACAAAGCGTGAAGGAGGCTTTGTTTGTTGTATTATTTTTTAATGAGCCAGGCGCACTCTTTGCCAGTTCCTTCTCGTATTAGGGGTTTGCACATTAGACATGCAATTCCGGGGTGAAGCTTGTACAACTTAAAAAGATCATGAATTAACTACTACTTCCTCATGAGCTAAAACAGAGGCACAAAAGAGAAATGCTTTTTTGAATAATTTCGAGATGGTACATGAAAGTCTTCGTTAGGAATGGCAGGTAAATACCATGTATAGGAAGGTATGGTGGACTCATATGGCATAACTGGTTTAAAGGATTTTGGATGCACAAGCAGTCAGTCCGCTTAGTACAGGCGAAGGTTAGCAAAAGACTGGGAGCGACCAACTAAGAGAGCAATGACGGTCATAATCATGCAGAGCGACAAAGCAACATTGAATCGGGCATGGAAGTTATATCGCTACTCAAAAATTAAAGATCATCAAGGCTTGATAGACTTTCTTTACAGTCTTAAATATGCGTGAGCATATGCCAAGTCAATCAAAATAAATTCTCGGAGGAAGATATCACTAAACCATACCACATCATAGGCAAACAAATCATGTTGGTCCTCCAATAACACATTAGGAACCCCCCAGCTATTTGAGACTAACCATAAGAAAACATGAACTACTAAGCACCATTATGCACATAGCATTTTTATCATGGACATATCAACCAGTGCAACAGAAGCCAACTCTCTTAACAAGCATGATAACTAAAGAGAGTTCTAGCAACCAACTAAACAAAAGCTCTTTAAAAAGTAAAGCATGAAAACTAAGAGCTAAGCATGACAGTAGCTATTGAAAGACCAAGAACATACACAGCAAAGATAAATATGAAAATTCTATGTTGTGTTCTAGGTTGAAGTGGAGCGTGTTTCTCTCCCACACAAATAAAGCTGAGTTCCAACTCGTTATGAACAGCAAGCAAAGCTAAAGAAAACTAAAAAGGAAACTAAAAGCATGACGCTCCAAGCATAGCACATAACACATGAAGTGATAAAAATATAGTGGAACGAAAGACGAACTGATAATTGTTGATGGAGAATGGGATGCACGGGGGCATCCCCAAGCTTAGACGCTTGAGTCTTCTTGAATATTTCTTGGGGGTGCATGGGGGCATCCCCAAGCTTTAGCGTTTGACACTCCTGAATCTTTTTATCATCTTCCCTCGCACACTTGAAAACTCCCTTCATACATAACTCATCATAATCTGATTAGCGAGGTTAGTACCCTTAATAAAATAATTTTTCCTTGCTGGAAATAAGGATATTCTTGAAGGTCTACTGTTTCTCAAGATTGCCAAAAGGTTTTTGCAAAGAAAAAGCAAGCTCAAGGTTTGCAAAATGAAGGAAAGGCAAAACAGGACAGAATCTGTGAAAAACAGACCAGCAGGTAGTAAATAATTTTTTCGGGGCACTTCTGCAACTCAAATAAAAAAACTCAGAAAAGACGCCCGAAAGCCAATTGTATAGAGCACACTGTCGAAACAATTCAGACCAAAAAGATGAACTGGTGATTTTATACGAATTTTTTTGTCCAAGGACAGAATCTGTTTTCTGGACTGCACGTCACAACTTTTGAACTTTCTTGCAATCAGAGGCTAAACTTGGCACAAAGCTGAAAAATAAAGATACAATGATGTTTCTACAGTAGTAACAAACATCAAGACCACTAAAAACTGAAAGGACAAGCTGAAAGCATAGATAACAAGGGTTGTCTCCCTAGAGCTCTTTCTTTATAGCCATAAAGATAGGCTTAAGACTTTAACGATGCTCTCGTAGGAATAAGAGTTGAAGAATAAAATAGAGCATCAAGAAGCAAATACCAAGCACATTTAAGCCTAACATGCTTTCTATGCATGGGAATCTTGTAAGAAAATAAATTATTGAAGCATAAAGCAACTAGCATAGGAAGGCAAAACAAGCATAACTTCAAAATATTCACCATAAAGAGAGGAAACTTCTTATTATTAAGATATTTAGAACCATGTCTCCCTCTCTCATTATAAATTTTAGTGGCATCATGGATGAACTCAACAATATAACTATCACATAAGGCATTATTTCCATGATCCAAAAGCATAAAAGTATCATTACTCTTCATATAAGCAAAATCTTTCTTATTAGGAATAGTGAGAGTAAAGCAATCATAACCATCATGGTATTCATCATATTTAGGAGGCATATCATAATCATAATAAATTTTATCCTCAATAGTAGGTGGACTAAAAAGCTCACATTTATCATTGTAATCATCATATATAGGAAGCAAAGCATCATTAAAGTAAATTTTCTCTTCAAAATTTGGGGGACTAAAAATATCATGTTCATCAAACGTGTCATCCCCAAGCTTAGAGCTTTCCATGTCATTAGCAATATTGATATTAAAAAGAAACATACTAATAACATCACCACCATCATGATTGTTATGCAAATAATAAAGTTCCAAAGGTTTTTTAAATTTTCTCTTCAAACACATCATGTCCAAGTTCAAGGTAGAGCTTATAAAGCTCTCTCATATTTTTGTTGTTTTCCATTAAGCAAAACTAGTGAAATAAAACAAGAAACAAAAAGATTTAATTGCAAGATCTAAAGATATACCTTCAAGCACTCACCTCCCCGGCAACGGCGCCAGAAATAGCTTGATGTCTACACACGCTTCTACTCTTGTAGACTATGTTGTGCCTCCAAGCGCAGAGGTTTGTAGGACAGTACCAATTTCTCTCAAGTGGATGACCTAAGGTTTATCGAACTCAGGGAAGTAGAGGTTGAAGATGGTCTCTCTCAAGGAACCCTGCAACTAAGATACAAGAAGTCTCTTGTGTCCCCAACACACCTAATACACTTGTCAGATGTATAGGTGCACTAGTTCGGCGAAGAGATGTTAAATGGCAAGTGATATGGATGGCAAAACAAAGTAATATAAATCTATGATAAAAAGTACAGCAAGCAAACAAGTGGTAAACGTGAGCACAAATGGTATTGCAATGATGGAAACAAGGCCTAGGGATCATACTTTCACTAGAGGCAACTCCCAACAACATTAACATAATCGAATCACATGATATTTCTCATAAAACATGCAATGGAGACGCACCCGGAGGTCATTCCTTCGTGGTCAAGAGAGGACGAGAATTATGTAGGGCTACAAAAGCACACCTCAAAGTTCGTAGTTCTCAATCTAAGGATTTCCCAATGTCACCGCGGCCATCCAAAGAGAGTCCCACAATCACCACAACATATCTAAAGGATAGTCAAAGACAAGCACCAAGAGACTCTCAATCTTCAATCAACACACAAGAGAGGAAATCACTCATGAAAATATTTTTCTAATCCATGTCCAATAGACCGCTGTCACCTTGGTCTCGGGGATTATACTAGATAAAGACAAGTGAATACATCAATCCAATACATAGAGGAAGGGGAAATATCATGGGATCACCCTAGATTAACATAGCCTATGATCACAACGAAGATCACATCATGGGAGAGAGAGATAACCACATAGCTACACGTACGAGCCCTCGGCCCCGGAGAAGACTACTCACACATGGACATGGTGAGGAGGAGGTTGATGATGGTGTTGATGGAGAGGTGCAGCCCCGCGAGGAGGAGACGGCCGGCGGCAGCCACGGAGGCGGCGGCGGCGGCCCTCGGGGCGGCGGCGGCCCTAGGGGGCAGCGGTTCCTTGGCCCCCCTTCTTCCTTGTGGATGGTGCTACAATGGTGCTGGTCCTCCCCTCCAAGACGGCGGCTCGGGAAGAGGAAAATTCGTGGCCCTTGGTGACCTAGGTTTCCTCTCTTTATATAGACTCTCGGATTCCCGTCATCAGATTTTGGGCCTCAGTAAAACGGGCTTTACTCGGCCGTCCGGACTACAATTTGGACGAATTTTATATCCAGAAGCATCGCCTCGAAATTCCCCACAACTTTCGCAACTAGACTTTTTCCGTTTGACGTCATCTTCGGGCCAGAACGTGACCATCTTTAAAAAACGTTCTCAGACAGATTTCAGGAAAGTCAGAGTCCTACTCCAATACGACTCATTTTGCGTTTTTGTCAATTTCCAAGTAATTCCTACAGAATAAAGTGTAAAACAAGAACATTGTGCACTTTTGCAACCATTAGTAGGTTAGTCCAAATATGATCAAAAGTGTATGGAACTGCATAAATATCATAGTAATATCACACAAAAAGGGCATGGAGCAAGCAGAAATTATAGATACGTTTGGACGTATCAGGAAGTACTACACTTGGGGTGTTACAAACTCTCCTCCACTATGAAAAGATCTCGTCTCAATATCTAGGACTGAAAGAAAGCAGGATACTTGGAACGGAGATGATCTTCTCATTCCCATGTAGTTTCTCGGTCGGTATGGTGTGACCACTTCACTTTCAAGAATTTGATGGACTTGTTGCGGGTCTTGCACTCGATTTCTTCAAGGATAGCAACGGGGTGCTCACGATAAGACAAGTCTTGCTGAAGATCAATCTCTTCGAAAGGAATGGTGCGTTCAGGCGTCTTGAAGCACTTGCGGAGTTGTGACACGTGAAACACATCATGCACATTTGCAAAGTTGGAGGGAAGCTCTAGTTGGTAGGCTAGATCGCCTTTCTTGCCAAGAATCTTGAAAGGGCGCACGTATCTTGGAGCAAGCTTGCCCTTGATACCGAACCTCTGAGAGCCCTTCATGGGAGAAACACGAAGATAGACATGATCTCCAATGTCGAAAGCCAAGTCATGATGCTTTCCGTCATAGTAGATCTTTTCATGCGATTGCGCGGCTTTGAGATTCTCATGTATGACTTTGCACATTTCTTCGGCCTCTGAGATCAAATCATTGCCAAGGAATTGAAGTTCACCAGTCTCTGACCAGTTGAGAGGGGTACGACACTTTCTGCCATAGAGAATTTCAAACGGTGCTTTGCCTGCACTTGCTTGGAAGCTGTTGTTGTAGGAGAATTCAGCAAATGGAAGGCAATCTTCCCATTTCATACTGAAGGAGATGACACAAGCTATGAGCATATCTTCAAGAATTTGGTTCACTCTTTCGACTTGCGCACTAGTCTGAGGGTGAAAAGCTGTGCTGAAGCGAATCTTGGTACCCATAGCTGACTGAAAGGAATCCCAGAACTTGTAAGTGAACAAGCTTCCACGATTTGAGGAGATTACTTGAGGGATACCATGCAAAGATACAATTCTGGAGGTGTACAGCTCTGCCAGTTGAGCTGCGTTGATGGATTCTTTGACTGGAAGAAAATGAGCCACTTTAGTTAGCTTGTCAATCACCACAAAGATAGCATCATTTCCTCGCTTGGACTTGGGAAAACCGGTGACGAAATCCATCTCAATGTGATCCAATTTCCACTAGGGAATAGGTAGGGGTTGAAGGAGTCCGTCTGGACGTTGATGCTCTGCCTTCACTCTTCTGCAGACATCACACTCATTCACGAATTGAGCAATCTCTCTTTTCATGCGAGTCCACCAATAGGATTGCTTGAGGTCATGGTATATCTTGGAGCTTCCTGGATGTATCGAGAGGAGTGAGTCATGTGCTTCGTTCATTATGAGCTTTCTGAGATCACCTTTGGGAACCACAATTCTGTCCTCAAAGAACAAAGTGTCTCTGTCATCAATGCGATAGCACTTGTACTTGGGAGTACCCTTAGCAATACCATGTTTCACTTTCTGGACCATAGCATCACTGAGTTGGGCCTCACGTATTTGATCTTCCAAGGTAGGAGCAACTTGAAGGTTGGCAAGAAATCCATGCGGAACCACTTGGAGGTTGAGCTTCCTGAATGATTCGCAAAGTTTAGGTTGGAACAGTTTGAGAAGGAGACTGTTGCAATAAGCCTTTCTGCTCAAGGCATCTGCAATGACGTTGGCCTTGCCAGGAGTATACTCAATGCTTGGATCGTACTCTTGAATCATTTCAAACCAACGAGTCTGGCGAAGGTTAAGGTTTTGATGGATGAAGATGTACTTCAGGCTCTTGTGATCGGTGATGATGTCCACTTTTCTGCTCAACAGAAGGTGTCTCCACGTGATCAAGGCATGAACAACTGTTGCTAGCTCAAGATCATGTGTGGGGTAATTCTTCTCATTTGGTTTAAGCTGACGTGAAGTGTATGCAACGATCTTCTTGTCTTGCATGAGAACACCACCAAGACCTTGCAATGAAGCATCAAAAAAGACTTCATAAGGCTTGGACTCATCCGGGGGACTAAGAACCGGGGCAGAAATGAGCTTCTCTTTGAGTCTTGAATGCCACATCACAATCAGGAGTCCACGGGTACTTGACTTTCTTCTGCAACAGGTTGGAAAGAGGCTTGGCATTCTTGGAGAAGTTCTCAACGAACCTTCTGCAATAGCTTGCGAGACCGAGGAAACTTCTAGGTTATTTGAGCACAACTCATGTAAAAGTTCAGGGATGAAAGTGTAAAAGATAGTTGGCTTAAACTCACCACGTCACCCAATGAAAACAATAACATACATTCATCCAAATAACACAGGTTCCGACTACGAATAAAAACCAAACGAGAAAGATACCACGAACACAAGCCCGGATCACTCCTAATAGGAACCACTACTGATCATCGGGATACGATACATAGTAACGATCACGTTCTTCATCGAACTCCCAGTGAATTTCAGATCCATCTCCTACATTGTTCTCAGCGGTACCTGCATCTGGTGTGTGTTGTAATCTGTGAGCCACAAGGACTCAGCAATCCCATTCCCGGGTATCGAAACTAACAAAGCCTTATGTGTGGAACTGGTATTAAAGTGTTTGCAGCAAGCACTAAGCAACTAGCTTACGAGTTTAGAGTGAGAGGAGAATATGTGCCAACGGTCGCCAAGTTGATCAAGAAGTGATCCTAGCTACTCACGTTCATGCATAACCCCACCGTGTTCACTTCCCAAAGCCCTTCAGAAAGAGACCGTCACGGTTACTCACACAGGTAGTGTATTCTTATGGATAAGGTGTCCAGTTATCTACAACCGGATATTAACAAATTCCCATCTGCCACATAACCGCGGGCACGGCTTTCGAAAGATCAAAATCCTGCAGGGGTGTCCCAACTTAGCCCATCACAAGCTCACGATCTGCGGAGTCACAACTCCAAAGTGGGAAGACCCGAGTATTCTTGGAATCCCATGCTCAAGATATTTTGACAAAGTCAAAACTAATCCAGCAAGACCTCCCGGTGTGCCGACATCCTGATAGTAGCCGCGCGTATCTCGTCTCAGGCCACGTCCGGATGGGCGATCCTACGGGTAATACCAGATACCTCGGGTTTCGCCAAGGCGGCCCCGCATAACCCCCAGTTTGGACCAACACTCATGAGGAGCACTGGCCCGGGTTGTTAATTAAGAACTCGGGTTTGCAACGCCCTATGCAAGTTTTAGTTGTTAGGCAAATGTAAAACCAATGTTGGGACTTGGTGGAAAAGCTTTAAGCAGTGCGAATTATCAAGGGGGGTCCACAAACCCCAACCATGTTAGGAACGCAAAATCAAGGAACATAACACCGGTTTATCGGGTCCTAAGGTGGCATGAGTGGAACAAAACACCAAGCAGAAGGCCAAGCCTTCCACCCATTACCAATATATATGTGCATTAATTTAACAAGATATATATTGTGTTATCCCAATAAAACAAGTCCGAACATGGAGCAATCTTCAAACTACACTTGCAACTAACAATGCTATAAGAGGGGCTGAGCAAAAGCGTACTTAGCCAATCAATGGTTTGCTAGGAAGGCGGTTAGAGTGTTTCATGGCAACAATAGGAGGCTGAAAATAGGAATAGGCATCGAGGCATAGCTAAAGAGCGAGACAACTAGCATAGGCAAATATAGAGGTGATACTGGGGAATGGACATCTTGCCTATTAAGTCCATGGAGGGATCGTAACCTTGCTCCACAAACTCAGCCTCGATAGGAACCCCGAACTCTGAATCGTCATCGGGCTCTAACCAACACAACAATACAAACACCGGAACAACAATCAATCATCATGCAATGCTCCAACACATGATGCAAGATATGATGCATATGAATATGGGCAGGATGTGATGCAACTCCAAGGTACATGATGAGTGCACATGTGACATGACAAAAGCCAGAACACAAAACATGTAGGGGACACATCATGCAAAAGATAACAAGAACAAGCATAGTCACAAGTGGTTATGTAGTTAAATTATCCAAGCACCCAACAAGTTTTAAAAGTTGTTTAGCATGGCAAGGGGTGCAACTAGGAACATCAACATCATGCAAGCATTTGAAATGGGCCGGAAAGAACAAACAACAATATCCGAAAACTCCCATGTACATAAAAACACATATTGGACAGATTTGTAGCCAGCATGTTTTAGAGTTGTTAAACATGCAAAGTAATAGCACCATCTTAATCTACACATTTTTCCACCCCAAAAGCATATAAAGTTTGTCAAATTTTGAGATATGGTTATTTAGTTATGAATTTAACAAGTTTGAACATATTTTAAACTCAAAATAATTCAAACAAAAATTTAAATGTTTTTAACATGGCAACAAACTGCATATAAATAATCTACACCAAAAACTAAGCAGTTTTCATATATAAAGTATTTTAAACAGATGCATATTTGAAAAGAAATGAAAAATGTGCAAAAGAAATGCAAAACTGAAATTTAAAACAGAAATAGAAAAGAGAGAAAACTAAACAGACCCAGCCTGGGCTAGCCACAGACCCTGACTAGTGGGTCCAGGGGGAGCTGATGTGGCAGCATGGGTGCGGGAGTGGGTGCGAGCGCGCTGAGAGGCTGCCAGGTGGGGCGAGGCTGTCAGTGGAACATAGAAAAGCAAAAAGGGGCTTATTCCACTTCCCGGCGGGGATTCGAACCCGCATCTACGAGTAACAAGCGAGAGCCTCAAGCCACTGGGCTACGGTGCGTGTGACTGACAGAGGGGAGGTGCATATACTGAAATACAGAGAACAACATCTAACAGGGCCACTCGACGCCGGCAAGACAGAGGCGACGGCGAGGGCGTTGGGACGGCTCCGATGACCAAATGGAGCGGCGGATGCACTCCATGGATTCGCTGAGGAATTCCGCACCCGCGACATGCGCTAGCTGCACCTAACAAGCACTGCAACAACGCCGGTGAGCAGCAAACAGAACGGCGGTGACGAGCTATGGCGAGGCCTAAGCAGAGCCTAACAGAGCGGCGGAGGCATCTAGCAGGACCTACGCGGTGAGGCGAAGACGATGGGCGCAAACCACGGTGCTAAGGAGGTCAGAGTACTCGTCGGCGATGAGGTCCGACGGCGTTGGGTTCAGACGCACGGGGAACTACCAGCTAGTGTGTGCAAATGAAGGGGAAAACTGCACGGGGAGAAACAGAGGCTCACCATGAACACGGTGGTGTGCTTGGTTGGACGAGAGGAGGACGAAGTCGACGGCAACGTCGATTGAACACCCGCGGTGACCGGAGTCGAAGATGAGGAAGAAGAAGAAGCAGTTGTGGCCATTAGCTCCGTGTAGCAGGCGTAGAGGACATAGTCGACGTCGAGGAAGAAGAGGGGCGCCGTTGGCGAGGTAGAGGAGGTTGGGGAGCATGCCGGCGACGAGCCCATGCGCTCAGATGCGCTCGGGACGGTGGTGGAGCGATAAATCTAGTGGCTCTCAGCTCACCTGACTACGGGAGGAGGAAGAGGGGCACCCTAGGCATCTAAAGGGCAAGGAGAGAGGGGTTAAAAGGGGCCAGAACGACGACAGTGCACGACGTCGTGCTCGGCTCGCGGTCCCCATGGTGCTAAAGCGACGACGAAGAAAAGGTGGGTGCGGGGTTGTGCATGGTCGCTGACATACGGGCCCGTCTCGTCCACGTGGAGACGCAGCAGAGGGGGCGAGTGTGTGCGTGGGTGAGAAAGGGCGTGAGGGACGTTGCGGGCTGAGCTAGCTGGGCTGCTGCATCTGGTTAGCTGGGCCGGCCTGGTTAGCTGAGGCCCAGGTGGTACTGGCTGCGCGTGGGCTGCACTGCTGGTGCTACTGTTTTCCTTTTTCCATTTTCTTCAGGCAGCAAACAAAAGGGAAAATCCCAGGTCAAGAGAAAAGGAATTAGGAGGAAATAAGAATATTCCCTAGCTCCTGGAATTATGCCCTATTTTATAAAAATGACTTGGACATTTTTTAGAGGTAGAAAACTAAAACAAGTTTGAATATGGTTCAAACTTCTGTCATTTTTTAACCTGACCAAAACATTTCAAAATAAGGTGAGGTTTTGCACAGTTGCTTAGGACAAGGTACCAAAGAAGTTGTGAGGGGATGAACATTTAAGGAAGGGGTTAAAAACCACTTGCAAAATTTAAAGAAAGGGGAAAAGATGGAAGGGAAGTGGTGCAAGTTGGAAGGGTATATGCAATGAGCATGGTCTTGCATCACCCACCTCAACAAGATCAAGAAGAACTCATTTGGCATCAAGGAAGAGCACTGCACAATGATGCAATGATGACCATGATGCAATGATGATGATGAAGTAATGCATGAATGCATAAAGAAAGGACAAAAAATATGACAATGAAATGACAAGGCATAAATGATAAAGAACCCCCAAGGAAAGGACAAGGACCAAATGGTAAATGTTTATATTGCCATATAAGGAAGTATTACACCTGGGGTGTTACAATGGTGATGTGAACTATTGGTGTTAATCACATGGTGATGTGATCTAGATTATTGACTCTAGTGCAAGTGGGAGACTGAAGGAAATATGCCCTAGAGGCAATAATAAAGTTGTTATTTATTTCCTTATATCATGATAAATGTTTATTATTCATGCTAGAATTGTATTAACCGAAAACTTAGTACATGTGTGAATAGATAGACAAAACAGAGTGTCCCTAGTATGCCTCTACTAGACTAGCTCATTGATCAAAGATGGTTATGTTTCCTAACCATAGACATGAGTTGTCATTTGATCAACGGGATCACATCATTTGGAGAATGATGTGATGGCCTAGACCCATCCGTTAGCTTAGCACTATGATCATTTAGTTTTACTGCTATTTCTTTCTTCATGACTTATACATGTTCCTATGACTATGAGATTATGCAACTCCCGAATACCGGAGGAACACCTTGTGTGCTATCAAACGTCACAACGTAACTGGGTGATTATAAAGATGCTCTACAGGTGTCTCCGAAAGTGTTCGTGGTGTTGGCATAGATCAAGAATAGGATTTGTCACTCCGAGTGTCGGAGAGGTATCTCTCGGCCCTCTCGGTAATACACATCATAATAAGTCTTGAAAGCAAATGACTAATGAGTTAGTCATGAGATGATGTATTACGGAACGAGTAAAGAGACTTGCTGGTAATGAGATTGAACTAGGTATTGAGATACCGACGAGCGAATCTCGGGCAAGTAACATACCGATGACAAAGGGAACAACGTATGTTGTTATGCGGTTTGACCGATAAAGATCTTTGTAGAATATGTAGGAGCCAATATGAGCATCCAGTTTCTGCTATTGGTAATTGACCGAAGATGAGTCTCGGTCATGTCTACATAGTTCTCGAACCCGTAGGGTCCGCACGCTTAACGTTTGATGACGATCGGTATTATGAGTTTATGAGTTTTGATGTACCGAAGGTAGTCCGGAGTCCCGGATGAGATCACGGACATGATGAGGAGTCTCGGAATGTCCAAGACATAAAGATTGATATATTGGAAGGCTATATTCGGACATCGTAAAGGTTCCGAGTGGTTCGGGCATTTTCTGGAGTACCGGGAGGTTACCGGAACTCCCCGGG
The DNA here is from genome assembly GCA_902687465.1 of Secale cereale. Classification (NCBI taxonomy): domain Eukaryota; kingdom Viridiplantae; phylum Streptophyta; class Magnoliopsida; order Poales; family Poaceae; genus Secale; species Secale cereale. Next base: position 458,766,110 of record LR738709.1, read on the forward strand.
AGAAGTTATGGGCCTTATGGGCCATAAGAAGGAAGCACACCAGCCCACAAGGGGCTGGTGCGCCCCCCTTGGGCAGGAGGCCGAATTGGAAATGGTTTGGGGCGTGGCACCCCCCCTTTCCTTCTCTCCTACTCCTCCTTCCCTTCCTCTCCTACTCCAACTAGGGAAGGGGGGGAATCCTACTCCCGGTAGGAGTAGGACTCCTCCTAGGCGCGCCATAGAGGGCCGGCCTCTCCCCCTCCTCCACTCCTTTATATACAGGGGTGGGGGCACCCCATACACACACAAGTTGATCAGTTGATCTATCCCAACAATGTGCGGTGCCCCTATCCACAGAAACACACCTCGGTCATATCGTTGCAGTGCTTAGGCGAAGCCCTGCGCCGGTAGCTTCATCATCTCTATCACCACGCCGTCGTGCTGACGAAACTCTCCCGTGAAGTTCTACTGGATCAAGAGCTCGTGGGACGTCATCAAGCTGAACGTGTGCTGAACGCGGAGGCTCCGTACGTTCGGTGCTTGATCGGTTGGACCATGAAGAAGTTTGACTACATCAACCGCGTCACAAGACGCTTCTGCTCCCAGTCTACGAGGGTACGTAGACACACTCTCCCCTCTCGTTGCTATGCATCTAGTAGATAGATCTTGCGTGATCATAGGAATTTTTTTGAGATACTATGTTCCCCAACAGGAACGTCCCACCTTTGCAGACGAAATGATATCCATTGCCTCTTATTGCTTTCAATTTTTTTTGCGTGTCAACATAGAACAACGGGAGTGTTGTGTGAATTTTTGTGATTTTCGGGGTTCGTTTAGACATTTTTATGCATTAACTGAGTTTTCAATGCATTTATGTGCATAATTAAAATTTGTACTACATGCACATACTCCAGTGCATATAAATTGGTTGAAAATCAAATTTGTGTCCTTGGGTGCATGCTTTGGTCCCATGCAAGAAATGGGCATGTATTTTGAACACTAAGGCAACATTGATTGCCGGCAAAACATTGAGATGCCTGGTTTTTAAATTCTACTAAATCCAAAACTCGTCTGAAATTCATGAAACATGGCATGCTATCATGGAGCGGCATCAACATGCCGTGGTACAAATTTTTACCCATTTGGGGCAGGTTTGGGAATATGCTTCTCACAAACCGGAGCTTCTCACAACAAGCATGATGGTTTTCGGTAGGGAACGTCCACCTTTGGGGACGAAACGTTATACATTGCCTCTCATTGCTTTCAAAAAAAATCTCATGTCAACATAGAACAACAGGAGTGTTGTGTGATTTTATGTGATTTTTCTGGGTTCATTTGGACATTTTTATGCATTAACTGAGTTTTCAATGCATTTATGTGCATAATTCAAATTTGAACTACATGCACATGCTCCAGTGCATATAAATTGGTTGAAAAATCAAATCTGTGTTCTTGGGTGCATACTTAGGTCACATGTAAGAAATGGGAATACATTTCGAACACCAGGGCACCGTTGATTACCGGCAAAACATTGAGATGCCTGGTTTTAAAATTCTAGTAAATCCAAAACTCATCCGAGATTCATGAAACTTGGAATGCTATCATGGAGCGGCATCAACATGTCGTGGTACAAATTTTGTCCCATTTGGGGCAAATTTGGGTATATGCTTCTCACAAACTATAGCTTCTCAAAACAAGCATGTTGGTTTTCGGTAGGGAACGTCCCACCTTTGGGGAAGAAATGATATCCATTGCCTCTTATTGCTTTTAATTTTTTTTTCTCGTATCAACATAGAACAACAGGAGTGTTGTGTGAATTTTTGTGATTTTTCAGGGTTCGTTTGGACATTTTTATGCATTAACTGAGTTTTCAATGCATTTATGTGCATAATTCAAATTTGAACTACATGCACATGCTCCAGTGCATATAAATTGGTTGAAAAATCAAATCTATGTCCTTGGGTGCATGCTTAGGTCCCATGCAAGAAATGGGCATGAATTTCGAACACCAGGGCACTGTTGATTGCCGGCAAAACATTGAGATGCCTGGTTTTTAAATTCTAGTAAATCCAAAACTCGTCTGAAATTCATGAGACTTGGCATGCTATCATGGAGCGGCATCAACATGCCGTGGTGCAAATTTTGTCCCATTTGGGGCATGTTTGGGTATATGCTTCTCACAAACCGGAGCTTCTCACAAAAATCATGGTGATTTTCGGTAGGGAATGTCCCACCTTTGGGGACGAAACGATATTCATTGCCTCTTATTGCTTTCAATTTTTTTCTCGTGTCAACATAGAACAACAGGAGTGTTCTGTGAATTTTGTGATTTTTCGGGGTTCGTTTGGACATTTTTATGCATTAGTTGAGTTTTTAATGCATTTATGTGCATAATTCAAATTTGAACTACATGCACATGCTCCAGTGCATATAAATTGGTTGAAAAATCAAATCTGTGTGCTTGGGTGCATGCTTAGGTCCCATGCAAGAAACAGGAATGGATTTCGAACACCAGGGCACCATTGATTGCCGGTAAAACATTGAGATGCCTGGTTTTTAAATTCTAGTAATTCCAAAACTCGTCTGAAATTCATGAAACTTGGCATGCTATCATTGAGCGGCATCAACATGTCGTGGTACAAATTTTGTCCCATTTGGGGCAGGTTTGGGTATATGCTTCTCACAAACCGGAGCTTCTCACAACAAGCATGATGGTTTTCGGTAGGGAACATCCCACCTTTGGGCACGAAACGATATCCATTGCCTATTATTGCTTTCAATTTTTTTTCTCGTGTCAACATAGAACAACATGAGTGTTATGTGAATTTTTGTGATTTTTTGGGGTTCGTTTGGACATTTTTATGCATTAACTGAGTTTTCAATGCATTTATGTGCATAATTCAAATTTGAACTACATGCACATGCTCCAGTGCATATAAATTGGTTGAAAAATCAAATATGTGTCCTTGGGTGCATGCTTAGGTCCCATGCAAGAGATGGGCATGAATTTTGAACACCAGGGCACTGTTGATTGCCGGCAAAACATTGAGATGCCTGGTTTTTAAATTCTAGTAAATCCAAAATTCTGTTAACCATTCACGTGACGCCATGTGTCTTGGTTTTAATGGCTGTAGGAGGTGCCGTGCGGACAGGTGCTTGAGCTTGACTGAACGGGAGGCGTGCGAGCGCCGTCGAGTGCGCAGGCTAACCGAGAGGCGTGCAAGCTATACTCGAGTGCGCAGGCTCACCGGGAAGCATGCGAGCTATACCCTGCGCATGCTCATTGGGAAGCGAGCCCTTTGATTTCCATGGCCGCCCGCCTTGCTCACGTCCTCTCCACTAATGGCGCCCAAGCCACAGTTTAATTCACTTTTTAAATATAAAGTACTCATCGCAAACATTTTAGTTAGAACACCCGTATGCAAACCGACAACTTCCCCAGGAAGCCAAGAGAAAATGTGTCGAGCAGGATTTCTGCAGCTCTTGATCGCAAACGATTTAGATAGAACACCCGTATGTCAAGTGGAAGTATCGCATGATTTGTGCATCCCTTCAACGCAAACAGTTGTTCTTGATGACCCGTGTGCAACCACGTACAAACAATTTGGTAAGATTTGCATATGTCATATTGGGTATGTTGCCATTTGTCAAACTGGAAAGATTTACATTTGTTGATCTAGTAATGTTGCCATTTGTCAATCCTTGTAACAGTGCGATTCTTCAAAATATGCAGCTAGAAATCATTAGCAGTATGTAATTTTTGCAACAAAAATTCAGTAATTAAGCATAGATTTCATTCATAGATTAAGCAATCGTTCTTAATTTATACAAACAGTTCAACTCGACAGCTGAACCGACCCAACTTCTCCCCAATTGTTGCCAACCACGTACTGAAATAGCTAGTTCAACTATATATACTAGCTAATTTTAAGTACGTTGTACAGTTCCACCACACATCTATAGTTAGATGAGCTGAACAAAATTGCCTCTAAATACTACTACTACCATGGAGGGGCTTTGTGCTACTTCTAGCAGCCTCTCCTCTGTCGAGCGCGCTCAGTAAGAGGTAGAGGAGGAGGAGGAGCCTACCGACGAGCTAGACAAATGCAATACGGTGCCTGCCGCTGCTGCACGTTTAGCGACGCTCGCCAGCTCGAACGCCCACTGTCGCTCCAGACGATCCCTCTCGAAGTGGCTGTACTGCTCGTAGATCTCCTGATTCCTCGCCTCTGCGTCGGCGTGTGCTGCGGCCACGGCTACGGTAAGGATGTTTGCGTGCTCGACTAGACGCTTCTCCTCCTCGCGGAAGAACTCGATGTAGCGTGCAAGGTCACTGACGCACGTGCGGGCCTCCACCTCCGCCTCCCTCCTTCGGGCGGCGGTGGCAGAGCGGGTGATGATCTCCGTGGTCGACGATGGGCTGGCGGCCACGGCGGTCGACGATGGGGTGGCGGCCACGACCACCACCTCCCGCCTTCGGGCCACGGTGGCGGAGTGAGTGATGGCCACGGTGGCCGGCATTGGGGTGGCGGCCACGATGGCCACCTCCCGCCTTCGGGCCGCGGCGGTGGAGCGGGAGATGGACCTGGCTTTTGACAGTGATGTGACGGCAACGGCGGCCGTCAGCAGCTGCCGACGGGCCCTAAATCTTAACATTAGGCATGACCCTAACCCTAAATCTTCACATTAGGCATAATCCAAACAATAACGTATGTCCACCAACATCAGAATGCAACACTGTTGGAACAACAATACTCAAGAACATCACATTATAGATCCATGTTCAAAACTAGGGTTAGGAACCACATGAACAAAAAAATCCAAATAGACAAATCCAACCAATAAAAATTTCTAAGATGAAGGAGGTTACCTCAACAAACATAAATGACACCGGATCCATGGACCAACCCAATCGATTTGCAAGGATTTGAGAGGGGCTAAGTGAGGGACACAAATGGGGAAAAGGGCAAGAGCTCGGGATAGGCCAATGGGGGAGAAGAGAGTGAGTGGTGAGTGGTGGGTGAAAGCCCCACGGGTACCTAAAATATCTGCACCAGAAACGCCACTTGATAGAGGCAAAGGTGTCTCGTCTTTCGATGAGATGGTGATTATCATTTTCGGAGGAGTAGACTTTGACGATCCGGCTATGAACATGTGAAGACGTCATGCCTTAGCAATCGCTAAACCAACTCCGAGAGGTTATTGACCACGCTGAAGCACGATCAGCCTGACCACGAGGGTCTATTTCCTACAAGCAAATGAAGAACAAGCAAGAAACTAAGATTGCAATTTGGATATTGCGAATATAAGATGAAAGCTTTACTGATCAAGGTGGGGTTCTGTGATATCTTTGTCTGGTCGTTGAACACAAATGAAGTACGCGAAGTTGCAAGTATGGCGAACTTTAATCTAAACAAAACCCAAAGTATAAACGGTGCCTTAAGGGATGTATTTGTAGGGTGGAGAGAGGGAATTCCGTCCCCCTTGGCAAGGTGGGACTAAAACACCTCCTGACTCGTTTCCCCTACAACACGACTCTAAAAAACAGCCTATAAGTGGTATTTCGAAATTACATGGGCCTGGCCCAAAAATAAGGTGGCGCAACACCTATATTAAGCTATGGACGAATTTTATGAAAGGGCATCTTGAATATTTCGTCCATTCCATGTACGTCATCATGGTGGCTTGAAAGTGCTGAAATCTCCACCAGAAACTCCATTCTTGTTCCCCTTGCGCATGCCCTCATCTCCATGCTTGATCATGCTCCAATGTTCATCCTTCTTGTCCATGCTTGGGCCTTCATTTATAAGCAAAACAAATGTATCCAATTTAGGCAGCATCATATTCTCATGAACATTAGAATCATTACCAAGAAACGAAAGTACCTGATAATTCAATTGGCGTGCGCGAGCTCTAGTAATCGGTCATGTATATGTATCAGTAGGGGTTGTGGGTGTAACTTTGTTAGTGATGTCTGCATCATCCTCCCCTTCTAGAATTGAAGTCTACCTCGACGGAAGCTCATCTTCCTCACCCAACTAAGGCTTCAAACCTGCAATGTTAAAAGTGGGACTAACCCCAAAATCTGCAGGCAGCTCAAGTTTATATGCATTATCATTTATTTTCTCTAACACCTTAGAAGTACCATCGGCACGGGGAATTAGCTTTGATTTGCGCAAATCATGAAACCTATCCTTACGAAAATGTAACCAAATAAGTTCTCCAGGTGCAAAGACAACATGTTTTCTACCTTTGTCTCCTGTGAGTTTATATTTAGCATTCATACGTTCAATGGTTTCCTTAGTTAACTCATGCATTTTAAGATCAATTCAGCATGTTGTTTAGCATCAAAATTAACCTTCTCCGAAGATGGAAGTGTTGGGAAACGTTGCATGGAAAACCAAAAAAAAATATATGCACACGCAAGATCTATCCATGGAGATGCATAGCTACAAGAGGGAGAGAGCATCTTCATACCCTTGAAGATCGCTAAGCGGAAGCGTTTATCAATGCGGTTGATGTAGACGTACGCCTTCATGATCCATCCCAATCAAGTACCGAACATATGGCACCTCCGCCTTCAGCACACGTTCAGCTCGATGACGTCCTCGCCTTCTTGATCCAGCAAGACAGGCAAAGTTGTAGAAGAGTTCCGGCAGCATGACGACGTGGTGACGGTTGGTGATGAAGAACACTCTCCACAGGGCTTCGCCAAGCACTACAGAAACTAGATGGTGGATAAGCTAGAAGGACGGGCTTGCCGGCACACGGCTTGGTGAATCTTGATGTGTCTTGGGTGCTAGCCATGCCCCTCTATTTATATGTTGAGCCCTCGGTCGAAACTTGGAGTAAAAGCCTCCTCAAATTCGGTTTTGCCCGAAAGGCAAGAGTCCCACTTGGACTCCAGGACCAGACACCAGGGTTCCCAATGTCTGGACCCAGACACCAGGGACCCTGGCATCTGGCCTCTGGCCTCCGTGAAACTTCCTTTCGTGCTTTCCAAAAGCCTAGTGGGCTTTACCCCTTGGCCTAAATAAAGTGTTCTCGTGCCCTGACACTTCGTGAAACATTCGAAATTCCTTTCGGTGAATTCTGAAACCTTTCTGGAGATCAAACACTATTATCCCATATATTAATCTTTACCTCCGGACTATTCTGGAGCTCCTCGTCATGTCCGTAATCTCATCCGGAACTCTGAACAACATACGGTCACCAACATACATAACTCATATAATACTATATCGTCAACGAACGTTAAGCGTGTGGACCCTACGAGTTCGAGAACTATGTAGACATGACCGAGACACCTCTTCGGTCCATAATGAATAGCGTAACCTGGATGCCCATATTGGTTCCTACATATTCTACGAAGATCTTTATTGGTCGAACCGTTATGACAACATACACAATTCCCTTTGTCTGTCGGTATGTTACTTGCCCGAGATTTGATCGTCGGTATCTCTATACCTAGTTCAATCTCGTTACCGGCAACTCTCTTTACTCGTTCCGTAATACATCACCCCGTGACTAACTCATTAGTCATTTGCTTGCAAGGCTTATTATGATGTGTATTACCGAGAGGTCCCAGAGATACCTCTCCGATACTCGGAGTGACAAATCCTAACCTCGATTCATTCCAACCCAACAAAACACCTTCGGAGATACCTTTAGAGCATCTTTATAATCACCCAGTTACGTTGTGACGTTTGATAGCACACAAGGCATTCCTCTTGTATCCGGGAGTTGCATGATCTCATAGTCAAAGGAATATGTATTTGACATACATGAAAGCAGTAGCAATAAACTGTACGATCAAATCTTAAGCTAACGGACGGGTCTCGTCCATCACATAATTCTAATAATGATGTGATCTCGTTATCAAATGATAACGCATGTCTATGGTTAGTAACCCTTACCATCTTTGGTTAACGAGCTAGTCTAGTAGAGGCTTACTAGGGACACGATATTTGTTTATGTATTCACACATGTATTTAGGTTTCCGGTCAATACAATTCTAACATGAATAATAAACCTTTATCATGAATAAGGAAATATAAATTAATAACAACTTTATTATTGCCTCTGGGGCATATTTCCATCAGGAAGAGGCAACAAATCAATAGGTGCACGAGGTAGGAAATCATACACAATTTCAAAAGGGCACATCTTAGTAGTAGAATGCAGTGAACAATTATTAGAAAATTCCATTGCCATTCCGAGATATATTCCCATGTAACTCCACCGTTCCGTTTGTTATGACACACATCATCATTGTCATATTGCTTTGCATGATCATGTAGTTGACATAATATTTGTGGCAAATCCACCGTTCATATTCTTCATACATGTCACTCTAGATCATTGCACATCCCGGTACACCGCCGGAGGCATTCATATAGAGTCATACTTTGTTCTTGTATCGAGTTGTAATATCGAGTTGTAAGTAAATAAAAGTGTGATGATCATCATTATTAGAACATTGTCCCATGTGAGATTTTAAATAAAAGAGGCCAAAGAAGCCCAAATAAATAAAAGAGGCCAAAGAAGACCACACAAAAAAAGAGGCCAAAGAGCCCAAAAGAAAAAAAAAAGAAAATGAGAGAAAAAGAGAGAAGGGACAATGTTACTATCTTTTTCCACACGTGTGCTTCGGAATAGCACCATGTTCTTCATGCTAGAGAGACTCCTATGTTGTCACTTTCATATACTAGTGGGATTTTTTCATTATAGAATTTGGCTTGTATATTCCAACGATGGGCTTCCTCAAATGCCCTAGGTCTTCATGAGCAAGTGATAACGTATCTATAATTTTTTATTGTTCCATATTGTTGTATTACCATTCTTGGATGTTTTACAATCATTTTATAGTCATTTTATATCATTTTTTGGTACTAACCTATTGACATAGTGCCAAGTGACAGTTGATGTTTTCTGCATGTTTTTTACATCGCAGGAAATCAATACCAAACGGAGTCCAAATGCAACGAAACTTTTTGTGGATTTTTTATGGATCAGAAGACATCTAGTGGGCCAAAGAAGTGCTTGGGGGTGCTCTGAGGTGAGCACAACCCACCAGGGCGCGCTTGGGGGCCTAGGCATTCCCTGGTGGGTTGCGCCCACCTCGGGTTCCCCTCGGACCGCCTCTTTGCTCTATAAATACCCCAATATTCTAGAAACCCTAGGGGAGTCGATGAAAATCAATTCCAGTCGCCGCAAGTTCCAGAACCACCAGATACAATCTAGACACCATTTCAGAGGGGTGCATCATGTCCATTGGTGCCTCTCCGATGATGCCTGAGTAGTTCTTTGTAGACCTATGGGTCCATAGTTAGTAGCTAGATGGCTTCCTCTCTCTCATTTGATTCTCAATACAATGGTCTCTTGGATATCCAAATGATGTAACTCTTTATGAGGTGTGTTTTGGGATCCGATTAACTTTGAGTTTATGATCAGATCTATATTTTTATCCATGAAAGTTATTTGAATCTTCTTTGATCTCTTATATGCATGATTTCTTATGGCCTCATATTTCTTCTCTGATATTTGGTTTTTTGGCCAACTTGGTGTATTTATCTTCCAATGGGAAGAGGTGCTTTGTGATGGGTTCGATCTTACGATGTTTGATCCCAGTGACAGAAGGGGAATCGACACGTATGTATCGTTGCCATTAAGGATAACAAGATGGGGTCTATTTCTACATAAATAGATCTTGTCTACATCATGTCATCGTTCTTATTGCATTACTCCATTTTTTCATGAACTTAATACACTAGATGCATGCTGGATAGCGGCCGATGTGTGGAGTAATAGTAGTAGATGCAGGCAGGAGTCGGTGTACTAATCTTGGACGTGATGTCTATATAATGATCATTGCCTGGATATCATCATGATTATTTGAAGTTCTATCAATTGCCTAATAGTAATTTGTTTACCCACTGCTATTTTTCTTGAGAGAAGCCACTAGTGAAACCTACGGCCCCCGGGTCTCTTCTTTATCATATTTGTCTTTGTGATCTATTTTCCTTTGCTTTTATTTTTTAGATCTATTAAACCAAAAATACAAAAATATCTTGCTGCACTTTATCTTATTTGGCATTCGATCTATCAATATTTACAAGTCTCTCACGTCCGTTTGCCAATTTCTGGCACCGTTGCCCGAATGGGATTGACAACCCCTTTATCACATCGGGTTGCGAGTATTTGTTATTCGTGTGCAGGTGTCATTCACGTAGTGTTGCGTAATTATCCTACTGGTTCGATAACCTTGGTTTCATCACTGAGGGAAATACCTACCATTGCTGTGCTACATCATCCCTTCCTCTTTGGGGAAATACTAACGTAGTTCTAGCAAACATCAAAAGGAATTTTTTGTGCCGTTGCCGGGGAGACATCATCAACATCTACCAGGTTCCTAATCACAAATATCATATCCTCGCAATTTACATTATTTGCCATTTGCCTCTCGTTTTCATCTCCCCCACTTCACAAAAATTGTCGTTTTATTCGCTCTTTTCCGTTCGCCGTTTTCTCGTCAGATCTAATGTTTGCTTGTGTTGCCATGTGTCTTCTATTTGCTTGCATCTTTGCTTGCTAAAAATCTATTTATATGGATCCTCATGCACTAGCTAATCTTTTCAAGAGATCCTATTATGATGAACCCATTGCTAGTGAATTTAGTTCACTAAATTATCTTTATGAAGTTTTGCTTGAGATTCATGAATCTGCAAATTGTGATGAAGTGTTAAAAGAAGGAATTTATAAAGTGATTCATGATAGTTCCTTGTATGAAAAGCATGATTGCAATGATGTTATTATAAGTTCTATTAATATCAATTGTGCTAATGATATGCAAAACCCCAAGCTTGGGGATGCTAATTTTGCTATGTCTACTACTTGTTGCAATGATCATGATTGGGGTGATTCTTCTTACAATCTTGAAATTTTATTTAACCCTCATGATGAATATGTTTGCGATAATATTGAAAGTGGGTTTGGAGAGGTCATGACTTTATTTGATGATAATCCCACTATTTTGGAAGAGTGTCAACCTTTTATGTATGTGGATCATGAAGAGAAAATTTTATATGATAGCTATATTGTTGAATTTGAGCATGATCCTACATGCAGTTATTATGAGAGAGGAAAATATGGTTGTATAAATTTTCATGTTACTAATTTACCTCTCGTCATGTTGAGATTGCTATTGTTTCATCCTTCTTCCTTGCATATGCCAGATGTTTCTTGTCTTGATAACTTGGTTGACTACAAAATGCCTATGCATAGGAAGTATGTTAGACTTAAATGTGTTTGTCATGTGTTTTATGATGCTCTCTTTGTGCTTCAACTCTTGTCTTTCATGTGAGCATCATTGAAATCTCAAGCCTATCTTAATGGCTATAAAGAAAGAGCTTGTTGGGAGGCAACCCAACGAATAAAATAATTTTTGCTTTTTATTTTCTGCTCTTGTGTGTTTGCACAATTATGCAACTGTTATGATTGAGTTTTTTGTGCTTTAATTAGTGTTTGTGCCAAGAAAAGCCTTTAGGCTCATGTTGGGTGATAGTAGATTTGATCTTGCTAAAAACAGAAACTTTTGCGCTCACGAAAAAAATCTCATTTTTAACAGAAGAGTGTTTTTGAGTTGATTCTTTTTGCAGAAGATTAATATACAAATTGTTAACATGGTCCTAATTTTTAAAATAATTTAGAGTTACTGAGGGATCGAAGAAGGTGAGAGTGTCTAGAGGGGGGTGATTAGACTACTCGACAAGATAAAAATTCTGTCTTTTATCAAGGACAGATTTTGGCAGATTTTGCATAACACACAAGTCAAGTAGCACACTACACATGCAATTCTAGAGTATGGGCAGCGGAAAGTAAATTGCACATGTAGTAAAGAGAGGTGAAGAAGATCAAACGCAATTTGGAGACGCAATGATTTTTCCCGTGGTTCCGATAGGTGGTGCTATCGTACATCCACGTTGATGGAGACTTCAACCCACGGAGGGTAACGGCTGCGCGAGTCCACGGAGGGCTCCACCCACGAAGGGTCCACGAAGAAGCAACCTTGTCTATTCCATCATGGCCTACGCCCACGGAGGGCTAGCCTTACTCGGGGTAGATCTTCACGAAGTAGGCGATCTCCTTGCCCTTACAAACTTCTTGGTTCAACTCCACATCTCGATGACGGAGGCTCCCAAGCGACACCTAACCAATCTAGGAGGCACCACCCTCCAAAAGGTAATAGATGTTGTAGATGATGATGAACTCCTTGCTCTTGTGCTTCAAATGATAATCTCCCCAACACTCAACTCTCCTCACTGATTTGGCTATGGTGGAAGAAAGGATTGAGTGGAAAGCAACTTGGGAAGGTTAGAAATCAAGTTTCATATGGTGGGAATGGAGCAACTTGATCTCAACACAAGGGTAGGTAGTTCTCTTCTCAGAAAGTGTAAGGTAGGAGTGGTAGTTCTTTCTGATGGCTCTCTCCACGAATGAAGAGGGGGTGGAGGGGTATATATAGCCTCCACACAAAATCCAACCGTTACACACATAATTGAGCAATCTCGGTGAGACCGAAGTTGACAACTTGGTCAGACCGAAAGTTCAAATATAGTGAACGTTGGGGTTTTCGGTGGGACCGAAAATACCATCTCGGTTAGTCCGATTTGATCAAAGACAGGAACTTGCCAGTTTCGGTGAGACCGAAAATGCAATCTTGGTTAGACCGATTTGAGCCAAGACAGGAGCTTGCCAATTTTGGTGAGACCGAAAATGCAATCTCGGTTATTCCGATTTGAGGACAGAAGGTTACAGAAGCTTGGCAGTCCATGTTTCGGTGAGACCGATCTCAAACTCGAAATGACCGATTTTTCTAGGGTTTGGCTTATGGCTAAGGTGGTTCATCTCGGTGTGACTGAGTTTGGAAAATCGGTGGGACCGAGATTACTTATGAGTGTGTATTGTAGTGAAAGTTGCTGATAGTTGAAGGAGATATATCACTAAGCACTTGAGCAACCAGATCATCAACACAACCTCATCCCCTTTTAATAGTATTGGCTTTTCCTATGGACTCAATGTGATCTTGGATCACTAAACCAAAAATGGAGTCTTGAGCTTTTGCCAATGCTTGCCTTAGCATTTTGAGGGGTCCACTTCTTCAGTCATTTTGCCATAGCCAATGTGATTGAATTTCCTGAAACATACTTGATAAAAGCATTAGTCCAACCACAAAGTATGTTGTCATTAATTACCAAAACCACCCAGGGAGCAAATGTGCTTTCAATCTCCCCCTTTTTGTTAATTGATGGCAACACACTAAAATTACACTAAACAATACATCAAAGCTTATTGAAAGAAAGACAGAATTATCACGAAAGCTTTGACAAGCATGTAGTACACAGGCTCCCCCTACAAGTGTGCAAGATTTTCATAGATTATGGTTTTGGACTACCACAAGCACACAAGAGAGATAAGCAAGATGTGCTACATGCAGCTTGGCTATATGCATCAGAGCAGATGAAAAGAAGTGAGTGATAATGCATATGTGCATGGTGATTTCTTGCAAACAAGTATTCACAAGCAAGTCGTCATCATGCACATTCTGCAAAGTGCATATACTTACCTTGAGGTTCTTTGGCATTGTACCTGAAGAAATAAACTTGGGAAAACAAGGTTAGATAACACAAGAGTATTCCTTCAACCAACTGCAAGAACATCAAGAGTACCAAGCGAGGGATGACATGTATAAAGAGTGTCTCATGTTGAGCACAAGCTTGAATCAGCAAACATGTCTCCGAAACTAAAAGATTTTCAATGAACTCTGAGATATTTTGCTTTCCATAAGATATCAATTGTGAAGATTCTTCTCCCTTTGGGTTCTCTCAGAACAAGGGGTTTGATGGAAAGAGCAAAATCAAAAGAATGATGCCAATTGTAATGTCCAATGTAAAACACGGCAAAGCTTTGATGTGATTCTCTCCCCCTTAAGATAAGATTGCTTTTCTTCTCCCCCTAAGTCTTCTCTTCTCCCCCTACTCCCCCTAAGTCTTCTCCCCCTTTGACATCAAGTGCCGAAAAGGACAGCAAACTAGGAAGGTTAGGAAAGATGGAAAGAAAGAAGTGGGATCCTTAAGAATCACAACAGGGCAAATAGGAACATTGAGTGGAGCTGCAGAAGTTGATATCCTGGAAGATAAATCGGTGACACCGAATTAGATGGATCGGTGGGTCCGAATCCTTTTCGGTTAGACCGAAAAATTTAAATCGGTGACGCCGAGTTTAATTCCAAGGAATATTGAAATAATTCAGCTCACTTGCAAAGAATGTTTCAAAGGATTTGCAATGAATTTGTGAAAGATTTTCGGGGAATTCATCAGAGCCAGAAGGATATTCACACAGACATAAGAAAAGAAATGAAAAAGATTCCTAGATGAAGTTTTTTTTTGTTTATAAAGAAAACTCAATGAGAGAACATAAGAGAAAACAGAAAGACTCCAAAACATATGTACTTCATCTAGATAAAGGTCGGCGACAAGGTCACCTATGTTTGAGTATATCGACTTAGGAGTCAAATGAGGACATTTGATCATAGGTCATACTCATCATTTAAGCTCAAAATGGGGTTGCCATTTTTCGATTAAGCATTTGATGTGATCACATCTTATGAAGCTGCTTGTACTCATGACTTTGAGCAAAGCTCCTTAAAGATGTGAAGAACATACCTTGGGCTTGTTGATGCTTTGCTCATGTAGGTAAACTTGATGTAGGTGCTCATTGAATGTGAAGTTGGAGCGCCATTTCTACTTGTGTAGTTCATCTTCCTACATGGGTTAGGCAAGCAAGGAAATACTCGAGGATATCCAAGATGACAAGAGTGAAATACTAGATGTATAAGATGTCAAAAAGGATATGTGGAATTTTGTTCCTTGAGCTCAACATCCCAAAGGGCTAGATACTTGGTCAATGACAAGATTACTCATGATTTGAGTGTGTGGTAATCTTGTGGAATGTAGATCATCCAAGTACCTGCAAGGAGTTAGATGCAATACAAGGAGGCAAATGTGTCCAAGACATATGATCATCATCATAAGAGAAATATCAAGGATTAGTCAAGTGGGCTCATGCCTTGCATGCATCAATGGAGTTCTCACTCCAAGTTTGAAGCATCAATGATGTTCAATTCACTCCTTAAGCGACAAAACACCTTCTCATCAAGAGGTTTTGTAAAGATATCAGCAAGTTGTTTGTCAGTACGAACATGCTTAAGATTGATGTCACCCTTGGCAATATGATCACGAATAAAATGGTGACGAACTTCAATATGCTTTGTTCGAGAGTGTTGCACTGGATTGTGTCCAATTTTAATTGCACTCTCATTGTCACAAAGCAAGGGAACAAGTCTCACATGTATCCCATAATCCTTAAGCGTTTGTGTCATCCATAGTAATTGAGCACAACACGAACTAGCAGCAATATATTCTGCTTCGGCAGTGGATAATGATACCGAATTTTGTTTCTTGGAGGACCAAGATACAAGGGATCGACCAAGGAATTGACACGTACCCGAAGTTGACTTTCTATCAACCTTGTCACCGGCATAGTCCGAGTCGGAATAGCCAACAAGGTCGAAAGAGGCCCTCTTAGGATACCAAATGCCAAAGTTTGGTGTGTGTATCAAATATCTCACTATCCTTTTAACAGCTTTAAGATGACATTCTTTAGGGGCTGCTTGATATCGCGCACACATGCATACACTCAACATTATGTCAGGACGAGAAGCGCAAAGATATAGTAGAGAACCAATCATAGATCGGTAAACCCTTTGATCCACGGGTTCTCCATCTTTTGTCAAGTCATTATGTCCACTTGTGGGCATGGGGGTACTCATACCTTTGCTTTCTTGCATGTTGAACTTCTTGAAGAGATCCTTGGTGTACTTTGTTTGTGAGACAAAGGTACCCTCCTTAGATTGCTTGATTTGCAACCCAAGGAAGAATTTGAGTTCACTCATCATGGACATCTCATACTTCTCCGACATGAGCTGTCCAAACTTCTTGCTAAAATGGGGGTTAGTTGAACCAAAGATAATATCATCAACATATATTTGGCACACAAATAGTTCACCATTAACCCTTTTCGTGAACAGCGTTGAGTCTATCTTTCCAATCTCAAACCCTTTTTCAAGAAGAAAACTAGTTAAGCATTTGTACCAAGCTCTAGGAGCTTGTTTAAGACCATAAAGAGCTTTATGCAATTTGTAAACATGATTAGGCTTTTTGGGATTCACAAATCCGGGAGGTTGTTTCACAAATACTTCCTCCTCAATTTCACCATTTAGGAAAGCACTTTTGATATCCATTTGATAGAGAGTAATATCATGGTGATTGGCATAAGCAAGAAGAATGCGAATGGACTCAAGTCTAGCAACGGGGGCATAGGTCTCACCATAGTCCATACCTTCGACTTGTGTGTAACCTTGAGCTACGAGACGAGCCTTGTTGCGGATGACTTGTCCATCTTCATCTTGCTTGTTCCGAAACACCCATTTGGTTCCAATGATGTTTTGATCATCCTTGGGCTTCTCTACCAAAGTCCATACCTTGTTCCTCTCGAAGTTTTGTAATTCTTCGTGCATAGCGTTCACCCAATCCGGGTCTTCAAGTGCTTCTTCTACCTTCATAGGTTCAATACTAGAGATAAATGAGTAATGCTCACAAAACTTAGCTAAGCGAGTTTTAGAGCGAGTAATTCTCCCGGAGTTGATGTCGTTCATCATTTGTTCCACGGGATGATTTTTCTTGACTCTTGCTCGGACTCGGGATAGCTTTTGTTGAGGTTGTGGCTGAGCTTCCTCATCATCTTCATCTTCCTCTTCTTCTTCTTCATTGTTGTTGGTGTTGTCTTGAGGCGGTGGAGAAGGAGGTTGTGGTGGATCTTCTTGTTGCACTTCCTCATCTTGGTGAGTTCCACTTGTGGAGGCCTCCATGTTGCCTTGAGGTTCATCTCGCCGTGAGGTAGGTGGCTCCACATATGTAGATGAGGTACTCTCCTTCACTTCCATGGGACGGATCTTTCCAATAGATAAATCTTGGATAGCTTCCGATGGGTCCTTGTCTCCTACATCAATAGGCATTTGCTCTACTTGCGAGCCATTAGATTCATCAAACTTCACATCTACAGTCTCTTGAACCTTTCGGGTGAAATTATTGTAGACACGGTAGGTGTGGGAGTTTGATCCATAACCAAGGAGAAATCCTTCATGAGATTTAGGAGCAAATTTAGACCGACGATGCTTATCAAGGATATAGCATTTTGAACCAAAGACACGAAAGTATCCCACTTGGGGTTTGTTACCGGTGAGGAGCTCGTATGATGTCTTGCCGAGGAGCTTATGAAGATAAAGCCTGTTGATAGCATGACAAGCTGTCTTGACCGCTTCTCCCCAAAAATGCTTCGGTGTCTTGTATTCATCAAGCATCGTTCTCGCCATCTCTATGAGCGTTCGGTTCTTCCTCTCAACAACTCCATTTTGTTGAGGAGTGTACGTAGCCGAGAACTCATGTAGAATCCCTTCCTCATCGAGAAAAGAGTCTACATTGGCGTTCTTGAACTCCGTTCCATTGTCACTCCGAACTTTCTTGATCTTCACCTCAAATTGATTTTGGGCCTTTTTGGCAAAGGTTTTGAAGATTCTCTGAACCTGCGATTTATCATCAAGGAAAAATACCCACGTAAATCTGGAATAATCATCAACTATAACTAGACCAAAGGAGTTACCACCAAGGCTTTTGTAAGCATTGGGACCGAAGAGATCCATATGAAGAAGCTCAAGCGGTCTCCTTGTGGTCATGATGTTTTTCACGGGATGACTTCCACCTACTTGTTTTCCTGCTTGACAGGCACTACAAAGTCTATCTTTGTCAAAGAAAACATCTTTAACACCAAGAATATGATCACCTTTGATCAGCTTGTCTAGATTACGCATACCAACATGTCCTAGCCTTCTATGCCATAACCAACCTTTAGAGGATTTAGCAATGAAACAAGCTCTAGGTTGGGCTTTCTTAGTGAAATCAACAATATATAGATCACCTCTACGGATACCAGTTAATGCCATGTTTTGATTGTCACGACGAAAGACTTGGCAATCTACTTTGGTGAATAGCACATTGAATCCAAAGTCAGCTAATCTAGACACGGAAAGTAAATTGTATCCAAGAGATTCTACAAGCATGACATTTTGAATAGAGCTATCATGAGATATGGCCACCTTACCAAGGCCAAGTACCTTACCCTTGGAGTTGTCTCCAAAAGTCACATACTTGCGTGGACCATCGTTCTTTGCAAGCTCTCGAAACATGTCTTTGTCTCCGGTCATGTGATCGGTGCATCCACTATCAAGAATCCACTCTTTTCCGCCGGACATGTAGTCTCTCAGATTTGCCATAAGATTGAGACTCTTCATGATCTTGTCTAGCTCGGTGTCCGAGTCGGAGTAATCATCATCATGCTCATGCTCATCATCATATTGACCCATAGATTGTTCATCATCAACACCTAGGTCAATTTGATAACCACTTGCATTAGTTCTGTCAATGTGACAATAATCTTCGGAATGTAATGCAAGAGCATTTCTAATTATAACATTGATAAGACCGGGATCACCCTTCTTTTTCATAAGATCACGAAGCTCAAAGAAGCATTTATCAAAGTTGGGATCATTGGGGCGCATCTTATCAAATTCAATAGTCTTGTATAGAATTTCATCAAGACCTCTCATAGTAGTCCAGATAAAGTTCTTCCAAGAACTTCCATATAGCATAGGCACACTCAAAGTTTGTAACGAGCTTAAGCAAGTCATCGGGTAACCCTCTAATGATAAGATTTACAGTCCTAAGGTTACGAAGCAAATCAAGCTCTTCATCCATGGTAGGGTGCAAGGGGTCGAATGGAGGCACATAGAGGGTCTCAACATATTTGCACAAATTGTACATCTTAAAGATACTAAGCATTTCAACCCTCCACATGTTATAGAACCCTCCATTAAGAATAGGCACTCTATGGCTAACACTCCCAAGCGTAGACACGTCCATCTTCCTCCAATGGTGTGTAAACCAAAGCAATGGAGACCAAAGCTCTGATACCAATTGAGGGATCGAAGAAGGTGAGAGTGTCTAGAGGGGGGGTGATTAGACTACTCGACAAGATAAAAATTCTGTCTTTTATCAAGGACAGATTTTGGCAGATTTTGCATAACACACAAGTCAAGTAGCACACTACACATGCAATTCTAGAGTATGGGCAGCGGAAAGTAAATTGCACATGTAGTAAAGAGAGGTGAAGAAGATCAAACGCAATTTGGAGACGCAATGATTTTTCCCGTGGTTCCGATAGGTGGTGCTATCGTACATCCACGTTGATGGAGACTTCAACCCACGGAGGGTAACGGCTGCGCGAGTCCACGGAGGGCTCCACCCACGAAGGGTCCACGAAGAAGCAACCTTGTCTATTCCATCATGGCCTACGCCCACGGAGGGCTAGCCTTACTCGGGGTAGATCTTCACGAAGTAGGCGATCTCCTTGCCCTTACAAACTTCTTGGTTCAACTCCACATCTCGATGACGGAGGCTCCCAAGCGACACCTAACCAATCTAGGAGGCACCACCCTCCAAAAGGTAATAGATGTTGTAGATGATGATGGACTCCTTGCTCTTGTGCTTCAAATGATAATCTCCCCAACACTCAACTCTCCTCACTGATTTGGCTATGGTGGAAGAAAGGATTGAGTGGAAAGCAACTTGGGAAGGTTAGAAATCAAGTTTCATATGGTGGGAATGGAGCAACTTGATCTCAACACAAGGGTAGGTAGTCCTCTTCTCAGAAAGTGTAAGGTAGGAGTGGTAGTTCTTTCTGATGGCTCTCTCCACGAATGAAGAGGGGGTGGAGGGGTATATATAGCCTCCACACAAAATCCAACCGTTACACACGTAATTGAGCAATCTCGGTGAGACCGAAGTTGACAACTCGGTCAGACCGAAAGTTCAAATATAGTGAACGTTGGGGTTTTCGGTGGGACCGAAAATACCATCTCGGTTAGTCCGATTTGATCAAAGACAGGAACTTGCCAGTTTCGGTGGGACCGAAAATGCAATCTCGGTTAGACCGATTTGAGCCAAGACAGGAGCTTGCCAATTTCGGTGAGACCGAAAATGGAATCTCGGTTATTCCGATTTGAGGACAGAAGGTTACAAAAGCTTGGCAGTCCATGTTTCGGTGAGACCGATCTCAAACTCGGAATGACCGATTTTTTTAGGGTTTGGCTTATGGCTGAGGTGGTTCATCTCGGTGTGACTGAGTTTGGAAAATCGGTGGGACCGAGATTACTTATGAGTGTGTATTGTAGTGAAAGTTGCTGATAGTTGAAGGAGATATATCACTAAGCACTTGAGCAACCAGATCATCAACACAACCTCATCCCCTTTTAATAGTATTGGCTTTTCCTATGGACTCAATGTGATCTTGGATCACTAAACCAAAAATGGAGTCTTGAGCTTTTGCCAATGCTTGCCTTAGCATTTTGAGGGGTCCACTTCTTCAGTCATTTTGCCATAGCCAATGTGATTGAATTTCCTGAAACATACTTGATAAAAGCATTAGTCCAACCACAAAGTATGTTGTCATTAATTACCAAACCCACCCAGGGAGCAAATGTGCTTTCAGTTACAGAAGTATTTGAAATATCCAAATTGCTATAGACTGTTCTGTTTTTGACAGATTGTGTTTTCTTTGCGTTGTGTGCTTGTTTTGATGATTTTATGATTTTTTTCCTTTGACGAGTTTTTGCCATAGAAAAGTTGGAATATAGTAGATATAATGCAAGAATAATATATGAATTGGTTTGCTACTGTACTTATAGTAGTGATTTTCTTCTTATACTAACGGATCTCACGAAGGTTTTGTTGAGTTTTGTGTGATTGAAGTTTTCAAGTTTTGGGTGATGTTACGATGGATGAAGGAATAAGGAGTAAGAAGAGCTTAAGCTTGGAGATTACCATGGCATCCCAAGCTATTGTCCAAAGAGAAGTAGGCAACTAAGCTTGGGGATGCCCCGAGCGGCATCCCCTCTTTCTTCTAACAACTATCAGTATTTTACTAGAAGCTATATTTTTATTCGTCACATACTATGAGTTTTGCTTGGAGCGTCTTGTATGATATGAGTCTTTGCTTTTTTTGCTTTTTGTTTTAAGTCTTGAATCCTTGTTGTACACACCTATTTGAGAGAGACATAATTATGCCATGACTTATTAGAATTGTTCTCTATGCTTCACTTAATTTTTTATGAGCTATAGAATTGCTCTAGTTCTTCATTTATATCTTTTTTAGCACGGTGTGCTTTACTATTTTTGAAGAAATGCTCTCTTGCTTCACTTAGATTTGTTTGAGAGTTAGTAGAAATTTTTAAGAAATTCTCTCTTGCTTCAATTAAATTAATTTGAGAGAAAGAAATATTATGCTCATGATCTTCACTTATATTTGTTTGAGGTTATCAAAATCAACACTTGAAAATTAGTTCCAAAGTGATAGATATCCAAGAAGGATATAATAAAAACTTTCATGAAGATCATTGGACAAAATAAACTTGATTCCTTGCAATAGTTTTGAGATATGATGTTGTGATATGTGAGTCATGTTGATGAGTAGTTGTGCTTTAGTAAAAATATGGGTGTTGAGGTTTGTGATTCCCTATGCAAGCACGAAAGTCAATAGTCATGCAATTAAATTACATCCTACTTGTGTTTCATTGTTCGGTGTTAGCTATGTTTAATGTTCTCTTATGATGGTTTTCGTTCCTTGGTTGGTCGCTTCTCGACCCCTTGCTAGCCTCCACCTTGTACTAAGTAGGAATACTACTTGAGCATCCAATTCCTAAAATCCAAGTTGTGCCAAATGAGTCCACCGTACCTACCTATATGCGGTATTTCCATGCCGTTCTAAGAAAATTTGTATGCGCCAACTCTAATTTCAAAATAAATTTCTCTTTTGTGTGCCTATACCGCTCGCGAAGCGGCAAGGGGTGGCCAATGTTTTTTATGCTGGATGTGTTATTCTCAAGATGAGTGTTTATTCACTTGTCATTGCACGAGAGTATGGCGGTAATAGGTATTCCCACACCCGAAATGAAAAAGGGAATGTACTTTATGTTGTCAAATAATAAATTCCTTGGAAAGTGTTGGTATGGAAGGCACCCGCGGATACGGTAAGCCATGGCTTGTGAAAGTTTGGTGGAAAAAGGAATAAACTTTATTTTATGTTTGGGAACCGCCTATGAGGCATCCAGTGTGGAAAGTGTTGGGAACTCTAAGTCGTTTTCGTTGGTGAGAAAAGCATGCCACCCAAAATAATTTTATCTCTCAATTTAAACTTTGAGCTCTGGCACCTCTACAAATCCCAACTTCCATCTGCGAAGGGCCTATCTTTTACTTTATGCAATTTTTATTTTTATTTTGAGTCTCCATCTTCTCCTATAAAGCACCAACTACGGAACACTATTATCGCACTTGAGCATTGGATGTAGCTAATATTTGGATGTGTTACATGAATGGATCAATGATTGAGCATGATGGGCTAGGGATAACTTGCTTTAGTATTGATATTTTGAAAGACATGATTGCTTGTTGATATGCTTGAGTATTTAAGTCTCATGTCAAAACTAGACTATTGATTTGAACCATATAAAAGTCCAAATGTCCATGCTATAAAGAAAAGAATATGAGATGACATGTTAGGAAGCATTCCACATCAAAAATTCTGTTTTTATCATTTACCTACTTGAGGACAAGCACAAATTAAGCTTGGGGATGCTGATACGTCTCCAACGTATCTATAAATTTAGATTGTTCCATGCTGTTATATTATCATTCTTGGATGTTTTATAG
Organism: Secale cereale; assembly: GCA_902687465.1. NCBI lineage: Eukaryota > Viridiplantae > Streptophyta > Magnoliopsida > Poales > Poaceae > Secale > Secale cereale. The sequence goes on from LR738709.1 coordinate 458,789,026, forward strand.
TCATTTTATATCATTTTTTGGTACTAACCTATTGACATAGTGCCAAGTGCCGGTTGATGTTTTCTGCATGTTTTTACATTGCAGGAAATCAATACCAAATGGTGTCCAAACGCAGTGAAACTTTTTGTGGATTTTTTATGGACCAGAAGGCATCCAATGGGTCGGAGAAGTGCCTGGGGGGTGCTCCGAGGGCAGCACAACCCACCAAGGCACGCCTGGGGCCTAGGCGCGCCCTGGTGGGTAGTGCCCACCTCGGGTGCCCCCGGATAGCCTCTTTGCTCTTTAAATACCCTAATATTCCAGAAACCCTGGGGATTCGACGAAAATCAATTCCAGCCGCTGCAAGTTCCAGAACCACCAGATACAATCTAGACACCATCTTGGAGGAGTGCATCATGTCCATTGGTGCATCTCCGATGATGCGTGGGTAGTTCTTTGTGGACCTACAGGTCTGTAGTTAGTAGCTAGATTATTTCCTCTCTCTCGTTTGATTCTCAATACAACGGTCTCTTGGAGATCCATATGATGTAACTCGTTTTGCGGTGTGTTTGTTGGGCTCCGATGAACTTTGAGTTTATGATCAGATCTATCTTTTTATCCATGAAATTTATTTGAGTGTTCTTTGATCTCTTATATGCATGATTGCTTATAGCCTCGTATTTCTTCTCCTATATTTGGGTTTTGTTTGGCCAACTTGATCTATTTATCTTCCAATGGGAAGAGGTTCTTTGTGATGGGTTCGATCTTACGGTGCTTGATCCCGGTGACAGAAGGGGAACCGACACGTTGATACGTCCAAAACGTATCTATAATTTCTGCTTGCTCCATGCTTCTTTTGTGTGATATTGCTATGATATTGATGCACTTCCATACACTTTTGATCATATTTGGACTAACCTATTAACTCAGTGCACCACAGTGCCAGTTCCTGTTTTCTGCTGTTTTTCTATTTCAGGTTTCCCCCATATTAAAAGTGCTCCAAAAATTCCAGGAAAAATCAACGTACAGGAAGCTTCGCGAAGAACCAAAGATGGGCCAGAGGGGAGCCAGGAGAGGCCCAGGCGGCCACCTGGCGCGGCCCCACCCCTGGCCGCGCCAGGGGGCGCCTGGGGCCCCTGCTCCGCCTCTGGCTGCCCCCCTTCGCATATATATCCCTCTCGTCCCGAAACCCTCGAGGACAGAACCCTTTTTCGCGATCCCGCCTCTGTTCCGCCGCCGCAGCGCTTCCAAGATCAGGAGCATCAGGAGAACTCTTCCCGGCACCCTGCCGGAGGGGAGAACCACCACCGGGAGCTTCTCCACCACCATGGACGCTTCCCGGATGAGTCGTGAGTAGTCCACCTTGGACCATGGGTCCATGATCAGTAGCTATGTGATGTTCTCCTCCCCTCTTTGCTCTTCATGGTTTAGACCTCGTGAGCTGCCCTACATGATCGGGGCACATATGTAATCTTTCTGCTGTTGCTTTGCTGAGTTTGCTGGGATCTGATGGATTATGAGACTATGTTCAGATTGTGTTTGAGTAATATATTTGATTCACCTCTTTTATATCTTTGTTATTGAGTAATTCATGCATGTTCTCCGTTGCTGTTTATTGCTTTGGCCAAGTAGTAGGTAGTAACTCCAAGAGGGAGCGTTATGCTTGATTGTGGGTTCATGCCCACTGATGACTAGCTTGAGTGACAGAAACATGAGTCTAGGGGATGTGCTATTGCCACAAGGGAGAAAACAACGGTGCTTGTACTTGCGGGTGCAAGGATTGTTTACTTTACGCAAAGTTCTTTTAATGCAGTTGTCTGTTGCTTTGAGTTTACACATTGGGTGGGATTCGCAACTTAATACCAGCGAGATGTTCTGGATAGATATCTCAAGGTGGATGATTAGTAGTAGATGCAGATGGATTTCGGTCTACTTGCCTTGGCGTACCGCCCATGCTTTTGAGCCTCTACCTTTCTTTGCAGCATAGTTAGCATTGGTTTGCGGACATAATCCTGTCAATTGCCCAGCTGTAATTTGTTTACCTCGCTTTGCTGTTTTATCGTCTTTTGGGAGAGAGACATCACTAGTGAACATCATGGGACCCCGGTCCATATTACCACCGCTGATCACACCTTCTATTTACTTCCTGTTTTTATTTCCTAGTTGCAGTCATAGCTATCATTATTATCTCTTGTGTTTGATCCTTTGTAAACAACAAGGCCGGAGGGATTGACAACCTCTCTGTACTCGTTGGGAGCAAAGTTATCGGTATCTGTGTGCAGGTCCCGTTAACCGCTAAGTTTCTAGCGCCGTTGACACCTACTTGTCGACCCTCGGAGTCTCACGGGATTCAATCCTTGGTATCTTTGCCAAGGGAAATTTTCCGCTACGCTACATCTCAACCTTCCACTTGGGGTAACCAACGAGGGGCGAGAAGCCATCAAGCAAGTTTCTGGCGCCGTTGCCGGGGACTCCACTCTTCAAGATAGGGGAGTTGCACGCTAGCTTTTATCTTTGCTTTTTAGTCTTGTTAGTTTACCTTTCAGTTTTTGCTTTAGTGTCCCTTACCAAAAATCACAAAAATAGTTATCTTGCTTGCTGCTGCTATGGGTTCCACCGAGAACACCAAGTTGTGTGACTTCACTAGTCATAACAACAATGACTTTATCTGCACGCCTATTGCTACACCTGCCACTTCAGCACCTTCTTATGAGATTAAACCTGCTTTGCAGAACCTAGTTATGAAAGATCAATTCTCCGGTGCTGGAGATGATGCTGCTTTGCACTTAAATAATTTTGTTGAGCTCTGTGATATGCAAAAGTACAAAGAAGTAGATGGTGATATTGTTAAGCTTAAGCTTTTTCCTTTCTCCTTGAGAGGAGGAGCTAAAATCTGGTTTCAATCCTTGCCTAGGAATAGTATATATTCTTGGGACAAGTGCAAGGATGCCTTTATTGGGAAGTACTATCCCCCTGCTAAAATTATCCAATTAAGGAGTAACATAATGAATTTTAAACAATTGGATAATGAACACGTTGCCCAAGCTTGGGAACGCATGAAATCTCTTGTCAAGAACTGCCCTACTCATGGTTTGACTACTTGGATGGTTATCCAAACTTTTTATGCAGGCTTGAACTTTACCTCGTGGAACTTGTTAGATTCGGCCGCGGGAGGAACCTTTATGTCAACTACACTTGGTGCTGCCACGAAGCTTCTCGACGAGATGATGACCAATTATTCCCAATGGCACACCGAACGCGCTCCAACAGGTAGGAAGGTAAACTCTATCGAGGAGATTTCCTCCCTAAATGAAAAAGTTGACTTGATCATGTCTCTACTTTCCCAGCAATCTTCTATTTATCCTCATGATGTTCCTTTAAATTCTTTGATTGCTCAAGATCAAGTAGATGAGAACTTTATCTCTAGAAACAATTTCAATAACAATGCTTATAGGAGTAATTTTGGTAGCAACCCTAGACCGTTCCCCTCTAATTCCTATGGGAACAACAATGCTTATCCTAGCACCAAGAACTCTACTTCTGAACTAGAGATTATGCTTAAAGACTTCATCACTACCCAAAAGGCCTTCAATAAGAGTGTAGAAGAAAAACTAGACAAACTAGATAATCTCTCTTCGAAGGTAGACAATTTAGCCCATGAGGTAGAGTTGCTTAAAATTAGAACTTCTCCTCTTGAGGAGAGGAAGACCACTCCTATGAATGATATTCAAGTGCAAATTAATGAAAACATTAGGATGATGGCTAAACTTAAAAAGAGATGGGCTAGAGAAAAGGAGGAAGAAGATAGAATTAAGAGCCTTCCTACCCACCACACTGTTGCTACTATTCAAGTTGTTGAGGATATCCAAACTCTTAGCACCCAATGCACTCCTAGTCCCATTGGACCTATTAATGGTGATGCTATGACCTCAACCGTAGAAGAAGAAACTCCTATGACCATAGAAGCTACCAAACAAGTGAGCCTAAAGGACACCACTACCACTTTACTTGATAGTAGTGACCTTGATTTTGATAATTGCACCCTTTCTGAAGTTATTGGTTTTCTTCACAAGATGTCTAGAGATCCCCACACTAGCACACTTAATCTTGCCTTCACAGAGCATATCACTAATGCTCTCATCAAAGCTAGGGAGGAGAAGCTTAGGGTAGAAGCCTCCATACCTAGAAAGCTAAAAGATAGCTGGGATCCTATGATTAAAATTAAGTTGAATAACTTCTCTTGCTGTAACATCCCAAATTGTCAATTTGGAATGTTATACATAGATCATAATTGCATTTGCATATTTTTGCATTTTGTTCGTGGAGTTCCTCGAAATTCTAAGCAACTCAAGGACCTACGGAGAGAGTTGGGGATTTTACCGTTTTCGTATTTGAGTTCGCTCGAATACCGGTACGAGAACAGTGTGATTCTAATTATTTTTCTCTCCTAAAAATATTTCTAAATAAAATAAATGAGCGGAGATAATATGACTTCTCCAAAATAATAGAAATATTGGAGGAAAAATATTAAAATCACTTTTGGTATTTTTCTGGAATTATTTTCGGATTTATTTGCATAGGAAAAATACGTGTTTTTCAAAATTGCATTTAGGTCCGGGAAAAATGTTCACTTTGTCCTAAATATTATTAGAGGACGGTGAAAATTTATTTCGGGAATTTTGGAGTCCGTTTGATATTTCTTTCGTTAGTTTTATTGCGCCGGGAAACTATTTAAAAAAAAAGGAACCGACTAGGAGTCGTTTTAGCCCAGGACTCCGGGCTTTATATAGCGCCCAGGCCGGCCCGTTTTCGCCAGCCAGCCCGCCCGCGCAAACCCTAGCCCTAAGCCGCCACCGCCGCCGCCGCTGCCGCGTCCGCCGCCGCGCCGCCACCCGTGCGCCGCCGCTGACGCCGCCGCCGCCGCCCCTCGCCGGACCCGCCGCCCCGCCGCCCCTTGCCGGAGCCGCCGCCCGCCGGACTCGAGGTAGAAGCCGCCTCGGTTTTTTTTTCTTTAAAGGATCAGATCGGTTTTATATATAAAAAAACCCTAGATCTGTTTTTTTCGGTTTAGATCGGTTTTTCGCCGGTTTAGTTAAATAGCGGACGTTCGTCCGTACGTTCATTTTAACGAACGGTTTTCGTTAGTTAATCGCAGACAGCGAACGTTCGTTCGTTAGCCTGTTCGTCGTTTTTCCTTTTCGGGGTATTTTATCCGTGATTTTCCAATCGCGATTTCTGCCCTGATCTTGTTTCGCGTTTTTCTTTTCGCTCGAGAGTCGGAATTAGGTGATTCAAAATCCTAGATCTTTGTCTCGAAGCCCTCTTTACGTTAGATCAACTTGAACAAAGTTTTGGCTACTGTAAAGTTTGACTTTAGGCCAACTAGTAATTCGGAGCTCGTTTCTTTTGCAGTTTGAGTTTCGTTGCTTCTTTCGAGTTGATTCTTTTTGCAAACCGGAGTTCTTAAGTTGAACTTTCTGGTTAGATCTCTTATTTGAGTTTTACCCGTGCATTAGTTAAGTACTTATTGTATTCTTGTTGTTTGATTGCGATAGAGTACCCGGAGTGCGCCGCTTGCTACTTTGAGTCTCTAGGTTTTGCGGATCATCAGCAAGGCAAGTAACACTTTGATCATGCTTTCCAATTACCCAGTTTTCATTGCATTAGTCAAAATCCTCACACATTGCATGAGTAGGATCAATTAACTTGTGGGATTGGGAAGTAGATTGAGGTAGTACCTATTACCTGCATTACATTCAAACCCCTGGGAGTTACTTCTACGTTTGCTGATAGAACATGCTATGCTCGTAGACGTGGATTGGGTGAGTGAAATCCATGACAGATGTGAGATTGTTTAATTAATGGTTCAACTTAAGGTGGCAACTTTAATACACATCTGGGTGGATTGAGGCACTTGGGTATTCCAGGATTGCCTATTTTTCTTTTGGACCGCCACCCAGGCTCAAAGGGATCATGAGATTATTCATACTAGAAACTTCCGTGTGCAACCACAATGCTATTATGGGCTCTAGCATAGTATGAGTAAGTTGTGCGAACTCTTACAGTGGTGGACTAGCAGATGTAGGGGATGTAGGTTGGTACGGTCCGCCCGATCGTAAGGTGCTAGCGCTTCTGAAAGACTATGTCTCGGTCATCCGTTTCTCAAACACCATGCAATGCGAGAAACCAAACGGAGGCGATCGAGTCTTGTGGGGAAAGTGCACAAACCTCTGCAGAGTGTACAAACTGATCATGATTAGCCGTGTCCCCGGTTATGGACATCTTGAGTATCTGGTATCTGGATTTTCATGTGCATCTCAACATGTTACCCTAATTTAATTTTGTTGGGTTTAATGATTACTTTTAATTGGGGTTGAGAGGATGTCTATCTTCTCAACGATGTTTCAACTACCATGATAGTTAATTAAAATACATTCCTTTGACGTAGGGAAAATTGGCTTTACGCAAAAACTTAACCATAGAGCTTTCCACCAGCCATATTGCATATAGTATAGCTTTACTTTCATTGCATCTCTTGTGTTACCTTGCCAGCATATTCCATGTGCTGACCCGTTTTTCGGGCTGCAATGTTTCATGTTGCAGACTTTTCAGACGACGAGTAAGATGCCCTTTTAGGTCGTGGTTCTATACTCAGTGATGCCGCTGGAGTTGATGGACTCACTTATCTTCCAAGCCTTCCGCTGTTATCGTATTAGATGGCCTTCAGCCATGATTTTTGTAATAAATTCATCGTTGGACTATCGATGTAATAAGTGTGTGATTGCTACTCTGTTATAAATCCTTCGAGTACCATGCGTGTCAGCATTACTGATCCAGGGATGACACTGATGCATGGAGATCAGACTGTTTGAGGTCTTGTCGCTACAAAGATGGTATCAGAGCACACGCTGACTATAGGACACGACCACTAAGACAAGCCATAGAACACTATTCACTCTTCTCTCTTCTGACTCCTCATCTTTTCTATTCTTTAGGATGGTGGAAGCAAAGCACAAATTCATGCAACCGGATGATGATACACCTTTTGGACGACACCTGAAGGAGGTCACCAGATATCTACACATTGGATTACCAAGTTTCACTGGAACCTACAATGCCACTCTACCTGAGGAGGAGCGTTGGCTAATTCAAGCCCAAGTTCCAGGAAGGACGTATGCACCTGTCACCCCACTCATAGCATTTTCCTTTAATGCACCTACATGGAGCCTAGGAAGGAGTATGGCAGCCCACATTGCTATGGGAAGGATTGGAGAAGTCTACAAGCAGGAGTTAAAGGACACCATCTATCAGATTTGTGGACGCCGAGATGAGAATTGGGATATGATCAGCACTAGGAAGGGTATATCCATAGCAGCATTCATCCAGGAGTTGAACCACCACATTCGTCGCCAAGAGCACCAGATGTGTGCTGGGATGATAGATTTGAAGAAGGCCCTAAATAGGAATTTGGAGCTAGAAGAAGAACTCAAGTCTACACGCGACGGATATGAGGAGGAGATGAAGATACTTGTGGAGAAGAATGACGTTTGACTCGGAAATTAGGGATACTCATGGGAGAAGAAGACGAGGAAGAAGAACCCAAGGAGATTCCACCGGAAGACTATATCATTATAGATGATACGGATTCGGAAGCTGACGATAGCAAGGATGAAGACTTTGAAGATGAAGCTGGGGCAGATATTATGGAATCCTCTGCCGATCAATATTTTTAGATGACCACCCTATGACTAGTAGTTTACCACCAAGTATTAGATTTAGAGCACTTTTGTAACGATCGTTAGATTTGTAAGACCTTGTTTGAAATTGATTGGTGTGATATGATTGTGTGTTTGTCTCATGTGCATATGGGTAGTGATTTTACCTTAGACCTCTATTCTATTCTAATCTCTTCCCTCTACACCCATCAGATGCCTCCAAGACATGAATTCGAGTTTCCCCCTGAGCTCACCCAGTTGATCCAGCAGCAAAACACCCTGATGCAAGTTCTTGTCCAGAACACCCAGAACAACCAGAACAACAACAACAACAACAACCCTCCACCACCACCACCTGTGGACAACCTGACACGTTTCTTAAGGTTGCAACCACCTATGTTTGCTAGCAGCATCGAACCAATTGTGGCTGATGACTGGCTACGCAAGATTGGAAGGGATTTGACCACCGCCAATTGCTCCGAGGCTGAGAATGTGCGATTTGCCGCACACCAGTTGTCTGGACCAGCCGCAGCATGGTGGGAGAATTACACAGCCACTTACCCCGTAGCCAATGTGACTTGGGATCAGTTTCAGCAAGCTTTTCGTACCGCCCATGTCTCGACTGGAGCCATGAGTATGAAGAAGCAGGAGTCGCAACTTGCGCCAAGGAAACCGTACTATAGCCCAGTACGTGGATGAGTTTAGTACCCTATCTCGTTATGCCCCAGATGATGTGGGTACAGATGCCAAGAAGCAGGAGAGATTTATGGAAGGGCTGAATGATGAGATGAGTGTACAACTGATGGTGGCAACTTTCAATAACTATGAGGAGTTGGTTGACCGAGCCCTGATGATTGAAAGGAAGCATCAGTAGATTGAGAGTCGCAAGAGGAAGTATGGGCAAGGGAAGTATAATTCTGGAGCACAGCAGAAGCCTCGCTTTACCCCTAAAGCAGTAGGACAGTTTCAGCATACCCATGGAGGGAGTAGCTCACACAACCACAATAGCACCAAGAATGGCAATGGTAATGGGAGTGGGAATGGAGCCAATGGAAACCAGAACCGCCCTGCACCGTCCACACCCACCAAGAGGGATTTTAGCCATGTCACTTGTTACAAGTGCGGGAAGACTGGACATTATGCTAATGAATGCCCAGAAGTTAAGAATGGGAACGACAATGGAAGCGCCGGGAAGAAGCCCAATCCGTTCAACAAGGGCCAAGTGAACCACGTGACTGTGGAAGAAGTAGAGGAGCAACCAGATGCAGTCATAGGTAAGTTCTTAGTTAAGACCTTTACTGCACTCGTTCTTTTCGATACTGGCGCATCGCATTCATACATTTCAAGGGGATTCGTGGATAAGTATAACCTGCCGACCCAAGCCCTTAGATCGCCCATGTTAGTAACCTCACCAGGAGCAGAGTATATGGCTAAGTCATGGTGTGATCAGTTGCCCTTAAGGATTGGTAATTACATTTTCCCTTCGGACCTAATAGTATTGGAGTCACAAGGACTGGATGTGATATTAGGAATGGATTGGTTATCTAAGTATGAAGGGAATATTGAATGTGCCAGTAAGACCATTTTGCTTACTACGCCGGATGGAAGAAGGATCAAGTATGTATCCCGGCATGAGTCAAAGAGGAGTAGATTAAATTCCCTGTCAGGAGTTGTACAGGAGGAAGTGCCAGTAGTGAAGGATTATCCAGATGTGTTTCCAGAGGAGTTACCTGGCATGCCACCGGATAGAGATATAGAGTTTTTGATTGAACTTTTTCCAGGCACCGGGCCAATTTCTAAGAGACCATATAGGATGTCGCAAAGGATTTGGAGGAAATTAAGAAGCAGATTAAGGAGTTGCTGGACAAAGGATTCATACGCCCAAGTTCTTCGCCTTGGGGTTCGCCAGTACTTCTAGTAGAGAAGAAGGATGGATCGTTAAGAATGGTTATTGATTACCGAGGATTGAATGAAGTAACGATCAAGAACAAGTACCCATTGCCAATGATCAATGATCTGTTCGATAGATTGCAAGGAGCTAAGGTCTTTTCTAAGATCGATCTGCGATCAGGGTACCATCAATTGAAGATTTGAGAGCAAGATATCCCTAAGACGGCCTTTACCACTAGGTATGGGTTGTACGAGTATACCGTTATGTCGTTTGGTCTGACAAACGCACCGGCCTACTTTATGAACCTGATGAACAAGTGTTTATGGAGTATTTGGATAAGTTCGTCGTAGTGTTCATAGATGATATTTTGATCTTCTCGAAGGATGAAGAGGAGCATGAAGAACATTTGCGTTTGGTATTAGAGAAGCTTAGAGAGCATCAGTTGTATGCCAAGTTTAGCAAATGTGAGTTTTGGTTGAAGGAAGTCGGATTCCTCGGACATGTTATATCCGGAGAAGGAATAGCAGTAGATCCCGCCAAGGTGGAGACTGTGACCAATTGGGAAGCACCGACGACCGTTGGAGAGATCCGGAGTTTTCTTGGACTCGCAGGATACTACCGGAGATTTATCGAGAATTTCTCGAAGATTGCAAAGCCAATGACAGAGTCATTGAAGAAGGAAACCAAGTTTAGTTGGACCGAAGAATGTGAGACTAGTTTCCAGGAGTTGAAGAAAAGGTTGGTATCATCCCCTGTGTTGATTCTGCCAGATCAACATAAGGATTATGAGGTGTACTGCGACGCTTCACGTCGAGGACTTGGAATAGTTCTTATGCAGGAAGGAAGAGTTGTTTCGTATGCTTCACGACAACTGAAACCTCATGAGATGAACTATGCCACCCATGATTTGGAGTTAGCAGCCGTAGTGCATGCATTGAAGACGTGGAGACATTTTCTCATAGGAAACCATTGTGAAGTATATACGGATCATAAGAGTCTGAAGTATATATTCACTCAGAAGGAGTTGAATCTTAGGCAAAGGAGATGGCTGGAACTCATTAAGGATTATGACATGAGATTGCATTATCATCCTGGGAAGGCTAACGTAGTAGTTGATGCGCTAAGCCGTAAGAGCCATGTCAATACCCTAATGATGGAGGAGTTTCCAAAGGAGTTAGCCGAGGACCTACGAGAACTACGTTTGGAGATAGTTCCGAGTGGCTATGTAGCAACATTAGAAATCCAGTCTACCCTGATGGATAAAATCAGAGAAGCTCAGAAAGCGGACAAAGAGGTTGTCGTTATAAAGGAGAGGATGAGCGAAGGAAAAGCTAAAGGTTTTCGTGAGGATGAACACGACACCTTATGGTTTGAGGATCGAATCTATGTGCCCAATGACCCGGAGATTAGGAAGTTGATTTTACAGGAGGCCCATGATTCACCATACTCGATTCACCCAGAAAATACTAAGATGTATTTGGATTTGAAGGATATTTTCTGGTGGACCGGTATGAAGAAAGATATTGCGGAGTATGTAGCAGTTTGTGATGTATGTCAGAGAGTAAAGGCAGAACATCAGAAGCCAGCAGGATTGTTACAACCTATGCCAATTCCCGAATGGAAGTGGGAGAAGCTTGGTATGGATTTTATCACCGGATTGCCCAGGACCAAAGCAGGGTATGACTCAATCTGGGTAGTAGTAGACCGATTGACGAAGGTAGCCCACTTTATTCCGGTGAAAACCACATATACCAGTGCGAAGTTGGCAAAGATATACATGACCAAAATTGTATGTCTGCATGGAGTTCCGAGGAGTATTGTATCTGATAGAGGAACTCAGTTTACCTCGAAGTTCTGGAATCAGTTACATGAAACTTTGGGTGCCAGGCTAGAGTTTAGCACAGTGTTTCATCCGCAGACAGATGGACAGACGGAGAGAGTCAAATCAGATTCTGGAAGATATGTTTAGAGCCTGTGCATTAGATTATGGATCTAGTTGGGATGACAACTTTCCTTACGCGGAGTTCTCATACAACAATAGTTACCAGGCCAGTTTGAAGATGGCGCCGTTCGAGGCATTGTATGGAAGGAGATGCCGAACACCGTTGTCGTGGAATGAAGTTGGAGACCAACAGTTGTTTGGACCAGACTTAATCAAAGAGTCTGAGGAGAAGGTAAAGTTGATCCGAGATAGACTGAAGGTAGCTCAGTCCAGGCAGAAGAGTTACGCCGACTCGAAGCGCAAGGAGATAGACTATGAGATCGGAGACAGAGCATACTTGAGGGTATCGCCTCTACGAGGAGTTAAATGTTTCGGTGTTAAAGGGAAGTTAGCCCCGAGATTTGTGGGACCTTACCGTGTTTTGGAACGCATGGGAGAGGTTGCCTATAAGTTGGAGTTGCCCAAAGGATTGTCAGGAGTGCACGACGTGTTTCATGTTTCGCAACTGAAGAAGTGCCACGCGGAGATGGCCAATATACCGCTTAGAGACACAGTACCCCTGGAAGCAATTCAGTTGGACAGTGACCTGACCTACGAGGAGAAGCCCGTTAAGATTCTCGAATTTTCAAGTAGAGTTACCCGTAGCAAGGTTATCAAGTTTTGCAAAGTTCAGTGGAGTCACCACACCGAGGAAGAAGCCACCTTGGAACGAGAAGATGATCTACGCAAGGACCACCCACACCTGTTCTCTAGCTAAGCCGAATCTCGAGGGCGAGATTCATTCTAAGGGGGTAGGTTTGTAACATCCCAAATTTTCAATTTGGAATGTTATACATAGATCATAATTGCATTTGCATATTTTTGCATTTTGTTCGTGGAGTTCCTCGAAATTCTAAGCAACTCAAGGACCTACGGAGAGAGTTGGGGATTTTACCGTTTTCGTATTTGAGTTCGCTCGAATACCGATACGAGGACAATGTGATTCTAATTATTTTTCTCTCCTAAACATATTTCTAAATAAAATAAATGAGCGGAGATAATATGACTTCTCCAAAATAATAGAAATATTGGAGGAAAAATATTAAAATCACTTTTGGTATTTTTCTGGATTTATTTTCGGATTTATTTGCATAGGAAAAATACGCGTTTCTCAAAATTGCATTTAGGTCCGGGAAAAATGTTCACTTTGTCCTAAATATTATTAGAGGACGGTGAAAATTTATTTCGGGAATTTTGGAGTCCGTTTGATATTTCTTTCGTTAGTTTTATTGCGCCGGGAAACTATTGAAAAAAAGGAACCGACTAGGAGTCGTTTTAGCCCAGGACTCCGGGCTTTATATAGCGCCCAGGCCGGCCCGTTTTTGCCAGCCAGCCCGCCCGCGCAAACCCTAGCCCTAAGCCGCCGCCACCGCCGCCGCCGCCGCCCCTCGCCGACGCCGCCGCCGCCGCCCCTCGCCGGACCTGCCGCCCGCCGGACTCGAGGTAGAAGCTGCCTCGGTTTTTTTTTCTTTAAAGGATCAGATCGGTTTTATATTAAAAAAACCTAGATCTGTTTTTTTTCGGTTTAGATCGGTTTTTCGCCGGTTTAGTTAAATAGCGGACGTTCGTCCGTACGTTCGTTTTAACGAACGGTTTTCGTTAGTTAATCGCAGACAGCGAACGTTCGTTCATTAGCCTGTTCGTCGTTTTTCCTTTTCGGGGTATTTTATCCGCGATTTTCCGATCGCGATTTCTGCCCACATCTTGTTTCGCGTTTTTCTTTTCGCTCGAGAGTCGGAATCAGGTGATTCAAAATCCCAGATCTTCGTCTCGAAGCCCTCTTTACGTTAGATCAACTTGAACAAAGCTTTGGCTACTGTAAAATTTGACTTTAGGCCAATTAGTAATTCAGAGCTCGTTTCTTTTGTAGTTTGAGTTTCGTTGCTTCTTTCGAGTTGATTCTTTTTGCAAACCGGAGTTCTTAAGTTAAACTTAAGGTGGCAACTTTAATACACATCTGGGTGGATTGAGGCACTTGGGTATTCCAGGATTGCCTGTTTTTCTTTTGGACCGCCACCCAGGCTCAAAGGGATCATGAGATTATTCATACTAGAAACTTCCGTGTGCAACCACAATGCTATTATGGGCTCTAGCATAGTATGAGTAAGTTGTGCGAACTCTTACAGTGGTGGACTAGCAGATGTAGGGGATGTAGGTTGGTACGGTCCGCCCGATCGTAAGGTGCTAGCGCTTCTGAAAGACTATGTCTCGGTCATCCGTTTCTCAAACACCATGCAGTGCGAGAAACCAAACGGATGCGATCGAGTCTTGTGGGGAAAGTGCACAAACCTCTGCAGAGTGTACAAACTGATCATGATTAGCCGTGTCCCCGGTTATGGACATCTTGAGTATCTGGTATCTGGATTTTCATGTGCATCTCAACATGTTACCCTAATTTAATTTTGTTGGGTTTAATGATTACTTTTAATTGGGGTTGAGAGGATGTCTATCTTCTCAACGATGTTTCAACTACCATGATAGTTAATTAAAATACATACCTTTGAAGTAGGGAAAAATTGGCTTTACGCAAAAACTTAACCATAGAGCTTTCCACCAGCCATATTGCATATAGTATAGCTTTACTTTCATTGCATCTCTTGTGTTACCTTGCCAGCATATTCCATGTGCTGACCCATTTTTCGGGCTGCAACGTTTCATGTTGCAGACTTTTCAGACGACGAGTAAGATGCCCTTTTAGGTTGTGGTTCTATACTCAGTGATGCCGCTGGAGTTGATGGACTCACTTATCTTCCAAGCCTTCCGTTGTTATCGTATTAGATGGCCTTCAGCCATGATTTTTGTAATAAATTCATCGTTGGACTATCGATGTAATAAGTGTGTGATTGCTACTCTGTTATAAATCCTTCGAGTACCATGCGTGTCAGCATTACTTATCCAGGGATGACACTGATGCATGGAGATCAGACTGTTTGAGGTCTGGTCGCTACACTTGCTATGCTTTATGTGATGTTGGAGCTAGTACCTCCGTTATGCCTAAAAGAATGTATGATATGTTTGAATTGAAACCTTTTGATCCTTGTTCTTTTGGTGTTCGTCTTGTTGATTCTTCCGTAAAGAAACCTTTGGGGAAGATCGACGATGTTCTTATCATTATCAATGACAATTATGTTCCCGTTGATTTTACTATTATGGATATTGAATGTGAACCTTCATGTCCAATTATTTTGGGACGTCCTTTTCTTCGCACCGTTGGTGCTATCATTGACATGAAAGAGGGGAATATAAAATTGCAATTCCCTCTCAAGAAAGGGATGTAACACTTCCCTAGAAAGAAGATTAAGTTGCCTTTTGAGTCCGTTACACGGGCTAGCTATTCTCTTACTCTTGATAAAACTTGATCTTCTCTTTTTGCATCATGCCTAGCTTAAAGGCATAAAAGAAAGCGCTTTTGGGAGGCAGCCCACAACGAATTAGGTTTTATTTTGCTTTTGTTGTGTCTTGATGTTTGTTACTATAGTAGCATCATCATTGTATCTTTTCTTTTCAGCTTTGTGCCTAGTTTAGCCTCCGATTGCAAGAAAGTTCAAAAGTTGTGACGTGCTGTCCAGAAAACAGATTCTGTCCTTGGACAGAAAAAATCGAATAAAATCACCAGGTCATCTTTTTGATCTGAATATTTTTGACAGCGTGCTCTATACAATTGGCTTTCGAGCGTCTGTTCTGAGTTTTTTGATTTGAGTTGCAGAAGTGCCCCGAAAAAATTATTTACTACCTGCTGGTCTGTTTTTCACAGATTATGTCATGTTTTGCCTTTTCTTCATTTTGCAAACCTTGAGCTTGCTTTTTCTTTGCAAAAACCTTTTGGCAATCTTGAGAAATAGTAGCTCTTCAAGATTATTTTTATTTCCAGTAGGGAAAAATTATTTTATTGTGGGTACTAACCTCGCTAATCAGATTATGATGAGTTATGTATGAAGGGAGTTTTCAAGTGTGCGAGGGAAGATGATAAAAGAAGATTCAGGAGGGTCAAACGCTCAAGCTTGGGGATGCCCCCGTGCATCCCCAAGAAATATTCAAGAAGACTCAAGCATCTAAGCTTGGGGATGCCCCCATGCATCCCCTTCTTCATCAACAATTATCAGTTTGTCTTTCGTTCCACTATATTCTTATCACTTCATGCGTTATGTGCTATGCTTGGAGCGTCTTGCTCTTAGTTTCCTTTTTTTAGTTTTCTTTAGCTTTGCTTGCTGTTCATAACAAGTTAGAACCCAGCTTTCTTTGTGTGGGAGAGAAACACGCGCCACTTCAACCTAGAACACAACATAGGATTTTCATGCTTATCTTTGCTGTGTGTGTTCTTTGTCTTTCCATAGCTGCTGTCATGTTTAGCTCTTAGTTTTCATGCTTTTCTTTTTAAAGAGCTTTTGTTTAGTTGGTTGCTGAACTCTCTTGAGTTTTCATGTTTATCTTGTTAAGAGAGTTTGCATGTTGCACTGAGTTGTGTGTCTTAACTTAAAGTAGGTAATTGAGGTTTATATTTAATTTTAGTAGTAACTTGCAATAGTTTTGAGGTATTGCCATGAGTAATGTCTGAACTTTTGGTGTCAAGAGCTTTAGCCTATTAGTGATAGATGCCATATTTTGGGAAATCCGTGTTTATTTTCGAAAACCTACAAAATAGTTGAGAACTTTAGCTACTAGATGGATCACTAATCTTTGGAGGGATCGAATATTAGAGTACACTCACGTACCATGAGTCGAGGATGCGCAAGGATAACCAAACCCCCATACACTCCTCCTCGGGGTACTTGTCTCTTTGTGAACCTCCTAATTAGATTGAGAGTTACCGATAATAAGTGCATGAGTTCTTCGGACTAATGTGAGTATTCGAAAGTTGACACTTCCACCTAGCCATATTTTTCTAGCCTCTTCGGTACCGTGCATTGCCCTTTCTCACCTCGAGAGTTGGCGCATACTTCGCCGGTGCATCCAAATCCTTGGCACGATACGCTCTGTCATCATAAGCCTCATTATATCCTTCCTCAAAACAGCCACCATACCTACCTATCAAGGCATTTCCATAGCCTTTCCGAGATACATTGCCATGCAACATCCATCTTCTCATGACTTGATCTTCATGTCATACATGCTTTTTGCTTGATCGATGAGCCGCATGCTAGTTGGGCCTTGCCCTAATCATTGCTACATGACGCGCTAGTATCATTGCATATCCTACTACACCGGCAGAGGCATACATTTGCATACATCATGATAGTTTCATCTTCTTTATGTTGAGTACTTTTGTAAAGTGTGAAAGATCTTCTATACTTCTTGTAATATATAGAGTTTTGCCCCTAAAGTGAGGAAAAGATCACAAAGAGGACAAAATCAAAAGATCCCAAAGAGGACAAATGAGAGTTAAATAGAAAGAGCCATTGAGGCCACAAAAAAATAAAAAAAAGAGAAAAAAGAGAAAAAGAAATAAAAAGAGAGAAGGGGGCACACTAGTATTCCTTTTGAGAGATCCACACTCGTACTCCATCTTATACCTTGTACTCCATAGAGATTATCATTCATGCATATAGCTATGTGGGGACCTTCACACTATAGAACTTGGCTTGTATATTCCAATGATGAGCCTCCTCAAAAGAGCTCTAGGTCTTCTTGAGCGAGAAAGATGGATGCACCCCCCACTAGTTCCATTGGAGAGCTTACCTTAGCTCATATGTGCATCCGTTGCATGGCAATCTATCAGGACCCCGATCCTAAGTCACACCAATCTAGCTGTAACACGTCATATCACTTTGCGGCCTCACGCACGGTAACCCCACGGGTGCCACCTTACCTGGCCCGGGACCGTTTGCGCATTTTGGCACACGTATATGACAGTGTCGCTAGCATCCATATGACAGAGAACCCGGGCCGACATGGCTAGTTATAAACCAAAAGGGGCACTAAATTACAGAGACAGGCATCCATGACCCAGCAACGAACGTGTCGGTCATCAACGTATGAACCCAAGTCGTAGCAAGCTACATGGACTTAAAGGAACAACGCGTGACATTTCCCCTAAGGGACAGACACAGGAACGAAGAAGGACACATGCCGGCCAGCCTACGTGTTCCGAGCAGTAGCAAGCTACCAAGGCTCATTGGAGACACTAGGAGGCATTTCCCTGTAAGATAGGCTACCAAAGGAAAACAACTAGGTGTCGAATCCCACACATACCAAGCATTTCAATCATACACACAATATGCTCAATATGTGCAAATACGACATTGCATCACAACAGAACTCTATGACTCAAAGTACTTTATTTAAAAGGCTCCAAGAGCCATACATAACATATCCATACAGGTAGGGGTCACATGACCCAACACTCAAGTCATACAGTCATACAAGCACAAGCGGAAGCTACATGTCTGAGTACAGACAACTTAGAAAATAAAACAGGCTTGGTGTAGCCTGACTATCTACAAGGCCCTTCACAAGCTCCAGATCTCCGTCTGGGTGTCAAGCTACTCGTCGACGTCAACGTCTATGTAGAACCCATCAGCAGGGGCAGGGTTCTCTTCTGCAACAGTTATTAAGCAAACATGAGTACAAAGGTACTCAGCAAGTCTTACCACAGAACCTATCATACATGCAATATTATCAAGGGGGGGCAGTGGAGTTCATAGCAGAAAGCCAGCTTTGACTCTTGGCTAACCTATACTACAACTCTCAACAGATTGCAAGATGTTATTACGAACACGAGTCCTCTACTCACCACAACAATACACTACCGAGAATCCTCTTCCGTCATCCTACGGAAGGGCCATCCACGGCACTCACGCTTATCTTGAGGCTTTTAGTAGTATCCATCAACTTGTCTATGAACTGTAAGAGTAACCAAGTAGTCCGTACCGCGAACAACGGCTATTCGAATAGATTGATAACCCTGCAGGGGTGTACTTCTTCACACACGCTTTCACCACTTATCGCCGTTTACTCGGCGTGTACTCGGCAACCTTTAAGCAGGAGCCCAGCGAGGGTGTCGGCCACGACCTGACTAACTACTCAAGTCTCTCGTCCAGGTTTATCGCCTATTTGGGTTCCATCCGTGGGGAGATCCGGCCGGGGTGTCGCTCACGGCCCCAAACGATGTGTACGGGGTTCCCTAGTCACCAAACGGGCAACCGGTACACCGTGCCACGTACCTGTCGCATCACAACCCACCCCGAGGGTCAGCGCTGTGCACGACCTCCAGTAAACTATAAACACCAGAAACTAGTTGCAACTCCTGGACAGAGATCGAGGGTAATTAATAAGCCGAGAGGGTCCATTGTTTTCGGGCCCAATGCATGGTAGTAACTGCAACTTGAACCACACATACAGATCTCAGGTCCTATGGACGATTCCAATGAAACAACCCACCATGTACTCCTACATGGCCTTTCATCGATACCTTTACCAAGCGTATTCCACACTTCCTTCTCTTTACCGGTATGATCATTTCACTCTGATCCATCACCCAGATGAACCAGACCTGACACAACTCTAAGCATAGCAGGCAACATAAACAGATAGCATGGTGGATCACACATCACATGGCTCAATCAACTCCTACACATGCTAGTGGGTTTCAACTATTTACTGTGGCAATGACAGGTCATGCAAGGGATAGGGTTCAACTACCGCAGCAAGTAGCAGTTCACACGCTGTTGCCTTAATGCAGTAAAAGAGAGCAGGAGCGAGAAGATTGGGTTTGTATCGGAATGATCAATGATTGCTTGCCTGACAAAGTGGTTGTCGGGTACTGCTCTTCAACTGGATACGCAGCAGTATCCTCGGGAGCAGAACCTAACACAGAGAATACCGGCGATACAATCATTAACAAACAAATGCAACAATATGATGCATGCTCATGACATGGCAAGATGCATGTGTGTTGGCTAATGCAACTAAAACCAGAAGGGTTTGGGCCTATTTGAATCAAAGATTCAAATTGGCATTTTAACTATTATTTAAATAAGTGCATTATCATGTTTTAAAGTATACAGCAAGGTTAACTTGCTCAAACATGCATGAAACAAGTGCCATTGGAAAGATTGGATTTTTCTGATCATTTTTCATATATAAATCTTTTCCATCTGAGCTACTGTTGAATTTATATGATTTTTTGAAGTTTTGGGTATTTTTCTTGAATTTCTTGAATTATTTTTAATCTAAAAATCCCAGAAAAACCTTTACTGCGTCAGCATGACATCATGCTGACGTCAGCTAGTCAACAGGAGCTAGTCCAAGTCAAACATGACATGTGGGTCCAGCATGTCAGTGTCACAGTTAACTAATAAAACTAATTAGTGAGCTAACTAGCTGTCAGTGGGGCCTGGGCCCACGGGTCAGTGACTAATTTAATTAACTAATTAAATTAACAGAAACTTAATAAATTAGCTAGTTAGTAAAAGGGTGGCCCACACGTCAGTGACTCAGGGGTGGTCAACCCCCCGGTCAAACAGGTCAAACCCGCCGGCGACGTGACGCCGGCGAGGCCAAATACGGCGGCGTGCTTCGGAAATCGTCTACGGGGCACGGCTCGAGCTGCGGCTAGGCGCGTTGGAAAGCTCTTGCCATTGCGCGTCGGATGGTGGTGGTCGCCGGACCTGGGGTGGCCGAAGACGACGGCAACAAGCTCGACGGCGGCGACCGGCGTCGGGCATGTGTGGAGAAGCAACTACAGAGGCCTAGGTGATGCGTGCGTAGCACCTATCGCATCTACGCACTACGGTGAGTGTGATGGACGGGTGCCAGTGACCAAATGGTCACCGGAGCGTCACCGGCGGCGAGCACGGCGGCGGTGAGTCACGGTGATCAACGGGGCGACGGCTACAAGGCGCAAGAGGGACGGAGGAAGGAGGGGTTCGACGTAGAAGCTCACTGCGGTGCTAACGAGCTCGAAGGAAAGGTCGGGGACGCGCTGTAGCTTCGTAACGGCGGCGAGGTGCTCCGGCGATCCGAGGAAGGGGACGGCGGCGTGAGGACGTTGCAGGGCTTCCGGCGGCTCGTGGCTCAGCGAGGAGGAAGAGGACGACGCGGCGGACCTTCTGGACACACTCACGGGGCGAGGGGGTGGGTCTAGGCGCGGTAACGGCGAGCGGCGGCGACGGCGGCTCGGTGATGGAGGAGGAGAGAGCCAGGGAAGGCGACGGAGACGAGGGGGAGAAGAGAAAACGGTCGGGGCAGCTGCGTGGCGACTCGGGGAGTCTTCCAGGCCGTCGGGGAGGCAGGCTAGCAGGGTGGAGGTGGCCGGACGCGTGCCGGCGCGCGGCGGCCACGCGCGCGTCCTTCTGGCGCGAGGAGGAAGGAAACAGAGGAGGGCTGGTGGGCTGGGCCTGGCCTGCAATAGTGCTGGGCCCAAGGTAAGTGCTTTCTCTTTCTTTCTTTTTCCTATTTCTTTTTCTGTTTCATTTCTTTGCAGCTTTGTTCAATTATTAAAAATGCCAAAACATTTTTATAACTCATGAAACTTGTCATGCCCACTGTATATAATATGAACAGTAGGGAACATTATAGTTCATGATTATTTGAGCATTTAAAACATTTTAAAGTATTTAAATGCCCAAATTCAAATAACATATGATTTAATCCAAAGCCCTTGAGTGTCCTAGAAAAATGTGCACCATTTTTGGCAGAGGTTTAAGACCAAGGCAGAAGTGATGAACATTTTTGAAGGGCATTTTGGGTACATTGGAAAATATTTTAACAAACCCTAGTTGTTAGGAGAGGGGTGCTGGGGTTTCTGTTAATCCCATTTCAAGTTTCTTTGAAAGTAAACATGATGCACACTCTAGCTAGGTACTAATGCAAGTGCTAACTAGGGATGTGACAACTCACCCCCACTTAAAAGAATCGCGTCCCGAGATTCGGGTTCCTCCGGAAAGAGGGTGGGGTACTCGAGTCGAAGACGATCCTCCCTTTCCCAAGTAGATTCACTCTCGGAATGATGTGACCATTGAACCTTGAGAAACTTGATATTGTGGCGTCGAGTGGTGCGCTCAGTTTGATCAAGAATACGAACGGGATATTCTCGATATGTGAGATTGTCCTGGAGATCAAGCGTTTCGTGGTCCACTCCGCGGATAGGATCCGAGAAGCAACGCCTGAGTTGAGAAACATGGAATACGTCATGAACTCTGGATAGATGCGGAGGTAGTTCCAATTGATAGGCAACTTCTCCTTGTTTGGCAAGAATGCGAAAAGGACCGATGTAACGAGGGGCCAATTTGCCGTTGATACCGAAGCGATGGGTTCCCTTAAGAGGAGTAACCCGAAGGTAAGCCTTATCGCCGACTTCAAAAGTCACAGCCTTATGATGACTATCATATTGGCTCTTCTGGCGAGACTGGGCTGTTTTCAATCTCTCACGAACGATGCGAACTTGTTCCTCTGCTTCCTGGATCATATCCGGACCAAAGAATTGTCTTTCCCCAGTCTCTGACCAGTTAAGAGGTGTTCGACCCCTTCGTCCATATAGAACTTTGAAGGGAGCTTTGCCCAAGCTGGCTTGATAACTATTGTTATAAGCGAATTCGGCAAATGGAAGACATTTTTCCCATTCCATACCGAAAGAAATGACAGAGGCTCGAAGCATGTCTTCCAGAATTTGATTGACTCATTCCACTTGACCACTTGACTGGGATGGAAGGCGGTACTGAAGGAGAGATGAGTTCCCATAGCATTCTGGAAACTTTCCCAAAATCGTGATGTGAAAAGACTTCCACGGTCTGAGTTAATCTCCAACGGCACACCATGAAGTGATACTATCCGAGAGACATACAAGTCTGCTAGCTGGCTAGCGGTAATACTCTCTCGAACAGGCAGGAAATGAGCTACTTTAGAGAGGCGGTCGATAACGACGAAGATGGCATTATTCCCTTTCCTGGTCCTGGGGAATCCGGTAATGAAGTCCATACCGACTTTGTCCCATTTCCATTCAGGAATATCTAAAGGTTGAAGGGTGCCAGCAGGCCGTTGATGCTCTGCTTTAACTCGACGACAAACGTCGCAGTTAGCAATGAATTGAGCGATTTCTCTCTTCATCCTAGTCCACCAGAATCTCTGACGTAGATCCTGATACATTTTGGTACTACCGGGATGAATCGTGAGAGGAGATTCATGAGCCTCCTTAAGGATCAAACATCTTAGGTTTCGTATTTTAGGAACCACTAAACGGTTGCTAAAGAATACAACTCCTTGGTCATCAATTGAGAAACATCCCGCGACTCCTTTCTTGATGTTCCTCTTAATACGGGAAATTCCGGGATCAACCTTCTGTGCTTTGATGACCTGATCCGTAAGGTTAGGTTCCGCCACCAAGGTGGAAAGGAATCCTCGAGGAACTATGTGAAGGTTAAGCTTACGAAATTCCTCATGGAGAAGTGGTTGCCCTTGTTGTAACATTAAGTTGTTACAATAAGACTTACGGCTTAGTGCATCAGCCATGACATTGGCCTTTCCAGGAGTGTAGGTGATTCCTAAGTCGTAATCTGTGAGCAACTCAACCCAACGTCTTTGCCTGAGATTCAAATCCGGTTGGGTGAAGATGTACTTCAAACTTTGGTGATCAGTGAAGATTTCACAACGATTACCAAGGAGGTAATGTCGCCACGTTTTGAGTGCATGGACTACAGCTGCAAGCTCTAAATCATGAGTAGGATAGTTATCCTCATGTGGACGCAACTGTCGGGATGCATATGCAATCACTTGACGATCTTGCATGAGAATGCAACCTAGTCCTTGTCGCGAGGCGTCGCGATAGATTATAAAATCCTTGGAAAAGTCTGGTGGTACCAGTACAGGTGCAGATGTCAGGCGTCTTTTCAGTTCCTGAAAACTGGACT
The DNA here is from genome assembly GCA_902687465.1 of Secale cereale. Taxonomy (NCBI): domain Eukaryota; kingdom Viridiplantae; phylum Streptophyta; class Magnoliopsida; order Poales; family Poaceae; genus Secale; species Secale cereale. The sequence continues at coordinate 458,812,435 of LR738709.1, forward strand.
CGCACTGTGGGGTCCACTCAAACTTTTTATCTTTCTTGAGAAGTTCAGTTAGAGGTTTGGCAACCTTGGAGAAATTCTCGACGAAGCGTCGGCAATAGCTCGCTAAGCCAAGAAAACTCCTAACTTGCTTGACCGATTCAGGGGGAGTCCAATCAAGGACGGCTTGAACTCGCTCGGGATTGACAGCAATGCCCTTGCCAGAGATCACATGACCTAGATAGGTTACTTCTGGCAACCAAAATTCACATTTAGAGAATTTGGCATAAAGGCGGTGCTCTCGAAGTTTCGTCAATACCAGCCTTAAATGCTCGGCATGATCTTCCTTATTCTTGGAATAGATGAGTATATCATCGAGGTATACCACGACGAATCTATCCAAATACTCCATGAATATAGAATTCATTAATCGAGAAAAGGTAGCTGGGGCATTGGTTAATCCGAAGGACATAACGGTGTACTCATATTGGCCATAACGAGTAACAAAAGCCGTTTTAGGAATGTCCCCGTTCTTGATTTTGATTTGATGGTAGCCCAACCTCAAATCCATCTTAGAGAAGACTGAGGATCCAGCGAGCTGATCATACAGGTCGTTGATCCTGGGAAGCAGATACTTGTTCTTTATGGTGACCAGATTGACAGGTCGGTAATCTACAACCATCCGCTCCGTTCCATCCTTCTTCTTGACGAAGAGGACGGGGCAAGCCCAAGGGGAAGAACTAGGACGGATGAAACCTTTTTGCAAGGACTCATCGAGTTGTTTCTTTAGCTCCGCTAATTCTAGTGGTGCCATCTTATAAGGTCTCCTAGAGATTGGGACAGTTCCTGGGATAAGATCTATCACGAACTCGACATCTCTGTCAGGTGGAACTCCTGGCAGTTCTTCTGGAAAAACATCCGGGAAGTCACGGACTACCGGGATATCTTCGAGTTCTGGTAGAGGGCTGGCATTAAGAGAGTAGAGCTGACGCTCAGCCATTCGGGTCAAGACATTGACTATCTTGCCGGATGGATGCGTAAGTTGAACGGTCCTAGTATAGCAATCAATTTTGGCGTAATAAGTTGTCATCCAATCCATACCCAAAATGATGTTTATGTCCGAGGACTTGAGAGCGATTAAAGATGTTAGGAAAACAATTCTATCGACAAGGATTTCATTTCCATGGCTTACCCTAGAGGTTTGCCACTTTGAACCAGGAGTTTGAATAGCCATGGAAGTAGGCATGTCACAAAAAGTCATGTTGTGCAATCGAGCATAGCTCTCAGATATGAACGAATGGGATGCTCCAGTATCGAAAAGAACAGATGCCGGATGGCAGTTTACGACAAGCGTACCAAGGACGACGTTAGGATCCTCATAAGCTTCCTCGGCAGAGACATAGTTGACATGACCACGTGTAGTGGGGATTGGCTTGACATAATTCACCTTGCCGGTTGGCTTACCACGGCCAACGGGTTTTCCTGGTTGGTTCTGGGGACACTCACGCATGTAGTGCCCCGGTTCTCCACACTTGAAGCAAGTCACAGTGGTGGTGCGTGGAGCAAAGTTGGAAGGTGGTCCTCCATAGGTCTTAGCAGGTGCAAACTGTTGAGTTGGACGAGGCTCCTCATAGGATGGCCTCGGTGTGTACTTGGGTGGCAGAGCAGTGTTAGGAACCCACACACGGCGCTTGTGAGAGCCAGAGTCGGATGAGGAACCAAAGTCTCGAGTATGCTTGCGGGTGGCCTCGAAGTCGGTCTGGCCTATTTCAGCACTGATAGCCTTGTTTACCAACTTCTGGAAGGAAGTGCACTCGTGCAGACGTAGATCTCGGCGGAGTTCAGGGCTGAGTCCCTTGCGGAACCTCGCCTGCTTCTTGGCATCGGTGGATACTTCCTCAGGTGCATAGCATGCCAAGTTGCCAAACTCGCGGCTATAGCCATCCACAGTTAACCGGCCCTGGGTGAAATTGCAGAATTCCTCCCGCTTGCGATCCATGAGACCTTCCGGAATGTGATGTTCATGGAATGACTCACTGAACTCAACCCAAGTAGTGATTTGGCCAGCAGGACGCATAGCTTCAAAGTTTTCCCACCAAAGACTGGCAGGGCCCTCAAGATGGTAGGCAGCGTAGGTAACCTTGTCAGCTTCGGCCACACGGGCAGAGTGTAGCTTGTGGGTGATACTACGTAGCCAGTCATCAGCATCCAGAGGTTCAGTGGAGTGATGGAACTTCGGTGGACACATCTTGATAAAGTCATTGATTGACACCACGTCATTCCTCTGACGGAACCCAGTGTTCTGCTCTATGCGTTCCAGCAGACGGTTGGTCTCTCTCTTGTTCCGTTCTGCCTCGATCATAACTTCCGCCAAGGAGGGTGGCTGGGGCAGATTCCCATCTCTAGTCCCACTAGCCTCACCCTGCTCCTGAGCAGCAGGAGTGTTGCGAGTGTTGACCATCCTAGGAAAACAAAACAACGGTTTAGACAAGGACGGCAAAATTTTGACATAGAAGTGCATAATGTAATGGATGACACGGAATGCAAGGATGTTCATCCGTACGACATGGTAATATAGAAACTGCTATATATACACCAGTGGTCATACACACCATACATAGTTCAGTACAAGCCAAGGCTAAAGTACAACTGCGGTGAAAGACGATACATCCCATCAGAGGCATTCCAAGCTCCTATACATTATTTAACTACACCTCCGGAACTCAGTTCACACTAAGTCATATTCCACAAGACGCGCAGGACTGTGGAAATACAACTACTACGATACTACTACTACCACGGTCTAGCTCAGACATTTGCGTAGTAATCCTCATAAATATTACCACCATAGCCTGGAAGTGGAACAGATGGATCTTGAAACTCGCGAGCACTCGAAGGCTGTGGACCATAGGGACATGGATGTGGCCTCGGTCCCGATGCTGGTGGTAACCGACGCCCACATGGAGGTGTAATACCCCCAACGTCACGCCAATCCATGCGATCAGGCAGACGAGTCCGCACGGGGTACAAATCCCGCATGTCCGGATATCCGGCGTGCACAGCAGGTGCAAGCCGTGTCAAAGTAGTCCAATGAGCGGCTCGAGTGTTATACAGCTCCATTCGGAGGGCACGGACCTCACGGTCCCTATCCTCCATCATCTGAACAGTGGTCTGAAGCAGTGGCTCTTCATGAGCAGCATCAGTATACAGACCAGTGTAGTAGCCTTCCTCTTCGGGAAGTGAGGCTGGCATGTAACAGAACTCAGTGTTCAGCAACAGGGCATGCCTAGCACGGAGAATGGTCATCATCGAATAAGCAGCATCCTGCACTGCCATCTCGATGGTAATCCCGAGTCCATAAGACCAATGGATGGGATCATTAGCTCCGGGATATGAGGGGTATATCCGGACTGTGCAGAAATACTGACTCTGATTGAAATCCCGGTACTGTTCCTCCATGGTGTACTCAGGATACCAGCGATAACCGGTCTCAGTCAGCACACGGACTAGCATGGCCGTGTGACCGGGCACATTAATGCACCGAGTCAAACGAACCACTTGGTGAGGGATGCGGCCAGACATCTGAAACACAGAATAATGCAAAGGCATTAGTGTTTCTGGAAGAAATCGGGCAGCATAACAACTGTAAATGCTCAAACAAATATTTGAGACATCATACAAATGATAGCATAGCCACTCAACAATCCATATCAAGGTTCCGGTCCAACAATCATCATATTAAAAGGATAGAAACTGAACTGAGGCTTGAAACCAACAATCCTAAGAGTCTACGGATTAGTAACACGTGAACCTAGTGAGGATAAGAGGCCTAGTCCTAAACCCCCGTAGAAAGAATAGACTGACTCAGATCAGAAGGGCATAAGGTAAAGGAGTAAAAAGAGCCTTACGTCCCCTTCCACAATCAATTCCCCTACATATAACTAAGAATTTTTCTAGACTCAACATCGACCAGTTTGGCTTGAGAAACCTACAGGCAGTCCAGCTCTGATGCCAACGCTGTCAGGACCCCGATCCTAAGTCACACCGATCTAGCTGTAACACGTCATATCACTTTGCGGCCTCACGCACGGTAACCCCACGGGTGCCACCTTACCTGGCCCGGGACCGTTTGCGCATTTTGGCACACGTATATGACAGTGTCGCTAGCAACCATATGACAGAGAACCCGGGCCGACATGGCTAGTTATAAACCAAAAGTGGCACTAAATTACAGAGACAGGCATCCATGACCCAGCAACGAACATGTCGGTCATCAACGTATGAACCCAAGTCGTAGCAAGCTACATGGACTTAAAGGAACAACGCGTGACATTTCCCCTAAGGGACAGACACAGGAACGAAGAAAGAAACATGCCGGCCAGCCTACGTGTTCCGAGCAGTAGCAAGCTACCAAGGCTCATTGGAGACACTAGGAGGCATTTCCCTGTAAGATAGGCTACCAAAGGAAAACAACTAGGTGTCGAATCCCACACATACCAAGCATTTCAATCATACACACAATATGCTCAATATGTGCAAATACAACATTGCATCACAACAGAACTCTATGACTCAAAGTACTTTATTTAAAAGGCTCCAAGATCCATACATAACATATCCATACAGGTAGGGGTCACATGACCCAACACTCAAGTCATACAATCATACAAGCACAAGCAGAAGGTACATGTCTGAGTACAGACAACTTAGAAAATAAAACAGGCTTGGTGTAGCCTGACTATCTACAAGGCCCTTCACAAGCTCCAGATCTCCGTCTGGGTGTCAAGCTACTCGTCGACGTCAACGTCTATGTAGAACCCATCAGCAGGGGCAGGGTTCTCTTCTGCAACAGTTATTAAGCAAACATGAGTACAAAGGTACTCAGCAAGTCTTACCACAGAACCTATCATACATGCAATATTATCAAGGGGGGTAGTGGAGTTCATAGCAGAAAGCCAGCTTTGACTCTTGGCTAACCTATACTACAACTCTCAATAGATTGCAAGATGTTATTACGAACACGAGTCCTCTACTCACCACAACAATCGAATTACCGAGAATCCTCTTACGTCATCCTACGGAAGGGCCATCCACGGCACTCACGCTTATCTTGAGGCTTTTAGTAGTATCCATCAACTTGTCTATGAACTGTAAGAGTAACCAAGTAGTCCGTACCGCGAACAACGGCTATTCGAATAGATTGATAACCCTGCAGGGGTGTACTTCTTCACACACGCTTTCACCACTTATCGCCGTTTACTCGGCGTGTACTCGGCAACCTTCAAGCGGAAGCCCAGCGAGGGTGTCGGCCACGACCTGACTAACTACTCAAGTCTCTCGTCTAGGTTTATCGTCTATTTGGGTTCCATCCGTGGGGAGATCCGGCCGGGGTGTCGCTCCCGGCCCCAAACGATGTGTACAGGGTTCCCTAGTCACCAAACGGGCAACCGGTACACCGTGCCACGTACCTCTCGCATCACAACCCACCCCGAGGGTCAGCGCTGTGCACGACCTCCAGTAAACTATAAACACCAGAAACTAGTTGCAACTCCTGGACAGAGATCGAGGGTAATTAATAAGCCGAGAGGGTCCATTGGTTTCGGGCCCAATGCATGGTAGTAACTGCAACTTGAACCACACATACAGATCTCAGGTCCTATGGACGATTCCAATGAAACAACCCACCATGTACTCCTACATGGCCTTTCATCGATACCTTTACCAAGCGTATTCCACACTTCCTTCTCTTTACCGGTATGATCATTTCACTCTGATCCATCACCCAGATGAACCAGACCTGACACAACTCTAAGCATAGCAGGCAACATAAATAGATAGCATGGTGGATCACACATCACATGGCTCAATCAACTCCTACACATGCTAGTGGGTTTCAACTATTTACTGTGGCAATGACAGGTCATGCAAGGGATAGGGTTCAACTACCGCAGCAAGTAGCAGTTCACATGCTATTGCCTTAATGCAGTAAAAGAGAGCAGGAGCGAGAAGATTGGGTTTGTATCGGAATGATCAATGATTGCTTGCCTGACAAAGTGGTTGTCGGGTACTGCTCTTCAACTGGATACGCAGCAGTATCCTCGGGAGCAGAACCTAACACAGAGAATACCGGCGATACAATCATTAACAAACAAATGCAACAATATGATGCATGCTCATGACATGGCAAGATGCATGTGTGTTGGCTAATGCAACTAAAACCAGAAGGGTTTGGGCCTATTTGAATCAAAGATTCAAATTGGCATTTTAACTATTATTTAAATAAGTGCATTATCATGTTTTAAAGTATACAGCAAGGTTAACTTGCTCAAACATGCATGAAACCAGTGCCATTGGAAAGATTGGATTTTTCTGATCATTTTTCATATATAAATCTTTTCCATCTGAGCTACTGTTGAATTTATATGATTTTTTGAAGTTTTGGGTATTTTTCTGGAATTTCCTGAATAATTTTTAATCTAAAGATCCCAGAAAAACCTTTACTGCGTCAGCATGACATCATGCTGACGTCAGCTAGTCAACATGAGCTAGTCCAAGTCAAACATGACATGTGGGTCCAGCATGTCAGTGTCACAGTTAACTAATAAAACTAATTAGTGAGCTAACTAGCTGTCAGTGGGGCCTGGGCCCACGGGTCAGTGACTAATTTAATTAACTAATTAAATTAACAGAAACTTAATTAAATTAGCTAGTTAGTAAAAGGGTGGCCCACACGTCAGTGACTCACGGGTGGTCAACCCCCCGGTCAAACAGGTCAAACCCGCCGGCGACGTGACGCCGGCGAGGCCAAATACGGCGGCGTGCTTCGGAAATCGTCTACGGGGCACGGCTCGAGCTGCGGCTAGGCGCGTTGGGAAGCTCTTGCCATTGCGCGTCGGATGGTGGTGGTCGCCGGACCTGGGGTGGCCGGAGACGACGGCAACAAGCTCGACGGCGGCGACCGGCGTCGGGCGTGTGTGGAGAAGCAACTACAGAGGCCTAGGCGATGCGTGCGTAGGACCTATCGCATCTACGCACTGCCGTGAGTGTGATGGACGGGTGCCAGTGACCAAATGGTCACCGGAGCGTCACCGGCGGCGAGCACGGCGGCGGTGAGTCACGGTGATCAACGGGGCGACGGCTACAAGGCGCAAGAGGGACGGAGGAAGGAGGGGTTCGACGTAGAAGCTCACTGCGGTGCTAACGAGCTCGACGGAAAGGTCGGGGACGCGCTGTAGCTTCGTAACAGCGGCGAGGTGCTCCGGCGTTCCGAGGAAGGGGACGGCGGCGTGAGGACGTTGCAGGGCTTCCGGCGGCTCGTGGCTCAGCGAGGAGGAAGAGGACGACGCGGCGGACCTTCTGGACACACTCACGGGGCGAGGGGGTGGGTCTAGGCGCGGTAACGGCGAGCGGCGGCGACGGCGGCTCGGTGATGGAGGAGGAGAGAGCCAGGGAAGGCGACGGAGACGAGGGGGAGAAGAGAAAACAGTCGGGGCAGCTGCGTGGCGACTCGGGGAGTCTTCCAGGCCGTCGGGGAGGCAGGCTAGCAGGGTGGAGGTGGCCGGACGCGTGCCGGCGCGCGGCGGCCATGCGCGCGTCCTTCTGGCGCGAGGAGGAAGGCAACAGAGGAGGGCTGGTGGGCTGGGCCTGGCCTGCAACAGTGCTGGGCCCAAGGTAAGTGCTTTCTCTTTCTTTCTTTTTCCTATTTCTTTTTCTGTTTCATTTCTTTTGCAGCTTTGTTCAATTATTAAAAATGCCAAAACATTTTTATAACTCATGAAACTTGTCATGCCCACTGTATATAATATGAACAGTAGGGAACATTATAGTTCATGATTATTTGAGCATTTAAAACATTTTAAAGTATTTAAATGCCCAAATTCAAATAACATATGATTTAATCCAAAGCCCTTGAGTGTCCTAGAAAAATGTGCACCATTTTTTGCAGAGGTTTAAGACCAAGGCAGAAGTGATGAACATTTTTGAAGGGCATTTTGGGTACATTGGAAAATATTTTAACAAACCCTAGTTGTTAGGAGAGGGGTGCTGGGGTTTCTGTTAGTCCCATTTCAAGTTTCTTTGAAAGTAAACATGATGCACACTCTAGCTAGGTACTAATGCAAGTGCTAACTAGGGATGTGACACAATCCCTACTCCTCACATCATATCTATCATTTGGCTTTCTCTCGCCTATGATTGTCCTCATTGATGTGAGCCTTTCACACCTTTTTTGTCTTCCCCCTTCATCATTTTTCTCTCTTTGCCATCCTAAGTGTCAACTTTCTTGCTTATGCTCATCCATTGCATGAGTGCTCAAAATATCGAAAGGGAGTGGATCATTTTGACTTGTACCCGGCTAGTGGTCTCGGGATGAGTCAAGATAAGATTCCAAAGAAGACCAAGTGTGAAACTTTAGCAGATTAAGTTCTCAACAATACAAAAACTATGTTTTACTCTCTCGTATATCCCTATCCCCTTTCTTGCACGCAAACACCATTTGGAGACATTCGAGTCACGGACAGCGAGAGCTCTTGCACCTTTATGTTCTTATGTTGCTTGTTACAATGCTAATATAGACTCTTGCTTGTTATGACTTGAATTGAATTACATGCCTTGATTGCTTTACTTAAAAGTTCTTATATGTTTGATAGCATGTCACCATAGAAATTATGCTTGTTATCATTTACCTACTCGAGGACGAGCAGGAATTAAGCTTGGGGATGTTGATACGTCCAAAACGTATCTATAATTTCTGCTTGCTCCATGCTTCTTTTGTGTGATATTGCTATGATATTGATGCACTTCCATACACTTTTGATCATATTTGGACTAACCTATTAACTCAGTGCACCACAGTGCCAGTTCCTGTTTTCTGCTGTTTTTCTATTTCAGGTTTCCCCCATATTAAAAGTGCTCCAAAAATTCCAGGAAAAATATAGGAAAAATCAGCGTACAGGAAGCTTCGCGAAGAACCAAAGATGGGCCAGAGGGGAGCCAGGGGAGGCCCAGGCGGCCACCTGGCGCGGCCCCACCCCTGGCCACGCCAGGGGGGCGCCTGGGGCCCCTGCTCTGCCTCTGGCTGCCCCCCTTCGCATATATATCCCTCTCGTCCCGAAACCCTCGAGGACAGAACCCTTTTTTGCGATCTCGCCTCTGTTCCGCCGCCGCAGCGCTTCCAAGATCGGGAGCATCAGGAGAACTCTTCCCGGCACCCTGCCGGAGGGGAGAACCACCATCGGGAGCTTCTCCACCTCCATGGACGCTTCCCGGATGAGTCGTGAGTAGTCCACCTTGGACCATGGGTCCATGATCAGTAGCTATGTGATGTTCTCCTCCCCTCTTTGCTCTTCATGGTTTAGACCTCGTGAGCTGCCCTACATGATCGAGGCACATATGTAATCTTTCTGTTGTTGCTTTGCTGAGTTTGCTAGGATCTGATGGATTATGAGACTATGTTCAGATTGTGTTTGAGTAATATATTTGATTCACCTCTTTTATATCTTTGTTCTTGAGTAATTCTTGCATGTTCTCCATTGCTGTTTATTGCTTTGGCCAAGTAGTAGGTAGTAACTCCAAGAGGGAGCGTTATGCTTGATTGTGGGTTCATGCCCCCTGATGACTAGCTTGAGTGACATAAACATGAGTCTAGGGGATGTGTTGTTGCCACAAGGGAGAAAACAACGGTGCTTGTACTTGCGGGTGCAAGGATTGTTTACTTTATGCAAAGTTCTTTTAATGCAGTTGTCTGTTGCTTTGAGTTTACACTTTGGGTGGGATTCGCAGCTTAATACCAGAGATGTTCTGGATAGATATCTTAAGGTGGATGATTAGTAGTAGATGCAGATGGATTTCGGTCTACTTGCCTTGGCGTACCGCCCATGCTTTTGAGCCTCTACCTTTCTTTGCAGCATAGTTAGCATTGGTTTGCGCACATAATCCTGTCAATTGCCCAGCTGTAATTTGTTTACCTCGTGATACGTCCATAACGTATCTATAATTTATGCTTGCTCCATGCCTCTTTTGTGTGATATTGCTATGATATTTATGCACTTCCATACACTTTTGATCATATTTGGACTAACCTATTAACTCAGTGCACCCCAGTGCCAGTTTCTGTTTTCTGTTGTTTTTGTATTTCAGGTTTTCCCATTACGTAAACTGCCAGAAAAATTCCGGGAAAATATATATAAAAAATCAGCATTCCGGAAGCTTCCATGCGGCCAAAGTAGGGCCGGAGGGGGGCCACCAGGGCTCCAGGCGCCCTGGCCACGCGGCCCCCCTCCAGGCCGCGCCGGAGGGGCGCCTGGGCCCCCCTTAGCTCCCCTGGCGACCCCCTTTGGCATATATTTAACACGCGTCGAGGAAACCCTGATTCCAGACCCCTTTTCTCCATACGCAATTCCGATCTCCGCCGCCATCGCCATCAAGCTTTGGGGGACCAGAATTCCTATGCCGGCACCCTGCCGGGACTGGGAAGTGCCCCCGGATTCATCTCCATCGACGTTGCTTCCTCCCTCCATGATGCGGGAGTAGTTCCTCCTCGGGGCTGAGGTTTCTACCAGTAGCTATGTGGTTATCTCTCTCTCCCATGATGTGATCTTCGTTGTGATCATAGGCTATGTTAATCTAGGGTGATCCCATGATATTTCCCCTTCCTCTATGTATTGGAATTATTTACTCACTTGTCTTTATCTAGTATAATCCCCGAGACCAAGGTGACAGCGGTCTATTGGACATGGATTAGAAAAATATTTTCATGAGTGATTTCCTCTCTTGTGTGTTGATTGAAGATTGAGAGTCTCTTGGTGCTTGTCTTTGACTATCCTTTAGATATGTTGTGGTGATTGTGGGACTCTCTTTGGATGGCCGCGGTGACATTGGGAAATCCTTAGATTGAGAACTACGAACTTTGAGGTGTGCTTTTGTAGCCCTACATAATTCTCGTCCTCTCTTGACCACGAAGGAATGACCTCCGGGTGCGTCTCCATTGCATGTTTTATGGGAAATATCATGTGATTCGATTATGTTAATGTTGTTGGGAGTTGCCACTAGTGAAAGTATGATCCCTAGGCCTTGTTTCCACCATTGCAATACCATTTGTGCTCATGTTTACCACTTGTTTGCTTGCTGCACTTTTTATTACAGATTTATATTACTTTGTTTTGCCATCCATATCACTTGCCATTTAACATCTCTTCGCCGAACTAGTGCACCTATACATCTGACAAGTGTATTAGGTGTGTTGGGGACACAAGAGACTTCTTGTATCTTAGTTGCAGGGTTGCTTGAGAGAGACCATCTTCAACCTCTACTTCCCTGAGTTCGATAAACCTTAGGTCATCCACTTGAGGGAAATTGCTGCTGTCCTACAAACCTCTGCGCTTGGAGGTCCAACATAGTCTACAAGAGTAGAAGCGTGTGTAGACATCAAGCTATTTCTGGCGTCGTTGCCGGGGAAGTGAGTGCTTGAAGGTATATCTTTAGATCTTGCAATTAAATCTTTTTGTTTCTTGTTTTTATTTTCACTAGTTTTGCTTAATGGAGAACAACAAAAATATGAGAGAGCTTTATAAGCTCTACATTGAACTTGGACATGATGTGTTCGAAGAGAAAATTAAAAAACCTTTGGAAATTTATTATTATCATAACAATCATGATGGTGGTGATGTTATTAGTATGTTTTTATTTGATATCAATATTGCTAATGACATGGAAAGCTCTAAGCTTGGGGATGACACGTTTGATGAACGTGATATTTTTAGTCCACCTACTATTGAGGATAAAATTTATTATGATTATGATATGCCTCCTAAATACGATGATTACCATGATGGTTATGATAGTCTTACTCTCACTATTCCTAATAAGAAAGATTTTGCTTATATGAAGAGTAATGACACTTTTATGCTTTTGGATCATGGAAATAATGCCTTATGTGATAGTTATATTGTTGAGTTCATCCATGATGCCACTGAAATTTATAATGAGAGAGGGAGACATGGTTCTAAATATCTTAATAATAAGAAGTTTCCTCTTTTTATGGTGAATATTTTGAAGTTATGCTTGTTTTGCCTTCCTATGCTAGTTGCTTTGTGCTTCAATGAATTATTCTATCGCAATATTCCTATGCATAGGAAGCATGTTAGGCTTAAATGTATTTGGTATTTGCTTCTTGATGCTCTCTTTTGTTCTTCAACTCTTATTCCTACGAGAGCATCATTAAAGTCTTAAGCCTATCTTTATGGCTATAAAGAAAGAGCTCTAGGGAGACAACCCTTGTTATCTTTGCTTTCAGTTTGTTCTTTCAGTTTTTAGTGGTCTTGATGTTTGTTACTACTGTAGCAACATCATTGTATCTTTATTTTTCAGCTTTGTGCCAAGTGTAGCCTCTGATTGCAAGAAAGTTCAAAAGTTGTGACGTGCTGTCCAGGAAACAGATTCTGTCCTTGGACAGAAAAATTCGTATAAAATCACCAGATCATCTTTTTGGTCTGAATTTTGTCGACAGCGTGCTATATACAATTGGCTTTCGGACGTCTGTTCTGAGTTTTCTGATTTGACTTGCAGAAGTGCCCCGAAACAATTATTTACTACCTGCTTGTCTGTTTTTCACAGATTCTGTCCTGTTTTGCCTTTTCTTCATTTTGCAAACCTTGAGCTTGCTTTTTCTTTGCAAAAACCTTTTGGCAATCTTGAGAAACAGTAGATCTTAAAGAATATCCTTATTTCCAGCAGGGAAAAATTATTTTATTATGGGTACTAACCTCGCTAATCAGATTATGATGAGTTATGTATGAAGGGAGTTTTCAAGTGTGCGAGGGAAGATGATAAAAAGATTCAGGAGTGTCAAACGCTCAAGCGTGGGGATGACCCCGTGCACCCCCAAGACATATTCAAGAAGACTCAAGCCTCTAAGCTTGGGGATGCCCCCGTGCATCCCCTTCTCCATCAACAATTATCAGTTCGTCTTTCGTTCCACTATATTTTTATCACTTCATGTGTTATGTGCTATGCTTGGAGCGTCTTGCTTTTAGTTTCCTTTTTAGTTTTCTTTAGCTTTGTTTGCTGTTCATAACGAGTTGGAACCCAGCTTTCTTTGTGTGGGAGAGAGACCCGCTCCACTTCAACCTAGAACATAACATAGAATTTTCATGTCTATCTTTGTTGTGTGTGTTCTTTGTCTTTCAATAGCTACTATCATGTTCAGCTCTTAGTTTTCATGCTTATCTTTTTAAAGAGCTTTTGTTTAGTTGGTCGCTGGAACTCTCTTTATTTATCATGCTTATCTTGTTAAGAGAGTTGGCTTCTGTTGCACTGGTCGATATGTCTATGATAAAAATGCTATGTGCATAATGGTGCTTAGCAGTTCATGTTTTCTTATGGTTAGTCTCAAATAGCTGGGGGGTTCTCAATGTGTTATTGGAGTACCAACATGATTTGTTTGCCTATGATGTGGTATGGTTTAGTGGTATCTTCCCCTAGGAATTTATTTTGATTGACTTGGCGTATGCTCACGCATATTTAAGACTGTAAAGAAAGTCTATCAAGCCTTGATGATCTTTAATTTCTGAGTAGCGATATAACTTCCATGCCTGATTCAATGTTGCTTTGTCGCTCTGCATGATTATGACCGTCATTGCTCTCTTAGTTGGTCGCTCCCAGTCTTTTGCTAACCTTCGCCTGTACTAAGCGGACTGACTGCTTGTGCATCCAAAATCCTTTAAACCAGTTATGCCATATGAGTCCACCATACCTTCCTATACATGGTATTTACCTGCCATTCCTAACGAAGACTTTCATGTACCATCTCGAAATTATTCAAAAAAGCATTTCTCTTTTGTGCCTCTGTTTTTGCTCATGAGGAAGTAGTAGTTAATTCATGATCTTTTTAAGTTGGACAAGCTTCACCCCGGGATTGCATGTCTAATGTGCAAACCCATAATACGAGAAGGAACTGGCATAGAGTGCGCCCGGCTCATTAAAAAATAATACAACAAACAAACCCTCCTTCACGCTTTGTTCATGAGAAATCAGAAAACTTTGGCAGTGATAAACAAAGGAGATTAAGAGGATGTGATCGTCCTCATTCGGGAGCCGTTCCTCGAAACTTGTCCAGCTCAAGAAGTGATTGAGTTATCTGCTAGCATTCGTTGACGAAATATGCATATTCTAAAAAAAATTATTACCTCTGTTTTTTAAAACCAAGAGCTTTGGTACATGCTTAGTTTTTGTTTCCGACCACGGGTTTTCAACCTTGCCAACAAAAGCCACGGTTCGAGAGTCTCCACCTTCTTTAAAGCACCAACTATTGAGAGCATGATTGTCATTCTGAGTGTAATGTGCATTGTCCCAAAGTACCATTGTCTTTTGCATGATTATGATATCGTTTATTCTGAAATCATTGTATCTAGTCGTCACTTAAACCTTGGAGGTGCCCCTGCATTTATGTTTTGCTTCACTAAAGGGGGCAAGCGAGATATCACTTTGTCATATTTGCACACCATGCTCACTACAAATCTATTGAGTGTTTCAGTATCATATTGTAAAACTTTCAGTTCTTTGTGATTTTCTCATGAGGCAACTTAATTACTACAGATTCATTGTCTCAGTAAGCACTTGTCATGTGACTGTGAAAAGTTCTTATATGGTTAATAGCATGTCACCACAGAAATTATGCTTGTTATCATTTACCTACTCGAGGACGAGCAGGAATTAAGCTTGGGGATGTTGATACGTCCAAAACGTATCTATAATTTATGCTTGCTCCATGCCTCTTTTGTGTGATATTGCTATGATATTTATGCACTTCCATACACTTTTGATCATATTTGGACTAACCTATTAACTCAGTGCACCCCAGTGCCAGTTTCTGTTTTCTGCTGTTTTTGTATTTCAGGTTTTCCCATTACGTAAACTGCCAGAAAAATTCCGGGAAAAATATATAAAAAATCAACGTTCCGGAAGCTTCCATGCGGCCAAAGTAGGGCCGGAGGGGGGCCCCCAGGGCTCCAGGCGCCCTGGCCACGCGGCCCCCCTCTAGGCCGCGCTGGGGGGCGCCTGGGCCCCCCTTAGCTCCCCTGGCGACCCCCTTTGGCATATATTTAACACCCGTCGAGGAAACCTTGATTCCAGACCCCTTTTCTCTAGACGCAATTCCGATCTCCGCCGCCATCGCCATCAAGCTTCGGGGGACCAGAATTCCTGTGCCGGCACCCTGCCGGGACGGGGAAGTGCCCCCGGATTCATCTCCATCGACGTTGCTTCCTCCCTCCATGATGCGGGAGTAGTTCCTCCTCGGGGCTGAGGTTTCTACCAGTAGCTATGTGGTTATCTCTCTCTCCCATGATGTGATCTTCGTTGTGATCATAGGCTATGTTAATCTAGGGTGATCCCATGATATTTCCCCTTCCTCTATGTATTGGATTGATGTACTCACTTGTCTTTATCTAGTATAATCCCCGAGACCAAGGTGACAGCGGTCTATTGGACATGGATTAGAAAAATATTTTCATGAGTGATTTCCTCTCTTGTGTGTTGATTGAAGATTGAGAGTCTCTTGGTGCTTGTCTTTGACTATCCTTTAGATATGTTGTGGTGATTGTGGGACTCTCTTTGGATGGCCGCGGTGACATTGGAAAATCCTTAGATTGAGAACTACGAACTTTGAGGTGTGCTTTTGTAGCCCTACATAATTCTCGTCCTCTCTTGACCACGGAGGAATGACCTCCGGGTGCGTCTCCATTGCATGTTTTATGGGAAATATCATGTGATTCGATTATGTTAATGTTGTTGGGAGTTGCCACTAGTGAAAGTATGATCCCTAGGCCTTGTTTCCACCATTGCAATACCATTTGTGCTCACGTTTACCACTTGTTTGCTTGCTGCACTTTTTATTACAGATTTATATTACTTTGTTTTGCCATCCATATCACTTGCCATTTAACATCTCTTCGCCGAACTAGTGCACCTATACATCTAACAAGTGTATTAGGTGTGTTGGGGACACAAGAGACTTCTTGTATCTTAGTTGCAGGGTTGCTTGAGAGAGACCATCTTCAACCTCTACTTCCCTGAGTTCGATAAACCTTAGGTCATCCACTTGAGGGAAATTGTTGCTGTCCTACAAACCTCTGCGCTTGGAGGCCCAACATAGTCTACAAGTGTAGAAGCGTGTGTAGACATCAGCCGGCACCCTGCCGGGACGGGGAAGTGCCCCCGGATTCATCTCCATCGACGTTGCTTCCTCCCTCCATGATGCGGGAGTAGTTCCTCCTCAGGGCTGAGGTTTCTACCAGTAGCTATGTGGTTATCTCTCTCTCCCATGATGTGATCTTCGTTGTGATCATAGGCTATGTTAATCTAGGGTGATCCCATGATGTTTCCCCTTCCTCTATGTATTGGATTGATGTACTCACTTGTCTTTATCTAGTATAATCCCCGAGACCAAGGTGACAGCGGTCTATTGGACATGGATTAGAAAAATATTTTCATGAGTGATTTCCTCTCTTGTGTGTTGATTGAAGATTGAGAGTCTCTTGGTGCTTGTCTTTGACTATCCTTTAGATATGTTGTGGTGATTGTGGGACTCTCTTTGGATGGCCGCGGTGACATTGGGAAATCCTTAGATTGAGAACTACGAACTTTGAGGTGTGCTTTTGTAGCCCTACATAATTCTCGTCCTCTCTTGACCACGAAGGAATGACCTCCGGGTGCGTCTCCATTGCATGTTTTATGGGAAATATCATGTGATTCGATTATGTTAATGTTGTTGGGAGTTGCCACTAGTGAAAGTATGATCCCTAGGCCTTGTTTCCACCATTGCAATACCATTTGTGCTCACGTTTACCACTTGTTTGCTTGCTGCACTTTTTATTACAGATTTATATTACTTTGTTTTGCCATCCATATCACTTGCCATTTAACATTTCTTCGCCGAACTAGTGCACCTATACATCTGACAAGTGTATTAGGTGTGTTGGGGACACAAGAGACTTCTTGTATCTTAGTTGCAGGGTTGCTTGAGAGAGACCATCTTCAACCTCTACTTCCCTGAGTTCGATAAACCTTAGGTCATCCACTTGAGGGAAATTGCTACTGTCCTACAAACCTCTGCGCTTGGAGGCCCAACATAGTCTACAAGAGTAGAAGCGTGTGTAGACATCACCTCGCGTTGCTATTTTATCGTCTTTTGGGAGAGAGACATCACTAGTGAACATCATGGGACCCCGGTCCATATTACCACCGCTGATCACACCTTCTATTTACTTCCTGTTTTTATTTCCTAGTTGCAGTCATAGCTATCATTATTATCTCTTGTGTTTGATCCTTTGTAAACAACAAGGCCGGAGGGATTGACAACCTCTCTGTACTCGTTGGGAGCAAAGTTATATGTATCTGTGTGCAGGTCCCGTCAACCGCTAAGTTTCTGGCGCCGTTGACACCTACTTGTCGACCCTCGGAGTCTCACGGGATTCGATCCTTGGTATCTTTGCCAAGGGAAATTTGCCGCTACGCTACATCTCAACCTTCCACTTGGGGTAACCAACGAGGGGCGAGAAGCCATCACACGTATGTATCGTTACCATTAAGGATAACAAGATGGGGTCTATTTATACATAAATAGATCTGGTCTACATCATGTCATCATTCTTATTGCATTACTACATTTTCCATGAACTAAATACACTAGATGCATGCTGGATACCAGTCGATGTGTGGAGTAATAGTAGTAGATGCAGGCAGGAGCCGGTCTACTAATCTTGGACGTGATGCCTATATAATGATCATTTCCTGGATATCGTCATGATTATTTGAAGTTCTATCAATTGCCCAACAGTAATTTGTTTACCCACCGTTTGTTATTTTTCTCGAGAGAAGCCACTGGTGAAACCAACGGCTCTCGGGTCTCTTCTTTATCATATTTGCCTTTGTGATCTATTTTCCTTTGCTTTTATTTTCATATCTATTTAACCAAAAATACAAAAATACCTTACTTCACTTAATCTAAATTGGCGTTCGATCTATCAATATTTACAACTCTCTCACGTCCGTTTGCCAATTTCTAGCACCGTTGCCCGAAATGGATTGACAACCCCTTTAACACGTCGGGTTGCGAGTATTTGTTATTTGTGTGCACGTGCCGTTCACGTAGTGTTACATGATTCTCCTACTGGTTCGATGACCTTGGTCTCATCACTGAGGTAAATACCTACCGTTCTTATGCTGCATCATCCCTTCTTCTTTGGGGAAATACCGGCGTAGTTCTAGCAAACATCAGCAAGCCAGTTGATGCACACCCGCTAGTTAGCTTTTGAGCTTTCATACACTTATAGCTCTAGTGCATGCATTACATGGCAATCCCTACTCACTCACATTGATATCAATTGATGGACATCTCCATATCCCATTGATTTGCCTAGTTGATGTGAGACTTTCTCCCTCCTTTTGCCTATCACCACCTCCTATTCCACCCATAGTGCTATGTCCATGGCTCACGCTCATATATTGTGTGAAGAGTTGAAATAAGGCTTGAAAAAGTAGAGTATGAAAGCAATTAATTGGTTGACACCGGGATGGGCATGAGGGTATCTTGTGCTAAGAAAAAGGAGCATAAAGACTATATGATTTTGTAGGGATAACTTTTTTAGCCATGTTATTTTTGAAGCTTCGTAGATTGCTTTTGGTATGCTCGAAGTATTACTATTTTGATATTGATAAACTTTTATTTTAAAAGTCTTATGGATCTGAACATACATGGCACAATAAAGAAGAATTACATTGATAAATATGATAGGTAGCATTCCACATCAAAAATTCTGTTTTTATCATTTACCTACTCGAGGACGAGCAGGAATTAAGCTTGGGGGTGCTTGATACGTCTCCAATGTATCTATAATTTTTTATTGTTCCATGCTATTATATTATCTGTTTTGGATGTTTTATATGCATTATTATGCCATTTTATATTATTTTTGGGACTAACCTATTAACCTAGAGCCCAGTGTCAGTTTCTGTTTTTTCCTTGTTTTTGAGTTTCGCGGAAAAGGAATATCAAACGGGGTCCAAACGGCATGAAACTTTATGATGATTTTTCTTGGACCAGAAGATACCCCAGAGACTTGAGAACCAAATCAGAAGAGCCACGAGGCAACCACAAGGGGGAAGGGCGCGCCCAGGGGGTAGTGCGCACCCCCCACCCTTGTGGGCACCTCGTGACTCCACCGACCTATTTCGGCTGCCTATATATTCTCATATGTCCCTGAAACCCTAGAGGAGGCATCGAAACCACTTTTCCACCACCGTAACTTTCTGTATCCACAAGATCCCATCTGGAGGCCTTTTCTGGTACTCTGCCGGAGTGGGATTCGACCACGGAGGGCATCTACATCAACCCTATTGCCCTTCCGATGAAGTGTGAGTACTTTACCATAGACCTACGTGTCCATAGCCAGTAGCTAGATGGCTTCTTCTCTCTCTTTGATTCTCAATACCATGTTCTCCTCGATGTTCTTGGAGATCTATCCGATGTAATCTGTGTGTTTGCCAAGATCCGATGAATTCTGGATTTATGATCAGCTTATCTATGAATATTATTTGAATCTTCTCTGAATTCATATATGCATGATTTGATATCTTAGTAATCCTGTTCGAAATTTCGGTTTGGCTTGGCCAACAAGATTGATTTTTCTTGCAATGGGAGAAGTGCTTTGCTTTGGGCTCAATCTTGCGGTGCTTTCACGCAGTGATAGAAGGGGACCAGACATGTATTGTATTGTTGCCATCGAGGATAACAAGATGGGATTTTCATCATATTGCTTGATTTAATTCCACTACATCATGTCATCTTACTTAGTGCGTTACTCCGTTCTTCAAGAACTTAATACTCTAGATCCAGACAGGAGTCGGTCGATGTGTGGAGTAATAGTAGTAGATGTAGGCAGGAGTCGATCGACTTGACACGAACGTGATGCCTATATTCATGATCATTGCCTTAGATATCGTCATAATTATGCGCTCTTCTATCAATTGCTTGGCAGTAATTTGTTCACCCACCGTAATATTTTCTATCTTGGGAGAAGCCTCTAGTGAAACCTATGGCCCCTAGGTCTATTTTCCATTATATAAGTTTCCGATCTACTATTTTGCAATCTTTTACTTTCTAATCTATAAACCAAAAATACGAAAAATATTTTGCAAGTAACCGTGAAGGGATTGACAACCCCTTTTCGCGTTGGGTGCAAGTTGTTTATTGTTTGTGCAGGTAATTGGCAACTTGCGCGTTGTCTCCTAATGGATTGATACCTTGGTTATCAAACTGAGGGAAATACTTACTCTACTTTGCTGCATCACCCTTTCCTATTCAGGGGAAAAAACAACACAAGTTCAAGAGGTAGCAGGAAGAATTTATGGCGTCGTTGCCGGGGAGATCTACGCCAAGTCAAGAGTCAGGATTTGTCTTCTGTCAACTCACCAATCTCTGGTGCCATTGATATCTAAGTCAAATCAAGACATATAAAGTTCCCTTCTGCTAGGCTTCTCGCCCCTCGTTGGTTACCCCAAGTGGAAGGTGTGAGATGTAGTGTTGCGGAAGTTTTTCCCTTGGCAAAGATACCAAGGATCGAATCCCCAGAGACTCCTAGGTTCAACAAGAAGGTGTCAACTGCTAACGGCGCCAGATATTAGCAATCAACGTGGACCTGCACACAGATACAAATAACTTTGCTCCCAACGAGTACAGAGAGGTTGTCAATCCCTCCGGCCTTGTCGTTTACAAAGGATTAAACGCAAATGATAGTAGTGATAGATAATGTTTGCAATAGTAAATAATAGCGAAAAGTAAATAGCGGATGTGATCAATGATGGTAATATGGATCGGAGTCTCATGATGTTCACTAGTGATGTCTCTCTCCCAAAAGACGATAAAACAGCTATGTGAGGTAAACGAATTACAGCTGGGCAATTGACAGGACCACGAACGCAAACCAATGCTAACTACATTGCAAGAAAGGTTGAGGTTCAAAGCATGGGCGGTACGCCAAAGTAAGTAGACCGAAATCCATCAATATCTACTACTAATCATCCACCTTGAGATATCTATCCAGAACATCTCGCTGGTATTAAGTTGCGAGTCCCACCCATAGTGTAAACTCAATGCAACAGACAACTGCATTAAAAGAACTTTGCGTAAAGTAAACAATCCTTGCACCCGCGGGCACAAGCACCGTTGTTTTCCCCCTTGTGGCAACAGTACATCCCCTAGACTCATGTTTCTGTCACTCAAACTAGTCATCGAGGGGCATGAACCCACAATCGAGCATAACGTTCCCTCTTGGAGTCACTACCTATTACTTGGCCAAAGCAATAAATAACAACGGAGAACATGCAAGAATTACTTATGAACATAAATATAAAAGAGGTAGATCAAATATATTACTCAAGCACAATCTGAACATAATCTCATAATCCATCGGATCCCAGCAAACTCATCATAGCAACAGCATAAGGATTACATATGTGCCTCGATCATGTAGGGCAGCTCACGAGGACTAATTAGTGAAGCACAAGAACGGGAGGAGAACATCACACAGCTACTGGTCATGGACTCATGGTCCAAGGGAGACTACTCACAACTCATCCGGGAGGCGTCCATGGTGGTGGAGAGGCTCCCGGTGGTGATCCTCCCCTCCGGCAGGGTGCCGGGAAGAGTTCTCCTGGTGCTCCCGATCTTGGAAGCGGCGGCGGCGGCGGAACAGAGATGAGATCACGAAAAAGAGTTCCTCTTTCGAGGGTTTCTCGAGACGCTTTAAATATATGCCAAAGGGGGGCATCGGGGGAGCCTCGGGGGGCCCAGGCGCCCCCCCC
>LR738709.1:458835707-458943339 GCA_902687465.1 Secale cereale
GCGGCCCAGGGGGGGGGGCGCGCCGCCAGGGCGCCTGGAGCCCTGGTGGCCCCCCCAGGCTGTCCTTCGAGCGCACGGTAGTTTCTGGAATGCTGATTTTTTATATAATTTTTCTGGATTTTTCCTGGCAGTTCTCGTAATGTGAAAACCTGAAATACAAAAACAGTCGAAAACAGAAACTGGCACTGGGGTGCACTGAGTTAATAGGTTAGTCCAAAGATGATCAAAAGTGTATGGAAGTGTATAAATATCATAGCAATATCACCCAAAATAGGCATGGAGCAAGCAGAAATTATAGATACGTTTTGGACGTATCAACATCCCCAAGCTTAATTCCTGCTCGTCCTCGAGTAGGTAAATGATAACAAGAATAATTTCTGTGGTGACATGCTATTAACCATATAGGACTTTTTCATAGTCATATGACAAAAGCTTACTGAGATAATGAATCTGTAGTAATTAAGTTACCTCATGAGAAAATCACAAAGAACTGAAAGTTTTACAATATGATACTGAAACATCAAATAGATTTGCAATGAACATGATGTGCAAATATGATAAAGTGATATCTAGCTTGCCCCTTAGTGATGCAAAACATAAATGCAGGGGCACCTCCAAGGTTTAAGTGATGACTAGATACGATGATTTCAAAATAAACGATATCACAATCATGCAAAAGACAATGCTACTTTGGAACAATGCACATTACACTAAGAATGACAATCATGCTCTCAGTAGTTGGTGCTTTTAAAAGAAGGTGGAGACTCAACATAAAAGTAAAAGAATGGCCCTTTTCAGAGGGAAGCAGGGATTACTCATGTGCTAGAGCTTTTATTTTGAAAACATAGAAGCAATTTTGTCAACGATAGTAGTACTTCATATGTGTTATGCATAAGACATCCTATAAGTTGCAAGCCTCATGCATCGAATACCAATAGTGCTCGCACCTTGTCCTAATTAGCTCAGATTTCCATGGATTGTCATTGCATTACATATGTTTCAACCGAGTGTCACAAAGGGGTACCTCTATGTCACCTGTACAAAGGTCCAAGGAGATAGATCGCATTTGATTTCTCATTTTTGATAGATCTCAACTTGAGGACATCCATACCGAGACAACATAGAAAATAGATAATGGACTCCTCTTTAATGCTTAAGCATATTCTCATAAGAGATTGAGGATTAATGTCCAAGCTAAAACTTCCACCATGATACATGGCTTTGGTTGGCGGCCCAATGTTCTTCTCTAACAATATGCATACTCAAACCATTCAACTCATGGCAAATCACCCTTACTTCAGACAAGACGAACATGCATAGCAACTCACATGATATTCAACAAAAGTGTAACAGTTGATGGCGTCCCCAGAAACATGGATACCGCTCAGCAAGCAACTTATAAGAAATAAGATATATAAGCGACATATTCTTTACCACAATAGTTTTTAAGCTACTTTCCCATGAGCTATGTATTGCAAAAACTGAAGATTTTAAAGGTAGCACATGTAAATTTACTTGGAGTGGCGGTGAAATACCACATATAGGTAGGTATGGTGGACTCATATGGCATAACTGGTTTAAAAGGATGTGGATGCACAAGCAGTCAGTCCGCTTAGTACAGGTGGAGGTTAGCAAAAGACTGGGAGCGACCAACTAAGAGAGCAATGACGGTCATAATCATGCAGAGCGACAAAGCAACATTGAATCAAGCATGGAAGTTATATCGCTATTCAGAAATAAATGATCATCAAGGCTTGACAGACTTTCTTTACAGTCTTAAATATGCGTGAGCATACACCAAGTCAATCAAAATAAATTCTTGAGGGAAGATATTACTAAACCATACCACATCATTGGCAAACAAATCATGTTGGTACTCCAGTAACACATTGGGAATCCCCCAGCTATTTGAGACTAACCATAAGAAAACCTGAACTACTAAGCGCCATCATGCACGTAGCATATTTATCATAGACATATTAACCACTGCAACGGAAGCAAACTCTCTTAATAAGGTGAGCATGGTAATTAAAGAGAGTTCAAGCAACCAAATAAAAAACTCTTTGAAAAGATAAGCATGAATACTAAGAGCAGAGCATGATAGTAGCTATTAAAAGACAAAGAACACACACAGCAAAGATAGTCATGAAAATTCTATGTTATGTTCTAGGTAGAAGTGGAGCGTGTTTCTCTCCCACATAAATAAAGCTGAGTTCCGACTCGTTATGAAAAACTAAAAAGGAAACTAAAAACAAGACGCTCCAAGCATAGCACATAACACATGAAGTGATTAAAATATAGTGGAACGAAAGACGAACTGATAATGTTGATGGAGAAGGGGATGCACGGGGGCATCCCCAAGCTTAGACGCTTGAGTCTCCTTGAATATTTCTTGGGGGTGCACGGGGGCATCCCCAAGCTTGAGCGCTTGACACTCCTGAATCTTTTTATCATCTTCCCTCACACACTTGAAAACTCCCTTCATACATAACTCATCATAATCTGATTAGCGAGGTTAGTACCCATAATAAAATAATTGTACCTTGCTGGAAATAAAGATATTCTTGAAGGTCTACTGTTTCGCAAGATTGCCAAAAGGTTTTTGCAAATAAAAAGCAAGCTCTTGGTTTGCAAAATGAAGGAAAGGCAAAACAGGACAGAATCTGTGAAAAACAGAACAGCAGGTAGTAATTGATTTGTTCGGGGCACTTCTGCAACTCTAATAAAAAAACTCAGAACAGAAGCACGAAATAAAATTATATAGATAACGCTGTCGAAAAAATTCAGACCAAAAAGATGATCTGGTGATTTTATACGAATTTTTCTATCCAAGGACAGAATCTGTTTCCTGGACAGCACCTCACAACTTTTGAACTTTCTAGCAATCAGAGGCTACACTTGGCACAAATATGAAAAGCAAAGATACAATGATGATGCTACTGTAGTAAAAAACATCAAGACACAACAAAAGCAAAATAAAAATTTATTCATGTGGGCTGCCTCCCAAAAGCGCTTTCTTTTATGCCTTTAAGCTAGGCATAATGCATAGAGGAATCAATAACCATCGTAATAATCGGAACTATAAATTGCTTCAAATGGTTCCTCAACAAGTTCATTCTTGTTCCTTCTAGGAAAGGGGTACACACCTTTTGCCTTTCCGCGCAAGCGGATTTGTCCCTTACCAATATCAATGAAGCCTTTAACTGCTCGGAGGAAGTCCCTTCCAAGCACTATATTTCCTTGGTTTGGCTCCATGATGAAGAAATCAATCATTGCAATCCCTTTAAGGAATTTAACTGGCACGTCTTTTATTCTTCCCTAGATTTCAGAAATATCTCCATTAGTGTGTTCATGATAAGATGGTAATCTATCCATGTTAAATTTTAAAGAATCATGAACAATTTTTGGCATAGTAGAAACCATAGATCCAATATCACAATAAGCAAGGAAGTCTTGATTAGAGATGCTAATCCTAACAAAAGGCTCCCAATCATTGTCTATTTCCAAAATGTCTTTCTTATTGGGTTTAGGTTTCTCTACCTTCATCAAGTCTAGAGCATCCATTCTCTTTTCAATAGTAGCAAGTCTATCTATGACAGTATCAAAGTTATGATCATAAACAAAGTAACTAGATAGACCATGTATAATTTCAAGAGCTCTAGCTTCATCACATTCTAGGAAATCTCCCTCAGCTATAATGTCAAGAGAGTGTTTACACCATTTAAAAAGACCATGGTAAAAATTCCTAAGCACAATTTTTATAGGTATCCAAGGCATAATTCTCCTATGTGCATCAGAAATTCTGTCCCATGCCTTCTTCATATTTTCTCCATCCCTTTGATGGAAATCTAGAACTTCTGATTCCCTCAAAGCACAAAATCCTAACATGTTTGGCTAAACAGAAAGGACTACTAACAGAAAGGTAAATAATTTTTTTGTGATTTTTGATAAAAGATACTAAAGCAAAAACTGAAAGGTAAACTAACAAGACTAAAAAGCAAAGGTAAAAGATAGCGTGCAACTCCCCTATCTTGAAGAGTGGAGTCCCCGGCAACGGCGCCAGAAAAACTCTTGCTAGGCTTCTCGCCCCTCGTTGGTTACCCCAAGTGGAAGGTGTGAGATGTAGTGTTGCGGAAGTTTTTCCCTTGGCAAAGATACCAAGGATCGAATCCCCAGAGACTCCTAGGTTCAACAAGAAGGTGTCAACTGCTAACGGCACCAGATATTAGCAATCAACATGGACCTGCACACAGATACAAATAACTTTGCTCCCAACGAGTACAGAGAGGTTGTCAATCCCTCCGGCCTTGTCGTTTACAAAGGATTAAACGCAAATGATAGTAGTGATAGATAATATTTGCAATAGTAAATAATAGCGAAAAGTAAATAGTGGATGTGATCAATGATGGTAATATGGACCGGAGTCTCATGATGTTCACTAGTGATGTCTCTCTCCCAAAAGACGATAAAACAGCTATGTGAGGTAAACGAATTACAGCTGGGCAATTGACAGGACCACGAACGCAAACCAATGCTGACTACATTGCAAGAAAGGTTGAGGTTCAAAGCATGGGCGGTACGCCAAAGTAAGTAGACCGAAATCCATCAATATCTACTACTAATCATCCACCTTGAGATATCTATCCAGAACATCTCGCTAGTATTAAGTTGCGAGTCCCACCCATAGTGTAAACTCAATGCAACAGACAACTGCATTAAAAGAACTTTGCGTAAAGTAAACAATCCTTGCACCCGCGGGCACAAGCACCGTTGTTTTCCCCCTTGTGGCAACAACACATCCCCTAGACTCATGTTTCTGTCACTCAAACTAGTCATCGAGGGGCATGAACCCACAATCGAGCATAACGTTCCCTCTTGGAGTCACTACCTATTACTTGGCCAAAGCAATAAATAACAACGGAGAACATGCAAGAATTACTTATGAACATAAATATAAAAGAGGTAGATCAAATATATTACTCAAGCACAATCTGAACATAATCTCATAATCCATCGGATCCCAGCAAACTCATCATAGCAACAGCATAAGGATTACATATGTGCCTCGATCATGTAGGGCAGCTCACGAGGACTAATTAGTGAAGCACAAGAACGGGAGGAGAACATCACATAGCTACTGGTCATGGACTCATGGTCTAAGGGAGACTACTCACAACTCATCCGGGAGGCGTCCATGGTGGTGGAGAGGCTCCTGGTGGTGATCCTCCCCTCCGGCAGGGTGCCGGGAAGAGTTCTCCTGGTGCTCCCGATCTTGGAAGCGGCGGCGGCGGCGGAACAGAGATGAGATCGCGAAAAAGAGTTCCTCTTTCGAGGGTTTCTCGAGACGCTTTAAATATATGCCAAAGGGGGGCATCGGGGGAGCCTCGGGGGGGCCCAGACGCCCCCCCGGCGCGGCCCAGGGGGGGCGCGCCGCCAGGGCGCATGGAGCCCTGGTGCCCCCCCCCCCAGGCTGTCCTTCGGGCGCACGGTAGTTTCTGGAACGCTGATTTTTTATATAATTTTTCTGGATTTTTCCTGGCAGTTCTCGTAATGTGAAAACCTGGAATACAAAAACAGCCGAAAACAGAAACTAGCACTGGGGTGCACTGAGTTAATAGGTTAGTCCAAATATGATCAAAAGTGTATGGAAGTGTATAAATATCATAGCAATATCACCCAAAAGAGGCATGGAGCAAGCTGAAATTATAGATACGTTTTGGACGTATCACCTTCATAAAAATCTCATCTCTTGCATTTACATTATTTGCCATTCGCCTCTCGTTTTCCTCTCCCCCCCCCACTTCTAAAATGATTTTCGAAAAGATTTGCCTTTCCTCTGCCATTTTTCCGTTCGTCTTCTTCGCTTACTTTTTGTGTGATCGTGTGTTGGATTGCTTGCTTTGACACGATGGCTCAAGAGAATACCAAATTGTGTGAATTTTCCAACACCAACAATAATGATTTTATCAGTACTTTGATTGCTCCCGCTACTAATGCTGAATCTTGTGAAGTTAATGCCGCTCTATTGAATCGCGTTATAAAAGATCAATTTTCTGGCCTTCATATGAAGATGTCGCATCCCATCTAAAAAATTCTGTTGATTTGTGTGATATGCAAAAGAAAAGATATGTGGATAAATATCTTGTTAAATTGAAGATATTTCGGTTCTCACTACGAGATCTGGCTAAAACTTGGTTTTCATCTTTGCCTACAAATAGTATTGATTCATGGAATAAGTGTAAAGATGCTTTTATTTCCAAGTATTTTCCTCCTGCTAAGATCATCTCCCTTAGGAGTGATATTAAGAATTTTAAACAACTTGATCATGAGCATGTCGCACAATCTTGGGAGAGGATGAAACTTATGATAAGAAATTTCCCGACACATGGTTTGAATTTATGGATGATTATACAAAAAAAAATATGCCAGGTTGAACTTTGCTTCTAGAAATATTTTAGATTTGGCCGCGGGAGGTACTTTTATGGAAATCACTTTAGGATAAGCTACTAAACTCCTAGATAATATAATGGTCAATTATTCTCAATGGCATACCGAAAGATCTTCCACTAGTAAAAAGGTGCATGCAATTGAAGAGATTAATGTTTTGAGTGGAAAGATGGATGAGCTTATGAAATTATTTGCTAGCAAGGGTACTCATATTGATCCCAATGATATGCCCTTGCTACTTTGATTGAGAATAATAATGAACCTATGGATGTGAATTTTGTTGGTAGGAATAATTTTGGTAACAATGCGTATAGAGGAAATTTTAATCCTAGGTTGTTCCCTAGTAATTCCTCTAACAATTATGGTAATTACTACAACAATTCTTATGGAAATTATAATAATATGCCCTCTGATTTGGAGAATAGTGTTGAAGAATTTATGAGTGCGCAAAAGATTTCTAATGCTTTGATTGAAGAAAAATTGCTTAAGATTCATGATTTGGCTAGGAATGTGGATAGAATTTCTCTTGATGTTGATTCTTTGAAACTTAGATCTATTCCACCCAAGAATGATATCAATGAGTCTCTCAAAGCTATGAGAATTTCCATTGATGAGTGCAAAGAAAGAACTGCTAAGATGCATGCTAAAAAAGATTGGTTTGTCAGAACGTGGTCTTCTAGTCTCCGTGAAAATAATGATGAAGATCTTAAAGTGATTGATGTGATGCCCATTGAATCTTTGTTTTCCAATATAAATCTTGATAAAGATGGGACTGGATATGAGTCAACTTTAGTTAAAAGGCGTCCCAATGATTCGGAGTTTTTAGATCTTGATGCAAAAATTGATGAAAGTGGGATTGGAGAGGTCAAAACTTTAAGTAGCAATGAACCCACTATTTCTGATTTCAAGGAATTTAATTATAATAATTGTTCTTTAATATATTTTATTTCTTTGTTGCAATCCATGTTGAATTCTCCTCATGCTTATAATCAAAATAAAGCTTTTACTAAACATATCGTAGATGCTATGATGCAATCTTTTGATGAAAAGCTTGAATTGGAAGTTACTTTATGATAAGTGGGAACCTACTACTAAGATCAAGATTAAAGATTATGAGTGCCATGCTTTGTGTGATTTGGGTGCTAGCATTTCTACAATTCCAAAAACTTTATGTGATGTGTTAGGTTTCCGTGAATTTGATGAGTGTTCTTTAAATTTGCATCTTGCGGATACCACTATTAAGAAACCTATGGGAAGGATTAATGATGTTCTTATTATTGCAAATAGGAGTTATGTGCCCGCAAATTTCATTGTTCTTGATATAGATTGCAATCCTACATGTCCTATTATTCTTGGTAGACCTTTCCTTAGAACGATTGGTGCAATTATTGATATGAAAGAAGGGAACATTAGATTTCAATTTCCATTAAGGAAGGGCATGGACCACTTTTCAAGAAAGAAAATTAAATTGCCTTATGAATCTATTATGAGAGCTACTTATCGATTGCATACCAAAGATGACAATACCTAGATCTATTCGTGTTTTATGCCTAGCTAAGGGCGTTAAACAATAGCGCTTGTCGGGAGGCAACCCAATTTTATTTTTTGTTTTTGCTTATTGGTTCTGTTTTTCAATTTTCACACATTATTAAGTCTGTAGTCATTGTGTTTTGGTGTTTTAATTAGTGTTTGAGCCAAGTAAGACCTTTGTGATGGCTTACGGTGATCATTGATTTGATTTTGCTGAAAAATAGAAACTTTTGCGCCTAGTGCAGAAAATTCAATAATTCTTTGGGACGTGGAAACCTTCTGAAATTTCTGCACAAAATTTGTATAAAAATTCCCCACATCTCCCAAATTTTACAGAATTTTTAGAGTTACATAAGTATGCAAAGTTTTCATATTGCTACAGACTGTTCTGTTTTTGACATATTCCGTTTTCTATGTCTTGTTTGTTTATTTTGATGAATCTATGGCTAGTATCGGGGGGTATGAACCATAGAAAAGTTGGAGTACATCAGATATTACACCAATATAAAATGAGAATGAGATCACAACAGTACCTTGAGTGGTTATTTGCTTTGTTTTACTAACGGAGCTCACGAGTTTTCTATTGAGTTTTGTGTTGTGAAGTTTTCAAGTTTTGGGTAAGGATTTGATGGACTATGCAATAAGGGGTGGCAAGATCCTAAGCTTGGGGATTCCCAAGGCATCCCAAGGTAATATTCAATGACAAACAAGAGCCTAAGCTTGGGGATGCCCCGGGAAGGCATCCCCTCTTTCGTCTTCGTCTATCGGTAACTTTACTTGAGGCTATATTTTTATTCACCACATGATATGTGCTTTGCTTGGAGCGTCTTGTATGATATAAGTCTTTGCTTTTTAGTTTCCCACAATCATCCTTGTTGTACACAACTTTTTAGAGGGACACGCTTCAATCATGATTTATTAGAATATTCTATGTGCTTCACTTATATCTTTTGAGCTAGGCAATTTTGCTCTAGTGCTTCACTTATATCTTTTTAGAGCACGGCGGTGGTTTTATTTTATAGAAATTTTTGAACTCTCTTGCTTCACTTATATTATTTTGGGAGTCTTTAAAACAGCATGGTGATTTGTTTGGGTTATGAATGTAGTCCTAATATGATAGGCATCCAAAGGAGAAATAATAAAAACTTGCATAGCATTGAATATTATGAAAAGTTCGATTCCTTATAATTGTTTTGAGATGTTGAGATGGTCATATTAGAGTCATGCTAGTGGTAGTTTGTGAGGTTCAAGAAATAATTGTGTTAAGGTTTGTGATTCCCGTGGCATGCACGTATGGTCTCCTAACTATGTAACCAAATTGGCACACATTGTATCTTCATTGTTTATCTTTGTGTGAAGGTAGGGGGCACGCGATGGTTAACTTCTACCAACCTCCCCCTAGGAGCATGTGTCTTAGTATTTTGCTTTGAGGGCTAATTAGATTGTTCGCAATAAGTATGTGAGTTCTTTATGACTAATGTTGAGTCCATGGATTATACACACTCTCACCCTTCCACCTTGCTAGCCACTCTAGTGCCGCGCAACTCTCGCCGGTGCACCAAACACCTTTCACCCTTCCTCAAAACAGCCACCATAACTACCTATTATGGCATTTCCATAGCCATTCGGAGATATATTGCCATGTAACTCCACCGTTCTGTTTGTTATGACACACATCATCATTGTCATATTGCTTTGCATGATCATGTAGTTGGCATAGTATTTGTGGCAAAGCCACCGTTCATATTCTTCATACATGTCACTCTAGATCATTGCACATCCCGGTACACCGCCGGAGGCATTCATATAGAGTCATACTTTGTTCTAGTATCGAGTTGTAATATCGAGTTGTAAGTAAATAAAAGTGTGATGATCATCATTATTAGAACATTGTCCCATGTGAGATTATAAATAAAAGAGGCCAAAGAAGCCCAAATAAATAAAAGAGGCCAAAGAAGCCCACACAAAAAGAGAGGCCAAAGAGCCCAAAAGAAAAAAATAAAAAGAAAAAAGTAAAGTAAAAAATGAGAGAGAAGAGAGAAGGGACAATGTTACTATATTTTTCCACACTTGTGCTTCAGAATAGCACCATGATGTCTACTACACAACCTTCTTATTGTAGACGTTGTTGGGCCTCCAAGTGCAGAGGTTTGTAGGACAGTAGCAAATTTCCCTCAAGTGGATGACCTAAGGTTTATCAATCCGTGGGAGGTGTAGGATGAAGATGGTCTCTCTCAAACAACCATGCAACCAAATAACAAAGAGTCTCTTGTGTCCCCAACACACCCAATACAATGGTAAATTGTATAGGTGCACTAGTTCGGCGAAGAGATGGTGATACAAGTCAATATGGATGATAGATATAGGTTTTTGTAATATGAAAATATAAAAATGGCAAGGTAACTAATGATAAAAGTGAGCACAAACGATATTGCAATGCGTTGAAACAAGGCCTAGGGTTCATACTTTCACTAGTGCAAGTTCTCTCAACAATAATAACATAACTGGATCATATAACTATCCCTCAACATGCAACAAAGAGTCACTCCAAAGTCACTAATAGGGAGGAACAGACAAAGAGATTATTGTAGGGTACGAAACCACCTCAAAGTTATTCTTTCTGATCGATCTATTCAAGAGTCCGTAGTAAAATAACACGAAGCTATTCTTTCCGTTCGATCTATCCTAGAGTTCGTACTAGAACAACACTTTAAGACACACATCAACCAAAACCATAATGTCACCTAGATACTCCATTGTCACCTCAAGTATCCGTGGGCATGATTATACGATATGCATCACACAATCTCAGATTCATCTATTCAACCGACAAATGAAGTTCAAAGAGTGCCCCAAAGTTTCTACCGGAGAGTCAAGACGAAAACGTGTGCCAACCCCTATGCATAGATTCCCAAGGTCACTAAACCCGCAAGTTGATCACAAAAACATACATCAAGTGAATCAATAGAATACCCCATAGTCACCACGGGTATCCCACGCAAGACATACATCAAGTGTTCTCAAATCCTTAAAGACACAATCCGATAAGATAGCTTCAAAGGTGAAAACTCAATCAATTACAAGAAGGTAGAGGGGGAGAAACATCATAAGATCCAACTATAGTAGCAAAGCTTGCGATACATCAAGATCGTTTCATCTCAAGAACACGAGAGAGAGAGAGAGAGATCAAACACATAGCTACCGGTACATACCCTTAGCCCCGAGGGTGAACTACTCCCTCCTCATCATGGAGAGCGCCGGGATGATGAAGATGGCCACCGGAGAGGGATTCCCCCCACCGGCAGGGTGCCGGAACGGGTCTAGATTGGTTTTCGGTGGCTACGGAGGCTTGCGGCGGCGGAACTCCCGATCTAGGTTTCTTTCTGGAAGTTTGGGTATATATAAGAGGTGTTGGAGTCAGGAACAAGTCAGGGGGTCCCCGAGGTGGCCACGAGATAGGGGCGCACCTAGGGGGTAGGGTGTGCCCCCCACCCTCGTGGTGGCCTCGGGCCTCTTCTGGTCCAAAAACAATCTCTGTGGAGTTTCAGGTCAATTGGACTCCGTTTGGTATTCCTTTTCTGTGATACTCAAAAACAAGGAAAAAACATAAACTGGCACTGGGCTCTGGGTTAATAGGTTAGTCCCAAAAATCATACAAAAGTGTATATTAAAGCTCATTAAACATCCAAAACAGATAATATAATAGCAAGGAACAATAAAAAATTATAGATACGTTGGAGACGTATCACACCATGTTCTTCATGATAGAGAGTCTCCTATGTTGTCACTTTCATATACTAGTGGGAATTTTTCATTATAGAACTTGGCATGTATATTCCAGCGATGGGCTTCCTCAAATGCCCTAGGTCTTCATGAGCAAGCAAGTTGATGCACACCCACTAGTTAGTTTCTGGGCTTCGATACACTTATAGCTCTAGTGCATACGTTACATGGCAATCCCTACTCACACACATTGATATCAATTGATGGACATCTCCATAGTCCATTGATTTGTCTAGTTGATGTGAGACTTTCTCCCTCCTTTTGCCTAGCACCACCTACTATTCCACCCATAGTGCTATGTGTTGGGGAACATAGTA
Organism: Secale cereale; assembly: GCA_902687465.1. Taxonomy (NCBI): domain Eukaryota; kingdom Viridiplantae; phylum Streptophyta; class Magnoliopsida; order Poales; family Poaceae; genus Secale; species Secale cereale. The sequence continues at coordinate 458,847,785 of LR738709.1, forward strand.
TTTTAAAATTTTCCTACGATCACGCAAGATCTATCTACCAGATGCATAGCAACGAGAGGGAAGAGTGTGTCTACGTACCCTCGTAGACCGGAAGCGGAAGCGTCAAGTGACGCGGTTGATGTAGTCGAACTTCTTCGCGATTCAACCGATCAAGCACCGAACGTACGGCACCTCCGCGTTCAGCACACGTTCAGCTTGATGACGTCCCACGAGCTCTTGATCCAGTTGAGCTTCACGGGAGAGTTTCGTCAGCACGACGGCGTGGTGACAGATATGATGTATTCACCGGCGCAGGGCTTCGCCTAAGCACTGCGACGGTATGACCGAGGTGTGTTTCTGTGGAGGGGGGCACCGCACACGGCTGGAACAATTCAACTTGTGTGTCTTTGGGTGCCCCCCTGCCCCCGTATATAAAGGAGCAAGGGGGAGGCCGGCCGGCCGTTCTATGGTGCGGCTAGGAGTGCAATCCTACTAGGAATAGGATTGCAATCCTATTCCTAGTAGGAACTACCAAAGAAGGAAGAGAGGGAAAGGAAAAGAGGGAGAGGTGGCGCTCCCCCAATCCTAGTCCAACTAGCAACCCTAGGTGGGGCGCCGGCCAGCCCCTATGGGCTGCCTCTCTCTTTTCCATAAGGCCCACTATGGACCATCCCCCTTCGTAGGGGGTTCCGGTAACCCCCTCCGGCAATCCCGTTAAATTCGAAACTTTTCCGGAACACTTCCGGTGTCCGAATATAGTCGTCCAATATATCAATCTTTATGTCTCAGACATTCCGAGACTCCTCTTCATGTCCGTGATCTCATCCGGGACTCCGAACTACCTTCGGTACATCAAAACTCATAAACTCATAATACCGATCGTCATCAAACGTTAAGCGTGCGGACCCTACGGGTTCGAGAACTATGTAGACATGACCGAGACTCATCTCCGGTCAATAACCAATAGCGGAACCTGGATGTTCATATTGGCTCCTACATATTCTACGAAGATCTTTTATCGGTCAAAACCGCATAACAACATACGTTGTTCCTTTTGTCATCGGTATGTTACTTGCCCGAGATTCGATCGTCGGTATCTCCATACCTAGTTCAATCTCGTTACCGGCAAGTCTCTTTACTTGTTCCGTAACACATCATCTCGTGACTAACTCATTAGTCTTTTGCTTGCAAGGCTTATTGTGATGTGTGTTACCGAGAGGGCCCAGAGATACCTCTCCGACACTCGGAGTGACAAATCCTAATCTTGATCTATGCCAACACCACGAATACTTTCGGAGACACCTGTAGAGCATCTTTATGATCACCCAGTTATGTTGTGATGTTTGATAGCACACAAGGTGTTCCTACGGTATTCGGGAGTTGCATAATCTCATAGTCATAGGAACATGTATAAGTCATGAAGAAAGCAATAGCAGTAAAACTAAACGATCATAGTGCTATGCTAACGGATGGGTCTTGTCCATCACATCATTCTCCTAATGATGTGATCCCGTTGATCAAATGACAACTCATGTCTATGGCTAGGAAACATAACCATCTTTGATCAATGGGCTAGTCTAGTAGAGGCATACTAGGGACACTCTGTTTTGTCTATGTATTCACACATGTACTAAGTTTCCAGTTAATACAATTCTAGCATGAATAATAAACATTTATCATGATATAAGGAAATATAAAATAACAACTTTATTATTGCCTCTAGGGCATATTTCCTTCAGTTTTAACCTTCACAAGGACCGGGCGTAGTCACACTTGATTCAGCTAAAGTGAGAGAGACAGACACCCGCCAGTCACCTTTAAGCAACGAGTGCTCATAACGGTGAAACCAGTCTCGCGTAAGCGTACGCGTAATGTCGGTCCGGGCCGCTTCATCTCACAATACCGCCGAAGCAAAGTATGACATGCTGGTAAGCAGTATGACTTGTATCGTCCACAACTCACTTGTGTTCTACTCGTGCATATCATCTACGCATAGACCTGGCTCATGATGCCACTGATGGGGAACGTAGTATTTTAAAATTTTCCTACGAGCACGCAAGATCTATCTACCAGATGCATAGCAATGAGAGGGGAGAGTGAGTCTACGTACCCTCGTAGACCGAAAGCGGAAGCGTTAGAACAACGCGGTTGATGTAGTCGTACGTCTTCACGGCCCGACCGATCAAGCACCGAAACTACGGCACCTCCGAGTTCTAGCACACGTTCAGCTCGATGACGTCCCTCGAACTCCGATCCAGCTGAGTGTCGAGGGAGAGTTCCGTCAGCACGACGGCGTGGTGACGATCTTGATGTTCTACTGTCGCAGGGCTTCGCCTAAGCACCGCTACAATATTATCGAGGAGAACTATGGTGGAGGGGAGCACCGCACACGGCTAAGAGATCAAGAGATCAATTGTTGTGTCTAGAGGTGCCCCCTGCCCCCGTATATAAAGGAGGGAGGGAGAGGCCGGCCCTAGAAGGGGCGCGCCAAGTGTGGGGAGTCCTACTAGGACTCCCAAGTCCTAGTAGGATTCCCCTTTCCTTTCCGGAGTAGGAGAGAAGGAAAGAGGGGGAGAGGGAGAAGGAAAAGGGGGCTGCACCCCTTGTCCAATTCGGACCAGAAGGGGGCCACGCGCCTCCTTCCTTTTTGCCTCTCTCCTCTATTCCCGTAACTCCCCGGTACTCCGAAAATACCCGAATCACTCGGAACCTTTCCGATGTCCGAATATAGTCGTCCAATATATCGATTTTTACGTCTCGACCATTTCGAGACTCCTCGTCATGTCCCCGATCTCATCCGGGACTCCGAACTCCTTCGGTACATCAAAACTCATAAACTCATAATAAAACTGTCATCGAAACCTTAAGCGTGCGGACCCTACGGGTTCGAGAACTATGTAGACATGACCGAGACACGTCTCCGGTCAATAACCAATAGCGGAACCTGGATGCTCATATTGGCTCCCACATATTCTACGAAGATCTTTATCGGTCAAACCGCATAACAACATACGTTGTTCCTTTTGTCATCGGTATGTTACTTGCCCGAGATTCGATCGTCGGTATCTCCATACCTAGTTCAATCTCGTTACCGGCAAGTCTCTTTACTCGTTCCGTAACACATCATCTCGTGACTAACTCATTAGTCTTTTGCTTGCAAGGCTTATTGTGATGTGTGTTACCGAGAGGGCCCAGAGATACCTCTCCGACACTCGGAGTGACAAATCCTAATTTTGATCTATGCCAACACCACGAATACTTTCGGAGACACCTGTAGAGCATCTTTATGATCACCCAGTTACGTTGTGACGTTTGATAGCACACAAGGTGTTCCTACGGTATTCGGGAGTTGCATAATCTCATAGTCATAGGAACATGTATAAGTCATGAAGAAAGCAATAGCAGTAAAACTAAACGATCATAGTGCTATGCTAACGGATGGGTCTTGTCCATCACATCATTCTCCTAATGATGTGATCCCGTTGATCAAATGACAACTCATGTCTATGGCTAGGAAACATAACCATCTTTGATCAATGAGCTAGTCTAGTAGAGGCATACTAGGGACATACTGTTTTGGCTATGTATCCACACATGTACTAAGTTTCCGGTTAATACAATTCTAGCATGAATAAAAGACATTTATCATGATATAAGGAAATACAAATAACATCTTTATTATTGCCTCTAGGGCATATTTCCTTCAGTCTCCCACTTGAACTAGAGTCAATAATCTAGATTACAAAGTGATGATCCTCACACCCATGGAGTCCTGGTGCTGATCATGTTTTGCCCGTGGAAGAGGCTTAGTCAACGGGTCTGCAACATTCAGATCCGTATGTATTTTGCAAATCTCTATGTCTCCCTCCTTGACTAGATCGCGGATGGAATTGAAGCGTCTTTTGATGTGCTTTGTTCTCTTGTGAAACCTGTATTCCTTCGCCAAGGCTATTGCTCCAGTGTTGTCACAAAAGATTTTCATTGGACCCGATGCACTAGGTATTACACCTAGATCGGATATGAACTCCTTCATTTGCTGCTTCCGAAGCAGCTATGTATTCCGCTTCACACGTAGATCCCGCCACGACGCTCTGCTTGGAACTGCACCAACTGACGGCTCCACCGTTCAATAAAAATACATATCCGGTTTGTGACTTAGAGTCATCCGGATCAGTGTCAAAGCTAGAATCGACGTAACCGTTTACGACGAGCTCTTTGTCACCTCCATACACGAGAAACATATCCTTTGTCCTTTTCTGATACTTCAGGATGTTCTTGACCGCTGTCCAGTGATCCACTCCTGGATTAGTTTGGTACCTCCCTGCTAGACTTATAGCAAGGCACACATCAGGTCTGGTACACAGCATTGCATACATGATAGATCCTATGGCTGAGGCATAGGGAATGACTTTCATTTTCTCTCTATCTTCTGCAGTGGTCGGGCATTGAGTCTTACTCAACTTCATACCTTGTAATACAGGCAAGAACCCTTTCTTTGACTGATCCATTTTGAACTTCTTCAAAATCTTATCAAGGTATGTGCTTTGTGAAAGTCCAATTAAGCGTCTTGATCTATCTCTATAGATCTTGATGCCTAATATATAAGCAGCTTCACCGAGGTCTTTCATTGAAAAACTCTTATTCAAGTATCATTTTATGCTATCCAGAAATTCTATATCATTTCCAATCAACAATATGTCATCCACATATAATATTAGAAATGCTACAGAGCTCCCACTCACTTTCTTGTAAATACAGGCTTCTCCAAAAGTCTGTATAAAACCATATGCTTTGATCACCTCATCAAAGTGTATATTCCAACTCCGAGATGCTTGCACCAGTCCATAGATGGATCGCTGGAGCTTGCATACTTTGTTAGCACCTTTTGGATCAACAAAACCTTCTGGTTGCATCATATACAACTCTTCTTTGAGATATCCATTCAGGAATGCAGTTTTGACATCCATTTGCCAGATTTCATAATCATAAAATGCGGCAATTGCTAACATGATTCGGACAGACTTAAGCATCGCTACAGGTGAGAAAGTCTCATCGTAGTCAACTCCTTGAACTTGTCGAAACCCTTTCGCAACAAGTCGAGCTTTGTAAACAGTAACATTATCGTCTGCGTCGGTCTTCCTCTTGAAGATCCATTTATTTTCGATGGCCTGCCGATCATCGGGCAAGTCAACCAAAGTCCACACTTTGTTCTCATACATGGATCCCATCTCAGATTTCATGGCTTCAAGCCATTTTGCGGAATCTGGGATCATCATCGCTTCCTCATAGTTTGTAGGTTCATCATGGTCTAGTAACATGATTTCCAGAACTGGGTTGCCGTACCACTCTGGTGCGGAACGTACTCTGGTTGATCTACGACGTTCAGCAGAAACTTGATCCGAAGTTTCATGATCATCATCATTAACTTCCTCACTGATTGGTGTAGGAATCACTGGAACAATTTTCTGTGATGTACTACTTTCCAATCTGGGAGAAGGTACAATTACCTCATCAAGTTCTACTTTCCTCCCACTCACTTCTTTCGAGAGAAACTCCTTCTCTAGAAAGGATCCATTCTTAGCAACGAATATCTTGCCTTCGGATCTGTGATAGAAGGTGTACCCAACAGTCTCTTTTGGGTATCCTATGAAGACATATTTCTCCGACTTGGGTTCGAGCTTATCAGGTTGAAGCTTTTTCACATAAGCATCGCAGCCCCAAACTTTAAGAAACGACAACTTTGGTTTCTTGCCAAACCATAGTTCATAAGGTGTCGTATCAACGGATTTAGATGGTGCCCTATTTAACGTGAATGCAGCTGTCTCTAAAGCATAACCCCAAAACGATAGTGGTAAATCGGTAAGAGACATCATAGATCGTACCATATCCAATAAAGTACGGTTACGACGTTCAGACACACCATTACGCTGTGGTGTTCCGGGTGGCGTGAGTTGTGAAACTATTCCACATTGTTTCAAATGAAGACCAAACTCGTAACTTAAATATTCTCCTCCACGATCAGATCGTAGAAACTTTATTTTCTTGTTATGATGTTTCTCTACTTCACTCTGAAATTCTTTGAACTTTTCAAATGTTTCAGACTTGTGCTTCATTAAGTAGATATACCCATATCTGCTCAAATCATCAGTGAAGGTCAGAAAATAACGATACCCGCCGCGAGCTTCAACACTCATTGGCCCACATACATCAATATGTATGATTTCCAACAAATCTGTTGCTCGCTCCATAGTTCCGGAGAACGGAGTTTTAGTCATCTTGCCCACGAGGCATGGTTCGCAAGCACCAAGTGATTCATAATCAAGTGATTCCAAAAGTCCATCACTATGGAGTTTCTTCATGCGTTTTACACCAATATGACCTAAACGGCAGTGCCACAAATAAGTTGCACTATCATTATTTACCTTGCATCTTTTGGTTTCAATATTATGAATATGTGTATCACTACAATCGAGATCCAATAAGAATAGACCACTCTTCAAGGGTGCATGACCATAAAAGATATTATTCATAAAAATAGAACAACCATTATTCTCTGATTTAAATGAATAACCGTCTCGCAACAAACAAGATCCAGATATAATGTTCATGCTTAATGCTGGCACCAAATAACAATTATTTAGGTCTAATACTAATCCCGAAGGTAGATGTAGAGGTAGCGTGCCGACGGCGATCACATTGACTTTGGAACCATTTCCCACGCGCATCGTCACCTCGTCCTTAGCCAATCTTCGTTTAATCCGTAGTCCCTGTTTCGAGTTACAAATATTAGCAACCGAACCGGTATCAAATACCCAGGTACTACTACGAGCATTAGTAAGGTACACATCAATAACATGTATATCACATATACCTTTGTTCACCTTGCCATCCTTCTTATCCGCCAAATACTTGGGGCAGTTCCGCTTCCGGTGTCCAGTCCCCTTGCAGTAGAAGCACTCAGTTTCAGGCTTGGTTCTAGACTTGGGTTTCTTCGCGGGAGCAGAAACAATCTTGCTATTCTCCTTGAAATTCCCTTTCTTTCCCTTGCCCTTTTTCTTGAAACTAGTGGTATTGATAACCATCAACACTTGATGCTCCTTTTTGATTTCTACCTCCGCAGCTGTGAGCATTGCGAAGACCTTGGGAATTGTCTTCTGCATCCCTTGCATATTATAGTTCATCACGAAGCCATTATAGCTTGGTGGCAGTGATTGAAGAACTCTATCAATAACACTATTCTCATCAACTTGGCAACCAAGTTGAGTCATATGATTGTAGTGCCCATACATTGTGAGCAAGTGTTCACTGATAGAACTATTCTCCTCCATCTTGCAGCTGTAGAACTTATTGGAAATCTCATATTTCTCAATCTGGGCATTTGCTTGAAATATTAACTTCAACTCCTGGAACATCTCATATGGTCGATGACGTTCAAAACGTCGTTGAAGTCCCGGTTCTAAGCCGTAAAGCATGGCACACTGAACTATCGTGTAGTCATCAGACCGCGACTGCCAGACGTTCAAAGCGTCTACATTAGCGGGAGGGGGCTTGTCACCTAGCGGTGCTTCAAGGACATAATTCTTCTGTGCAACAATGAGGATAATCCTCAAGTTACGGACCCAGTCCGTGTAATTGCTACCATCATCTTTCAACTTAGCTTTCTCTAGGAATGCATCAAAATTCAAAGGAACGGTAGCACGGGCCATTGATCTACAACAACATAGATACGCAAAAACTATCAGGACTAAGTTCATGATAAATTAAAGTTCAATTTAATCATATTAATTTAAAGAACTCCCACTTAGATAGACATCCCTCCGGTCATCTAAATGATCACGTGATCCAAATCAACTAAACCATGTCCGATCATCACGTGAGATGGAGTAGTTTCAATGGTGAACATCTTATGTTGATCATATCTACTATATGATTCACGCTCGACCTTTCGGTCTCCAGTGTTCCGAGGCCATATCTGCATATGCCAGGCTCGTCAAGTTTAACCCGAGTATTCTGCGTGTGCAAAAACTGGCTTACACCCGTTGTATTTGAACGTAGAGCTTATCACACCCGATCATCACGTGGTGTCTCGGCACGACGAACTTTCACAACGGTGCATACTCAGGGAGAACACTTATACCTTGAAATTTAGTAAGGGATCATCTTATAATGCTACCGTCGTTCTAAGCAAAATAAGAAGCATAATAAGATAAACATCACATGCAATCAAAATATGTGACATGATATGGCCATCATCATCTTGTGCTTTTGATCTCCATCTCCAAAGCACCGTCATGATCACCTTCGTCACCAGCGCGACACCTTGATCTCCATCGTAGTATCGTTGTCGTCTCGCCAACTATTGCTTCTACGACTAACGCTACCGCTTAGTGATAAAGTAAAGCAATTACATGGCGATTGCATTTCATACAATAAAGCGACAACCATATGGATCCTGCCAGTTGCCGATAACATTACAAAACATGACCATCTCATACAAAACCGTATAACTCATCATGTCTTGACCATATCACATCACAACATGCCCTGCAAAAACAAGTTAGACGTCCTCTACTTTGTTGTTGCAAGTTTTTACGTGGCTGCTACGGGCTTAGCAAGAACCATTCTTACCTACGCATACAAAACCACAACGATGTTTCATCAAGTATGTGTTGTTTTAACCTTCACAAGGACCGGGCGTAGCCACACCTGATTTAGCTAAAGTGAGAGAGACAGACACCCGCCAGTCACCTTTAAGCAACGAGTGCTCATAACGGTGAAACCAGTCTCGCGTAAGCGTACGCGTAATGTCGGTCCGGGCCGCTTCATCTCACAATACCGCCGAAGCAAAGTATGACATGCTAGTAAGCAGTATGACTAGTATCGCCCACAACTCATTGTGTTCTACTCGTGCATATCATCTACGCATAGACCTGGCTCATGATGCCACTGTTGGGGAACGTAGTATTTTAAAATTTTCCTACGATCACGCAAGATCTATCTACCAGATGCATAGCAACGAGAGGGAAGAGTGTGTCTACGTACCCTCGTAGACCGGAAGCGGAAGCGTCAAGTGACGCGGTTGATGTAGTCGAACTTCTTCGCGATTCAACCGATCAAGCACCGAACGTACGGCACCTCCGCGTTCAGCACACGTTCAGCTTGATGACGTCCCACGAGCTCTTGATCCAGTTGAGCTTCACGGGAGAGTTTCGTCAGCACAACGGCGTGGTGACGGATATGATGTATTCACCGGCGCAGGGCTTCTCCTAAGCACTGCAACGGTATGACCGAGGTGTGTTTCTGTGGAGGGGGGCACCGCACACGGCTGGAACAATTCAACATGTGTGTTTTTGGGTGCCCCCCTGCCCCCGTATATAAAGGAGCAAGAGGGGAGGGCCGGCCGGCCTCCTATGGTGCGGCTAGGGCAATCCTACTAGGAATAGGATTGCAATCCTATTCCTAGTAGGAGTCCACCAAGAAGGAAGACAGGGAAAGCAAAAGAGGGAGAGGTGGCGCCCCCCCAATCCTAGTCCAACTAGGATCCCTGGGTGGGGCGCCGGCCAGCCTCTATGGGCTGCCTCTCTCCTTTCCTCAAGGCCCACTATGGACCATCCCCCCTCGTAGGGGGTTCCGGTAACCCCCTCCGGCAATCCCGTTAAATTCGAAACTTTTCCGGAACACTTCCGGTGTCCGAATATAGTCGTCCAATATATCAATCTTTATGTCTCGGACATTCCGAGACTCCTCGTCATGTCCGTGATCTCATCCGGGACTGCGAACTACCTTTGGTACATCAAAACTCATAAACTCATAATACTGATCGTCATCAAACGTTAAGCGTGCGGACCCTACGGGTTCGAGAACTATGTAGACATGACCGAGACTCATCTCCGGTCAATAACCAATAGCGGAACCTGGATGTTCATATTGGCTCCTACATATTCTACGAAGATCTTTTATCGGTCAAAACCGCATAACAACATACGTTGTTCCTTTTGTCATCGGTATGTTACTTGCCCGAGATTCGATCGTCGGTATCTCCATACCTAGTTCAATCTCGTTACCGGCAAGTCTCTTTACTCGTTCCGTAACACATCATCTCGTGACTAACTCATTAGTCTTTTGCTTGCAAGGCTTATTGTGATGTGTGTTACCGAGAGGGCCCAGAGATACCTCTCCGACACTCGGAGTGACAAATCCTAATTTTGATCTATGCCAACACCACGAATACTTTCGGAGACACCTGTAGAGCATCTTTATGATCACCCAGTTACGTTGTGACGTTTGATAGCACACAAGGTGTTCCTACGGTATTCGGGAGTTGCATAATCTCATAGTCATAGGAACATGTATAAGTCATGAAGAAAGCAATAGCAGTAAAACTAAACGATCATAGTGCTATGCTAACGGATGGGTCTTGTCCATCACATCATTCTCCTAATGATGTGATCCCGTTGATCAAATGACAACTCATGTCTATGGCTAGGAAACATAACCATCTTTGATCAATGAGCTAGTCTAGTAGAGGCATACTAGGGACATACTGTTTTGTCTATGTATCCACACATGTACTAAGTTTCCGGTTAATACAATTCTAGCATGAATAAAAGACATTTATCATGATATAAGGAAATACAAATAACATCTTTATTATTGCCTCTAGGGCATATTTCCTTCACTATGTACATGGCTCACGCTCATATATTGTGTGAAGAGTTGAATAAGGCTTGAAAAAGTAGAGTATGAAAGCAATTGCTTGGCTGACACCGAGATGGGCATGGGGGGTATCTTGTGTTAAGAAAAGGGAGCATAAAGACTATATGATTTTGTAGGGACAACTTTCTTTAGGCATGTTATTTTTGAAGCTTCATAGATTGCTTTTGGTATGCTCGAAGTATTACTGTTTTGATATTGATAAACTTTTATTTTAAAAGTCTTATGGATCTGAACATACATGCCATAATAAATAAGAATTACATTGATAAATATGATTGATACGTCTCCAACGTATCTACTTTTCCTCACGCTTTTCCTCTTGTTTTGGACTCTAATTTGCATGATTTGAATGAAACTAACCCCGGACTGACGTTGTTTCAGCAGAACTACCATGGTGTTGTTTTTGTGCAGAAATAAAAGTTCTCGGAATGAAACGAAACTTTGCGAGGATTTTTTATGGAATAAAAGAGAATTACTGGAGCCAAGACCCACCAGAGAGGGGCCTCTGGGTGGGCACAACCCACCAGGGCGCGCCCCCTCTCCTGGTGCACCCAGGTGGGTTGCACCCACCCGGTGGCCCCGCGGACGCCAGCCCTAATCCTATAAATTTATATTTTCGGAGAAAAAAATCAGGGAGAACGAATTATCACGATCCACGAGACGGAGCCGCCGCCACCTCCTATTCTTCCTCGGGAGGCCTGATCTGGAGTCCGTTTGGGGCTCCGGAGAGGGGGGTCTTCGTTCTTCGTCATCACCAACCCTTCTCCATCGCCAATTCCATGATGCTCCCCACCGGGAGTGAGTAATTCCTTCGTAGGCTCGCTGGTCGGTGATGAGTTGGATGAGATTCATCATGTAATCGAGTTAGTTTTGTTAGGGCCTGATCCATTATGTTCTTAGATTAATGTTGATATGACTTTGCTATGCTTAATGCTTGTCACTTGGGCCCGGGTGCCATGGTCTCAGATCTGAACCGTTTATGTTATCATCATTATATCCATGTTCTAGATTCGATCTTGCAAGCTATAGTCGCCTACTACGGTTATGATCCGACAACCCCGGAGTGACAACAACCGGGCCCACTCTCAGTGATGACCGTAGTTTGAGGAGTTCATGTATTCACTATGTGTTAATGCTTTGTTCTGGTTCTCTATTAAAAGGAGGCCTTAATATCCCTTAGTTTCCAATATGGACCCCGCTGCCACGGGAGGGTAGGACAAAAGATGTCATGCAAGTTCTTTTAATAAAGCATGTATGACTATTTACGAAATACATGCCTACATTATATCGATGAACTGGAGCTAGTGTCGTATCGCCCTAGGTTATAACTGTCACATGATGAATATCATCCAACAAATCACCGATCAAATGCCTACGAACTTGTCGCATGTTGATCTTGCTAAGTTACTACTGCTGCTGCTGCTACTGTTACACTTGCTACAAAATTACTGCTATCACTGTTACTGTTACTATTGCTGTTGTCATTACTATCAAAACTACCAAACTACTTTGCTGTTGATCACTTTGTTGCAGATAATTAATCTTTAGGTGTTATTCAATTGACAACTCAGCTGCTAATACATTCTAATATTATTTGGCTCCGCTTGTGTCGAATCTATAAATTTGGGTTAAATACTCTACCCTCGAAAATTGTTGAAATCCCCTATACTAGTGGGTTATCAATGATAGGTAGCATTCCACATCAAAAATTCTATTTTTATCATTTACCTACTCAAGGACGAGCAAGAATTAAGCTTGGGGATGCTTGATACGTCTCCAACGTATTTATAATTTTTTTATTGTTCCATGCTATTATATTATCTGTTTTGGATGTTTTATATGCATTATTATGCTATTTTATATTATATTCGGGACTAACCTATTAACCTAGAGCCCAATGCCAGTTTCTGTTTTTCCTTGTTTTTGAGTTTCGCAGAAAAGGAATATCAAACTGAGTCCAAACGGAATGAAACTTTACGATAATTTTTCTTGGGCCAGAAGACACCCCGGAGACTTGAGAACCAAGTCAGAAGAGCCACGAGGCGGCCACAACGGGGGAGGGCGCGCCCCCACCCTTGTGGGCCCCTCGTGACTCCATCAATCTATTCGTTCCGCCTATATATTCACATATATTCCAGACACCCTAGAGGAGGCATCGAAACCCCTTTTCCACCGCCGTAACTTTCTGTATCCGCGAGATCCATCAGGAGGCCTTTTCTGGTACTCTCCCGCAGGGGGATTGGACCATGGAGGGCATCTACATCAACCCTATTACCCTTCCGACGAAGCGTGAGTAGTTTACCACAGACCTACGGGTCCATAGCTAGTAGCTAGATGGCTTCTTCTCCCTCTTTGATTCTCAATACCATGTTCTCCTCGATGTTCTTGGAGATCTACTCGGTGTAATCTTCTTTTGTGGTGTGTTTGCCAAGATCTGATGAATTTTGTACTTATGATCAGCTTATCTATGAATATTATTTGAATCTTCTCTGAATTCTTATATGCATGATTTGATATATTTGTAATTCCCTTCGAACTATCAGTTTGGTTTGGCCAACAAGATTGATTTTTCTTGCAATGGGAGAAGTGCTTTGCTTTGGGTCCAATCTTGAGGTGCTTTCACCCAGTGACAGAAAGGGACGAGACACGTATTGTGTTGTTGCCATCAAGGATAATAAGATGGTGTTTTCATCATATGGGTTGATTTAATTCCGCTACATCATGTCATCTTACTTAACGCTTTACTCTGTTCTTCATGAACTTAATACTCTAGATGCAGGCAGGAATCGGTCGATGTGTGGAGTAATAGTAGTAGATGTAGGCAGGAGTCGGTCTACTTGACACAGACGTGATGCCTATATTCATGATCAATGCCTTAGATATCATCATAATTATGTGCTCTTCTATCAATTGCTTGGCAGTAATTTGTTCACCCATCATAATATTTTCTATATTGAGAGAAGCCTCTAGTGAAACCTATGGCCCCCGGGTCTATTTTCCATCATATAAGTTTTTGATCTACTATTTTGCAATCTTTTACTTTCCAATCTATAAACCAAAAATACCAAAAATATTTACTTTACCGTTTATCTATCTCTATCAGATCTCACTTTTGCAAGTAACCATGAAGGGAATGACAACCCATTTTTTGCATTGGGTGCAAGTTGTTTATTGTTTGTGCAGGTAATTGGCGACTTGCGCGTTGTCTCCTACTGGATTGATACCTTGATTCTCAAACTGAGGGAAATACTTACTCTACTTTGCTGCATCACCCTTTCCTCTTCGAGGGAATTACCAATGCAAGCTCAAGAGGTAGCAATTCTCGTAATGATGTGATCCCATTATCAAATGACAACTCATGTCTATGGTTAGGAAACCTTAACCATCTTTGATTAACGATCTAGTCTAGTATAGGCTTACTAGGGACATGGTATTTGATTATGTATTCACACATGTATTTAGGTTTCCGGTCAGTACAATTCTAGCATGAATAATAAACCTTTATCATGAATAAGGAAATATAAAATAATAATAACTTTATTATTCCCTCTAAGGCATATTTCCATCAGTCTCCCACGTGTAGTAGAGTCAATAATCTAGTTCACATCACCATATGATCAACACCCAAAGAGTTTACTGAGTTAATAATCTAGTTTACATCGCCATGTGATTAACACCCATAGTTCATATCGCCATGTGATTAACACCTCAAGTGTTTACTAGAGTCAATAATCTAGTTCGCATTGTTATGTAATTAACCCTCAAAGAGTTCTAAGGTATGATCATGTTTTTCTTGTGAGAGAGTTTTAGTCAATGGGTCTACAACATTCAGATCCTTGTGTATTTTGCAAATTTCTATGTCTACAATGCTTTGCATAGAGCTACTCTAGCTAATTTCTCCTATGTTCAATATGTATCCAGATTGATACTCATAGTCATCTGGATTAGTGTCAAAGCTTGCATCAGCGTAACCCTTTACGATGAACTCTTTGTTACCTCCATAACCGAGGAACATTTCCTCATTCCTCTAAGGATAATTTTGACCGATGTACAATGATCCACTCTTGGATCACTCTTGTACCCCCTTGACAGACACGTGGCAAAGCACACATTAGCTCTGGTACACAGCATGTCATGTTTTATAGAACCTATGGCTGAGGCATAGGGAATGACTTTCATTCTCTCTATAATTTTTTGCCGTGGTCGGGCTTTGAATCTTACTCAACTTCATACCTTACATATCAGGCAAGAAATCCTTCTTTGATTGATCCATTTAGAGCTACTTCAAAATTAAGGTATATATTCATTGAAAGTCTTATCAAGCGTCTTGATCTATCTGTATAGATCTTGATGCCCAATATGTAAGTAGCTTCACCGAGGTCTTTCTTTGAAAAATTCATATTCAAATATACTTTTCTGCTATCCAAAAATTCTACATCATTTCCGATCAACAATTTGTCATCCATATATAATATCAGAAATGCTACAGAGCTCCCACTCACTTTCTCGTAAATACAGGCTTCACCATAAGTCTGTATAAAACCATATGTTTTGATCACCTCATCAAAGTGTATATTCCAACTCCGAGATGCTTGCACCAATCCATAGATGGATCGCTGGAGCTTGCACACTTTGTTAGCACCTTTAGGATCGACAAAACTTTCTGGTTGCATCATATACAACTATTCTATCAGAAATCCATTAAGGAATGCAGTTTTGACATCCATTTGCCAGATTTTATAAAATGCGACAATTGCTAACATGATTCGGACAGACTTAAGCATCGCTACGGGTGAGAAAGTCTCATCGTAGTCAACTCCTTGAACTTGTCAAAAACCTTTTGCGATAAGTCGAGCTTTGTAGATAGTAACATTACTACTTGCGTCCGTTTTCCTCTTGAAGATCCATTTATTCTCAATGGCTTGCCGATCATCGGGCAAATCCACCGAAAGTCCATACTTTGTTCTCATACATGGGTCATATCTCCGATTTCATGGCCTCAAGCCATTTATCGGAATCTGGGCTCATCATAGCTTCTTCATAGTTCGAAGGTTCGTCGTTGTCTAACAACATCACTTCCACGACAGGATTGTCGTACCACTCTGGTGTGGAACGTGTTCTGGTCGACCTTCGATGTTCAGCAGTAACTTGATCTAAAATTTCATGATCATTATCATTAGCTTCTTCTCTAGTTGGTGTAGGTTGTTGGGGAACGTAGTATTTCAAAAAAATCGTACGCACACGCAAGATCATGGTGATGCATAGCAACGAGAGGGGAGAGTGTCATCCACATATCCTCGTAGACCGTAAGTGGAAGCGTTATGACAACATGGTTGATGTAGTCGTATGTCTTCACGATCGACCGATCCTAGTACCGAATGTATGGCACCTCCGCGTTCTGCACACGTTCAGCTCGGTGACGTCCCATGAACTCACGATCCAGTAGAGCTTCAAGGGAGAGTTCCGTCAGCACGATGGCGTGATGATGGTGATGATGAAGTTACCAACGCAGGGCTTCGCCTAAGCACCACTATGATATGATCGAGGTGGATTATGGTGGAGGGGGCACCGCACACGGCTAAAAGATTAATGATCAACTTGTGTATCTATGGGGTGCCCCCCTCCTCGTATATAAAGGAGTGGAGGAGCGGGAGGGGCCGGCCCTCTATGGCGCACCCTAGGAGGAGTCCTACTCCCACCGGGAGTAGGATTCCCCCCTTCCCTAGTTGGACTAGGAGAGAAGGAAGGGGAGAGAGGGAGGAAGGAAAGGGGGGCGCCGCCCCTCCCCTCCTAGTCCAATTCGAACTAGAGGGAGAAGGGGCGCGCGGCCTGCCCTGGTCTCCTCTCTCTCTCTCCAGTATGGCCCAATAAGGCCCATATACTTACCGGGGGGTTCCGGTAACCTCCCAGTACTCCGGTAAAATCCCGATTTCACCCGGAACTATTCCGATGTCCAAATATAGGCTTCCAATATATCGATGTTTATGTCTCACACATTCCGAGACTCCTCGTCATGTCCGTGATCATATCCGGGACTCTGAACTACCTTCGATACATCAAAACTCATAATCTCATAATGCCGATCGTCACCGAACGTTAAGCGTGCGGACCCTACGGGTTCGAGAACTATGTAAACATGACCGAGACTCATCTCTGGTCAATAACAAACAGCGGAACCTGGATGCTCATATTGGTTCCTACATATTCTACGAAGATCTTTATCGGTCAAACCGCATAACAATATACGTTGTTCCCTTTGTCATCGGTATGTTACTTGCCCGAGATTTGATCGTTGGTATCTGAATACCTAGTTCAATCTCGTTACCGGCAAGTCTCTTTACTCGTTCTATAATGCATCATCTCGTGACTAACTCATTAGTCATTTGCTTGCAAGGCTTATAGTGACGTGCATTACCGAGAGGGCCTAGAGATACCTCTCCGACAGTCGGAGTGACAAATCCTATTCTCGATCTAGGCCAACACCACAAACACCATCGGAGACACCTATAGAGCATCTTTATGATCACCCAGTTACGTTGTGACATTTGATAGCACACAAGGTGTTCCTCCGGTATTCGGGAGTTGCATAATCTCATAGTCATAGGAACATGTATAAGTCATGAAGAAAGCAATAGTAGTAAAACTAAACGATCAAGTGCTAAGCTCACGGAATGGGTCAAGTCAATCACATCATTCACCAATGATGTGATCCCGTTAATCAAATGACAACTCATGTCTATGGCTAGGAAACATAACCATCTTTGATTCAACGAGCTACTCAAGTAGAGGCATACTAGTGACACTTTGTTTGTCTATATATTCACACATGTATTATGTTTCTGGTTAATACAATTCTAGCATGAATAATAAACATTTATCATGATATAAGTAAATATAAATAACAACTTTATTATTGCCTCTAGAGCATATTTCCTTCAGTCTCCCACTTGCACTATAGTCAATAATCTAGTTCACATCGCCATGTGATTTAATACCGATAATTCACATCCTTATGTGAATAACACCCATAGTTCACATCGCCATGTGACCAACACTCAAAGGGTTTACTAGAGTCAATAATCTAGTTCACATCACCATGTGATTAACACCCAAAGATTACTAAGGTGTGATCATGTTTTGCTTTGTCAGAGAAGTTTAGTCAGCGGGTCTGTTACATGCAGATCCATATGTATTTCGCAAATTTTTATGTCTATAATGCTCTGCATGAAGCTACTCTAGCTAATTGCTCCTACTTTCAATACGCATCCAGATTGATACTTAGAGTCATCTCGATTAGTGTCAAAGCTTGCATCGGCGTAACTCTTTACGATGAACTCTTTATCACCTCCATAATCGAGAAACATTTCCTTAGTCATCCAGTAACTAAGGATAATTTTGACCATTGTCCAGTGATCTACTTATGGATCACTATTGTACCTCCTTGCCAAACTCATGGCAAGGTACACAACAGGTTTGGCACACAACATGGCATACTTTATATAACCTATGGCTGAGGCAGAGGGAATGGCTTTCGTTCTTTCTCTATCTTCTGTCGTGGTCGGGTTTTGAGTCTTACTCAACTTCATACCTTATAACTGAGGCAAGAACTTCTTCTCTGACTGATCCAATTTGAACTCCTTAAAAAATCAAGGTATGTACTAATCAAAAGTCTTATCAAGCGACATGATCTATCTCTATAGATCTAGGTGACTAATATGTAAGCAGCTTCACCGAGGTATTTTATTGAAAAACTCCTTTTAAACAATCCTTTATGCTTTCCAGAAAATTCTACATCATAAATAATATGCCATTCAGGCTTCTCCAAAAGTCTGTATAAAACCATATGCTTTGATCACCTTATAAAAGCGTATATTCCAACCTACGAGATGCTTGCACCAGTCTATAGATGGATCGCTGGAGCTTGCACACTTTGTTAGCACCTTTAGGATCGACAAAACCTTCTGGTTGTATCATATACAACTCCTCTTTGAGGTATCCATTAAGGAATGTAGTTTTGACATCCATTTGCCATATTTCATAATCATAAAATGCGGCAATCGCTAACATGATTTGGACAGATTTAAGCATCTCAACGGGTGAGAAAGTATCATCGTAGTCAACTCCTTGAACTTGTCGAAAACCTTTCGCAACAAGTCGAGCTTCGTAGACAGTAACATTACCATCGGCGTCTGTCTTCCTCTTGAAGATCCATTTATTTTCAATGGCTTGCCGATCATTGGGCAAGTCAACCAAAGTCCACACTTCATTCTCATACATGGATCCCATCTCAGATTTCATGGCCTCGAGCCATTTTGCGGAATCTGGGCTCATCGTCGCTTCCTCATAGTTCGTAGGTTCATCATGGTCTAGTAACATGACTTCCAGAACTGGGTTACCATACCACTCTAGCGCGGAACGTACTCTGGTTTACCTACGAGGTCCAGTAGTAACTTGATCCAAAGTTTCATGATCATCATCATTAGCTTCCTCGCTGATTGGTGTAGGAATCACTAGAACTAGTTTCTGTGATGTACTACTTTCCAATTCGGGAGAAGGTACAATTACCTCATCAAGTTCCACTTTCCTCCCACTCACTTCTTTCGAGAGAAACTCCTTCTCTAGAAAGGATCCATTCTTAGCAACGAATATCTTGCCTTTGGATCTGTGATAGAAGGTATACCCAACAGTTTCCTTTGGGTATCCTATGAAGACACATTTCTCCGACTTGGGTTCGAGCTTATCAGGTTGAAGCTTTTTCACGTAAGCATCGCAGCCCCAAACTTTAAGAAACGACAACTTTGGTTTCTTGCCAAACCACAGTTCATAAGGCATCGTCTCAACGGATTTAGATGGTGCCCTATTTAACATCAAGGCGGCTGTCTCTAAAGCATAACCCCAAAACGATTGTGGTAAATCGGTAAGAGACATCATGGATTGCACCATATCTAATAAAGTACGGTTACGACGTTTGGACACACCATTACGTTGTAGTGTTCCAGGTGGCGTGAGCTATGAAACTATTCCACATTGTTTCAAATGAAGACCAAATTCATAACTCAAATATTCGCCTCTGCGGTCATATCGTAGAAACTTTATTTTCTTGTTACGATGATTCTCTACTTCACTCTAAAATTCTTTGAACTTCTCAAATGTTTCAGACTTGTGCTTCATTAAGTAGATATACCTATATCTGCTCAAATCATCAGTGAAGGTCAGAAAATAACGATACCCGCCGCGATCATCAACACTCATTGGTCCACAAACATCAGTATGTATGATTTCCAACAAATCTGTTGCTTGCTCCATTGTCCCAGAGAACGGAGTTTTAGTCATCTTGCCCATGAGGTATGGTTCGCAAGCACCAAGTGATTCGTAATCAAGTGATTCCAAAAGTCCATCTGCATGGAGTTTCTTCATGCACTTTACACCAATATGACCTAAACGGCAGTGCCACAAATAAGTTGCACTATCATTATCAACTCTGCATCTTTTGGCTTCTATATTATGAATATGCTTATTTACTACGATCGGGATCCAACAAACTATTTTCATTGGGTGGATGAGCATCGAAGGTTTTATTCATGTAAACAGAACAACAATTATTCTATGACTTTAAATGAATAACTGTATTGCAACAAACATGAACAAATCATATTCATGCCCAACGCAAATGCCAAATAACATTTATTTAGGTTCTACACTAACCCCTAAAGTATAGGGAGTGTGCGATGATGATCATATCAAACTTGGAACCACTTCCAACACATCGTCACTTTACCTTTAACTAGTTTCTGTTCATTCTACAGCTCTCGTTTCGAGTTACTAATCTTAGCAACCGAACAAGTATCAAATGCCCAGGGGCTACTATGAACACTAGTGAGGTACACATTATCAATAACATGTATATCAAATATACCTTTGTTCACTTTGCCATCCTTCTTATCCGCCAAATATTCGGGGAACTTCCGCTTCGAGTGACCACTTTCTTTGAAGTTAGAAGCACTCAGTTTCAGGCTTAGGTCCAGCTTTGGGCTTCTTCACAGGAGTGACAACTTGCTTGCCATTCTTATAGAAGTTCCCTTTCTTCCCTTTGCCCTTTTCTAGAAACTAGTGGTCTTGTTAACCATCAACAATTGATGCTCTTTCTTGATTTCTACCTTCGTTGATTTCAGTATCACGAAGAGCTCGGGAATCATTTTCGTCATCCCTTGCATATTATAGTTCATCGCAAAGTTCTAGTAACTTGGTGATAGTGACAAGAGAACTCTGTCAATCACTATCTTATCTCGAAGATTAACTCCCACTTGATTCAAGTGATTGTAGTACTCAGACATTCTGAGCACATGCTCATTGGTTGAGCAATTCTTCGCCATCTTGTAGGCAAACTACTGTCAGAGGTCTCATACCTCTCGACACGGGCATGAGTATGAAATACTAATTTCAACTCTTGGAACATCTTATATGCTCCGTGGCATTCAAAACGTTTTTGAAGTCCCCGTTATAAGCCATAAAGCATGGTGCACTAAACTATTAAGTAGACATCATTTTGAGCTTTGCCAAACGTTCACAACGTTTGCATCTGCTCCTGCAATAGATCTGTTACCTAGCGGTGCATCAATGACATAATACTTCTGTGCAGCAATGAGGATAATCCTCAGATCACGGACCTAGTCTGCATCATTGCTACAAACATCTTTCAACTTATTTTTCTCTAGGAACATATCAAAAACATAGGGGAGCTATAACGCGAGCTATTGATCTACAACAACATAGATATGCAAAAAATATCAGGACTAAGTTCATGATAAATTAAAGTTCAATTAATCATATTACTAAAGAACTCCCACCTAGATAGACATCCCTCTAGTCATCAAAATGATCACGTGATCCAAATCAACTAAACCATGTCCGATCATCACGTGAGATGGAGTAGTTTTCAATGGTGAACATCTTATGTCGATCATATCTACTATATGATTCACGCTCGACCTTTCGGTCTCCAGTGTTCCGAGGCCATGTATGTACATGCTAGGCTCGTCAAGTTTAACCCGAGCATTCTGCATGTGTAAAACTGTCTTACACCCGTTGTATTTGAACGTAGAGCTTATCACACCCGATCATCACGTGGTGTCTCGGCACGACGAACTTTCGCAACGGTGCATACTCAGGGAGAACACTTGTACCTTGAAATTTTGTAAGGTATCATCTTATAATGTTGTCATCGTACTAAGCAAAATAAGAAGCATAATAAGATAAACATCACATGTAATCAAAATATGTGACATGATATGGCCATTATCATCTTGTGCTTTTGATCTCCATCTCCAAAGCATCGTCATGATCTCCATCGTCACCGGCTTGACACCATGATCTTCATCGTAGCGTCGTGGTCATCTCGCCAACTATTGCTACTACTACTATCGCTGTTGGGGAACGTAGTATTTTAAAATTTCCTACGATCACACAAGATCTATCTACCAGATGCATAGCAACGAGAGGGAAGAGTGTGTCTACGTACCCTCGTAGACCGGAAGCGGAAGCGTCAAGTGACGCGGTTGATGTAGTCGAACTTCTTCGCGATTCAACCGATCAAGCACCAAACGTACGACACCTCCGCGTTCAGCACACGTTCAGCTTGATGACGTACCACGAGCTCTTGATCCAGTTGAGCTTCACGGGAGAGTTTCGTCAGCACAACGGCGTGGTGACGGATATGATGTATTCACCGGCGCAGGGCTTCTCCTAAGCACTGCAACGGTATGACCGAGGTGTGTTTCTGTGGAGGTGGGCACCGCACACGGCTGGAACAATTCAACTTGTGTGTTTTTGGGTGCCCCCCTGCCCCCGTATATAAAGGAACAAGAGGGGAGGGCCGGCCAGCCTCCTATGGTGCGGCTAGGGCAATCCTACTAGGAATAGGATTGCAATCCTATTCCTAGTAGGAGTCCACCAAGAAGGAAGAGAGGGAAAGGAAAAGAGGGAGAGGTGGCGCCCCCCCAATCCTAGTCCAACTAGGATCCCTAGGTGGGGCGTCGGCCAGCCTTTATGGGCTGCCTCTCTCCTTTCCTCAAGGCCCACTATGGACCATCCCCCCTCGTAGGGGATTTCGGTAACCCCCTCCGGCAATCCAGTTAAATCCGAAACTTTTCCGGAACACTTCCGGTGTCCGAATATAGTCGTCCAATATATCAATCTTTATGTCTCGGACATTCCGAGACTCCTCGTCATGTCCGTGATCTCATCCGGGACTCCGAACTACCTTCGGTACATCAAAACTCATAAACTCATAATACCGATCGTCATCAAACGTTAAGCGTGCGGACCCTACGGGTTCGAGAACTATGTAGACATGACCGAGACTCATCTCCGGTCAATAACCAATAGCGGAACCTGGATGTTCATATTGGCTCCTACATATTCTACAAAGATCTTTTATCGGTCAAAACCGCATAACAACATACGTTGTTCCTTTTGTCATCGGTATGTTACTTGCCCGAGATTCGATCGTCGGTATCTCCATACCTAGTTCAATCTCGTTACCGGCAAGTCTCTTTACTCGTTCCGTAACACATCATCTCGCGACTAACTCATTAGTCTTTTGCTTGCAAGGCTTATTGTGATGTGTGTTACCGAGAGGGCCCAGAGATACCTCTCCGACACTCGGAGTGACAAATCCTAATCTTGATCTATGCCAACACCACGAATACTTTCGTAGACACCTGTAGAGCATCTTTATGATCACCCAGTTACGTTGTGACGTTTGATAGCACACAAGGTGTTCCTACGGTATTCGGGAGTTGCATAATCTCATAGTCATAGGAACATGTATAAGTCATGAAGAAAGCAATAGCAGTAAAACTAAACGATCATAGTGCTATGCTAACGGATGGGTCTTGTCCATCACATCATTCTCCTAATGATGTGATCCCGTTGATCAAATGTCAACTCATGTCTATGGTTAGGAAACATAACCATCTTTGATCAATGAGCTAGTCTAGTAGAGGCATACTAGGGACACTCTGTTTTGTCTATGTATTCACACATGTATTAAGTTTCCGGTTAATACAATTCTAGCATGAATAATAAACATTTATCATGATATAAGGAAATATAAATAACAACTTTATTATTGCCTCGAGGGCATATTTCCTTCAGTCTCCCACTTGCACTAGAGTCAATAATCTAGCTCACATCGCCATGTGATTTAATACCGATAGTTCACATCGTTATGTGAATAACACCCATAGTTCACATCGCCATGTGACCAACACCCAAAGGGTTTACTAGAGTCAATAATCTAGTTCACATCGCTATGTGATTAATACCCAAGAGTAATAAGGTGTGATCATGTTTTGCTTGTGAGAGAAGTTTAGTCAATGGGTCTGTCACATTCAGATCCGTATGTATTTCGCAAATTTCTATGTCTACAATGCTCTGCATAGAGCTACTCTAGCTAATTGCTCCCACTTTCAATACGCATCCAGATTGATACTTAGAGTCATCTGGATTTAGTGTCAAAGCTTGCATCAGCGTAACCCTTTACGACGAACTCTTTATCACCTCCATAATCGAGAAACATTTCCTTAGTCATCCAGTTACTAAGGATAATTTTGACCGCTGTACAGTGATCTACTCCTGGATCACTATTGTACCCCCTTGACAAACTCATGGCAAGGTACACAACATGTTTGGTACACAGCATGGCATACTTTATAGAACCTATGGCTGAGGCATAGGGCATGACTTTCATTCTCTCTATATTTTTCTGCCGTGGTCTGGCTTTGAGTCTTACTCAACTTCACACCTTACAAGTCAGGCAAGAACTCCTTCTTTGACTGATCCATTTTGAACTACTTCAAAATCTTATCAAGGTATGTACTCATCGAAAGTCTTATCAAGCGTCTTGATCTATCTCTATAGATCTTGATGCCCAATATGTAAGCAGCTTCACCAAGGTCTTTCTTTGAAAAACTCCTTTCAAACACTCCTTTATGCTTTCCAGAAAATTCTACATCATTTCCGATCAACAATATGTCATTCACATATACTTATCAGAAAGGTTGTAGTGCTCCCACTCACTTCTTGTAAATACAGGCTTCACCGCAAGTCTGTATAAATCTATATGCTTTGATCAACTTATCAAAGCGTGTATTCCAACTCCGAGATGCTTGCACCAGTCCATAGATGGATCGCTGGAGCTTCCACAATTTGCTAGCACCTTTAGGATTGACAAAACCTTCTGGTTGCATCATATACAACTCTTCTTTAATAAATCCATTAAAGAACGATGTTTCCTTATCCATTTGCCAGATTTCATAAAATGTGGCAATTGCTAACATGATTCGGAACGACTTAAGCATCGCTACGGGTGAGAAAATCTCATCGTAGTCAACACCTTGAACTTGTCAAAAACCTTTCGCAACAAGTCGAGCTTTGTAGACAGTAACATTACCATCGGCGTCAGTCTTCCTCTTAAAGATCCATTTATTTTCAATGGCTTGCCGACCATCGGGCAAGTCAACCAAAGTCCATACTTTGTTCTCATACATGGATCCCATCTCAGATTTCATGGCCTCAAGCCATTTTGCGGAATCTGGGCTCATCATCGCTTCCTCATAGTTCGTAGGTTCATCATGGTCCAGTAACATGACTTCCAGAACCGGGTTGCCGTACCACTCTGATGCGGAACGAACTCTGGTTGATCTACGAAGTTCAGCAAAAACTTGATCTGAAGTTTCATGATCATCATCATTAGCTTCCTCACTAATTGGTGTAGGAATCACTGGAACTAGTTTCTGTGATGTTCCACTTTCCAATTCGGGAGAAGGTACAATTACCTCATCAAGTTCTACTTTCCTCCCGCTCACTTCTTTCGAGAGAAACTCCTTCTCTAGAAAGGATCCACTCTTAGCAACAAAGACCTTGCCTTCGGATCTGTGATAGAAGGTGTACCCAACAGTTTCTTTTGGGTATCCTATGAAGATTTACTTCTCCGATTTGGGTTCGAGCTTATCATGTTAAAACTTTTTCACATAAGCATCGCAGTCCCAAACTTAAAGAAACGACAACTTTGGTTTCTTGCCAAACCACAGTTCATAAGGTGTCGTATCAACGGATTTAGATGGTGCCCTATTTAACGTGAATGTAGTTGTCTCTAATGCATAACCCCAAAAGCAATGGTGGTAGATCGGTAAGAGACATCATCGATCGCACCATATCTAATAAAGTACGGTTATGACGTTCGGACACACCATTACACTGTGGTGTTCCAGGTGGCGTGAGTAGTGAAACTATTTCACATTGTTTTTACTCAAAGCCAAACTCGCTAACTCAAATATTTTACCTCTACGATCATATCGTAGAAACTCTTATTTTCTTGTTACGATGATTCTCCACTTCACTCTGAAATTCTTTGAACTTTTCAAATGTTTCAGACTTGTGCTTCATTAAGTAGATATACCCATATCTGCTCAAATCATCAGTGAAGGTCAGAAAATAACGATACCCGCCGCGAGCTTCAACACTTATTGGTCCGCATACATCAGTATGTATGATTTCCAACAACTCTGTTGCTCGCTCCATAGTTCCGGAGAACGGAGTTTTAGTCATCTTGCCCATGAGGCATGGTTCGCAAGCACCAAGTGATTCATAATCAAGTGATTCCAAAAGTCCATCACTATGGAGTTTCTTCATGCGCTTTAAACCAATATGACCTAAACGGCATTGCCACAAATAAGTTGCACTATCATTATTAACCTTGCATCTTTTGGCTTCAATATTATGAATATCAGTATCACACGATCGAGATCCAACAAACCATTTTCATTGGGTGTATGACCATAGAAGGTTTTATTCATGTAAACAGAACAACAATTATTCTCTAACTTACATGAATAACCGTATTGCACTAAACATGATCAAATCATATTCATGTTCAACACAAACACCAAATAACACTTATTTAGGTTCTACACTAATCTTGAAAGTATAGGGAGTGTGCGATGATGATCATATCAATCTTGGAACTACTTCCAATACACACCGTCACTTCATCTTTTAACTAGTCTCTGTTCATTCTGCAATTCTCGTTTCGAGTTACTAATATTAGCAACTGAACCGGTATCAAATACCCAGGGGTTGCTATGAACACTAGTAAAGTACACATCAATAATCTGTATATCAAAATATACCTTTGTTCACTTTGCCATCCTTCTTATCCGCCAAGTATCTAGGGCAGTTCCACTTCCAGTGACCATTTCCTTTGCAGTAGAAGCACTTAGTTTCAGGCTTGAGTTTAGCTTTGGGTTTCTTCATGGGAGTGACAACTTGCTTGTCATTCTTCTTGAAGTTCCCCTTCTATACCTTTGCCCTTTACTTGAAACAAGTGGTCTTGTTTAACCATCAACACTTGATGCTCTTTCTTGATTTCTACCTTCGCCGATTTCAGCATCGCGAAGAGCTCGGGAATTACTTTCGTCATCCCTTGCATATTATAGTTCATCACGAAGTTCTACTAACTTGGTGATAGTGACTAGAGAACTTTGTCAATTACTATATTATCTAGAAGATTAACTCCCACTTGATTCAAGCAATTGCAGTACCCAGATAATCTGAGCACATGCTCACTGGTTGAGCTATTCTCCTCCATCTTGTAGGCAAAGTACTGTCAGAGGTCTCATGCCTCTCGACACGGGCATGAGTATGAAATACTAATTTCAACTCTTGGAACATCTTATATGCTCCGTGGTGTTCAAAACGTTTTTGAAGTCCCGGTTTCTAAGCCGTAAAGCATGGTGCACTTAAACTATCAAGTAGTCATCATACCGAGCTTTTGTCAAAACGTTCATAACGTCTACATCCGCTCCTGCAATAGGTCTGTCACCTAGCGGTGCATCAAGGACATAATTCTTCTGTGCAGCAATGAGGATAATCCTCAGATCACGGAACAATTCCGCATCATTGCTACTAACATCTTTCAACTTGGTTCTCTCTAGGAACATATAAAAAATAAACGTGGAGCAACATCGCGAGCTATTGATCTACAACATAGATATGCTAATACTACCAGGACTAAGTTCATGATAAATTAAAGTTCAATTAATCATATTACTTAAGAACTCCCACTTAGATAGACATCCCTCCGGTCATCTAAATGATCACGTGATCCAAATCAACTAAACCATGTCCGATCATCACGTGAGATGGAGTAGTTTCAATGGTGAACATCTTATGTTGATCATATCTACTATATGATTCACGCCCGACCTTTCGGTCTCCAATGTTCCGAGGCCATATCTGCATATGCTAGGCTCGTCAAGTTTAACCCGAGTATTCTGCGTGTGCAAAACTGGCTTACACCCGTTGTATTTGAACGTAGAGCTTATCACACCCGATCATCACGTGGTGTCTCGGCACGACGAACTTTCGCAACAGTGCATACTCAGGGAGAACACTTATACCTTGAAATTTTAGTAAGGGATCATCTTATAATGCTACCGTCGTTCTAAGCAAAATAAGAAGCATAATAAGATAAACATCACATGCAATCATAATATGTGACATGATATGGCCATCATCATCTTGTGCTTTTGATCTCCATCTCCAAAGCACCGTCATGATCACCTTCGTCACCGGCGCGACACCTTGATCTCCATCGTAGCATCATTGTCGTCTCGCCAACTATTGCTTCTATGACTATCGCTGCCGCTTAGTGATAAAGTAAAGCAATTACATGGCGATTGCATTTCATACAGTAAAGCGACAACCATATGGCTCCTGCCAGTTGCCGATAACATTACAAAACATGATCATCTCATACAAAACCGTATAACTCATCATGTCTTGACCATATCACATCACAACATGCCCTGCAAAAACAAGTTAGACGTCCTCTACTTTGTTGTTGCAAGTTTTACGTGGCTGCTACGGGCTTAGCAAGAACCGTTCTTACCTACGCATACAAAACCACAACGATGTTTCGTCAAGTATGTGATGTTTTAACCTTCACAAGGACCGGGCGTAGCCACACTTGATTCAGCTAAAGTGAGAGAGACAGACACCCGCCAGTCACCTTTAAGCAACGAGTGCTCGTAACGGTGAAAACAGTCTCGCGTAAGCATACGCGTAATGTCGGTCTGGGCCGCTTCATCTCACAATACCGCCGAAGCAAAGTACGACATGCTGGTAAGCAGTATGACTAGTATCGCCCACAACTCATTGTGTTCTACTCGTGCATATCATCTACGCATAGACCTGGCTCTGATACCACTGTTGGGGAACGTAGTATTTTAAAATTTCCTACGATCACGCAAGATCTATCTACCAGATGCATAGCAACGAGAGGGAAGAGTGTGTCTACGTACCCTCGTAGACCGGAAGCGGAAGCGTCAAGTGACGCGGTTGATGTAGTCGAACTTCTTCGCGATTGAACCGATCAAGCACCGAACGTACGGCACCTCCGCGTTCAGCACACGTTCAGCTTGATGACGTCCCACGAGCTCTTGATCCAGTTGAGCTTCACGGGAGAGTTTCGTCAGCACAACGGCGTGGTAACGGATATGATGTATTCACCGGCGCAGGGCTTCTCCTAAGCACTGCAACGGTATGACCGAGGTGTGTTTCTGTGGAGGGGGGCACCGCACACGGCTGGAACAATTCAACTTGTGTGTTTTTGGGTGCCCCCTGCCCCCGTATATAAAGGAGCAAGAGGGGAGGGCCGGCCGGCCTCCTTTGGTGCGGCTAGGGCAATCCTACTAGGAATAGGATTGCAATCCTATTCCTAGTAGGAGTCCACCAAGAAGGAAGAGAGGGAAAGGAAAAGAGGGAGAGGTGGCGCCCCCCCAATCCTAGTCCAACTAGGATCCCTAGGTGGGGCGCCGGCCAGCCTCTATGGGCTGCCTCTCTCCTTTCCTCAAGGCCCACTATGGACCATCCCCCCTCGTAGGGGGTTCCGGTAACCCCCTCCGGCAATCCAGTTAAATCCGAAACTTTTCCGGAACACTTCCGGTGTCCGAATATAGTCGTCCAATATATCAATCTTTATGTCTCGGACATTCCAAGACTCCTCGTCATGTCCGTGATCTCATCCGGGACTCCGAACTACCTTCGGTACATCAAAACTCATAAACTCATAATACCGATCGTCATCAAACGTAGCGTGCGGACCCTACGGGTTCGAGAACTATGTAGACATGACCGAGACTCATCTCCGGTCAATAACCAATAGCGGAACCTGGATGTTCATATTGGCTCCTACATATTCTACGAAGATCTTTTATCGGTCAAAACCGCATAACAACATACGTTGTTCCTTTTGTCATCGGTATGTTACTTGCCCGAGATTCGATCGTCGGTATCTCCATACCTAGTTCAATCTCGTTACCGGCAAGTCTCTTTACTCGTTCCGTAACACATCATCTCGCGAATAACTCATTAGTCTTTCGCTTGCAAGGCTTGTTGTGATGTGTGTTACCGAGAGGGCCCAGAGATACCTCTCCGACACTCGGAGTGACAAATCCTAATCTTGATCTATGCCAACACCACGAATACTTTCGTAGACACCTGTAGAGCATCTTTATGATCACCCAGTTATGTTGTGACGTTTGATAGAACACAAGGTGTTCCTACGGTATTCGGGAGTTGCATAATCTCATAGTCATAGGAACATGTATAAGTCATGAAGAAAGCAATAGCAGTAAAACTAAACGATCATAGTGCTATGCTAACAGATGGGTCTTGTTTATCACATCATTCTCCTAATGATGTGATCCCGTTGATCAAATGACAACTCATGTCTATGGTTAGGAAACATAACCATCTTTGATCAATGAGCTAGTCTAGTAGAGGCATACTAGGGACACTCTGTTTTGTCTATGTATTCACACATGTATTAAGTTTCCGGTTAATACAATTCTAGCATGAATAATAAACATTTATCATGATAGAAGGAAATATAAATAACAACTTTATTATTGCCTCTAGGGCATATTTCCTTCAATCGCTAACTCATAGTGATGAAGTAAATCAATTACATGGCCTTCGCAATTCATACAATAAAGAGACAACCATAAGGCTCATGTCGGTTGCCTATAATTTACAAAACATGATCATATGATACAATAACGTATAACTCATCACGTCTTGACCATATCATGTCACAACATGCCCTGCAAAAACAAGTTAGACGTCCTCTACTTTGTTGTTGCAAGTTTTACGTGGCTGCTACGGGCTTAGCAAGAACTGTTCTTACCTACGCATACAAAAACCACAATGATTTTTCGTCAAGTATGAGTTGTTTTAACCTTCACAAGGACCGGGCGTAGCCACACTCGATTCAACTAAAGTTGGAGAAACAGACACCCGCCAACCACCTGTGTGCAAAGCACGTCGGTAGAACCAGTCTTGCGTAAGCGTACGCGTAATGTCGGTCCGGGCCGCTTCATCCAACAATACCGCCGAATCAAAGTATGACATGTTGGTAAGCAGTATGACTATTATCGCCCACAACTCATTGTGTTCTACTCGTGCATATTATCTACGCATAGACCTGGCTCATGAAGCCACTGTTGGGGAACATAGTATTTCAAAAAAAAAATCCTATGCATACGCAAGATCATGGTGATGCATAGAAACGAGAGGGGAGAGTGTCGTCCATGTATCCTCGTAGATCGTAAGCGGAAGCGTTATGACAACGTGGTTGATGTAGTCGTATGTCTTCATGATCGACCGATCCTAGTACTGAACGTACGGCACCTCTGCGATCTGCACACGATCAGCTCGGTGACGTCCCACAAACTCACGATCCAGTAGAGCTTCAAGGGAGAGTTCCGTCAACACGACGGTGTGATGACGGTGATGATGAAGTTACCGACGTAGGGCTTCGCCTAAGCACCTCTACGATATGACCGAGGTGGATTATGGTGGAGGGGGGCACCGCACACGGCTAAAAGATCAATGATCAACTTGTGTATCTATAGGGTGCCCCCCTCCCCGTATATAAAGGAGTGGAGGAGGGGGAGGGGTCGGCCCTCTATGGCGCGCCGTAGGAGGAGTCCTACTCCCAGCAGGAGTAGGATTCCCCCCCCTTCCCTAGTTGGACTGGGAGAGAAGGAAGGGGAGAGAGGGAGGAAGGAAAGGGGGGGCACCGCCCCTCCCCTCCTAGTCCAATTAGGACTAGAGGGAGAGGGGGCGTGCGGCCTGCCATGGTCTCCTCTCTCTCTCTCTCTCTCTCTCTCTCTCTCTCTCTCTCTCTCTCTCTCTCTCTCTCTCTCTCTCTCTCTCTCCATTATGGCCCAGTAAGGCACATATACTTACCGGGGGGTTCCGGTAACCTCCCAGTACTCGGGTAAGATCCTGATTTCACCCGGAACTATTCCGATGTCCAAATATAGGCTTCCAATATATCGATCTTTATGTCTCGGACATTCCGAGACTCCTCTTCATGTTCGTGATCATATTCAGGACTCCGAACTACCTTCGGTACATCAAAACTCATAAACTCATAATACCGATCGTCACCAAACGTTAAGCGTGTGGACCCTACAGGTTCGAGAACTATGTAGACATGACCGAGACTCATCTCTGGTCAATAACCAATAGCGGAACCTGGATGCTCATATTTGTTCCTACATATTCTACGAAGATCTTTATCGGTCAAACCGCATAACAATATACGTTGTTCCCTTTGTCATCGGTATGTTACTTGCCCGAGATTCGATCGTCGGTATCTCAATACCTAGTTCAATCTCGTTACCGGCAAGTCTCTTTACTCGTTCTGTTATGCATCATCTCGTGACTAACTCATTGGTCATTTGCTTGCAAGGCTTATAGTGATGTGCATTACCGAGAGGGCCTAGAGATACCTCTCCGACACTCGGCGTGACAAATCCAATTCTCGATCTATGCCAACACCACAAACACCTTCGGAGACACCTGTAGAGCATCTTTATAATCACCCAGTTACGTTGTGACGTTTAATAGAATACAAGGTGTTCCTCCGGTATTCGGGAGTTGCATAATCTCATAGTCATAGGAACATGTATAAGTCATGAAGAAAGCAATAGCAGTAAAACTAAACGATCAAGTGCTAAGCTAACGGAATGGGTCAAGTCAATCACATCATTCACCAATGATGTGATCCCGTTAATCAAATGACAACTCATGTCTATGGCTAGGAAACATAACCATCTTTGATTCAACGAGCTACTCAAGTAGGGGCATACTAGTGACACTTTGTTTGTCTATATATTCACACATGTATTATGTTTCCGGTTAATACAATTTTAGCATTCTTGATAAACATTTATCATGATATAAGGAAATATAAATAACAACTTTATTATTGCCTCTAGGGCATATTTCCTTCATAGGCATCATGGGAACGGTTTTCTCTGAAGATCTACTTTCCAATTAGAGAGAAGGTACAATTACCTCATCAAGTTCTAATTTCCTCCCACTCATTTCTTTCGAGAGAAACTCCTTCTCTAGAATGGAGCCATTCTTAGCAACAAAAATCTTGCCTTCGGATCTGTGGTAGAAGGTGTACCCAACAGTTTCTATTGGGTATCCTATGAAGACGCACTTCTCCGATTTGGGTTCGAGCATATCAGGCTGAAGCTTTTTCACATAAGCATCGTAACGCCAAACTTTAAGAAATGACAACTTTAGTTTCTTGCCAAACCATAGTTCATACGGTGTTGTCTCAACGGATTTAGATGGTGCCCTATTTAACGTGAATGCAGTTGTCTCTAATGCATAACCCCAAAAGGGTAAAGGCAAATTGGTAAGGGACATCATAGAACACACCATATCCAATAGACTACTGTTACGACGTTCAGACACACCATTATGATGTGGTGTTCCATGTGGCGCGAGCTATGAAACTATTCCACATTGTTTCAAATGAAGACCAAACACGTAACTCAAATATTTGCCTCCACGATCGGATCGTAGAAACTTTATTTTCTTGTTACGATGATTCTCTACTTCACTCTGAAATTCTTTGAACAAATGTATCAGTCTTGTGTTTCATCAAGTAGATATACCCATACCTACTCAAATCATATGTGAAGGTGAGAAAATAACGATACCCTCCGCGTACTTCAATACTCATTGGTCTGCATACATCGGTATGCATTATTTCCAATAAGTCATTAGCTCGCTCCATTGTTCCGGAGAATGGAGTTTTAGTCATCTTGCCCATGAGGCATGGTTCGCAAGTATCAAATGATTCATAATCAAGTGATTCCAAAAGTCCATCATCATGGAGTTTCTTCATGAGCTTTACACCAATATGACCTAAATGGAAGTGCCATAAGTATGTTGCACTATCATTATCAACTTTGCATCTTTTGGCATCAATATTATGAATATGTGTATCACTATGATCGAGATTCAATACACCACTAACATTGGGTGTATGACCATAGAAGGTTTTATTAATGTAAACGGAATAACAATTATTCTCCAACTTAAATGAATAACTGTATTGCAATAAACACGATCCTATCTTGTTCATGCTCAACGCAAACACCAAATAACATTTATTTAGGTTCAATACTAATCCCAAAAGTATAGGGAGTGTGCGATGATGATCATATCAATCTTGGAACCACTTCCAACACACATCGACACCTCACCCTCAACTAATCTCCGTTTATTATGCAACTCCTATTTCGAGTTACTAATCTTAGCAACCGAACAAGTATCAAATACACGGGGGCTACTACGAGCACTAGAAAGGTACACATCAATAACATGTATATCAAATATACCTTTGTTCACTTTGCCATCTTTCTTATCCGCCAAGTATTTTTGGGCAGTTCTGCTTCTAGTGACAATTCCCTTCGTAGTAGAAGCACTCAGTTTCACGCTTAGGTCCAGCTTTGGGCTTCTTCACGGGAGTGACAACTTGCTTGCCAGTCTTCTTGAAGTTCCCGTTCTTTCCCTTGCCCGTTTTGTTGAAACTAGTGGTTTTGTGTAACCATCAACATTTGATGCTCTTTCTTGATTTCTACCTTCGTCGATTTCTGAAAGTGCAACTAATCCCCGGGTGGTTTTGGCAATTAATAACAACATATATATCATTGAACTAATAGTTACTTGAGAATCATTTCAGAGAAGTTCAGTGATATGGGTATGGCAATGACTGAAGAAGTGGACCCCTCAAAATGCTAAGGCAAGCATTGGCAAAAGCTCAAGACTCCATTTTTGGTTTAGTGATCCAAGATCACATTAAGTCCATAGGAAAAGCCAATACTATTAAAAGGGGATGAGGTTATGTTGATGATCTGGTTGCTCAAGTGCTTAGTGATATATCTCATTTAACTATCAGCAACTTTCACTACAATATACACTCATAAGTAATCTCGGTCCCACCGATTATCCAAACTCAGTCACACCGAGATGAACCACCTCAGCCATAAGCCAAACCCTAGAAAAATCGGACATTCCGAGTTTGAAATTGGTTTCACCGAAACATGGGCTGCCAAGCTTCTGTAACCTTCTGTCATCAAATCGGTGTCACCGAGATGATGAAGTTGGTCCCACCGAAACTGGTATGCTCCTGTCTTTGCTCAAATCGGAATAACCGAGATGGTATTTTCGGTTCCACCGAAAACCCCAACGTTCACATTATTTGAACTTTCGGTCTGACCGAGTTGTCCACTTCGGTCTCACCGAGATTGCTCAATTATGTGTGTAACGGTTGGATTTTGTGTGGAGGCTATATATACCCCTCCACCCCCTCTTCATTCGTGGAGAGAGCCATCAGAAAGAACTACCACTCCTACCTTACACTTTCTGAGAAGAGAACTACCTATCCTTGTGTTGAGATCAAGTTGCTCCACTCCCACCATATGAAACTTGATCTCTAACCTTCCCAAGTTGCTTTCCACTCAATCCTTTCTTCCACCACAGCCAAATCAGTGAGGAGTGTTGAGTGTTGGGAAGATTATCATTTGAAGCACAAGAGCAAGGAGTTCATCATCATCTACAACATCTATTACCTTTTGGAGGGTGGTGCCTCCTAGATTGGTTAGGTGTCGCTTGGGAGCCTCCGTCATCGAGATGTGGAGTTGAACCAAGAAGTTTGTAAGGGCAAGGAGATCGCCTACTTCGTGAAGATCTACCCCGAGTAAGGCTAGCCCTCCGTGGGCGTAGGCCATGATGGAATAGACAAGGTTGCTTCTTCGTGGACCCTTCGTGGGTGGAGCCCTCCGTGGACTCGCGCAGCCGTTACCCTCCGTGGGTTGAAGTCTCCATCAACGTGGATGTACGATAGCACTACCTATCGGAACCACGGGAAAAATCTCCGCGTCTCCAAATTGCGTTTGATCTTCTCCACCTCTCTTTACTACATGTGCAATTTACTTTCCGCTGCTTATACTCTAGAATTGCATGTGTAGGGTGATACTTGACTTGATCTTAATTGTGAAACTACCTAAAACTGTTCTTTGTCAAAGGCAGAATTTTTATATTTACAAGTAGTCTAATCACCCCCCCTCTAGACATACTTTCGATCCTACAAGTGGTATCAGAGCTTTGGTCTCCATTGTTTTGGTTTCCATTGCATTGGACTCCATAAGCTTGGTTTCACAACCTAGGAGAGTATGGCGTCTAGTGAGGGTAATTATCGTAGAGGTCCTTACTTTGATGGTACAAATTTTGCTAGTTGGAAGCATAAAATGAAAATGCATATTCTTGGTCATAACCCAGCCGCATGGGGCATTATTTGTGTTGGTATGCAAGGTGAATTCTTCGAGGAAGGAAAAGTTCCGGATCGCGAAGCTACACCGGAAGAGTTGCGGATGTTGCAAAACAATGCTCAAGCTTGTGACATTCTCTTCAATGCCTTGTGTTCCGAGGAGTTCAACAAAATCAGCCGTCTTGAGAATGCTAAAGAGATTTGGGATACTTTGGTTGAAATGCACGAAGGTACTGAATCTGTGAAGGAATCAAAGCTAGATATTCTGAAAGCACATTTGCTCCCTGGGTGGTTTTGGTAATTAATGACAACATACTTTGTGGTTGGACTAATACTTTTATCAAGTATGTTTCAGGAAACCCAATCACATTGGTATGGCAAGATGACTGAAGAAGTGGACCCCTCAAATGCTAAGGCAAGCATTGGCAAAAGCTCAAGACTCCATTTCTGGTTTAGTGATCAAAGATCACATTGAGTCCATAGGAAAGCCAATACTATTAAAAGGGGATGAGGTTGTGTTAATGTTCTTGTTGCTCAAGTGCTTGGTGATCTAACTCCCTCAACTATCAGCACTATTCACTACTTAACACAAACCCTAACATCTCGGTCACACCGATTTCTCCAACTCAGTCCCACCGAGATGAACCTCTTCAGTTGTTTCTCCAAACCCTAGCTTCTCGGTCAAACCGATTCTGAGTTTCGGTCTCACCGAAAAAGGGCTGCCAACCTTCTGTGATCAGTTGACATCAATTCGGAATATCCGAGTTTATATTTTCGGTCTCACCGAAATGGCAAACCCTAACCTTTGACTCACTTCGGTCTCACCGAGATGGTATTTTCGGTCCCACCGAAAATCCCAACGTTCACTATATTTGAACTTTCGGTCTGACCGAGTTTTCACTTCGGTCTGACCGAGATTGGTCAAATGTGTGTGTAACGGTTGGATTTTGTGTGGAGGCTATATATACCCCTCCACCCCCTCCTCATTCGTTAGGAGAGCCATCAGAAAGTACCACCACTTCTACCATACACTTTCTGAGAAGTGAACCACCTACCCTTGTGTTGAGATCAAGCCATTCCATTCCTACCATATGAAACTTGATTTCTAGCCTTCCCAAGTTGCTTTCCACTCAAACCTTTCTTCCACCACAGCCATATCAGTGAGGAGAGTTGAGTGTTGGGGAGATTATCATTTGAAGCACAAGAGCAAGGAGTTCATCACCATCAACAACATCTATTACCTTTTGGAGGGTGGTGCCTCCTAGATTGGTTAGGTGTCGCTTGGGAGCCTCCGTCTTTGAGATGTGGAGTTGAACCAAGAAGTTTGTAAGGGCAAGGAGATCGCCTACTTTGTGAAGATCTACCCCGAGTAAGGCTAGTCCTCCGTGGGCGTAGGCCATGATGGAATAGACAAGGTTGCTTCTTCGTGGACCCTTCGTGGGTGGAGCCCTCCGTGGACTCGCGCAGCCGTTACCCTCCGTGGGTTGAAGTCTCCATCAACGTGGATGTACGATAGCACCACCTATCGGAACCACGAGAAAAATCTCCGCGTCTCCAAGTTGCGTTCCACTCAATCCTTTCTTCCACCACAGCCATATCAGTGAGGAGAGTTGAGTGTTGGGGAGATTATCATTTGAAGCACAAGAGCAAGGAGTTCATCATCATCTACAACATCTATTACCTTTTGGAGGGTGGTGCCTCCTAGATTGGTTAGGTGTCGCTTGGGAGCCTCCGTCATCGAGATGTGGAGTTGAACCAAGAAGTTTGTAAGGGCAAGGGGATCGCCTACTTCGTGAAGATCTACCCCGAGTAAGGCTAGCCCTCCGTGGGCGTAGGCCATGATGGAATAGACAAGGTTGCTTCTTCGTGGACCCTTCGTGGGTGGAGCCCTCCGTGGACTCGCGCAGCCGTTACCCTCCGTGGGTTGAAGTCTCCATCAACGTGGATGTACGATAGCACCACCTATCGGAACCACGGGAAAAATTACCGCGTCTCCAAATTGCGTTTGCTCTTCTCCACCTCTCTTTACTACATGTGCAATTTACTTTCCGCTGCCTATACTCTAGAATTGCATGTGTAGGGTGATACTTGACTTGATCATAATTGTGAAACTACCAAAAACTGTTCTTTGTCAAAAGGCAGAATTTTTATAATTACAAGTAGTCTAATCACCCCCCTCTAGACATACTTTCGATCCTACAAGTGGTATCAGAGCTTTGGTCTCCGTTGTATTGGTTTCCATTGCATTGGACTCCATAAGCTTGGTTTCACAACCTAGGAGAGTATGGCGTCTAGTGAGGGTAATTATCGTAGAGGTCCTTACTTTGATGGCACAAATTTTGCTAGTTGGAAGCATAAAATGAAAATGCATATTCTTGGTCATAACCCAGCCGCATGGGGCATCATTTGTGTTGGTATGCAAGGTGAATTCTTCGAGGAAGGAAAAGTTCCGGATCGCGAAGCTACACCGGAAGAGTTGCGGATGTTGCAAAACAATGCTCAAGCTTGTGACATTCTCTTCAATGCTTTGTGTCCCGAGGAGTTCAACAAAATCAGCCGTCTTGAGAATGCTAAATAGATTTGGGATACTTTGGTTGAAATGCACGAAGGTACCGAGTCTGTGAAGGAATCAAAGCTAGATATTCTTCAAGGTCAACTTGACAAGTTCAAGATGAAGGATGGTGAAGGAGTCGCTGAAATGTTCTCTAGGCTTGCTCTCATCACATATGAGATTGCCGGCATAGGAAGCGAAGAAATGACCGACCGATTCATCATCAAGAAGATTCTAAGAGCTTTGGATGGAAAGTATGACACCGTGTGCACTTTGATCCAAATGATGCCAAACTACAAGACCCTCAAGCCAACCGAAGTCATTGGAAGAATTGTTGCTCATGAGATGACACTTAAGGATAAGGAAGAGCTTCACAACAAGTCAAGTGGTGCTTACAAAGCTACAAGTGATGCTCCCACAACCTCAAGTGACAAGTTAGTTTCCAATGAAGAGATAAGCCTAATGGTTAAGAACTTCAACAAATTCTACAAGAATAGAGGCAAAGAGAGAAGCTCAAAGTCTAGATCATATGATGAAAAGAGATCTTCTAGTCGTGATCGAAACTGCTACAATTGTGGAAGACCCGGACACTACTCAAATGAGTGTACGGCTCCCCACAAGAGAAGAGAAGAATCTCCAAGAAGAAGATCAAGAGATGAGTCACCTCGGAAAGAGAGAAGGAGTAGAGATGATCGTTATGAACGAAGACCCTCTCGGAGAAGCAAGGATTCGGAGAGGAAAGACAAATCATCAAGGAGCTACACAAGAAGAAGACATCAAGCTCATGTAGGTGAATGGGTCTCCGGCTCCGACTCCGACAATCAATCCGATGGAAGCTATCACTCCGACTCCGACTACAGTCAAGATGAAGGTGTTGCCGGTCTTGCACTCGTATCCTCCAACTCCAACTCCTACGACTTATTTGATTCACCAAATGAGGGAATTGGAAGATGCTTCATGGCTAAAGGCCCCAAGGTATCACACCCTGAATTC
Organism: Secale cereale; assembly: GCA_902687465.1. NCBI lineage: Eukaryota > Viridiplantae > Streptophyta > Magnoliopsida > Poales > Poaceae > Secale > Secale cereale. The sequence goes on from LR738709.1 coordinate 458,887,726, forward strand.
ATTGACTTCAATAGTGATGAGGATGACTTGCTTAGTGAAGATGAGCTCTTGCATGATAAATCTAGTGAGCCTAGTAACGATGAAAATGCTAGTAGTATTTATAGTCGAGAAGAGTCGAATGACAATGCTATGAAGGAGATTGAGCGTCTAACTAAAGAACTAAACACTCTTAAGTTAGCTCATGAAACAACTCAAGAAGATCATAGAGAGCTCTTAAGATCTCATGAGAAGCTACGCTTCGAGAAGCTCACTCTAGAGCAAGAACATGAGTTTCTGAAAGCGATCAATGACGATCTTCGAAAGAAGAGTTCTTCATATCTTGCCAAACGACTTCTCTTGTCTAATTTCTTGCCAACCATTAAGACTAAGCATGACAAGCATAAGAAAAATTCTTCCTCTAGCAGTAACAATAACCATGTTAAATCTAATATTGTTGCTTCTAGTAGTTCTCTTGATTCCCCTAACAATGTTTCAAGCCAAGTTACACTTGAGCAAGAGAATAGTTTATTGAAAGGGATCATAGAGAAAGGTGTCTACAAGAGTCTTGCCGGAAGCAAGAACTTTGAGGAAATTATTCGCAAGCAAGGGAGGCACCGGAAGAATCAAGGGATTGGTTTTGAGCGAAAGTTCAACGCCGAAGGTGTTGAGTGGGAAGAAGGTCAATATCCTACTCCACAGTTTGTTTCTCAAAAGGAGAAGTATGATCCTACTTCTTCCAATGTGGAACAAGCTCAAGATGACCTTCCACCACAAGACCACAAGCTGAAAGCCAAGGACAAGCTTCAAGAGGAGATTGATGCATTCATTGAAGCACCTCAAGCCATGGTCAAGTGGGTTCCCAAGGACACGTCAAGTTCTACTTCGTCAAGCTCAACTACAACCCCAAGGATTCCCATCAAGATGATGTGGATCCTGAAGAAGAAGAACTAGAAAGTTCTTGAGGGTGACTCCGCCAACATACTTCACTCACATTCATTTTGGCAAGAACTTGTGCAATCAACTTCCACATCATGCACTAGTTCATGGAGTCACAAACCCTCTTGTTGGTAAGTCAAGGGACAAGGTAATCATTGCTTTCATGGACATCATCTATTGTGAACTTCAATCTATGTCTATGGATATCCTTGTTTGTTCCTTGTGGGACTAACCCATGTAGGTATTGAAAGTGCCCTAATCCAAAGGATAGCTCCCAACTCTTGATGATCTACATCAACATTGAGCATCCACATCTTCAACATCTACATTAAGTCTTCTACGACAACCCAAGGTTAGTTTGACCCTTTAAAAGGGGTTCTCACATCTAGGGGGAGCTTTGCTCTAAAAATTGAGCTAAAGCATCTTCAAATGATGTGAACACATCAATGCTTTATGTAAAAGTGGTAACCCCACTTGTGCTTAAACGATGAGTATGACCTATGATCAAATGTTCTCATTTGGCTCCTAAGTCAAAATACTCATATAAAGATGACCTAGTCATCGACAAATTGTGTGCTAGTAGCTAGAGTTTTGGTTGTGCATGTTTGACACATATTTCATTTGCTATCTTATTGTGTGAGCATGTTGAATGCATGATTTTATCCATTCAAGGACATCCATTTGTTGTTTTGGTTGTTTTGATTTTTCTGGCCAAATGGATGGACAAGAATGCCTAAGTACCTCCCCTAGCTATCTATGCTTTCTTGTCTCAAATTCTATTCATGCTTATATCACAAACTTTGAACAAGTCATTTTCGGACCCTCCGAGTGAGGAGCACTCGGAGCCACCGATCCGTAAAGGACTAACTTCCAAAACCTTCTAAGTGATTTCGGTCAGACCAACTCATTCAAACTCGGTCAAACCGAAAGCATTTAGACTGATCTAGGTTTCATCTCGGTGAAACCGAGTTCTAAATCTCGGCGTGACCGAAATGCGTAACTGCCTAGCAGTTATCCATCTCGGTGCCACCGAGTTTTTCAACTCGGTCCCACCGACAGCAAAGGGATATATATACTAAGGGCAGCGCGCGTTGATTACTCCTTCAAACGTTTTCGCCCCACATCCCGTGCTGTCGTCGCCCTGATCTCTGGATCGTCGCCGTCGTCGCCTGTGCGCCCTCGCCGCAGGTCTCCGTCACCGTCAACGGCCTTCTCCTCCGCGTCGTTGCCGCCGTAGAGAGACTCCACCAAGTTAGGGTGAGTCTTGATCCCACTCGTGCTCCCATCTCCGATTCAATGCATGTTTGGTTTGCCCAATATCTGGCCACGATTGAAATCTTCTTTTCCACCAGATCGGTTCGTTTGAACTAGTTTCGAGTAAAATTCTTAGGGTTAGGTTTCCACGAAACACATCTCGGTGAAACCGATTTTAAAATTTCGGTGTGACCGATTCGGCCTCTGGCCATTGCACTGCACCTTTCGGTCCAACCGAGTTGTGCAAATCGGTGTGACCGAAATATAGTTTTAGTGAAACCCTAGTGTATCGGCAGGACCGAAACCCACTTCGGTCAAACCGAAAGTGGTGTGTAAAGTTTCTGTTACACACTTCGGATTCACCGAAACTGAAAATCGGTCTGACCGAAATGCCTTCTGTGAAAACTTAAAACTAAAATTTGAACTCATTTTTTTTGCAAAAACTTCTGTAGTTTGTGATAACTCTTCTACCCTGCCTATACCTTATCTATTCACAGGTTGTCAGCCATGTCAGATGCCAGTGACAGTCAGAACAGGTCAGAGTCACCTATTGCGGACATTCCTGAAGCAGACACTAGTCCTGAGACTAGCAGTCCATTTGATGATGGTGAGAGGAGTACACCAAGTGGCTTGCCTCCTGCAGCCACCAGAGCTAGAAAGGAGAAGAACTCCGATGATGAGGATTCTGATTTCATTGCTGAGGAAGAGGTGTCCTCCAAGCCTAAGAGAAAGGTTGTTGCCAAAGAGCAACAAGGTCAGCAGTCTAAGAAGGGCACCAGCAAAGTCAAGCAGTCAACTGTTGCCAAGAAGCTGAACTTGGGAGAGCCAGCCCCAAGCAAAGTGAAGAAAACCTCCAAGAGAAAGAGGGTTGTGTATAGTGATCCTCATGCAGATGCAGCAGTTGAGGATGAAGAAGAAGAAGAAGCACCCCAGCCTCCTCCTCCTCAGAAGGCTAAGCTCATGGGTGATGCCATTAAGGCCGGAGCCACTTCAAAGCCAAAAAATCTGCTCAAGCCAAGGCAGCTCCAGCAAAGCCTGCTGCCAAGCCCAAGAGGACAACTAGAAACATTCCAGCATCTGAGAAGAACAAAGGTGATGTGCCACCAGCTGAGTCTGATGAGGAAGAACAAGTGTTGCTGAAACTCCGTCCAAAACTGCCACTTCACAATGATGCTCATCCTCAAGCCGAGGATATGAAGGCAAGGAAAGATAGAGGTCTCAGGCTATGGAGACAAGCTAACCCATATGCCGTGAGGAGAAGAACTGCTGTAGACCCCAGATTCCACACCAGAGAGCAGCAGGACTTCTATGAGACTGTGCTGATGGACAAGAAGCCCATAGTCGCAGACACCAGATACGTTGACTGGGAATACATTGACAGCGAAGAGCACAGAGACTTCTTTCCACATGTGCATGAAAGCTTCACTGCATGTGGAGTTGCAGAGTTTGTGGGTCAGAAATTGACAGATTGGAACGATGAGATGATTATGCAATTCTATGCCACAGCTCATTTCTATCCTGATGGGAAGATCACCTGGATGACTGAAGGTCAAAGGTTCTCTTCTTCTGTTGAAGAATGGGCAGAAATTCTGAATGCTCCAGTGCAGCGAGAAGATGATATTGATGTCTATGGGATTCCAAAGAAGAATCATGATTCCATGAAGAACATGTACAAGGAAATCCCCGCAGCAGATTTGGAAGTATGGAAGCTCGGCTCAGTCTACTATCTCCAGGCAGGTTTACCTACCACTAACACTATTCTGAGGCATACCTTGATGCCCAAGTCTGGAGATCATCGCATGATCAGAGGCTATTCTATCAACATGCTGCATATACTTGATGAGAAAGCACCTTTCAAGGTGATGGACTTAATGGTAGAGACCATTAAGAGGACTGCAGCTGACCAGAAAAGGTCATGTGGATTTGCCCCACAGATTCAGATGCTTATCAATGCCAAGTTTGGCACGGGCAAATTCTTGTTGGATAGGAAACACTCACCCCTGCAGCCAGAGCATGAAGACAATATTGTTGTGATGGACGAGGAGGATCCAACATCTGTTGAAGGTCAAGCCAAGATAGAAGCTGCTAGGAAAGCCAAAGCTGACAAGGAAGCAGCAGCAGCAGCAGCTAAACCAAAGAGTTTCGGAGAGCAGATTCTTGAAGCTACCCAAAGGATTGAACAACGCCTGGCCAGCATTGAACAATCTCAGGAGAGCTTAGAGAGGATTGTTGACGAGAAGATCCACGCTCTGGACGTGAAGCTGACTGAAATTCAGGTGACCATCAACAAGCTTGAGGCAGATATGGAGGAAGCAAAGCAGGACAAGGCAGAGCTTGTGCAGGATAACTTAGTCCAGGACTCTCATCGCCAGACTGCTCCGGTTCCCAGAGGATCCCGATCAGCTGCTATTCCAGTGACTGACACCAGGACTACCGCTTCAGCTCCTCCCACAGCTCCAGCAGTCACTCCAGCCACAGCTCCAGTATCCACTCCTCCAGCACAGACTTCAGCTGAAGTCTTCACCGATGCCGTCATATCTACTCCGACATCAACCCAGACGGGAGCCACCAGCAGAGCCCACAGTGACGTTTAGCTCTATGCTTTTTCGAACTTTTTGGTAACTTGTTGCCAAAGGGGGAGAAATTGTATAGATCATAGGGCTTCGGGAGAGAGAGAGTGCTGTTGTCTTTGCGCTTTTGCTCTTTCGTTCTTTTGCGGTTTCCTTGAGATACTTTTGGTTTTCGAAACTTTCAGTGTGCTTGATACTACGTTTGATGCTACCTTAATGAGTGCTTGGTCATACTATGCTTTAATGTGTGCTTAATGCTTATCATATGCTATTCCTATCTTGTATGACGATTTACTCATGTCTTGGTGATTGGGTGCATGCTATTCATTCTTATCATTTTGTGCGCTCCACCAAGATGTATGTGACATGGAAGAGTGACCCATGATCCTAATCGATTGTGCATTTGCATTCAAACGCAAATCTTAAATAATGCACAAATTTAGGGGGAGCTCTTGCTTATCACATACTTCTCAAAGCGACGATATTATTCATTGATTATATCTTTTGTCGAAGCTTTGATCTATATGTTGTCATCAATTACCAAAAAGGGGGAGATTGAAAGTGTAACTAATACCCGGGTGGTTTTGGCAATTAATAACAACATATATCATTGAACAAATAGTTACTTGAGAATCATTTCAGAGAAGTTCAGTGATATGGGTATGGCAATGACTGAAGAAGTGGACCCCTCAAAATGCTAAGGCAAGCATTGGCAAAAGCTCAAGACTCCATTTTTGGTTTAGTGATCCAAGATCATATTGAGTCCATAGGAAAAGCCAATACTATTAAAAGGGGATGAGGTTATGTTGATGATCTGGTTGCTCAAGTGCTTAGTGATATATCTCCTTTAACTATCAGCAACTTTCACTACAATATACACTCATAAGTAATCTCGGTCCCACCGATTATCCAAACTCAGTCACACCAAGATGAACCACCTCGGCCATAAGCCAAACCCTAGAAAAATCGGACATTCCGAGTTTGAAATCGGTTTCACCGAAACATGGGCTGCCAAGCTTCTGTAACCTTCTGTCATCAAATCGGTGTCACCGAGATGATGAAGTCGGTCCCACCGAAACTGGTATGCTCCTGTCTTTGCTCAAATCGGAATAACCGAGATGGTATTTTCGGTCCCACCAAAAACCCCAACGTTCACATTATTTGAACTTTTGGTCTGACCGAGTTGTCCACTTCGGTCTCACCGAGATTGCTCAATTATGTGTGTAACGGTTGGATTTTGTGTGGAGGCTATATATACCCCTCCACCCCCTCTTCATTTGTGGAGAGAGCCATCAGAAAGAACTACCACTCCTACCTTACACTTTCTGAGAAGAGAACTACCTATCCTTGTGTTGAGATCAAGTTGCTCCACTCCCACCATATGAAACTTGATCTCTAACCTTCCCAAGTTGCTTTCCACTCAATCCTTTCTTCCACCACAGCCAAATCAGTGAGGAGTGTTGAGTGTTGGGAAGATTATCATTTGAAGCACAAGAGCAAGGAGTTCATCATCATCTACAACATCTATTACCTTTTGGAGGGTGGTGCCTCCTAGATTGGTTAGGTGTCGCTTGGGAGCCTCCGTCATCGAGATGTGGAGTTGAACCAAGAAGTTTGTAAGGGCAAGGAGATCGCCTACTTCGTGAAGATCTACCCCGAGTAAGGCTAGCCCTTCATGGGCGTAGGCCATCATGGAATAGACAAGGTTGCTTCTTCGTGGACCCTTCGTGGGTGGAGCCCTCCGTGGACTCGCGCAGCCGTTACCCTCCGTGGGTTGAAGTCTCCATCAATGTGGATGTACGATAGCACCACCTATCGGAACCACGGGAAAAATTACCGCGTCTCCAAATTGCGTTTGCTCTTCTCCACCTCTCTTTACTACATGTGCAATTTACTTTCCGCTGCCTATACTCTAGAATTGCATGTGTAGGGTGATACTTGACTTGATCATAATTGTGAAACTACCAAAAACTGTTCTTTGTCAAAAGGCAGAATTTTTATAATTACAAGTAGTCTAATCACCCCCCCCCCCTCTAGACATACTTTCGATCCTACAATTTCAGCATCGCGAAGAGCTCGAGAATCATTTTTGTAATCCCTTGCATATTATAGTTCATCACGAAATTCTAGTAGCTTAGTGATAGTGACTAGAGAACTCTGTCAATCACTATCTTATCTAGAAGATTGACTCCCACTTGATTCAAGTGATTGTAGTATCCAGACATTCTGAGCACATGCTCACTAGCTGAGCTATTCTCCTCCATCTTGTAGGCAAAGTACTTGTAAGAGGTCTGATACGTCTCCAACATATCTATAATTATTTATTGTTCCATGATATTATTTATCATGTTTTGGATGTTTAATGGGCTTTGTTATAAACTTTTATATTATTTTTGGGACTAACCTATTAACCCAAAGGCCCAGTCCAGATTGCTGTTTTTTGCCTATTTTAGGGTTTTACAGAAAAGGAAAATCAAACGAAGTCCAAACGGAATGAAACTTCGGGAGAGATATTTTTGGAGCAAAATATGCACGGGAGACTTGAGAACCACGGAATAGGGTTGACGTGGCGTCCACGAGGGTGGGGAGCCCCCCCCCCCAATACAGGGCGCGCCTCCTGCCTCGTGGGCCCCACGTCTAGCCCCCGGTGCCCTCCTTCCTCCTATATATACATATGTACCTCGAAACCATCAGAACAATAGAGAAAACCCTAGTTCCACCACCGCAACCTTTTGTTCCCGTGAGATCCCATCTTGGGGCCTGTTCCGGAGCTCTGCCGGAGGGGGGATCTACCATGGAGTGCTTCTACATCATCATCGTCGCCTCACCATGAGCTGTGAGTAGTTTACCACAGACCTTCGGGTCCATAGTCAGTATCTAGATGGCTTATTCTCTCTCTTTGGATCTCAATACGAAGTTCTCCTCGGTCTTCGAGGAGATCTATTCGATGTAATCTCTTTTTGCGGTGTGTTTGTCGAGATCCGATGGATTGTGGGTTTATGATCACGATTATCTATGAGAAATATTTGGTTATTTTCTGAACTCTTTTATGTATGATTATAATATCCTTGCAAGTCTCTTCGAATTATTGGTTTGGTTTGGCCTACTAGATCTATAGTTCTTGCAATGGGAGAAGTGCTTGGCTTTCGGTTCAATCTTGCGGTGTCCTTTCCCAGTGACAGTAGGGGCAGCAAGGCACGTATTCTATTGTTGCCATCGAGGAAAAAAAGAAGGGGTTTATATCATATTGCTTGAGTTTATCCCTCTACATCATGTCATCTTGGTTAAGGCATTACTCTGTTCTTATGAACTTAATACTCTAGATGCATGCTGGATAGCGGTCGATGTGTGGAGTAATAGTAGTAGATGTAGAATCATTTCGGTCTACTTGTCTCGGACGTGATGCCTATATATAATGATCATGCCTAGATAGTCTCATAATTATTCGCTTTTCTATCAATTGCCCGACAGTAATTTGTTCACCCACCGTAGAATTTTGCTATCATGAGAGAAGCCACTAGAGAAACCTATGGCCCCCGGGTCTATTCTCAACATATCAATCTACAATCTACTTTACTTTTCTGTTTTTACTTTATGTTCTTATATCCAAAAATACCAAAAATATCAAATTATTATATCTATCAGATCTCACTTTCGTAAGTGACCATAAAGGGATTGACAACCCCTTATGGCGTTGGCTGCGAAGTTCTTATTTGTTTGTGCAGGTGCGAGGGACTCACGTGTGGTCTCCTACTGGATTGATACCTTGGTTCTCAAAAACTGATGGAAATACTTACGCTACTGTGCTGCATCACCCTTTCCTCTTCGAGGGAATACAACGCAAGCTCGAGAAGTAGCAAGAAGAATTTCTGGTGTCATTGTCGGGGAGGCTTGCGAAAAAGTCATATACCAAGTACCTATCACAAACCCTTATCCTTTGCATTACATTTTTGCCTCTCGTTTTCCTCTCCCCCACTTCACCCTTGCTATTTTATTTGCCCTTCTTTTGCCGTGTGTTTATCGTTCGCTTTGCCTTGCCGCCATGGCTAGTCCCTTATCCGCTCCTTTGTCTCCCAAGTTTGAAGTTCTTCACTTCAAGCAAAAGCAAGGAGAAAACTTAAAAGATGCTTGGTTTAGGATGATGGAATCTTATCATAATTGTACCGTAGAGGTGAATTTTAGAATCTTGCTTCGCAATTTTTATGTTGAATTAAATATGTCCCATAGACAACTCTTAGATTGCGTTGCCAAAGGGAATTTTATCGAAGTTGATCCTAGTATTGCGCATGAAATTATGGAGGGAATAGTGGGAACACTACATCCACAAAAAGGGTCACATCCAACCCAGGAAGGGACACAAGTTTTTGAGAAAATTTGCGAAGTAACAAAAATATTACAAAAGTCTCTTGAACCTCTTAAGAGTGTTAGTGGAAATCTCCACCGCATGAATATGTTGATTACCCTTTGTAATGAGTAGTTGGATTCTTTAGATCTAAAGATTTCCGAATATGAAGGGAAACATACAGAACCTCCCGGATTCGAGCTTGACACCGTTAAAAGGGTAAAGATCAAGGATGGCAATACCTAGATCTATCCATGTATCGTGCCTAGCTAGGGGCGTAAAACGATAGCGCTTGTTGGGAGGCAACCCATTTTTTTTTGCTTCTGTTTAGGAATAAATATTGCATCTAGCTTCTATTTAGATGTGGTTTTGTGTTTTAATTAGTGTTTGTGCCAAGTAGAACCATTGGGAAGACTTGTGTGAAGTATATATGATCTTGCTGTGAGAAACAGAATCATTAGCGCTCACTAGAATGGTCACCAGATTTTAGTGGAGTGTGCTATTTAGTTGATTCTTTTTGCATATGATTAATAGACAAATTCCTCACGTTTACAAATTTATTTCAATTTTTTTGGAGTTACATAAGTATGTGAAAGTTATAGATTACTACAGACTGTTCTGTTTTTGACAGATTCTGTTTTTGTGTGTTGTTTGCTTATTTTGATGAATCTATGAGTAGTATTGGGGAGTATGAATCATAGAGAAGTTGTAATACAGTAGGTTTAACACCAATATAAACAAAGAATGAGTTCATTACAGTACCTTTGAGTGGTGGTTTGTTTTCTTATACTAACGGAGCTCACGAGATTTTTGTCTAGTGAAGTTTTCAAGTTTTGAGTATTGCTTTGATGGACTATGGAACAAAGAGTGGCAAGAGCATAAGCTTGGGGATGCCCAAGGCACCCCAAGGTAAAATTCAAGGACAACCAAAAGCCTAAGCTTGGGGATGCCCCGAGAAGGCATCCCCTCTTTTGTCTTCATCCATCGGTAACTATACTCGGGACTATATTTTAATTCACCACATGATATGTGTTTTACTTGGAGCGTCATGTATTATTTGAGCCTTTGATTGTTAGTTTGACACAATTATACTTGTTGGACACACCTTTTTGAGAGAGATAAATATGGCCTAGGAATTTTTAGAACACTCTATGTGCTTCACTTATATCTTTTGAGTTAAATAGTTTGCTCTAGTGCTTCACTTATATCTTTTAGAGCATGGTGGAAATTATATTTTGTAGAAATTGTTGATCTCTCATGCTTCACTTATATCCTTTTGAGAGTCTAATAAAACATCATGGTAATGTGCTTTGGCTATAAAACTAGCCTTCACATGATAAGCATCCAAGATCAATGTAGTAAAAACTTTCATACTAAGTGCATTCAATATGAAGAGAAGTTGGATGCTTGATAATTGTTTTGAGATATGAGGATAATGATATTAGAGTCATTCTAGTGGAGTTATTATGAAATTGAGAAATACTTGCATTAAAGTTTGTGATTCCCGTAGCATGCACGTATGGTGAACCGCTATGTGACGAAGTTAGAGCATGAGGTATTTGTAGAGTGTCCTCCTTTGTGTGGAGGTCGAGGGCGCGTGATGGTTAACTCCTACCAACCTCCCCCCTAGGAGCATGCGTTAATTGCTTTGTTTTGATGACTCGTAATTTTTTGCAATAAATATATGAGTTCTTATGACTAATGTTGAGTCCATGGATTATACGCACTCTCACCCTTCCGCCATTGCTAGCCTCTCTTGTACCGCGCAACTTTCGCAGGTACCATACACCCACTATATACCTTCCTCAAAACATCCACCATACCTACCTATCATGGCATTTTCATAGCCATTCCGAGATATATTGCCATGCAACTTTCCACCGTTCCGTTCATATGACACGCTTCATATTGTCATATTGCCATACATGATCATGTAGTTGACATCGTATTTGTGGCAAAGCCACCATGCATAATTTTTCATACATGTCACTCTTGATTCATTGCACATCCCGGTACATCGCAGGAGGCATTCATATAGAGTCATACTTTGTTCTAGTATCGAGTTGTAATATCGAGTTGTAAATCAATATAAGTGTGATGATCATCATTATTAGAGCATTGTCCCATGTGAGGAAAGGCCAAACAAAAGAAAAGGCCCCTCCAAAAAAAAGAAAAAAAAGAAAAAAAGGAAGAAAGGGACAATTGCTACTATCTTTTTCCACACTTGTGCTTCAAAGTAGCACCATGTTCTTCATGATAGAGAGTCTCATGTTTAGTCACTTTCATATACTAGTGGGAATTTTCATTATAGAACTTGGCTTGTATATTCCAACGATGGGCTTCCTCAAATGCCCTAGGTCTTCATGAGCAAGCAAGTTGGATGCACACCCACTTAGTTTCTTTTGTTGAGCTTTCATACAATTTTAGCTCTAGTGCATCCGTTGCATGGCAATTCCTACTCACTCACATTGATATCTATTGATGGGCATCTCCATAGCCCGTTGATACGCCTAGTCGATGTGAGACTATCTCCCTCCTTTTTGTCTTCTCCACAACCACCATTCTATTCCACCCATAGTGCTATATCCATGGCTCACGCTCATGTATTGCGTCAAAGTTGAAAGGTTTGAAAAAATTGAGTATGAAAACAAGTGCTTGGCTGAAACCGGGGTTGTGCATGATATGAATATTTTGTGTGATGAAGAGGGAGCATAGCCAGACTATATGATTTTGTAGGGATAACTTTCTTTAGCCATAGTATTTTGAGAAGACATGATTGCTTTGTTAGTATGCTTGAAGTATTATTATTTCTTATGTCAATATAGACTTTTGTCTTGAATCTTTCAGATCTGAACATTCATGCCACAATTAAGAGAATTCATTGAAAATTATGTTGGTTAGCATTCCACATCAAAAATTCTATTTTTATCATTTACCTACTCGAGGACGAGCAGGAATTAAGCTTGGGGATGCTTGATACGTCTCCAACATATCTATAATTTTTTATTGTTCCATGCTATTATTTAGGATGTTTAGGATGTTTAATGGGCTTTGTTATACACTTTTATATTATTTTTGGGACTAACCTATTAACCCAAAGGCCCAGTCCAGATTGTTGTTTTTTGCCTATTTCAGGGTTTTACAGAAAAGGAATATCAAACAGAGTCCAAACGGAATGAAACTTCGGGAGAGATATTTTTGGAGCAAAATATGCACGGGAGACTTGAGAACCACGGAATAGGGCTGATGTGGCGTCCACGAGGGTGCCCCCCTACAGGGCGCGCCCCCTGCCTCGTGGGCCCCACAGTTCTGGCCCCCGGTGCCCTCCTTCCTCCTATATATACCTACGTACCCCGAAACCATCAGAACAACAGAGAAAACCCTAGTTCCACTGCCGCAAACTTCTGTTCCCGTGAGATCCCATCTTGGGGCCTGTTCCGGAGCTCCGCCAGAGGGGGGATCTACCATGGAGTGCTTCTACATCATCATCATTGCCTCACCATGAGTTGTGAGTAGTTTACCACAGACCTTCGGGTCCATAGTCAGTATCTAGATGGCATCTTCTCTCTCTTTGGATCTCAATACCAAGTTCTCCTTCGTCTTCGAGGAGATCTATTCGATGTAATCTCTTTTTGCGGTGTGTTTGTCGAGATCCGATGAATTGTGGGTTTATGATCAAGATTATCTATGAGAAATGGTTGGTTCTTTTCTGAACTCTTTTATCTATGATTATAATATCCTTGCAAGTCTCTTCGAATTATTGGTTTGGTTTGGCCTACTAGATCTATAGTTCTTGCAATGGGAGAAGTGCTTGGCTTTGGGTTCAATCTTGTGGTGTCCTTTCCCAGTGACAGTAGGGGCAGCAAGGCACATATTGTATTGTTGCCATCAAGGATAAAAAATGGGGTTTATATCATATTGCTTGAGTTTATCCCTCTACATCATGTCATCTTGCTTAAGGCGTTACTCTATTCTTATGAACTTAATACTCTAGATGCATGCTAGATAGCGGTCGATGTGTGGAGTAATAGTAGTAGATGCAGAATCGTTTCGGTCTACTTGTCTCGGATGTGATGCCTATATATAATGATCATGCCTAGATAGTCTCATAATTATTCGCTTTTCTATCAATTGCTCGACAGTAATTTGTTCACCCACTGTAGAATTTTGCTATCATGAGAGAAGCCACTAGAGAAACCTATGGCCCCCGGGTTTATTCTCAACATATCAATCTACAATCTACTTTACTTTTCCATTTTTACTTTTTGTTCTTATATCCAAAAATACCAAAAATATCAAACTATCATATATATCAGATCTCACTTTCGTAAGTGACCGTAAAGGGATTGACAACCCCTTATCGCATTGGCTGCGAAGTTCTTATTTGTTTGTGCAGGAGCGAGGGACTCGCGCGTGGTCTCCTAATGGATTGATACCTTGGTTCTAAAAACGGAGGGAAATACTTACGCTACTATGCTGCATCACCCTTTCCTCTTCGAGGGAATACAATGCAAGCTCGAGAAGTAGCAAGGTCTCATACCTCTCGACATGGGCATGAGTCTGAAATACCAATTTCAGCTATTGGAACATCTCATATGCTCAGTAGCGTTCAAAACGTTTTTTAAGTCCCGGTTCTAAGCCGTAAAGCATGGCACACTAAACTATTGAGTAGTCATCATATCAAGCTTGCTAAACGTTCATAACCTCTGCAAATGCTCCTGCAATAGGTCTGACACCTAGCGGTGCATAAAGGACATAATTCTTATGTGCAGCAACGAGGATAATCCTGAGATCACGGACCCAGTCCGCATCATTGCTACTAACATCTTTCAACTTATCTTTCTCTAGGAATGCATTAAAATTCAAGGGAACTGTAGCATGGGCCATTGATCTACAACATAGATATGCAAATACTATCAGGACTAAGTTCATGATAAATTAAGTTCAATTAATCAAAAAAACTCCCACTGAAATTAACATCCCTCGGGTTATCTAAGTGAAACATGATCCAAATCGACTGAACCATGTCCGATCATCACGTGAGATGGAGTAGTCATCAATGGTGAACATCTCTATGTTGATCATATGTACTATATGATTCATGTTTGACCTTTCGGTCTCCAGTGTTTCGAGGCCATGTCTGTACATGTTAGGCTCGTCAAGTTTAACCCAAGTATTACTCGTGTGTAAAACTGTCTTACACCCGTTGTATGTGAACGTAGAGTCTATCACACCCGATCATCACGTGGTGTCTCAAAACGACGAATTGTAGCAACGGTGCATACTCGGGGAGAACACTATTATCTTGAAATTTAGTGAAGGGATCATCTTATTATGCTACCGCCGATCTTAGCAAAATAAGATGCATAAAAGATAAAATCACATGCAATCAAAATATGTGCCATGATATGGCCATCATCATCTTGTGCTTTTGATATCCATCTTCAAAGCATCATCATGATCTCCATCGTCATCGGCTTGACACTTTGATATCCATCGTAGCATCTTGGTCATCTTGCCAACTATTGCTTCTACGACTATTGCTAACTCATAGCGATAAAGTAAAGAAGTTATATGGCGCTTGCGTTTCATACAATAAAGAGACAACCATAAGGCTCCCGTCAGTTGCCGATAATTTACAAACATGATCATCTCATACAACAACGTATAATTCATCACGTCTTGACCATACTACATCACAACATGCCTTGCAAAAACAAGTTAGACGTCCTCTACTTTGTTGTTGCAAGTTTTACGTGGCTGCTACGGGCTTCTAGCAAGAACCGTTCTTACCTACGGCACAAAACCACAACGGTGATTTATCAAGTTTGATGTTTTAACCGTTAACAAGGACCGGCCACAGTCAAATTCGATTCAACTAAAGTAAGAGAAACAGACACCCGCCAGCCACCTTTATGCAAACAAGTTGCATGTGACGATGGAACCGGTCTCATGTACGTTGACATGTAATGTTGGTCTGGGCCGCTTCATCTTACAATACCGCCGAATCAAAATAAGACGTTGGTGGTAAGCAGTATGAACATCACCGCCCACAACTCCAATGTGTTCTACTCGTGCATATCATCTACGCATACACCTGGCTCATGATGCCACTATTGGGAAACATTGCATGGAAAACAAAAATAATTCTACACACACGCAAGATCTATCCATGCAGATGCATAGCTACGAGAGGGGGAGAGTATCTTCATACCCTTGAAGATCGCTAAGCGGAAGCGTTTATCAATGCGGTTGATGTAGTCATACACCTTCACGATCCGTCCCGGTCAAGTACCGGACGTACGGCACCTCCGCGTTCAGCACACGTTCAGCTCGATGACGTCCTCGCCTTTTTGATCCAGCAAGATGGGCGAAGTAGTAGATGAGTTCCAGCAGCACGACGGCGTAGTGACAGTTGGTAATGAAAAACAATCTCTGCAGGGCTTCGCCAAGCACTACAGAAACTAGACGGATGATAAACTAGAGGGATGGGCTTACCGGCACACGGCTTGGTGAATCTTGATGTGTCTTGGTTGCTAGCGCTACCCCTCTATTTATATGTTGAGCCCTGGGGTCGAAACTTGGAGTAAAAACCTCCTCAAGTCGGTTTTGCCCGAAAGGCAAGAGTCCCACTCGAACTCCAGGACCAGACACTAGGGTTCCCGGCGTCTGGACACAGACACCAGGGACCCTGGCATTTGGCCTCTGGCCTCCGCGAAACGTCCTTTCTTGCTTTCCAAAAGCCTCATGGGCTTTACCCCTAGGCCCAAATAAAGTGTTCTCGTGCCCAAACACTTCGGGAAACATCTGAAACTCCTTTCGGTGAATTCTGGAACTTTTCCAATGATCAAACGCTATTATCCCATATATTAATCTTTACCTCCGCATTGTTCCAGAGCTTCTCGTCATGTTCGTGATCTCATCCGGAACTCCGAATAACATTCGGTCACCAACATACATAACTCATATAATACTATATCGTCAACGAACATTAAGCATGTGAACCCTACGGATTCGACAACTATGTAGACATGACCGAGACACCTCTCCGGTCAATAACCAATAGCGGAACCTGGATGCCCATATTGGCTCCTACATATTCTACAAAGATCTTTATCGGTCGAACCATTATGACAACATACACAATTCCCTTTGTCCGTCGGTATGTTACTTGCCCGAGATTCGATCGTTGGTATCTCTATACCTAGTTCAATCTCGTTACCATCAAGTCTCTTTACTCATTCCGTAATACATCATCCCGTGACTAACTCATTAGTCATTTGCTTGCAAGGCTTATTATGATGTGTATTATCGAGAGGGCCCAGATATACCTCTCTGATACTCGTAGTGACAAATCCTAATCTCGATTCATGCCAACCCAAGAAAACACCGTTGGAGATACCTTTAGAGCATCTTTATAATCACCCAGTTATGTTGTGATGTTTGATAGCACACAAGGCATTCCTCCGGTATCCGGGAGTTGCATGATCTCATAGTCAAAGGTATATGTATTTGACATACATGAAAGCAGTAGCAATAAACTGTACGATCAAATTTTAATCTAACGGATGGGTCTCGTCCATCACATCATTCTAATAATGATGTGATCTCGTTATCAAATGACAACTCATGTCTATGGTTAGGAAACCTTAACCATCTTAGATTAACAAGCTAGTCTAGTAGAGGCTTACTAGGGACACGATAGTTGTTTATGTATTCACACATGTATTTAGGTTTCCGGTCAATAGAATTCTAACATGAATAATAAACCTATATCATCAATAAGGAAATATAAAATAATAACAACTTTATTATTGCCTCTTGGGCATATTTCCATCAAGAAGAGGCAACAAATCAATAGGTGCACGAGGTAGGAAAAACCATACACAATTTCAAAAGGGCACATCTTAGTAGTAGAATGCAGCGAACGATTATTAGAAAATTCAATATAAGGCAAGCATTCTTCCCATATTTTCTTGTTATTCTTCAAAACAGCCATAATCATAGTAGACAAAGTTCTATTGACTACTTCAGTTTGTCCATCAGTTTGGGCGTGACATGTAGTACTAAACAGTAGTTTAGTCCCCAACTTAGCCCATAAACATCTACAAAAGTGGCTAAGAAATTTAGTATCACAATCTGAAACAATAGTATTTGGCACACCATGCAAGCGAATAATTTCACGAAAGAACAAATGAGCAACATTAGCAGCAGCATCGCTTTTATGACATGGTATGAAGTGTGCCATTTTCGAGAATCTATCCACGATAACAAATATGCTATCCCTCCCCTTCTTTGTTCGAGGTAAACCTAAAACAAAGTCCATAGATATAACCCCCCCCCCCAAGGAACACTAGGTACATGCAATGGCATATATAAACCATGAGGATTAAGTCATGACTTAGCTTTTTGACATGTAGTGCAGCGAGCAACAAAATGCTCAACATCCCGTCTCATCTTTGGCAAAAAGAAATGTGCAGCAAGTACATCTTCCGTCTTCTTCACGGCAAAGTGTCCCATTAATCCTCCTCCGTGCACCTCCTGCAACAACAAAATACGAACAGAGCTAGCTGGAATGCATAGCTTGTTAGCACGAAACACAAATCCATCATTAATGACGAACTTGTTCCATGTTCCCCCTTCTTTACAATTCTGCAATACATCTTTAAATTCAGCATCATGCACATATTGATCTTTGATGGTCTCCAAACCAAATATTTTAAAGTCAAGTTGTGAAAGCATAGTATAACGACGAGACAATGCATCAGCAATAACATTTTCTTTACCCTTCTTGTTTTTTATGACATAAGGGGAAGTCTCAATGAGTCCAACCCAGTTAGCATGTCCACGATTCAGTTTTGCTTGAATTTTAATATGTTTCAAAGATTCATGATCAGAATGTATAACAAATTCTTTGGGCCATAAGTAATGTTGCCATGTTTCTAAAGTCCGGACAAGAGCATATAATTCCTTATCATATGTAGAATAATTCGGACTGGACCCACTCAATTTTTTAGAAAAGTATGCAACAGGTTTACCATCTTGTAGTAACACACCTCCTAACCCAATTCCACTAGCATCACATTCAAGCTAAAAAGTCTTATTAAAATCAGGAAGTTGGAGTATAGGAGCATGTGTCAACTTATCTTTCAATACCGTGAAGGCTTCTTCCTGTGTAGTACCCCAAACAAAAGGCACATCCTTCTTTGTGGGCTCATTGAGAGGTGCGGCAAATGGTGCTGAAATCTCTCACAAAATGCCTATAGAAACCAGCGAGGCCAAGAAAACTCCTCACGTGTGTGACCATTTTGGTCTGCGGCCAACTCTCAATAGCTTCAATCTTAGTTTTATCAACTTCAATTCCCTGTGGAGTAACAACATAGCCAAGAAAAGATACTCGGTCGTTGCAAAAGGTGCACTTCCCAAGGTTACCAAACAAACATGCATCATGTATCGCAATAAAAACAACACGTAAATGTTCCAAATGTTCCTCCAAAGATCTGTTATAAATCAGTATATCATCAAAATAGACTACCACGAAACGTCCAATGAAAGCACGTAAAACTTCGTTCATGAATCTCATGAAAGTACTAGGTGCATTAGTTAACCCAAAAGGCATGACTAACCACTCATATAATCCAAACTTAGTTTTAAATGTTGTTTTCCATTCATCTCCCAATTTCATACGAATTTGACGGTATCCACTTCGCAAATCAACTTTGGAGAAAATTGTAGAGCCACTAAATTCATCAAACATATCATCTAGCCTAGGAATAGTATGACGATAACGAATAGTAATATTATTAATGCCTCTACAATCAACACACATACGCGATGTACCATACTTTTTGGAACTAGTATAATAGGAACAACACAAGGACTAAGAGATTCGCGTATGTAACCTTTGTCAAGCAGCTCTTGTACTTGACGCATAATCTCCTTCGTCTCCTCGTACGGTATGGCGCATGGCTGGGTAGCGATGCACCGGGAATTAAATGATCAATCTCTCGAATATGTGGTAATCCCGCTGGCACGTCTTGTGGAAAGACGTCAGCGAACTCTGGCAAAATGCTAGTGACAGCAGGAGGCAAAGAGGAAGGCACGTCCTCGAATGAAAATAATGTCTCTTTGCACACAAAAGCATAGCAAACATGTTTGCTAAAATCTAAATCATCAATATCAGATTTGGTGGCAAGTAAACATCCACTTTTCAATTTAATTTTAGAAGCAACATGAGATGCTGGTTTATTACTAGGTTTCATTTGTTGCTCCAATATTTTAGCCACAATTTGATTTTCACTCTTATTTTGCTCATGTTTTGCTTTACTAGCTCGATTAATATCATCTTTCAAAATGGAATCATGAGTCATAGGAAGCAAAGTAATATGTTTATCCTTATGAACAAGAATATATTGATTGTTTCTACCATGGTGTATAGAGTTCTTATCAAATTGCCATGGTCTACCAAGTAATAAGGAACATGCTTGCATGGGTACCACATCACAATCAACATATAAGCATATGTAGCTATACTAAAATGCATGCGGATAGTACGTGTTACCTTAACCTTGTCATTGTTGTTGAACCATTGGATGTAGTAAGGATGTGGATGTGGTATTGTGGTGAGAGACAGCTTCTCCACCATCTCCATGCTAGCCAAATTGTTTTAGCTCCCTCCATCTATGATGACATGAACATAACGTTCCTTCACAACTCCCTTTGTATGGAACAAATTGTGCCTCTGGTTTTGCTCAGCTTGTGTGACCTGCGCGCTCAAAACACGTTGAGCAACTAAACATTCATACCTATCAGCGTCGTCGGCAGCCATGTATTACGTTTCTTGTGCAGAATCATCTTCACCGTGCTCTTCACTCACAATAAGACCCAGATTCTCGTCATCATAATCACCAGCAGACTCATACCCATCATCCTCTGTAACGATCATGACACGCTGAGATGGGCATTTGCTCGCATAGTGACCACGACCAGTGTAGTGATGACATATAACATCATGTGTTGGCCTAGTGGATGCCATGGATGAAGAAGAGCTCTGCACGGGACCGGAAGGTGTACTCCTGGCTGATAGTGGTGGTGCCTGTTTGCCTTTATTACGGTTAGGAAGTGACGGATGAATTAGACGGTGGTGCAGCCGGACGAGTGGAAGTAGATGATGCATGCGGTGTCCATGATGAAGGTCGGCCTGCAAAAAAAAAGTTCGCGCCAAGGCATGTCGATCCTGCACTTCACATTCAGCTTTGCAAGCAAGATGGAATAAACGAGTGATATTGGTATACTCCTTTATACTCTAAAATGATATAAATCTCTCTATTTAATCCACCCATAAAACGCTCATGCATAGCTTCATTATCCTCAACAATACCACATATAGTCATGCCAGTTTGTAATTCCTGATAATATTCCTCTACAGAATTTTGTCCTTGTCTTAAACGCTGCAATTTTTGTAGTAATTCACGTTGATAATATGGTGGAACCAAACGAGTATGCATGGCATTTTTCAAAGCAGCCCAAGTAGTTGGATTATTATTCGGATATAATCTATGATGCTCAGACCACCACACACAAGCAAATCTAGTGAAAGCACAAAGAGCAGCAACAATACGTCTCTCCTCGGGATATTCTAAACATGTAAAAACAGTGTTCAGTTTCTAAATCCCAAGTAAGATATATATATTAGGAACATATCTACCCTCAAATGGTGGAATATTCAATTTTAGTTTACGGAGATGGTCAGGATCCCGTACCTGAGGTGGTGGTGCAGCCCTACTGTTGCGATTATATGCATGTGGACGACCTGGTGATGATGGTTGTGCGTAGTTCTAATTTTTATCAACCTCATCCTCGTAATCGCCTGCATAATCGTCATACTCCTCGGCACTAACAATGGCACTAGCAGGAGCCAAAGAAGCATCAATAGTAGGTACAGCAGCACCAGAAGTCTGGCAATCCTCAAGAGGAATACGCTTCGCTTGTCGGAACTGATTCGGAAGGGGGCGTTGTTGTTGTCGTGCAGAGGTGCGGCTGGTGCATCCGGTGGTAGTTGTGGAAGACGCGTGATCAATTCATTAAACTTGTTATCCAGCTTTGTTTCGAACGGCTTCTCCATACAATCTATCTTCTCCATGGCATCTTCAAATCTGTTTAGCACATCTCCCACTTGGCCACTCATCATTTGCTGAAACTTATCATACAACTCCTTATTCATCATGTTCTCCCAGTCAGTCTCATCGGCTTGTGATCCTGCCATGGTTAGCAGCAACAGAAACACATAAGAACATGATCCTACAGACTACTAGAAAGTGGTGGTGGTGGGGTGTCTAATCACAAATCCGGCAAGCGAATCTCAACCTCTTACCAGTTCTTACCCAGCAGCAAGCGGTGATCGACAATCGTTGTAGTCAAAACTCTCAAAGCTTGGACAAAGCGATTGCCAGGTGGTGTCAAACGCACGATGTAGATGTATTTGGAGCTGGGAAGACTTATAATATGGTAACAAAATGTCAGCAATAATCAATTCAGAGATGCAAAGGTGAATAAATGCTCAACGATGGTACTGTGCTGGTCCTAGGCTAGACCGTACTAGAGACGCGGGCCTATAACACTAACAAAATCATGGCGTTGCACGTAATCAAGGGAGGAGCACACTCAGATTTTTTTTCCTTTTTCACTTTTTCACTTTTTTTCCTCTTTTTTTTGAAACTGGAGCTATTTTTCTTCTGTGGGTATCACGGAAGTTCGGAAGTCTGACTTGGCCAGGACTCGTTGTATCGCGTGATCTCGAACTCGAAAACAAAGGAACAAATACTGGACTCAGACTAGAACAGGTGGCGGAGATGAATCTGGTGGAACTTGGACTGGTGGCGGATATGTATATGGTGGAACTCGGACAGGTGAGGGATGTATGTCGAAGGTGGACTAGGATTGGTGTGATGGCGGTGGATATGTGGTGGAATATATGGACTCGGATTGGCAGCGGATATTTGGTGATGGTATATGGCGGCGGCGATGAAGATGGTGCGGCGGCGAGGTTAAAATGTGTGACCAAAACTCGAAACTCTAAGGTAACTAGACGCTAAGACTAGCAACTCGACACGACGATGCAACCACAAATTCAACAAAGTAAACACTAAAATATTATGCAAAGGCTCAGAGTGGTCTGGATATGATGAACTAACCATTTTTTTGCTTTTTCGTGGACTGTAGGTATGAATAACAGACTCAATCTAAACTATGATAAACTGTAAAATCTCACCGAGCAACCTGGAAATCTGATACCACTTGATAGAGGCAAAGGTATCTCGTCTTTCGATGAGATGATGATTATCGTTTTCGGAGGCGTAGACTTTGACGATCTGACTACGAACGTGCGAAGATGTCGCGCCTTAGCAATCACTAAACCAACTCCGAGAGGTTATTGACCATGACGGAGCACGATCAACCTAACCATGAGGGTCTATTTCCTGCAAGCAAACGAAGAACAAGTAAGAAACTGAGATTGCAATATGGATATTGCGAATATAAGATGAAAGCTTTATTGATCAAGGTGGAGTTCTGTGATGTCTTTGTCTGGTCGTTGAACACACACGAAGTACGCGAAGTTGCAGCTATGGCGAACTTTAATCTAAACAAAACCCAAAGTCTAAACGGTGCCTTAAGGGTTGTATTTGTAGGGAGGAAGAGAGGGAATGTCATCCCCCCCTTGGCAAGGTGGGACTAAAACACCTCCTAGGTCATTTCCCCTACAATACGGACTCTAAAAATAGCCTATAAGTGGTATTTCGAAATTACATGGGTCTGGCCCAAAAATAAGATGGCGCAGCACCTATATTAAGCTATGGATGAATTTTATGAAAGGGCATCTTGAATATTTTGTCCATGTCTTTGTACGTCATCATGGTGGCTCGAAAGTGCTGAAATCTCCACCAGAAACTCCGTTCGTATTCCCCTTGCGCATGCCCTCATCTCCATGCTTGATCATGCTCCAATATTCATCCTTCTTGTCCATGCTTGGCCCTTCATTTATAAGCAAAACAAATATATCCAATTTAGGCAGCATCATATTCTCATGAATATTAGAATCATTACCAAGAAACAAAAGTACCTGGTAATTCAATTGGCATGCGTGAGGTCTAGTAATTGGTCATGTATATGTATTAGTAGGGGTTGTGGGTGTAACTTTGTTAGTATGTCCTCATCACCACTGGCTATGGCGTTTCCAGAAACGTCAGCTGGCTCGATGTTTCTGCCCCGCCACGTCAGCTAGCAACGTGTTCTCGGCCTGGCAGTGGGCCAGGTAAGAAACGTCATCTGGCTCGGTGTTTCTCTGATGATCAGAAACGATGTTCGCTCTGGCGTTTCTAAAAGGGTCAAACCGTGAAATACTTTCATCTTGGGTTCAGTTTGCAACGAAAAACGCTGACAAGATCAGAATAGTGATTTTGGCCCATATATGTGTCCAATTGTTATATATCCAGAGCAAAACAAACAAAATGAAAGATTTTTTTTACATGTTTACTGTTAAGGCTGTATATTCCTACATGAAAGTGCGTTATATCGACTAGAGGGGGGTGAATAGGCGATTTTTATAAATTCTTCACTGAGGAATTTGCTATTGAGGAAATTCCTAAGCGAAGAACTACTTACAGCGGAATAAGTACTCAGAAGTAAACATAACAGAACACAAGCATGGTCATCATGATGAAATGAAGACTAGCACACAGTACAGAAAGCGTAAACACAGGATAACACAGGATAAAGACAAACAAACTGAAGAAATTGAACTGAGGAAATTGAGAAAGTCTTCAGTCAAAGTCTTCAAACAGATATGAGGAATTGAAAGAGTTGAGGAAATAGAACCAGTAAGCTTGATGAAGACAATGATTTGTTAGACTAGTTCCAACTGCTGTCTCAGTTGTACATCTGGTTAGGGCGGCTAGCTATTTAAACCTGAGGACACACAGTCCCAGACACCCAATCCTGGACACACAGTCCAAGACACCAAGTCCTCACCGTATTCCCCTTGAGCTAAGGTCACATAGACCTCGCCCAATCACTCCTGGTAAGTCTTCAGGTGACTTCCGAACCTTCACAGACTCGGTCACTCGGCGATCCACAATTCCTCTTGGATGCTCTAGACCATGACGCCTAACCGTCCGGAAGAAGCATAGTCTTCAAAGGTAACAAGCGTCGGATCCACGCAGGATCAATCTCTTCAGTGATGCTCAATCACTTTTGGGTTTGGTTTTGGGTTTTTCCTCACTTGATGATTTTCTCTCAAAGTCCTCGGAGGATGGGTTGCTCTAATGACAAGTGTCAGTTTCTCTCGGAGCAGCCAACCAGCTAGTGGTTGTAGGGGGCGACTATTTATAGCCTAGGGAGCAGCCCGACATGATAAGACATAAATGCCCTTTAATGATATGACCGTTAGGTAGGTAGATATTTTGGGGCAGCTGGAGCATAGCACAACAACGGTCGGAAATTTGAGTATCAAATTCCTCAGGGCTATCATGTTCCTCACTATGTAGGTAATTCGCACTGGTGAATTCCTAACTTCTTAGTCAGAGCAAATTCCTCAGAGACCAGAAGAACTTCGTCTCTGTCACTGAAGAATATGACTGAACTGTATGAGATTTCCAATGGCTTCACTCGAAGGGATTGGTAGGTGTAGGATTTTGAGTTGAGCATCACATGGAAATTTTTCCTTAGTATTTCCTCGACCCCCTTTAACAGTACGGTGTTTCCTATGACTCAAGAAAGAGAAAACGAAACTACGAAAACAAAAGTCTTCACGCTTCATGTTCCTCAAATGAATACCAAGTCTTCAAGGTCTCACCAATTTCTTCACTTTCAAAGTCTTCAGAAATCCAAAGTCTTCAGTCGAAGAACTTCATTTTTAGGGGTCGACTTTCTCTGTAAATATCAAACTCCTCATAGACTTATAGACCTGTGTACACTCATAAACACATTAGTCCCTTAACCTATAAGTCTTCAATACAACAAAATCACTAAGGGGCACTAGATGCACTTACAATCTCCCCCTTTTTGGTGATTGATGACAATATAGGTTAAGTTTTCAACGGGGATAAATATAAGAAGTGTAAATACTGAAGTTGAGGAATTTGATTGCAAGATATAGAAGAACTCCCCCTGAAGGTGTGCATAGTGAGGAATTTGCTTTTGAAGCAATGCACACTTGAAGAGTATAATCATAGAGATCTCCCCCTATATCTTGTAATTCATACACGCATTTGACATATAATATGAATAGTCTGAAATGCATGATGAAATATGGTGACTGATGTAATTCAGCATGCGTGCATAACATTAATGAGGAATAAGCATGCAGAAACACCACAGCAAAAGTATCAGGTCACCATAGAGTTTAAGTTTACAACTCGATCCACAAAGTCATCAAAAGAACGAGAGTTGTAACTTAGCAAAAAAATGCCCATATTTATAGACCCGCTTGAAGACTAACTCAATTTTTCCCCCCTTTGTCATCGAATGACCAAAAGGATCGAAACTGAGGACTAATGCCCCTGAAGAATCTCGAGATGATGAAGGAGCACCAGCGTTGTTGGGGTCGATGGTTGAAGTAGGGCCTGCCGCAGTGTCGTCCAAGTCTTCATACTCGTCGGTTTTACGCGATGAAGAATAGGAGCTGGCCACCAAGGGAGGAACCTTGACCTTCTTGTATTTCTTCGGAGGAGGTGCAGACCGGTCGAAGTCATCCTTGAGACCCATTTTATTAAGATCTTCTTCGCCATACAAATGAGACAGAACATCCCAGGTGCGGTTGAGGGTTTCATGAAGGTAGTAATGGTTTTTCTTCATTGCATTGTATGTAGAGGTCATGTTGTGAAGAATTGAACCAAACTGACGCTTGACCCATTTGTGGTTGCGATCAACTTTCTGATGAAGACTGAGGAGAAGCTCACGATCAGTCATCACCCGGGGATCTGTGCCTTGAGGATTTGGCTTGGGATCGTTGGCGGCAGAGTCATGAGTGGCAGAGTCATGAGTGGCAGAGTCATGAGTGGCAGAGTCATCATTGGTGGAGTAAGATGCAGCTTTGCGAAATTGACCATCCAATGGACGAATGCCTTCATCAAAAACATTAGTGGCCTTACCCTTGTCATCAGATGAGGAAAATGTCCGTTTGAGGACTTCAATTGGGGGCAAGTAGCTGCAATGATTCAATGTGTCATCTTTGTAATTCACTGTAGACCTTGTCCTGATGAATCTCATAATCCATGGAGCATAAGGCTTCAGATTGAACGGTGATAGTGCAACATTTTCCATAGTCCTCATGAAGAAATCATGGAAGTTGATGGGAATGCCATGGATGATGTTGAACAACAGATTCTTCATGATGCCAACGACTTCTTCATCATTTGAGTCATGGCCCTTGATAGGACTCAATGTCTGTCAGAATGCGATAAACAGTCTGAGCAGAAACAACAATTCCTTCACGAGGAATTTGGTCCGTGGGGCTTGATCAGGCTTCAAAGGCTTCATAAGCACTTGAATGTAGTGATCAGTGAGTTCAGTTTCTTCATACATGCAACGTGATGCTTCATTTGGAGGACTGAGAGGCAAAGCTTGAAGTAATTCAGTGGCTGGTGCCTTGTAGTGAGTATTTTTGGACATCCAGTCCAGCACCCATGAATTCACATCTTCAGAATTGCCAGTGATGTGCAGCGTTGCATAGAATTGAAGAATGAGTTCTTCATTCCAATCACATATGTCAGTGCAAAAACCCAACAGTCCAAGATCGTGAAGAACACTGAGGACTGGCACGAAGCACGACAGAGATTCCATATCCACGTGAGGAATATGCTGATGACCGAAGACTTTGTCTTTATTGTATACCACTGAGGAATAGAAATTTGCCTGACTGGCAGTCCAGAAACGCCTCTTCCTAATGCGAGCAGAGTCATAAGGATTGAAGTCAGTGAAGAACACATGCTCGCCGAAGAAATCAGCCTTCTTGAAAGTTTGCTTTCTAGAGAAAGGATCATTTGGCTTGGGTTGAGGAGTGTCAGTGAATTGCATCACAACCTCCGGATTCGCAATCTCGGGTTCTTCAGTCTGAGGAATTTCTGGTTCCTCTTCAGTGGCAGTCTTCACAGATTCAGCAGCAGCAGCAGTTTCTTCAGCACTATTGGCTGGAATGTCTTCATGAACATATTCAGTGGGATGAGTTTCTTCAGAGCCCAATGGAACAGTTTGCGCTGGTGAATGAGGAATTTGTTGCAGCGGCGTGAACAGAGGAGAGTTGGGATGCTGACTATCCCAAAATTCATCATTCATCAAAGGAGTGGCACTCCCAATGTCCACGTCCGAGTCTTGTTCTTCCAATTCCTCAACGCCGGCCTCTTCAGCAGTAAATTGAGGCATAGGTGAGGAGATGATTGGGGTTGAAGGGATTGCATCCACTTCAAATTCTTTGTCTGTTTGCTCTGAGGAAGCAGCTGAGGGAATATCTTCATCTGATTCACTAGGAATCACATATTCTTCATCAAATGTAATAAGTTCCTTTGATGGTATGAAGGAAATTGGAACGGCATCAATTGGATTGTCACCTGAGCTTGTCAAAGGCTTCATCTTCTTCGGAGCTGAAGAATCTGATGAAGCTGATGCCTTCCTTTTCTTCACAGTTGCATGTTCTGCAGCCTTTGTTTTCTTCACATCTGATGCAGATGGAAGGATTGGAGTTGGTGTAGGCGCATGAGGAGCAGAGGAATCTGGTTGTTTTTCTTCAGGCTAAACTGATGCAGTTGCCCTGACTTCTTCATGTTCTTCAGGCACAGCCTTTGGAGATTCGGCTGGCCTGACATTTTCTTCACGCGCAACACTAGAGGTTGCCCTGGCAGTTTCTTCAGCGGCTGGAATGCAGTCATCAGCCTAGGTATTTTCTTCAGCAGCCTGATGTTCTTCAGCGGTGCTGGCATGACCTTCAGTAGACTGAGCAGATGCTTCAGCCTGAGGAATTTCAATGTGCGTTTGACGAGCAGCACTTGAAGAGAATCCTTTAGTCAAATTCACAAATCTAACTTTGGTGCCCATCCAGTCTGCGCGATATGCATCAAATTCATCACTGAGGGTTTTGATTTCACCCTGGAGCTTGACAAGTTCTTCAGTTGTCATGTTGACAACATTCTTCTTCAGAAAGTGCTCCTTCTTGTATTGCACTTTCTTCGTCTGCCTAGCCCTTTCAAATTTCCATTTTTCTTCGCCTATGAAGGCGGTCAGCATATGACTTTGGCCAGGTGTCAGGTTGAAGTCACGCATAGGAGTGTTGGGGTCCTGATGCCAGAGATCAATGAAATCAAGGATAACCTTTGGATCCAAAAGCAGTGGCACTTCGCTTCCTTTGGATCTAGCGGCCCTTTCTTGCCTGTCTCTGATGACTTGAACAAGTTCTTCATTATCAGCTTCATCATCAGACGGCACTTGGAAAGCAACTTGTTTCTTGTGTGGACTAGGGCGAGAGCCTCGTACATCAGTTGTCTTTTTCTTCAACAGCGAGGGACCAGCTGAGAAACTTGGTATCGCTGAGGAACTTGGGGCAGCTGAGGAGCTTGCAGAGGCTCCTGAGGCAATGGATATGCCCGCAGTCCTTTGACTTGTCGCAAGATGCACTGGAGCAGATGATTTTGTTGTAGCATCTGAAGACTTTGGCGGAGGAGCTGTGGACTTAGGAGGAGCAGGAGCAGTCTGAGGAATTTGCCGTGAGGGCTTTGAAGAATCTGGCCGTGAGGGCATTGCTGAGGAACTGGGCCGTGAGGGCTTTGAAGAAGAAGCACTTGGCTTGTGAGCAGGCTTCTTTGCCATGTCCTTCTTAGGCTTGGAAGCAAAGGCCTCAGCAGTAGCAGCAGCAGCAGCAGCAGAGTCTTCATTGAATTTCCTCACTACTTCTTTAGCTTGTTTGGCCAACTTGGCCTAGCGCTTAGCCCATTCATTAGGATAGTCATCACCGCACTTGAGGCTAGTGGGATCAGCAACTTGGCCATGTGCCAATGGAGGTCTTGGGAAGGGAGGATTGAGTGCGAATTTCTTCATGTATTTGGGAGTCATATATCTGTACTCCCTCCATTCCCTTGCACATCTCCTCTCTATTCTTTGAATGCGCACCTTGCGCTAATTCTTGTCCTCTTTTCCGAACTTTGCCTCATCAGGAGTGCAATAGTCAACATATATGTCTTCAGGTATCTCGAAAGCAGTATTGACCTCAGCCCTTTTTCCTCCCTTCTGTGGTTTCTTTCCATCTTCCATTTTCTTCAGACGAGGAATTTGAACAATTGAATTCTTTGAAGAAGTATGCAACTTATCTTCAAGGAACGCTGCAAATGAGTTAAGTTGATGAGAACCTAGTGATTCAGCAGCGGACATGAGTACCTGTGAACAAAGTATAGTTGCGAGGGATTTGGAGAGGTCATATGCGTTTTCAGAAGGTTTTGTAAAAAGAACAAGTTTGAAGAATTTGACCAGATGCGTCTTGAAGAATTTCACAAAGCATTCTTCGTCTTAGGTTCCAGAATTGTATAGATTGAAAATCAACACAATTGAGGAATCTTAAAGGAAAAACATAGCTTGGAGAAATCGAATCAAGAACAGATGATATGTGAGGTGTTTAGTGTGTGACGATTTGAAGAAGAAAAACACCTTTTGAGAATTTTGAAGAAAACATTCGAATCAAAGAGGGCAATAAAAGTAACTTTTAATTACCTTGGATGAAGAACACGACGAACTGAGAGATGGAGAAGTGAAGTTCGTCTGTTCGGATCTTCCACGCCCTAACTTGGCAGAGGAAGACAGCTACGGTGGCGGCGGAGTGAAGAAATCTGCGGCCGGCTTGAGTATGACGGCGACAAGGTCGAGGCAGTGAAGCTCTTCCTCACTGACAACGATGAAGTAGCGGCGGCGCTAGGGTTGGAGAAGCTCAAGAGGGAGAGTGAGAACGAGCGGAGTAAAAAGTGAAGTGAGGGAAGGGGAGGGGTATTTATAGCGGAGATGAATAACCGTTCGCCCGAAGAATTTGAACGAACATGCCTCTGACCCTTCTCATTCGCACGACATGTGTCACCCACGTACTGTGTAGTGGAGATCATGTGAGATCGTGGGTGAATAGATAAGTGTTGTCGTGGGATGCGGAGCGATTTGAGCGGCAAAACCGAAAATTTTGGAAAGGATAAGTTTTAACGTTGCGTTCGCAATTTCTTCAGCTCACAAGGACACGGTGAAGATTTTGAACATGTTTCAAGCAGAACGCATATGAAGAATTTGTGAATAGAATGGGTTGAGTTTAGCATAGAGGGGGAAGAGTCCGATCACATTCACTTAGCAGTAAAAGCAACTTGAAGAAATAGCAATAAGTGAATGCTGTAGAGGACATAAACTCATGTATATAGCCAATGAAGAAAAGAAACGGAAGAGGTGAAGACAAAGCAAAGTTGAAGAAAATGAAGAACTGATGAATTTCAGAAAAAACTCAAACTGAAGATTTTCAACTTTTGTGGTGGCTTGACCCACCGTATAAGAATGATGATTTCAGACACCGCATACAATTGTCGTAGGGTTCTGAGAATCAAATTCTTCATTAATTTCTTCACACTTAGAGCGTTATTCTTCTTTGATTGAAGAAAAACAATTTCTTTATGTGTTGCACATCTAAGTCATCAATTTTGCATAACTGTTAGGATGAGTGTCCAATTCAAAGAACATTCGAAGATTCTAAGATATTTAGCTCACACCGCAACTTGCTAAATCTCTTCTCATCCAAGGGCTTTGTGAAGATATTGGCTAGCTGCTCTTCAGTCTTCACATGCTCAATAGAAATGTCGCCCTTCAACACATGATCACGAAGAAAGTGATGACGAATCTGAATGTGCTTTGTCCTCGAGTTCTGTCGGGGATATACCCCGCGGCGTAACCCGGCTGGAGGTATAACCCGGCCGGACTTGGCGGTTTACTTGAGATAGTTTACACTTGGCAATTCACTGGTAACCCGGCGGGCGGATCACGGATGACAAGGCCCAAGGCCTAGAAGGCTGGTTCATGTTATGGTGGGCAGGTTTATGAAGAAAGCACAAGGAATATTCTCCTACAAAGGAAGCAAGACTATGAGTCCTTAGAGTAATCCTAATCCTATTAGGACTCTACATGTAACCCGCCCCTTCAACATATATAAGGAGGGGCAGGGCTCCCCAAAGATGGACAGGTTCTCACAAGTTTCTAGGGCTAGACACCAAGAGCCGGTTTACCGGCGACACCATAAGGATCATAATGAGATCTAGCCTCAAACAGCACGTAGGGTTATTACCGGATGATGTTTCCCGGGGCCCGGAGCTGTCTAAATCCTTGTCTTGCATTGCGTCTCTCGATTTCGCTCAACCCCTCTCAAGCTACTACATAGATGCGCGGCCTCACGACTAAGTCCTTACCCTAGGACATCTGCCGTGACAATTCCACGACAGTTGGCGCCCACCGTGGGGCCTGCGCATGGTGGTGTTGAGTTCTTGGAGGGATCTTTTCTAGGGTTCAAGAAGTTCGTAACTTTTCGGCTCAAACCGGTGTGGAAAAAGTCACATCAGCTATAAGTTCATCAGTCAAAGGGTTCTGCACCGGTGGGTATGAGATCAAGACTGGTTTTAGGGTGATTTGTGCGTGCCACCGTCGCGTTGTACGATCTGCCAAGATCGACAAAGGTTCAAGAGGATTTCGACGGTTTGATATGCACCATATTCGGCGATTAATCAAATCATAAATTCCGCCGAAGACATCAAGTGCGTGAACTGGTCCTCAGATGTGACGTCAAAAACTCATGGACGTGATGGCAGAGACAGCTGGAAATTTTGGACGCCGGGGCACATGACCAGATGATCCGTCAAAGCCGGGTTAATTTCAGTTGCGGCTACAGATGTGACCGGAATAATTTTGGACGAGCAGAGACCAGGATTGAGGGCCAAGACCTGGATAAAGATGGTCCACGGGTTCGGTTTCCTCCTGCGACCCGCCTTCGTTGGTTGCTGCACATCCAGCCGAGTCGGAAGAGAATCAAGTACTGCTGGTGGATCGTCGGAGCGATTTTCAGAAAAGAAAATAAGATAGTCATGATAGAAGGGAGGGCCACGACTCGGAAGCGAAGAGAATCACAACTGGAAGTCAACGTCCGAGACCCAGATTCGCCGTGACGAACCGCCGCGGGTTTCCCTCGAGTCGCCACTAGAGCGCCTCCGCTGTTGTCTCTACGGCCGGCCTCAATCGCTGCCACGGCCTGGTCCTAAGCCACCCCGCCTCTGCTCCAAGCCGTTGTTGACCCGTCACTCCTCGAGTCGCTAGCTCCGCCGTGCTATGGCCAGTGGCTACTGAGTCACCGCGGCAGCGTCATGCCGCTTTGAGCCGCTGAGCCGGCCAGTTCTGTCAAGTCGCGACAGCGTCATGCCGCTTTGAGCCGCTGAGCCCGCGCGTGTGCACGGCGACGCTGGCCACCACGCCCGCATGACTCCGAACGGGAACTGCCAAATCCCCTCACGTCGCGTGCATCCTCTGTTCCGGCCTAGGGCCCTTTTTGTTCAAGGCAACCCGAGCAGCACGACGTTTCCAAGTCTCCCTCGCTGGCATACTTAAGCCGCCAGCACGGATTTAACCCGTCGGGCAGAGGCCTCGGTGGCCTAGAGTGGCCGTGATGTAAAGTCGCCGTGATTGATAATCCACCTTCGCGAGCGTGGTTCTACCTCACGCCGTCCTCATGGTTTGTGAGCCGCCCGAAGTCTGAGACGTATTTACCGCCTTCAAATTGGTCCTGGCCTCAATTAGCGCCGCTGTGGTTCGCGGTTGCCCTGGCCAATAAATCATGAGCAGATGTTGATCCTCCCTTGAGGCCTCGCCTCGCCTTCTGGAGTTTTTGATGTCGCGCGCTGCGCCGTGACTTGAGCCGCCACCGCCTCACGCTGTGATGAGAGCAGCCGCGCCAGCACGGCCTTGCGCCGCTACTTCAAGCTGTCGCACCGGGCCTCCGTGTTAAACCGCTCTCTCCGGAGCGACCCTCGCCTCTGCAGTATTCGCCGCCTCGATGCGTCGCGACCTTCCGAGCCGCTACCCTCGCGCTCTGCCTGATGCCAGACGCCACGCCCCTGCAGGCTCTTATCTCTGTGTATTTGCAGTAGCAAAAGCAGGCTCTTCTCGCACGCTGGGGGATGCAAAAGTCAAAGTGGTCAAGTGTCAGGAGATGAAGGAGAAAACCTGCTATGTGCATGAATTATATGGCCAGAGTGCTAATCACATGCATATACTATTCAGTTTCCATGCACTTCCAATACCTTACACACGGTTCAATCTCAAGCTGGAAGTGCTGGTCGTACATCCAAAGAGACAGTGTCAATCAAGCACTCGATGCAAAGGATCAGATTATCCAACTATGCATGACGTGGTTCCCTAAATAGAAAAAGAGCAAGCCAGAGGAGATGTACTGATCCAGCATTATTGAACGCCAGTGTCCGCGTTCGCCCAACAAAACCTGAGGTGATATCTATCCTATTTATTATTAAAACATATTAATTCATCCGATCAAAAATACTTCGCCCTGTTGTATTTTATACGCAGGAAAATTATTCATTACAAAGCGGTATTATACCGTGGAGATGGAGGCACACCAACATCATTCTGCACAAGTGGTCGTTGTTACTCAACGGACTCCCGCGCCGGTTTACAGTACTGTGGCCGTCTCTTGCGACCACGCCGGTTTACAATGTCGTGACCGTCTCTCGCGACCGCGCCGGTTTACAACGTCGTGGCCATCTTTCACAACCGCGCCGGTTTACCACCAGGAGACAACTGGCCCATCGGCGTCGGCCGACCCATCTGTTGTTCGAGCACATCAGGTGTTATCCCTCCTATATATTTATCAGGACATTTTAGTTCCTCTGAGCATCGTTACACTGCCCTATTGGTGTTTTTATATACAGGTGAAATTATTATTCTACTGCGGGAATAAAGCACGCGCTGGCAATATTCTACAACGGCGTTTCCTCTGTGTCACACTACCCGTTGAATGGACGGCCGGTTCATGCGTCCGCACTGGTTTACAACGTAGAGGACAACTTGCTCATCTACGCCGGTTTACAACTGCGGCCGATTCATGTGTCTGTGCTGCCTCTGATGCTGCGGTCGTTTTACTGTGCGCCCTGCGGTCCGGTCTGTTCAACATACCGGGTTGGCTAACCGACACCGATGAGGATCATAAGGTCCAAATACATCAGGTGATATCCATCTAAAATCTATCTTCCTTGATATATGTCATTTTCATCAAGAGAACAATTACTTTGATCCGTATATTTTGATATGCAGGACAGTTATTTATTAAGGGACCAAAGAGAGTTTGTTGCACAACACAACTCAAACATAGGTACCCGGCAAGCACACCAAAGGAGTATCGCATGGGAGTTTCTCTGAAAACTCACCATGGCCTCCTAAAGCGGCGCCCTTGATACATCAAGGGATCAGCCAATGACAATCATCGAGATGATCACCTAAAGACAAGATCCCTCAGAGGTTTTGAAACATTGGGTGGTATATCATCGATGAAAACGTCAAATATGGAGCCTAGCAGCTCGCAAAAAGCCTATGGAGCCTGGCAGCTCGCAAAAAGCCTATGGAGCCTGGCAGCTCGCAAAAAGCCTAGAGCCTAATGGCAGCTCACAAAAAGCCTAGAGCCTAATGGCAGCTCACAAAAAGCCTGGAGCCTGGCAGCTCGCAAAAAGCCTCGAATTAGAGCTTGGCAGCTCACAAAAAGCCTCGAATTTGGAGCCTGGCAGCTCGCAAAAAGCCTCGACTACATGGTCTTATTTGCCAAAAATGCTTTGTTTCTATGATTTTACAATTTTGTTTTTAAACAAGTCTATTGATGTGGGATTGGGCAACTGCAAGGTTGACCATATGTCTACAAAGTTAAAAGTCTGGGTCATGAACACCAGCGAGAGCCAAACCGGCGTTCATCGTAACCCGGATCGGCCTTCATGATGAGCCGACAAAGAGCCAAAAAACAGGTTGGCAGTACATGATCAGTTATAATGACCGGTGTTATTAAACCGGCCTGGCTTTTGACTATAAGTCTCCAGTATGAGATAAGATAATGACCGGTGTTTATTAAACCGGCCTGGCTTTCGACTATAAGTCGCCAGTATGAGATAAAATAATGACCGGTGTTTATTAACCCGGCCTGGTTGTGATCAAATATCACTGGAACCGGTTTTCAAACCGGATTATATTCTTCAAATCTTTAAATAGCCAACACGGCTGGATGTTTATTATGGTTATCAATAACCAATATTAGGATTGAGGTTTTCAAAGTCGCTTCAGCGCAATGGATATCATATTGTCAATGGTATGATTTATTTTACAAAGGAATAGTCCTGAGTCGCTGCAGGCTTATGCTAGGCTTCTCGCCCCTCGTTGGTTACCCCAAGTGGAAGGTGTGAGATGTAGTGTTGCGGAAGTTTTTCCCTTGGCAAAGATACCAAGGATCGAATCCCCAGAGACTCCTAGGTTCAACAAGAAGGTGTCAACTGCTAACGGCGCCAGATATTAGCAATCAACGTGGACCTGCACACAGATACAAATAACTTTGCTCCCAACGAGTACAGAGAGGTTGTCAATCCCTCCGGCCTTGTAGTTCACAAAGGATTAAACGCAAATGATAGTAGTGATAGATAATGTTGCAATAGTAAATAATAGCGAAAAGTAAATAGTGGGTGTGATCAATGATGGTAATATGGACCGGAGTCTCATGATGTTCACTAGTGATGTCTCTCTCCCAAAAGACGATAAAACAGCTATGTGAGGTAAACGAATTACAGCTGGGCAATTGATAGGACCACGAACGCAAACCAATGCTGACTACATTGCAAGAAAGGTTGAGGTTCAAAGCATGGGCGGTACGCCAAAGTAAGTAGACCGAAATCCATCAATATCTACTACTAATCATCCACCTTGAGATATCTATCCAGAACATCTCGCTGGTATTAAGTTGCGAGCCCCACCCATAGTGTAAGCTCAATGCAACAGACAACTGCATTAAAAGAACTTTGCGTAAAGTAAACAATCCTTGCACCCGCGGGCACAAGCACCGTTGTTTTCCTCCTTGTGGCAACAGCACATCCCCTAGACTCATGTTTCTGTCACTCAAACTAGTCATCGAGGGGCATGAACCCACAATCAAGCATAACGTTCCCTCTTGGAGTCACTACCTATTACTTGGCCAAAGCAATAAATAACAACGGAGAACATGCAAGAATTACTTATGAACATAAATATAAAAGAGGTAGATCAAATATATTACTCAAGCACAATCTGAACATAATCTCATAATCCATCGGATCCCAGCAAACTCATCATAGAAACAGCATAAGGATTACATATGTGCCTCGATCATGTAGGGCAGCTCACGAGGACTAATTAGTGAAGCACAAGAACGGGAGGAGAGCATCACATAGCTACTGGTCATGGACTCATGGTCCAAGGGAGACTACTCACAACTCATCCGGGAGGCGTCCATGGTGGTGGAGAGGCTCCCGGTGGTGATCCTCCCCTCCGGCAGGGTGCCGGGAAGAGTTCTCCTGGTGCTCCCGATCTTGGAAGCGGCGGCGGCGGTGAAACAGAGATGAGATCGTGAAAAAGAGTTCCTCTTTCGAGGGTTTCTCGAGACGCTTTAAATATATGCCAAAGGAGGGCATCGGGGGAGCCTCGGGTGGCCCAGGCGCCCCCCCGGCGCGGCCCAGGGGGGGTGCGCCGCCAGGGCGCCTGGAGCCCTGGTGGCCCCGCCGAGGCTGTCCTTCGGGCGCACGGTAGTTTCTGGAACGCTGATTTTTTATATAATTTTTTCTGGATTTTTCCTGGCAGTTCTCGTAATGTGAAAACCTGAAATACAAAAACAGCCGAAAATAGAAACTGGCACTGGGGTGCACTGAGTTAATAGGTTAGTCCAAATATGATCAAAAGTGTATGGAAGTGTATAAATATCATAGCAATATCACCCAAAAGAGGCATGGAACAAGCAGAAATTATAGATACGTTTTGGACGTATCAACATCCCCAAGCTTAATTCCTGCTCGTCCTCGAGTAGGTAAATGATAACAAGAATAATTTCTGTGGTGACATGCTATTAACCATATAGGACTTTTTCATAGTCATATGACAAAAGCTTACTGAGATAATGAATCTGTAGTAATTAAGTTGCCTCATGAGAAAATCACAAAGAACTGAAAGTTTTACAATATGATATTGAAACATCAAATAGATTTGCAAGGAACATGATGTGCAAATATGATAAAGTGATATCTAGCTTGCCCCCTTAGTGATGCAAAACATAAATGCAGGGGCACCTCCAAGGTTTAAGTGATTACTAGATACAATGATTTCAAAATAAACGATATCACAATCATGCAAAAGACAATGCTACTTTGGGACAATGCACATTACACTAAGAATGACAATCATGCTCTCAGTAGTTGGTGCTTTTAAAAGAAGGTGGAGACTAAACATAAAAGTAAAAGAATGGCCCTTCACAGAGGAAAGCGGGGATTACTCATGTGCTAGAGCTTTTATTTTGAAAACATAGAAGCAATTTTGTTAACGGTAGTAGTACTTCATATGTGTTATACATAAGACAACCTATAAGTTGCAAGGCTCATGCATCGAATACCAATAGTGCTCGCACCTTGTCCTAATTAGCTCGGATTTCCATGGATTGTCATTGCATTACATATGTTTCAACCGAGTGTCACAAAGGGGTACCTCTATGTCACCTGTACAAAGGTCCAAGGAGATAGATCGCATTTGATTTGTCATTTTTGATAGATCTCAACTTGAGGACATCCATACCGGGACAACATAGAAAATAGATAATGGACTCCTCTTTAATGCTTACGCATATTCTCATAAGAGATTGAGGATTAATGCCTAAGCTAAAACTTCCACCATGATACATGGCTTTGGTTGGCGGCCCAATGTTCTTCTCTAACAATATGCATACTCAAACCATTCAACTCATGGCAAATCACCCTTACTTCAGACAAGAACATGCATAGCAACTCACATGATATTCAACAAAAGTGTAACAGTTGATGGCGTCCCCAGAAACATGGATACCGCTCAGCAAGAAACTTATAAGAAATAAGATCCATAAGCTACATATTCTTTACCACAATAGTTTTTAAGCTACTTTCCCATGAGCTATGTATTGCAAAAGCTGAAGGTTTTAAAGGTAGCACATGTAAATTTACTTGGAGTGGCGGTGAAATACCACATATAGGTAGGTATGGTGGACTCATATGGCATAACTGACTTAAAAGGATGTGGATGCACAAGCAGTCAGTCCGCTTAGTACAGGTGGAGGTTAGCAAAAGACTGGGAGCGACCAACTAAGAGAGCAATGACGGTCATAATCATGCAGAGCGACAAAGCAACATTGAATCAGGCATGCAAGTTATATCTCTACTCAGAAATAAAAGATCATCAAGGCTTGACAGACTTTCTTTACAGTCTTAAATATGCGTGAGCATACGCCAAGTCAATCAAAATAAATTCTTGAGGGAAGATATTACTAAACCATACCACATCACTGGCAAACAAATCATGTTGGTACTCCAATAACACATTGGGAATCCCCCAGCTATTTGAGACTAACCATAAGAAAACATGAACTACTAAGCGCCATCATGCACGTAGCATCTTTATCATAGACATATTAACCATTGCAACGGAAGCAAACTCTCTTAATAAGGTGAGCATGGTAATTAAAGAGAGTTCAAGCAACAAACTAAAAAGCTCTTTGAAAAGATAAGCATGAATACTAAGAGCAGAGCATGATAGTAGCTATCAAAAAGACAAAGAACACACACAGCAAAGATAGACATGAAAATTCTATGTTATGTTCTAGGTAGAAGTGGAGCGTGTTTCTCTCCCACATAAAGAAAGCTGAGTTCCGACTCGTTATGAAAAACAAAAAAGGAAACAAAAGCAAGACGCTCCAAGCATAGCACATAACACATGAAGTGATTAAAATATAGTGGAACGAAAGACGAACTGATAATGTTGATGGAGAAGGGGATGCAAGGGGGCATCCCCAAGCTTAGACGCTTGAGTCTCCTTGAATATTTCTTGGGGGTGCACGGGGGCATCCCCAAGCTTGAGCGCTTGACACTCCTGAATCTTTTTATCATCTTCCCTCGCACACTTGAAAACTCCCTTCATACATAACTCATCATAATCTGATTAGCGAGGTTAGTACCCATAATAAAATAATTGTACCTTGCTGGAAATAAAGATATTCTTGAAGATCTACTGTTTCTCAAGATTGCCAAAAGGTTTTTGCAAAGAAAAAGCAAGCTCTTGGTTTGCAAAATGAAGGAAAGGCAAAACAGGACATAATCTGTGAAAAACAGAACAGCAGGTAGTAATTGATTTGTTCGGGGCACTTCTGCAACTCTAATCAAAAAACTCAGAACAGATGCACGAAAGAAAATTATATAGAGAATTCTGTCGAAAAAATTCAGACCAAAAAGATGATCTGGTGATTTTATACGAATTTTTCTATCCAAGGACAGAATCTGTTTCCTGGACAGCACCTCGCAACTTTTGAACTTTCTAGCAATCAGAGGCTACACTTGGCACAAAATTGAAAAGCAAAGATACAATGATGATGCGACTGTAGTAAACAACATCAAGACACAACAAAAGCAAAAAAAATTATTCATGTGGGCTGCCTCCCAAAAGCGCTTTCTTTTATGCCTTTGAGCTAGGCATAATGCATAGAGATCAAGTTGTATCAATTGAACCATCATCAAGATCATCAAAAAGCTCTTCAATAATACAACTAGTCTTAAGAGGACTCTCAAATAAGGGCCTCATAGAGATACTTCTAGGTAGAAGACCAAAAGGATAAAAGTCAAGGGAAGATTCATTTATAAATTCATCACAGAGAGGTGTTTCTTCCAAAGTCTTTACAGTTTCAACCCCTTTGGCAATAGATGGATTACTTATAGAACGGGGAGCCTTTGGAACGTGAACGAACTTAGGCTCCCTCTTTGCCGGAGTTTCTACCTTTTTGGTTCTGATTGAGGAGAAGGTGGTTCCTAAAGTATCAAAAATATCCTCAATCTTGTCTATCCTAGAAGAGTCCAAGTCATGGAATTTGACGGTCTCCAAAATTTTGAAAATTTTATGCATGGAGCTATCAAGCCTATTCAAATTCCCTTGGACCTTACGATCCAACTCATTCATCTTATTAATGCTTGGCATCTCTAGCTCTATCTTTTCAAGTTTTTTCATAATGTGAGCTAGGGTGATGTCCTCTCGAATGCTAACAACAGGGAGATTCCCAACAAGATTTCAATAATACTAAGAGACTCCCAAACTGGGGCCTCTAGGAAATTCCCATTGATAGCAGTATCTAGAATAAACCTATTCCAAGAAGTAATTCCAACATAAAAATTTCTAAGCGGGATAGTAGTAGGTTGCTTCTCGGTGGCTCTTTTTTGTGAATCATTAATTCTATACCAAGCATCTTTCAAACTTTCCCCACCTCTTTGTTTAAAGGTGAGAACTTCTGCCTCGTCAAAGACAAAAGGACCCGACATAATGACAACTAAAGAACGAGATAACTATTTTTGTGATTTTCAATAAAAAGGTACAGAAGCAAAAACTGAAAGGTAAACTAACAAGACTAAAAGCAAAGGTAAAAGATAGCGTGCAACTCCCCTATCTTGAAGAGTGGAGTCCCCGGCAACGGCGCCAGAAAAACTCTTGCTAGGCTTCTCGCCCCTCGTTGGTTACCCCAAGTGGAAGGTGTGAGATGTAGTGTTGCGGAAGTTTTTCCCTTGGCAAAGATACCAAGGATCGAATCCCCAGAGACTCCTAGGTTCAACAAGAAGGTGTCAACTGCTAACGGCGCCAGATATTAGCAATCAATGTGGACCTGCACACAGATACAAATAACTTTGCTCCCAACGAGTACAGAGAGGTTGTCAATCCCTCCGGCCTTGTAGTTCACAAAGGATTAAACGCAAATGATAGTAGTGATAGATAATGTTGCAATAGTAAATAATAGCGAAAAGTAAATAGCGGGTGTGATCAATGATGGTAATATGGACCGGAGTCTCATGATGTTCACTAGTGATGTCTCTCTCCCAAAAGACGATAAAACAGCTATGTGAGGTAAACGAATTACAGCTGGGCAATTGACAGGACCACGAACGCAAACCAATGCTGACTACATTGCAAGAAAGGTTGAGGTTCAAAGCATGGGCGGTACGCCAAAGCAAGTAGACCGAAATCCATCAATATCTACTACTAATCATCCACCTTGAGATATCTATCCAGAACATCTCGCTGGTATTAAGTTGCGAGCCCCACCCATAGTGTAAGCTCAATGCAACAGACAACTGCATTAAAAGAACTTTGCGTAAAGTAAACAATACTTGCACCCGCGGGCACAAGCACCGTTGTTTTCCCCCTTGTGGCAACAGCACATCCCCTAGACTCATGTTTCTGTCACTCAAACTAGTCATCGAGGGGCATGAACCCACAATCAAGCATAACGTTCCCTCTTGGAGTCACTACCTATTACTTGGCCAAAGCAATAAATAACAACGGAGAACATGCAAGAATTACTTATGAACATAAATATAAAAGAGGTAGATCAAATATATTACCCAAGCACAATCTGAACATAATCTCATAACCCATCGGATCCCAGCAAACTCATCATAGCAACAGCATAAGGATTACATATGTGCCTCGATCATGTAGGGTAGCTCACGAGGACTAATTAGTGAAGCACAAGAACGGGAGGAGAACATCACATAGCTACTGGTCATGGACTCATGGTCCAAGGGAGACTACTCACAACTCATCCGGGAGGCGTCCATGGTGGTGGAGAGGCTCCCGGTGGTGATCCTCCCCTCCGGCAGGGTGCCGGGAAGAGTTCTCCTGGTGCTCCCGATCTTGGAAGCGGCGGCGGCGGCGGAACAGAGATGAGATCGCGAAAAAGAGTTCCTCTTTCGAGGGTTTCTCGAGACACTTTAAATATATGCCAAAGGGGGGCATCGGGGGAGCCTCGGGGGGCCCAGGCGCCCACCCGGCGCGGCCCAGGGGGGGCGCGCCGCCAGGGCGCCTGGAGCCCAGGTGCCCCCCCCAGGCTGTCCTTCGGGCGCACGGTAGTTTCTGGAACGCTGATTTTTTATATAATTTTTCTGGATTTTTCCTGGCAGTTCTCGTAATGTGAAAACCTGAAATACAAAAACAGCCGAAAACAGAAACTGGCACTGGGGTGCACTGAGTTAATAGGTTAGTCCAAATATGATCAAAAGTGTATGGAAGTGTATAAATATCATAGCAATATCACCCAAAAGAGGCATGGAACAAGCAGAAATTATAGATACGTTTTGGACGTATCAGCTTACAAGCCGGCACTTGGGGGCTACATAATTCAAATTGAGATTACATCAAATACACAAATCTCATGTCACTGCAAGCATGCACCATGACACCTGGGGGCTAATGCAAAGTCATTTTTTGCTCACTTTATTGAAGACCCGACTCATCACATTATAATGAGCCGGCCCTTGGGGGCTACCAATTGCTCCTGTCAACAATTCAAGGTACACAAGTAATAACCCATTATATTGAAGGGTCCACTGCTCAGTTGGTAAAGCATAAAGCTCTTAACCTTGTGGACGTGGGTTCAAACCCCATGATAGGAATTACATTGTATATTGTTATTTTTAATGAAGTATATATAAAGTCCCTGCTCATTATTGCATAATGACCCAGCCCTTGGGGGCTACACTGGTTGAAGTTTTTATGAGCATAAGGCAATTACAAGTCCCAGGCTGCTGCAAGCATGACAACCCGGCACTTGGGGGCTACATATGTGGAATATTCAGTTTTTACTAGTGACTCGGATGAACAATCTGGATTTCTTCAAGGTTGCAACATTTGTATTGAAACAAGTCTTAAGCTATCACTATGTTCTCCTCTTAAGACTTGGGGGCTACAGGTAATATACATATAAAGGAGGACCATTTCCAAATTCTCAATTTTGGCAAATCAGGAAGATTAATTGTGTGACCCGTTGGCAACAATCATAACCCGGAATTCTCAGTATTTGTAAACTGGCAGTTCTTGGCGATGATAAACCGGCAAGTTCTACATTCTTAAACCGGCTGAAGAACAGATGAGTATTTCAAATACCAATATTTTTTAAGCAGTGGGAGATGAGTCAAAGGAGTTATTCTTCACAATATTTATCTGTGACTAGCCAATGTCAGCAAATTGATTATGAAGCTATACTATTGACCCGGATTTTTCAGAAGAAGTGCCCGGATTTTTTGCATTGGTAATGTTTGAACATATCTGCTAAGGAGATTTGTTATGAGATCATGGATACATATCAAGGAGAAAATGACAAGGATTTAAGGATGATCAGGTGGCGGTTCAGGAAAATATTTTAACCCGGAGCACAACCTATCAAATTTGTTCTCGTGTTTATGTATGCAGGAAGGATCAAGTTTAACGTGGATAAATCCAAATTAAACTGGGGGCTAATGTTGGGGATATACCCCTGATACGTCTCAAACATATCTACTTTTCCAAACACTTTTGATATTTTTTTGACCTCATTCTTGCATGATTTGAACTAAACTAACCCGGACTGACGCTGTTTTCAGCAGAGCTGCCTGTATGGTTTTATTGTGTGCAGGAAAATGGATTTTTAGGTATCTCAGAAAAATCCACGAAAAATCCACGAAAAATCACAGAAAATCCACGCACCCGAAGGAACCAGGAGCCAGAAGGGGGACCAGAGGGGGACCAGGGGGCCCAGGCGCCCTGGTGGTGCGGCCCAGCCCCTGGCCGCGCCGGGGGGTCACCTGGGTGGGCCCCACGCCCCCTGGTGCCCTACTTTGACTCGTATTTTTACCCGTGACGAGAAAACCCCAGATCAGAAGTTCTTTTCGCAGTTTTCGTCGCGGAGCCGCCGCCACCCTCTGTTCTTCTTCGGGAGGGCTAATCTGGAGGCTGAATTGGCCTCCGGAGAGGGGAGATCGTCGCCATCGTCATCATCATCACCACTCCATCATCCCTCCATGGCTTCTCCTTCCATGTGTGAGTAATCCCCTGCTGTAGGCGAAGGGGGTGGTACGGATTGGATGAGTTAGATCATGTAATATTTTGTCAGATCGTTGGGGGCATTTTGCCTTGTAACGACCAAACATCGAAGGATTTGAGTCTCTGTGCTTACCGTGCTAGTCCCTGGATCGAAATCGCTAGCACACACAGTATAGATGAATACCAGAATACAAGTGCATCATTTATTACAACGTATGATCCAGAGTATATAAAATAAAACAATCTGCATAGCTCATGGCTAGCTACTAGTC
The DNA here is from genome assembly GCA_902687465.1 of Secale cereale. Lineage (NCBI taxonomy): Eukaryota > Viridiplantae > Streptophyta > Magnoliopsida > Poales > Poaceae > Secale > Secale cereale. The sequence continues at coordinate 458,932,263 of LR738709.1, forward strand.
ATTAAGTCTATCTGATCTTTTTGAGCCTGGGCGGCCGTCCACTTACATTCAGAGGGTATAAAACCATGATGTTCTTAAGACCACCCATCAATACCACTTCCGCCCAGAGGTGAGTTAAGTCCTGAATTACTACTCAGTTTGTTAAATATTAATAATCCTCACAAAAGCTCAATGTATACAGGAACCAACCCCATCTACAAGCATAGCAAAACTATACCTACCACGATTTGCAAAAGACGGGAGATAATTCAACAATATAGCTCAAATTATAACAATCCTATAATGCATAAGTTTATAGTGTGTCATAACCTACAATGCATAGGAAAACAATAGGTAAAGGATGATCAACATCTAACTTGCCTTGGTTCTGGTTCAAAAGGTCACACTCCTGACAATAGCTCGCGTCGCACTCCGGACAATCTACACGTTTCACACAATATAACAAATCAATCATCGAAACTCCAATAAAGCCAAAACAAAGCAAACGGCAAGAAAATCATTTTAAAACTTCAAAAACAGCAGCAAAACAACATGTACAGATCATCTACATTGCACTACGGTCACAATGCAAAAAGAATCACTCGATTCCGCTAAACGGTTTAAAAGATATGGCCTCCGAAAGTTTTAATTCCAATTCAAATGAATTCAAATTTGAATTGTGCAAACATGTGCAAAATTGGTACTGTGTTAAAGAGATGATTTTTGTGAGTGCATAGGAAAAAGAATCACCTAATTTGGATAAACAGAAATAAAACTACAGCAATTTGGATATTTGAGGAAAACTAAGAAAAAGACAAAAGGAAACAGAAATCGCCTGGCACTGTACGATCTCCTGTTGCTACCCTGTAGCTGTCTGCTACGTGGCAGTTTCCAATTGCCTGAAAAACTCCTGTGCTCGTCCTCACCCGCAAAACAGAGGACGCGGCGGCGGCGGTCTAGGGCGTCGGCGACGGCGCTGCTGCGGTGGGTCTCCGGCGAAGGCGAAGTGACGGACGGGTGCGGCGTGGAGTGGCGGAGGCGTTGGTGGTGTCGGACGGCGTCGGGGAGGGCTGTAGCGGCGGCGGAGACTCGTGAACGGCGGCGATGCTCTGGCGGCGGCGGACGAACTCGTTCCTCTCCCTCTGCTGCGTCTCTAGCCACGAGAAGGTGTCAGAGAGGTGCGGCTGCGATAGGGAAATCGGAGGGTGCAGTCGGTGAAACTCTTCGGGGCCTTACGGTGGCGCAACTGGCCGGCGACGGCGGCGGTCGGCGGAGCTTCGCTCGAGATGCGATCGGCTCGGGCGTCGCGTGTGGACAAGGAAAAGGAAGGGGAGGGCTTAATTCGAGTGCCCTAGGGCTTGGCTTGCGCCTGGCGCGTCGGGTGGCACTGGGGTAGGCCAGGGACGCGAGCTCGACTCGGGCTCGGCCGCGGCTGGGCGTGCGGCGGTGTCCCAGTCCGGCTCGGGGAAGGGGATGGATAGGGGCGGGGTCCCGCGGTCAGAGAGAGAGCGTTGTGGGTCGGGTGTGGCGCTGCGGGTCGGGTCGGGTGCGAGCGTGCCGCTTCGCGTCGGGCTAGTGCGGCAGTTAGGTGGGTTGGCGGTTGCTGGGCCGCACTGCGCCTGGCTGCTGCGGTGGTTGTGGGCCGCAGCGGTTGGCTGCGGTTGCTCTACGCTGCGGGCTGGCTAGCTGGCTGGCCGGCTGGCTGGCCCTTTTCTCTTTTTTTTAACACAACCAGCAGCAAAATAAATAAAATAAAATAAAACACACAGTATAAAATCTAGATAAAAATACCTAGGCACACAGTAAAAATAGCTCTACAATTATAAACTACAGGAACACTAGTTCCAAAGCTAATGCAATTTTATAAAATGATTTTGATGCGCTTGGCCACTCAAACAGCAAATAAAATCACAAATAAAATACTTTGAAGATTGCAAAAATTACCAGAACATAACAAATCATCTGGAAACATTATTCTGGACATTATGAACATTTTTAAAACAGGGGAGAAGTCATGTTATATCCACTCCAATAAATTGCCTTTAGTTGCATAATGAAAAGAATATTGTAGAAAGACAAATAATGCAATAAAAATATGATATGCAAGTGAATGATCTATTAACATCCAAATTAGGAAAATTGGGATGTTACAAACCTACCCCCCTTAAGATGAATCTCGCCCTCGAGATTCGAGCTGGCTAGGAAATAGGTGTGGGTGCTCCTGCCTGAGATCTTCCTCTCGTTCCCAGGTAGCTTCTTCCTCTGTATGATGATCCCACTGAACCTTGCATAACTTAATTGTCTTGGTGCGAGTAACTCTCTCTGCTGTCTCCAGAATCTTAACAGGCTTCTCATATGTCAAATCACTCTCCAACTGAATTGCATCAAGTGGCACTGTGTCCCTCAATGGAACATCCATCATCTCTGCGTGACACTTCTTCAGCTGAGATACATGAAACACATTATGAACTCCAGACAAAGATCCTGGCAACTCCAGCTGATAAGCTACCTCTCCTCTACGCTCCAAGATCCTGTAAGGCCCCACGAAACGTGGTGCTAACTTACCCTTAATGTCAAACCTCTTAATTCCACGAAGTGGTGAAACTCGAAGATATGCACGGTCTCCTACCTCATATGTCACCTCTTTGCGCTTTGCATCTGCATAACTCTTCTGTCTGGATTGTGCTATCTTCAACCTGTCACGAATCAGCTTGACCTTCTCCTCAGCATCTCTGATCAAGTCTGGTCCAAAGAATTGTCGCTCTCCAACCTCATCCCACATCAACGGTGTCCTGCACTTCCTGCCATACAATACCTCAAACGGTGCCATCTTCAGACTAGCCTGATAACTGTTATTATATGAGAACTCTGCATAAGGTAAATTATCATCCCAACTGGACCCGTAGTCCAAAACACAAGCTCTCAACATATCCTCCAAAATCCGATTTACCCTCTCTGTCTGCCCATCAGTCTGTGGATGGAAAGCTGTACTGAACTCCAGCCTGGTGCCCAAGGATTCATGCAACTGACGCCAAAATTTAGATGTGAACTGAGTACCTCTATCAGACACTACCTTCCTTGGAACTCCATGCAGACAAACAATTTTAGACATATAAACTTTAGCTAGCTGAGCACTGGTATAAGTAGTCTTTACCGAATGAAGTGAGCAACTTTAGTCAAGCGATCAACAATTACCCAAATAGAATCATAACCTGACCTAGTCCTGGGTAAACCTGTAATGAAATCCATACCAATCTGATCCCATTTCCACTCAGGTATAGGCAATGGCTGTAACAAACCTGCTGGCCTCTGATGTTCTGCTTTAACTCTCTGGCACACATCACATGTAGCAATATATCCAGCAATCTCCCTCTTCAGGCTAGGCCACCAAAATCTTTCCCTCAAGTCCAAATACATCTTAGTATTACCTGGGTGAATAGAATAAGGTGAATCATGTGCCTCCTGAAGAATTAATTTCCTGATGTCTGCATCTTGCGGTACACAAACACGCTTCTCAAACCATATGGTCCCATGCTCATCCTCATGGAAACCTTCTGCCTTACCTTTAGTCATATTCTCTTTTATTGCATCAATCTCTTTATCACCCTTTTGAGCTTCCCTGATCCTGTCAAGCAAAGTAGGCTTTACCTCAAGTGTTGCCAAATATCCCTTAGGAACCATCTCCAACCTGAGATCCCTGAACTGATCACATAACTCTTGTGGCATATCATTAATATCAACTGCATTAACATGGCTCCTACGACTCAATGCATCAGCAACAACATTAGCCTTACCAGGATGATACTGCACATTCAAATCATAATCCTTAATAATCTCCAACCATCTCCTCTGCCTGAGGTTCAAATCTTTCTGAGTAAAAATATACTTCAAGCTCTTATGATCAGTAAATATATCACAATGATTACCAATAAGATACTGCCTCCAAGTTTTCAATGCATGCACAACTGAGGCTAACTCCAAATCATGTGTAGGATAATTATGCTCATGATTATTAAGCTGACGTGAAGCATATGAAACAACTTTACCTTCCTGCATCAAAACACTCCCAAGTCCCTGACGAGAAGCATCACAATATACCTGGAAGTCCTTATGTATATCGGGCAGAATTAAGACTGGTGCTGTAACCAAACGCTGCTTCAATTCCTGAAAGCTGGCTTCACATTCATCAGTCCAAGCAAACTTCTTCTCCTTCTTCAACAATTCAGTCATAGGCTTTGCAATTTTAGAAAAGTTCTCAATAAACCTCCTATAATAACCTGCAAGGCCCAAAAAGCTGCGAATCTCCCCAACTGTTGTGGGTGCCTCCCACTCTGTAACTGCAGCAACCTTAGATGGATCAACTGCAACTCCATTACCTGACACAACATGTCCAAGGAATGCTACCTCATCCAGCCAAAATTCACATTTGCTGAACTTGGCATACAACTGATGTTCCCTCAGCTTCTCCATCACCAAACGCAGATGTACCTCATGCTCTTGCTTATTCTTGGAGAACACCAATATATCATCAATGAAAACAACCACAAATTTATCCAAGTACTCCATAAACACCTTGTTCATCATATTCATGAAGTATGCAGGAGCGTTAGTCAATCCAAATGACATAACAGTATATTCATACAACCCATACCTCGTAGTAAAAGCAGTCTTTGGAATATCTTGCTCACGAATCTTTAATTGATGATAACCAGAACGAAGATCAATCTTAGAAAACACAGTAGCTCCCTCCAACTGGTCAAACAAATCATTTATCATAGGCAAGGGATATTTATTCTTAATGGTACCTCATTCAGAGAACGATAATCAACACACATCCTCAAGGTACCATCTTTCTTCTCCACAAACAAAACTGGAGCTCCCCAAGGTGATGAACTTGGGCGAATAAATCCTTGTTCCTGCAATTCCCTTATCTGCTTCTTCAATTCCTCCAACTCCTGAGGAGGCATTCTATACGGTCCCTTTGCAATAGGTCCGGTGCCTGGTATTAAATCAATAAGAAACTCAATATCTCTATCTGGTGGCATACCTGGCAACTCCTCTGGAAACACATCTGGGTAGTCCCTCACAACTGGCACATCTTCCAGACTACCCCCCTTAAGAGAGTTCACTTGCACCTGATTATGCTTATACTTACATACATATCTGATCCTCTTACCTCCTGGTGCACTGAGAGTAATAGATCGACTGGCACAATCAATAAGACCTTTATATTTAGTTAACCAGTCCATACCCAAAATAACATCAATACCCTGTGAGTTCAATATAACCAAATCTGTGGGAAAAACATGCTTCCCAATGGACAAAGGCATCTGAAAGCATCCCAAACTTGCTGCCATCTCAGCCCCCGGAGAACTTACTAGAATAGGTGTCTTAAGTGCTACGGTAGGCAACTTATGTTTATCCACAAATACCCGTGAGATGAATGAATGCGATGCACCAGAATCAAAAAGAACAAGTGCAGGTACCGAATTAATCAAGAACTTACCAATCACGGCATCAGGTTCATCATAAACCTCCTCCACATTAACATGGTTAACATGACCCTTTTGGAAGGGGTTTGGCTTGCTGACTCCATAATTTCCATTACCGTTCTTGCTCTCTGGGCAAGCGTTGGAGTAGTGGCCCATCTGTCTACACTTATAGCACTGAACCTGGCTAATGTCCCTCTGCACAGGCACACTCTGGTGGTTCTGGTTATTACTCCCTCCATTACCATTACCATTACCATTACCTTTGACATTTCCATTGTTACCCTTGTGTCCATTGTGATTATAATGGCCATTATGGTTGTGGCCATTCCCTCCATGATGATTATGTCCATTACCTCCATGATGATGATGATGCCCATTACCTCCATTACCCTGATATGAAGTGCGTGGCTTCTGTTGTGGTCCTGAGTTATACCTATTATTGTTGTTGTACTTCCTCTTGCGATTCTCTATGGCCTGATGCTTCCCCTCTAGCATAATAGCCTTATCAATCAGCTGCTGACAATCATCAAAAGTGGCCACTGTCAATTGAAGGCTCAACTCATCATTTAGGCCCTCCAAGATTTTCTCCTGCCTAGCTACATCAGTGTTAACATCATTAGGAGCATAGCGTGCCAGATTATTAAATTCATCCACATACGCATTAACTGTGCGTCCTCCCTGACGCAAACTGCGAAACTCCTTCTTTTTCAAACTCATAGCACCAGCAGACACATGTGCAGCACGAAAAGCAGTCTGAAACTGAGTCCAGGTGATACCAGCAATGGGATAAGAGACCAAGTAGTTGTCCCACCAAGCTGCGGCAGGACCCTCCAACAAATGTGCGGCAAACCTCACCCTCTCTGCATCTGTGCATCCAACTGTCTCCAGGTTCTTATTGACTCCACGGAGCCAATCATCAGCCACAATAGGTTCAGGGGAACTGGAGAACCTCTGAGGATTCCACCTCAGGAACCTGGTAAGCATATCCACGGGTGGCGGGTTGTTGTTGTTCTGGTTGTTCTGGTTCTGCACAAGCAACTGGATCAACTGCGTCTGCCCCTGAAGCAACTGCTGCATGTATGGCGGTATGTCATTGCCATTGTTCTCTCCTCCTGCAGCATTGCGCCTATTCTCACGCCTCGGCGGCATCTGGTGGGCAAGCATAGAAGAGTTATAGATATAATAGGGCCAAAGCTATAAATATAAATATATTCTACCCATATGCATATATGATCAAGGCGATAAAACACACCAACGAATAACACAAACAAACAAACAAACAAACAGACAAACAATCACAATAGTATAGTAGTATATATATATATATGTATATATAGTCAAATAAATTTGACGAGATAAAATTTAACAAGCAAGCTACCAATCAAGCAACCAATCTAGTATCTTCATACCACGAAAGTGGACATAATCAGATACGCTAACACGATAACGTTGCAAAATAAAACAAGCATATATGGTGGTCTCAGCACTAGTTCCTACTTAACTGTTCAAGACACTTGAGGGGACGAACTAATAAACAGTAAGAAGTATAACTAGTTTATAAAATAATTTTCACTCCTATGGCTTTTCTAATCCATTTTCTAGGGTCACGTCCTACAGTCAACACACTGCTCTGATACCATCTGTAACGACCAAACCTCGAAGGATTTGAGTCTCTGTGCTTACCGTGCTAGTCCCTGGATCGAACTCGCTAGCACACACAGTATAGATGAATACCAGAATACAAGTGCATCATTTATTACAACGTATGATCCAGAGTATATAAAATAAAACAATCTGCATAGCTCATGGCTAGCTACTAGTCATTAAGTCTATCTGATCTTTTTGAGCCTGGGCGGCCGTCCACTTACATTCAGAGGGTATAAAACCATGATGTTCTTAAGACCACCCATCAATACCACTTCCGCCCAGAGGTGAGTTAAGTCCTGAATTACTACTCAGTTTGTTAAATATTAATAATCCTCACAAAAGCTCAATGTATACAGGAACCAACCCCGTCTACAAGCATAGCAAAACTATACCTACCACGATTTGCAAAAGACGGGAGATAATTCAACAATATAGCTCAAATTATAGCAATCCTATAATGCATAAGTTTATAGTGTGTCATAACCTACAATGCATAGGAAAACAATAGGTAAAGGATGATCAACATGTAACTTGCCTTGGTTCTGGTTCAAAAGGTCACACTCCTGACAATAGCTCGCGTCGCACTCCGGACAATCTACACGTTTCACACAATATAACAAATCAATCACCGAAACTCCAATAAAGCCAAAACAAAGAAAACGGCAAGAAAATCATTTTAAAACTTCAAAAACAGCAGCAAAACAACATGTACAGATCATCTACATTGCACTACGGTCACAATGCAAAAAGAATCACTCGATTCCGCTAAACGGTTTAAAAGATATGGCCTCCGAAAGTTTTAATTCCAATTCAAATGAATTCAAATTTGAATTGTGCAAACATGTGCAAAATTGGTACTGTGTTAAAGAGATGATTTTTGTGAGTGCATAGGAAAAAGAATCACCTAATTTGGATAAACAGAAATAAAACTACAGCAATTTGGATATTTGAGGAAAACTAAGAAAAAGACAAAAGGAAACAGAAATCGCCTGGCACTGTACGATCTCCTGTTGCTACCCTGTAGCTGTCTGCTACGTGGCAGTTTCCAATTGCCTGAAAAACTCCTATGCTCGTCCTCACCCGCAAAACAGAGGACGCGGCGGCGGCGGTCTCGGGCGTCGGCGACGGCGCTGCTGTGGTGGGTCTCCGGCGAAGGCGAAGTGACGGACGGGTGCGGCGTGGAGTGGCGGAGGCGTTGGTGGTGTCGGACGGCGTCGGGGAGGGCTGTAGCGGCGGCGGAGACTCGTGAACGGCGGCGATGCTCTGGCGGCGGCGGACGAACTCGTTCCTCTCCCTCTGCTGCGTCTCTAGCCACGAGAAGGTGTCAGAGAGGTGCGGCTGCGATAGGGAAATCGGAGGGTGCAGTCGGTGAAACTCTTCGGGGCCTTACGGTGGCGCAACTGGCCAGCGACGGCGGCGGTCGGCGGAGCTTCGCTCGAGATGCGATCGGCTCGGGCGTCGCGTGTGGACAAGGAAAAGGAAGGGGAGGGCTTAATTCGAGTGCCCTAGGGCTTGGCTTGCGCCTGGCGCGTCGGGTGGCGCTGGGGTAGGCCAGGGACGCGAGCTCGACTCGGGCTCGGCCGCGGCTGGGCGTGCGGCGGTGTCCCAGTCCGGCTCGGGGAAGGGGATGGATAGGGGCGGGGTCCCGCGGTCAGAGAGAGAGCGCTGCGGGTCGGGTGTGGTGCTGCGGGTCGGGTCGGGTGCGAGCGTGCCGCTTCGCGTCGGGCTAGTGCGGCAGTTAGGTGGGCTGGCGGTTGCTGGGCCGCACTGCGCCTGGCTGCTGCGGTGGTTGTGGGCCGCAGCGGTTGGCTGCGGTTGCTCTGCGCTGCGGGCTGGCTAGCTGGCTGGCCGGCTGGCTGGCCCTTTTCTCTTTTTTTTAACACAACCAGCAGCAAAATAAATAAAATAAAATAAAACACACAGTATAAAATCTAGATAAAAATACCTAGGCACACAGTAAAAATAGCTCTACAATTATAAACTACAGGAACACTAGTTCCAAAGCTAATGCAATTTTATAAAATGATTTTGATGCGTTTGGCCACTCAAACAGCAAATAAAATCACAAATAAAATACTTTGAAGATTGCAAAAATTACCAGAACATAACAAATCAACTGGAAACATTATTCTGGACATTATGAACATTTTTAAAACAGGGGAGAAGTCATGTTATCTCCACTCCAATAAATTGCCTTTAGTTGCATAATGAAAAGAATATTGTAGAAAGACAAATAATGCAATAAAAATATGATATGCAAGTGAATGATCTATTAACATCCAAATTAGGAAAATTGGGATGTTACATGCCTATCATCTACTATGGTGTTTATCATCTTTGCTTCAACTTGTTATTCTTAATGCTTGACACTTAGGGCCCGGGTGCCATGATTTCAGATCTGAACCATATGTGTTTGCATGAATATATTTGTGTTCTTGATCCTATCTATGAGTTGTTTGCACCTGTTACGGTTCGGAACCGGTGATCCCAAAAGTGACAGCTTGGGACACCAAAGGGGATGGTCCGTAGTTTGAGGATTACATGTATCCATTGAGTTCATTGCTTTGTTCCGGTGCTCTTTGACAGGAGCACCTTAATCTCCATAAGTTCCTTTTGGCCCCGTTCGTAGCGGGATGGTAGGACAAAAGATGTTGTGCAAGTTCTTCTTGCAAGCACGTACAACTACCTACGGGATACATGCCTAATGTTTGATATTTGCCTAGATGATCATTACTTTTCCGTGTGCCGTGCCCCAAGTTAGAATCATGATATATCTCATCCATGCAGCGCCCAACCATCCATCTCCCTAGCCTACAGTGTTTTAAATCCTGCTTGTCACTAGTTGCTACTTTTGCCATTTACTTTTACTATTTACTTTTGCTGTTTACTTTTACTATCACTATCATCACTATCATATCACTGTTACCATTTATCTTTTGTTGCAAGTAAGTATATTTCAGGTGCGGTTGAATTGACAACTCAACTGTCAAAGCTTATAAATACTCTTTGGCTCCCCGTGTGTCGAATCAATAAATTGGGTTATTCTTACCCGCGAAGACTATCTCGATCCCTTACGGTTGAGGGTTATCAACCCCGCGGCGTAACCCGGCTGGAGGTATAACCCGGCCGGACTTGGCGGTTTACTTGAGACGGTTTACACTTGGCAATTCACTGGTAACCCGGCGGGCGGATCACGGATGACAAGGCCTTGTTAATGTTATGGTGGGCAGGTTTATGAAGAAAGCACAAGGAATATTCTCCTACAAAGGAAGCAAGACTAGGACTCCTTAGAGTAATCCTAATCCTATTAGGACTCTACATGTAACCCGCCCCTTCAACATATATAAGGAGGGGCGGGGCTTGCTAGGCTTCTCGCCCCTCGTTGGTTACCCCAAGTGGAAGGTGTGAGATGTAGTGTTGCGGAAGTTTTTCCCTTGGCAAAGATACCAAGGATCGAATCCCCAGAGACTCCTAGGTTCAACAAGAAGGTGTCAACTGCTAACGGCGCTGATGGGCCTCGAACCCCTCGTTGGTTACCCCAAGTGGAAGGTGTAAGATGCAGTAAGTAGAAGTGTTTTCCCCTAGCAAAGATGCCAAGGATCGATTCCCCAGAGACTCCTAGGTTCAACAAGTAGGTGTCAATTGCTACGGCGCCAGATTAGTAGCAATCAACGTGGACCTGCACACAGATACAAATAACTTTGCTCCCAACGAGTACAGAGAGGTTGTCAATCTCTCCGGCCTTGTAGTTCACAAAGGGTTAAAAGCAATGATAGTAGTGATAGATAGTTTTTGCAATAGTAAGTAAATAGCAGAAAGTAAATAGTGGATGTGATCAATGATGGTAATATGGACCGGAGTCTCATGATGTTCACTAGTGATGTCTCTCTCCCAAAAGACGATAAAACAGCTATGTGAGGTAAACAAATTACAGCTGGGCAATTGACAGGACCACGAAC